>JAKGUB010000228.1:1390000-1990000 GCA_026261675.1 Hippocampus mohnikei
CATCCCTGTGAATCCGAATGAAATTTAGTTCAGACTCGACCTTTTTATTCCATTTGCGTGTTTATATGGAGCCTTTTTATCCATTTGTTCGTTCCGATACAGTCCAATCGGACTACATGGCTGCGTGTAAACCCGACTTCTGACTGAATTGGATTGTTTGGATTTCAATTCACAATGAGGGATATAGAAGTAATCCATTTGTAGTCAAATTTGCCTCTATCCTAAAACTTGTGTTAACTTTACAGCCAACGTCATCAAGTGTATATAGTTCAGTAAAATAAATCTGAATCATTGTACATAAATCAGGCAGGCTTGTCTTTTGGAAGAGGTGATGCAACAATGATTTCGCAGAGATTCGGAACGGTGCGTCTTTGGGGGCGTTTTAACATTCAAGCCTCCGTGACAGGGAGATGTCATGCATTTTTTGACCAACTTTACATATTCACGAGCAAAACCTACTGTAACAAAAAAAAAAAAGGGTTGCATTCAATGTCATCTTGGACTCCTCACTTAAATGCTCGATTGGAAACAATAATATGACCAGTGCTACACACACTGAAATTTCTGCACGGTTAAATCTGATCCCGGCAGTGGTTTTATGTGTAATGCAACAGTTTGGCCCCTCTGGTGTCTTTTGTCATCCTCAAGCTCATTTTCCCATCTGTGCCGATGCGCCCAGCCCGACTAAAATGAACTAAATGAACAGGTTAAGTAACAGAACATCTTGTTATACGCGGTATGCGTAGGCTCATAAGCAGCCTTTCTTTGAGTTTCACTATAAGGCTCGCCTTTATGATTGGTTTCACAGTGGGCAATCACTTTCAGGATGGAGCTCCATAAAAGACTAATGGAATTCCTGCGGAGCTGCAGCATAGCACACAGGACATTGTCACACACGTTCGCCTGGCATGTTACTACTTTTCACACATCGGTTGTCAACATGTACACAACTCCAAACAAGTTCTTTCCCTAATTGACGGTTGAGAGTGAGACAAGATTTTCCGAACAGTCATCCTCTGGAGATCGAGCAGAAATAAAATGCCCCCATCCTGATGTAACCCCTAACATTTACTACAAAGCCCCGGTGGTGGAACTATTTATAGATGTGTGCCTGTATGAAAACCAGAAGGTGGTCTCTTTGAATTTGATCCTTGTGTTCAGTCCAGAATGAGACAAAAGATGGTGAGATCCATTTCACCCTCCAAAACAGCACAGCCAAATAACCATAATGGCATCCGTAATGCCTCTCTTAGTTCTCATTATGTAAAATGTCACTGTGCACTTATCAAAGAGACACGCAAGTTGAACTCAACCATTTTACTTTATTTGGGCAGCACACATCAGACAGTCTTGGTGGCTCACACATGAAAGGTCTGTCAGCACAGACACTTTCTATTTATTTATTACCCACAATGCCACACACTCCAATATACGACAGCCAAAGCAACACAAAATAAATCACACAGATTTTTTTATTTTTTATTTTAATAACCTCACAAGGCATGTTATATACAGTACTTGCCTGAAGGTCTCGTGAGACAGAAGACTCATGGGAAATGATGCGCACCATCGCAGCGGGCTTTAATTGCAGCGTTGCCGTCTCTGCCTGGTCTGAAACCATCCACTGCCCTTCACGCCCCTCCACTCTGCTCTCCATGACCAGTCAAATTGCAGCCTTTGCGATTAGCAAATCGCAATTTGATTGCAAATGCAATTAACCATTCAGCCCTGGTACCATGCTTTGGCAAGTGCTGGCACATACAATATATTCTCTCTTTTTTGGGGGGGGGTCATTTAATTCCCCTCTTAGTTTACTTCAGACTCGATACACCTCTGTCAACCACCATTCTGTTTTTCCCCAGACCGAACATTTTTGGCTGTTTTCATCTTCACTTATTACAGGTGATATTGTCGAGCAGTTGGCAGTCAGCGTTTTATTGGGCCGAAGTTATGGCTCTCATCTATTGTCAAGTCTGTGTCCGTACATTTTTATTTTATTCGACCATTCATAGCACAGCCAAAGGGTAAAGTTGAACACAATTATGTCACTTTGTTTTCCGTGTTCAAGCTGGATTACTTTTTTTTAAAGATACCAATGTAATCATGGCTCTATGGCTCCCACATGTGAAGTCAAAACATGTATTTGCCATTTTAATTTTGTAAATTGCATGCGCAGTGAAAGCATTCTCGATTGCTTGTTCCTTTTGTGGTCTTGAAGGATATTGCTCTGTTGTAACGTGCACCCTTTTGGTGAAAGTAATTGCTGTTATGTGCTCCACTATTTGCTAAAAGCACTCTCAAATGGCTAATTCAGGTGGTCTCAATAGGGATGGTACCTAATCAGGCTCCCGAACAAAGCTGATTGTGTCTAGTTAATGCACCAACTTTTAATATCCAAAATGTTTCGCTTGGTTACTCTGTTATTGAATGTGCTGAGTTTACTTTTGAGCTAATTGTTTTTCTTCACTTCTTTTTTTTTTCTGTGCAGATCACGCGGGTCATTTTCTGTGTCTTCCTAGAAACTGACTTTAACATCTACAAGAAGAAAATGTCCATTATTTTTGAAGGTATGTGTCGTACATGTCTTTACTCCTTGCTGCACACAAATAGTTGTGATGATTCATACCCTGACCAAATGTGTCAAAGTAAATTTTTAGTTACACACAAATGATTCCAGGAAATGGTAGATATTTATAGGATGAAATCTTAGCTATTTGGAAGGAAAAAAAAACATTGCATGAACAAAATTTTATTAGAAGTTATCTTGATGTTTCAGAATGGTGCAACTGATTCTATATCTGCGAAATTATGCATCCATCACACAAATCATTGTCCAAATATAAAATAAATTGAAAAGTGTGAATATTGTGATGCAGACTTTCCAGTTGACATTCAGTGAATACAAGTTATTAATAATGTTATCTTAATTTGCAAATGCATTGATGCATCATTTTGTGAGTTTTGTATGTTTTGACGCTATCATCCAATATGTGATTTTTTTTGTTTTTGTGACACCATCTTCTGGAAGATTAACACCGATAAATTATTCTGACAGTTTGGTAAAACAAGTGTATATGACAGTTAGAGTAAACGTAAATACTTGCTAAATTAATGTGGGTATTGCAGTGTGAGTTTAATGTAGTTTGTAACCTTTACAATCCCATACTCCAACAAAGTTGGGCCATTCTATATAACATAAAATAAAACAATGCAATTTAGAAATCCTTTTCCACGTGTCAAATTGAATACATGACAAACAAGCGATTTCAAATAGCTGAACTTTGTTTTGCAAATATTGACTCATTTGGAGTTTGATGGAAGCAACATGTTATATGATTACCACTGCATTGCAACACCTTTAATTTGAACACTCAATTGTTGAAGCGTTGAAAGTGGAATTCCTTCCATATTGTTGCATGATGTAGCTCTTCATTCTGGTTTGCCGTTGCTGAAATAAGATTGTTTTTTTCTTTAATTTGTACACAGTGTTACCGGTACACCTTCCTTGGAATTGGGATTTATAAATGACTTCAAGAGCTTCAGTTGCAAATTTATTTGGCATGAGCAAATTGAGTAATGCATAACAGCCTCATTCTTGGTGTGAGATAAACATCTGTTCCATTCTATTTTATGGCTCACTCTTACACCCTCCATCCTTGGTAGCTGCATTATTTCTTGGCGAGGGCAGAAGGCGTAACAAGTTCTGATGGGGGGCTCCATAGAGGATTGAGTTGAATAGCTTGGGAGCCACTCAGCCGAGGCTGTCTGGCTTTGCCAGCCTTGCATTACCTCCCATTTACCTTACTTTTTCACACCCCCCCTTCCGCCCACCACCCCAACGGAATAGCGGCTCTCAAGCCTACGTCTCGCTTCTCCCAGATGGAGAGTGTTTGCTCCCTATGTGCGTCCATCATCTGTCCTGCTCGCCTTCCTGGAAGATTACATTCTGGGCAGAGACCTTAATTATATGGCCTGCCCTCGTGTACCCAGTCCCCGTCTCATCATATTAGTGCTCTGAGATGAGAATCTGGAGTTGTTGTTCTCCAGTTATCGCTCCAACCACTTACAAGAGCTGTCATTGGATAACTGCCCTACATCTCGCCATAAGCGGCAGTGGAGGAGAAACAAAACAGTATATCTGTTCTTGTCGCAGAGAAAACATTTAAGATTCAGTGGTGGTATTGTCACGTTGCTGTTGGTCAGAATCCCGCAACTCTAGGATCACTACTTACTCACTTTCATGTGTGAGATTAAAAAAAAGAAGAAAAAAAACAGCATAGTTTTAGGTGGCATTATACTTTATATTGCTATCAATTATTGTCAAAGTAAAACCTCCCAAAAATTATATTCTGGCATGGTAGTGTAATAGATGAATTTATCTTCACTCCAACGTACCCACGTGGCCCAGGTGCTCTTCCATAAGACAGCATTTGAACCCCGCTATGTGCTCGTGTTCTTCTTAGAAGTTTGGAGAAAATAACAAAGATAACAGAATTTCTACTTTGACTACGGACTTGACACTGCGATTCGAAAGACTGTCAGAGAGCTGAGACACAAACAAACAAAGGCATGCTGATTGGTAGGCTTGCAACATGTAAGAAGACATTTAGCCTGCGAAGATTTGCAGCAGGTGTGCTTCAGAACATTTCATTAGCCTCGCGGTTGGAGACAGGCAATCAGATGTCTTTTGTCGCTGCATTCGATGCATCACACGGACACCTGAGACATCGTTGGGTCCCCTGACATCATTGGGGCGTTTGATGTGTCACATCACATGGGCACTGCCTATTATCTTCTTCTCTGGTCCTCACTTACTCTCACTTAGACCTCTCCTTGTCTTGAAGCCACTCGTCCTTCCTTTTCCTCTTCTTTATCACTTAGGAGGGCCTCCACAAGATCTATCATGTTGCATCATGCATTTCTTGATGGCTGACATAGCGGTTGGGGTTCCTGTCTATCACAAGAATTTAGCATGAACATCTTACAACGCCTGCAGTAAAGCAATTATCAGAATCAGAATCAGAATCATCTTTATTGGCCAAGTATGTAGAACACACAAGGAATTTGTCTCCGGTATACACGCTGCATTAGTATCATCATAAACAAGAACATGACAAATTGGTATGGAAGGACATTTCATAATGTAAGTGAACCATAGTTTCAAGCAGAGCTAAAGTGATCAGTGGTAGAATACAATACTATTACAGTTTGTACAGTTGGTGCAGAAAATCATTGAACCATTTTAGAGAGATACAATATTTGTTGCACAAGAAGAGTGACTACGTCAGTGACTGTTTAGGAGTTAATGGCTAGAGGGAAGAAGCTGTTCAAGTGTCTGCTGGATTTGGTGCGCATGGATCTGTAGCGCCTGCCTGAGGGGAGTAACTGGAAAAGGTGGTGGGCAGGATGCGGGGATCCAGGAGGATTTTCCGTGCCCTTGTCTTGATTCTTGCGGTGTGCAAGTCCTCAAGAGTGGGTAGGGCGGTGCCAATGATTTTTCCGCCGTCCTAATTGTCCGTTGAAGTCGGATTTTGTCCTTCTTTGTGGCGGCCCCAAACCAAACCGTGATGGAAGAACACAGGATTGATTCGATGACTGCCGTGTAGAACTGACGTAGCACCTCCTGTGGCAGGCCGTGCTTCCTCAGCAGCCTCAGGAAGTACATCCTCTGCTGGGCCCTTTTCAGGATGGAGATGGTGTTGACTTCCCACTTCATGTCCTGGGAGACTGTGATTCCCAGGAACTTGAAGGTCTCGACAGTTGACACAGGGCAGTTGGATAGTGTGAGGGCAACTCTGGAGAAGGATATTTCCTGAAGTCCACGATCATCTCTACCGTCTTGAGCGTGTTCAGCCCGAGGTTGTGTCGGCTGCACCAAAGCTCCAGCTGCTCCACTTGTTGTCGGTACGCAGACTCGTCGCCGTCTTTGATGAGACCGATGACCGTGGTGTCGTCTGCGAACTTTATGAGTTTGACAGCTGGACTTGTTGAGGTGCAGTCGTTTGTGTAGAGGGAGAAGAGCAGTGGAGAGAGGACACATCCCTGTGGGGCTCCAGTGCTAGTGGTGCGTGTTGATGATGTTGTCGCTCCCAGTCTCACCTGTTGTGTCCGTCCCGTCAGGAAGCTGAGGATCCACCGGCAGATCGTAGGGGACACACCGAGGTGGAGGAGTTTGGGGTGAGGAGTTCGGTATGATGGTGTTGAACGCAGAGCTGAAATCCACAAACAGGATCCTTGCGTAGGTCCCTGTGCTGTCGAGGTGCTCGAGGATGTAGTGCAGACCTATGTTGACTGCGTCGTCCACAGACCTGTTTGCCCGGTAGGCAAACTGAAGAGGGTCCAGCAGGGGTCCGGTGACGTTCTTTAGGTGGTTCAGCACAAGGCGTTCAAAGGACTTCATGACCACAGACGTCAGAGCGACAGGCCTGTAGTCGTTCAGTTCCGATGTTGCCGATTTCTTGGGAACTGGGATGATGGTAGACTGTTTGAAGCAGGATGGGACCTCACACAGCTTTTTATATGATAAAAAGTCAAGTGCGGTACAATGCATTTTCTCTATACAAGATCCTTTTTTTTTTTTAAATAAAACATTTGAGAACAAGCACAACTATCTGTCAAATTCACTGAATTATTTAAGTGGCATTCAATTGTTGGTACATATTCTTTCAAGAAAGATTAGCCCACAATGGATACGGGCCTGCGGGGTGTCTTGAATCTGCCTGTTCCAATGAAATGTCAAGGCATCTAGGAATGAACTGTGATGTCCAGTAGCAGGACGCTTGGTCACAGCCGCAGGCACAACAGAAGAATGACACAAACACCCGGAAATGACTTAGAACAAGACAAAGGACTACATTGA
Source organism: Hippocampus mohnikei (assembly GCA_026261675.1). Lineage (NCBI taxonomy): Eukaryota > Metazoa > Chordata > Actinopteri > Syngnathiformes > Syngnathidae > Hippocampus > Hippocampus mohnikei. The sequence continues at coordinate 1,396,860 of JAKGUB010000228.1, forward strand.
AGAGCCTTGATCTAAATCCTAGTGAGGAAGGAGTTGATATATAACCTTTGGCGAAAGAATGCTTCAAACGTGCGACAGCTGTAGCAGTTAGCCCATGTAAGGTCGGCCAAAATACCTATCGACAGGTGCACAAGACTCGACTCTTATGGGGTTACATGATCATAGAGTGTGATCATGGGGTAATTGCCTCAAACAGTTGTGCCAGAAATATGAAGTTAAGATGATCATCATCATTGTCAGGTCACTCTCATTATTATTGTTTTTAAATAAATCAATTGGGCCCCAAAAATTAATGCCTGATTTTCATTAATTATTATTTTATTCTGAGTACCGTAATATTTTTGTTCATTATTACTAGTTTTGTTAGCTTTACGTGATTTGGGTGACCAATGTGAGTTTTTCCTTTTTTAATTGAAAGATACCAAGAAATAAGGCCATGTGGAAATAAAAAAATGTAAAAACCCCAAGATCAATTCCAACAAATTATGCACAAAATGTGGAACTTTTTTGTCAATCCAAACAAAAGCTTTCCCATCAAACAGGGCAGCTTTGTAAAAATATGAATGCTTGAATCAATTAATACAGAATAACATGATTCCATTGGGTAATCTTTGATTGACGCCATGCTTGCCACGGCGCATATAATTTGAAAGCGGTGAAGCAGCTGTGGTTTTAGACAGTGAAACCACGTTGAAATTGATTCTGGTTGCACTTCTCGACTAATATGATCAGGGTGGCTGCCCGCAAGCTGCTTTCCATCATTTCCTATCCTGGGTGAGCTTTGGTGCTGACAAAATGAAAGCAGCCCTCAGATCCTTGGGGGCAGTTGTGTTCTCGCCAACTGTTTCACAGACTTTGCGATTGACAATTGTTTACATGGCTGTTAACACTAGCAGTACCATTTGTGTCCCTTTTTGGAGATCCCGGGATCAGCCCCAAGACTGTCTCCTTGTAGGACAGAGTGAAAGGGCTAACAGCCAGGCAAAGGTGTGAAGAACTGCCTTTGTTTTGTAAATGGGGCCGTTCCTCATGCACCACAGGGGGGCAGATGAGGAAGACACCCCTGGCTGTTGTTTTACATTTCGGCTCCCAAGAGACATCCTGATTTCTTGGCTGCTTTCAAATTGTTCTGTTTACATGGTGGCATGGTGTGAGTTCAACCAATTTGGTCGCCTTGTACATTATAATTTCTCAACGGTGTGAGAGTGACACGATTTTCAAAAAAGAAGCTATATATATCTTTTGATGTATATATTTTACTCTCTGAGAAATACTGATTTTATTTTAATATTACAGTTTATTTGAGCAAGTGTTTGTATACACCATAGGTGTCCAACTCAGGTCCTGGAGGGCCAATGCCCTGCATGTTTTCCAAGTCTCCCTGTTGCAACACACCTGATTCAAATGATCAGATCATCAGCAAGCTCTATGAAGCCTGACATTGAACCTGTTCATTTGAATCAGGTGTGTTGCAACAGGGAGAGTTGGAAAACAGGCAGGGCATTGGCCCTCCAGGACCTGAGTTGGACACCTATGGTATACACTAATGTTTATCAATCATCCTTCAGCTGAGTCAAGAAACATATTTACTCATTTATTTGCGGTGAAAATGATATTTATAATGGCCAGTCATTTTACGGAGGGCATATTGCATACTGCCAATCCTAAAATTTTCGAGGACAGAGGAACAAAATTAGCACCCCACACATTTCAATTAGAGCTTAGAAAAACAACAAACTGTATAATTCGGAAAAGACCATTTTTGTTTCACACAAAGATAAGCAAAAAAGGACAAAGGTATCAAGCGAGACAAATGTTTCAAGCACAGAATTGTTCCACACAATCTTCCCATCCCCACTCGTTGATGAGTACTTGAGAATACAATGGACAGTAATTAGGTGTGACACATATTTGGTTTCTGTGGGGTTGAAACAGAGTTTAGACTCAAGTCTGCATGTGGCCAGCTCTTTGCCAGTTCAACCAGGAACAGTGCTCGTCTTTCCTGAACCCTTGTGCATGCCTGATAGACAATGTGAGCATTCAGTGTAGCCATGTCGATCATGTTGTAGAACACAGCAATTGGCCATCTCCGTGTTCCTGCACGCACAGTGTACTCCCGCACCATCACATCCACTCCACACTTGGATTTGTTGTACTGGGTCACAGTGTTTGGCTTTTTCTTGTGTGTATTCTCAGTCTCAACTTGGCTGTGCATGCTTCTGAGGATATAGACAGTCTTCTTGCGTTTTGGTGCATATACTGTCAGGGTTGCTTCATTGGTGGAAAACACTTTTGTTGTGAATTGAATCTGGTCACTCTGTCTTGTTGATGGAGGAATTTCCCGGCAAATCTTGTTGACAGTTCCAAGGATGGAGGTTCTTCGGCTACGCAGGCATTGTGCAAGGGAGAGTGACGTAAAGATATTGTCTGTTGTTACAGTTCTGCTCTATACTCCCCATTCTATACCCCCACAACCACATGTGTGTGACAGAAGTGCCCCGCCCTCCCCCCAACTGCTCGGGAAATAGCAAAGCTGCCCTGTGCACGCACGCGCGCGCGCACACACACACGCACACTTGTCTAACACACACTTATGTTGACAAAGGATATGGGGGCCCGCAGCAGCCCTGTGAGGGGTGAAAATGAAGTCTGTGTTGGTTTCACAGGGCCTTCCCTCGGGGCCAGGAAATGAGATGACCACAGTGTGTTAGTGATGTGATCGCCACAAAGCGCATTGGCTCACACCTTCCCAGTCACTTTTGACAGCTATAAGAATCCGCTTGAAGCACATCTGTGAACATGTTGAGGCATACATCCCTGACACGTAGAATGTGAGAATACATAGTATAACTACGCAGCGTGGGATATTGCACTTTGCAGGGACGAGATGCCCTTACATACGGACTGCTGTTTTTCACTTCACTTGGCATTGAACACTTGTGTGTGTATTTGTGTGTATGTATATATATGTGTGTGTGTGTGTGTTTGCGCGCCTATTGCACGTTCGCCCATTCATAATTGTAACAGTATCCGGCTTCAAAATGCAGCTCACGGTTAAACGAGCGAGCGGAGGATTTGAGGTACAAAACTTTGAAGATGCTGCGGCTTCATTCAAATCTCTGACCTGGATGAAAGGAAGCTTCACAGTTGAATACAAAGACAAGGGAGTGAAAACAATTGAAAGACATTTTCCTTTTTCCAAGCATGCTAGTTGATATTTGTCCCGTATTTTACAGAAATATAAACTATTTGATTGAGCTTCTCCTGTGTTAGTAGTGTCTACTGGGGCAGGTTTTGAACAGACATACTGTGCCACTTAAGATAAACACAAGCAAATAAACCGTGCAGGGGGAGAATTGTTAAATATTTCGATTCAGGGCGGCCCGGTGTCCAGTGGTTAGCGCGTCGACCTCACAGTGCAGAGGTAGCAGGTTCAATTCCAGCTCCGGCCTCCCTGTGTGGAGTTTGCATGTTCTCCCCGAACCTTCGTGGGTTTTCTTCGGGTACTCCGGTTTCCTCCCATATTCCAAAAACATGCATGGCAGGCTGATTGAACACTCTAAATTGTCCCTAGGTGTGAGTGTGAGCGCAGATGGTTGTTTGTCTCTGTGTGCCCTGCAATTGGCTGGCAACTGGTTCAGGGTGTCCCCCGCCTACTGCCCGAAGACGGCTGAGATTGGCTCCAGCACCCCCCGCAACCCTTGTGAGGATAAAGCGGAACAGAAAACGGATGGATGGATATTTAGATTCACTCAATTGTGGTTTATCATTGCGTGGGTGGGGTTGCCGAATCCCAGAGGCTGAAAGGCACACAACAATTCTGCCAGTGATTTAGCATGATACCAGTACATTAGATACTGTCCTGTCCTATTTGTCAGGTACAGAAAGGGTGACTCATGTTGGATCGCATTCTTTCATTTCACCTGTGCTAAGATACCACAAGCTGGTTTGACACTGCCTTTCACACTCACAATTTAAAAATGCAGCATCAGCCACGGCGATTTGTCTTTGGTCTGACTAATCATTTTTGGCATCCTAAATTCAGTTATTTGCATAATCTCCGAACACAATGTGCAAAATAAATCGTGCAATAATTGTGTTTTGCCGAATCGTTAATGTACCCCGTAAGCTACAGTATATCATTTTGTGCCCATTTTTGCACACGTAAACCTTCAGCAAATCAGGCCCTTTGTGTGTATTCGGCGATTTACATATATGTGTTTCTCATGTCGGTATTTCTGCAGCCTATTGAAGATATTGTACAACATTTAAGTTATAGGTTTGCTCATTTCACAGTAGATCCTGGATGCAGGATTTCATATTTATGCGCCTTTCATATCATAAGAATTAAATTCATGAGACTTAGTGAGAGAATGACTGAAGAAATCAGAGAAGAACAAAATAAAGGGAGGAAGTGTGGACAATTGTCAGGTGGGAAGGTGCGGTAAATTGTTAAGAAGGCAACCAGAAAAAAATAAAGGTGAGTAAGAAAGTGAGTGAGTGAAAGACTGACAGAAAAAAATCAAAACTGAAAATGGAGGAAAAAAAGGGAGGTAGTGAATGAGTGAAGAGATCTTATAAGGACCGTTTAGGAACAATTAATGGAATAAAGTGAGTCAGACCAAGGAAGAATAGCAAGGAGGGGGAGTTACGGAAGGACGGTTGGGTGCGGGATGGAGGGAGGAATATTTTCTCGATTAAATTGTACGGTGGGAGAATGCGTCGGTCGGCGAGCAACTGAGTGAGTGAGCGAGCGAGGAAATACTGTGAGGGAAGGGAACAAAGCAGGAAACAGTTTTGATGAGTGGTAATCATGTGATAGCATGTGACAGCGGCTGAGACACACTCCCATGTTTCCCAAAGCAGGCTAAGATGAATGCACTGTAGCCTTTTATTCTGTGTTATACAATAGGAAAAAAGGCTGTCACTTACTCCGCTGGGAGCACCGATGCGCTCAGAACAGATGACAGAAGCCTTTTATCACATTGGATTCTTGCTCACTAAGGTGCAATGGTGGCACAGACATACTCTGGCAGCCATGTCGCCCTTACACACACATGTACTAATAGCATGTGTATATTTTTCAAGGCCGCCCACAGCACACGGTGTCATGCTGATCCGAGTCGAATCTGTGTGTGCTTGGATAATGAGACGCAAGCGCAAGTTGCTCTCTACCTGCCCAGGAAGCAACATCCAAAGCCGTTTTCTCATCTGCCACTTTGCAGCGAAACCCGTCCGAATAGAAACACCTCCTGTTCACTCCGAGCAGGCTCCGAGAAAAATCAAAGATATTTTTAAGACCCCGGTTGTTCAACTCGCTTACATTCCTTGTACTGAGAGGAAAGAGGAGTTTTTGTGTAATGTATGCTGAGCCAACTTCTATAGATTTAATTGAAAAGGGATGTCTCCCACTCTCTCTTGGATACACACACACACACACACACACACACACCAAGTGAGTCATTTTGATGTAATAACTCACTCGATCCAAGGACGTCTGGTAGTGCATTTCAGAGAGGCTGTTATGAAATGTCTGGGCTGGTGTGAGGATAAGGAGAAGGATTAAAGAGTTATAAAAACGACCATGTTTTTATAACTACCTTTTTTTTTAAGCTCTTTCAGACTGTCACAAAATCATATTCTCACAAAATGTATCTTCTGCAATTACTGAGCACAGCAAACGTGTAAGAATCTCTCACGCCGTGAGAGATTCTTACACGAAATGTTAAACGGACGTCCAGAGCGCAGCAGTGGAATATGAAGTGATTGTAATTCTAATCAAGAAACACATTTGAAAGATTGTTTGTATCAGCCTCATGCTTTGACAGGCTTTCTTTTCCCACCTTTCCTAGAGAACGACATGGAGGTTGCAGACGAGCAGCTGAAGGGAGGTGAGTGACAGAATATTTCATGGTTGCCTTTTCACCTTAACCGCCCCCCCCCCCTTTTTTTTATACTGCACACACAACCCGAGTGAGTGAGTGGCAGAGCTTTGACTCATGACAGTGATTTGCGAGGTTTTTTTCCCTGTATGCAGCAGAGGAAATGTATGTTTATTCATTTGCTGACAAGTTGAATCACAATTTGACGCGTTACTGTCGAAAATACTTCATGCCATTTAAGGTACAGTGCATTACAAGAGCTTATGTCCGCCGCTAATTCCCAGCGTCAGTCTCTTCATCCCGCTCACTGGCGCCATGCCTTCATACCACCTAAAGTGAGCGGTAAAAAAAAAAAACACCTCCCAGCAGCGTGTGCTAGGCTGGAGAACAAACGAAACCACCAGCGCGTCGTGCTTTTTTATCACCGCGCTATCTTGGCAAGTGGCCTCTAGTGCCCAGATACTGACATTTATCCACATGCTGATGTCCTAAATAAAGACGGGCACCAACAAAAATCACCATGGACTAGTTACATAAACAAGTGAGGCAGAGTTGATAAAGCTGAAGTTTAGCCGAGTGTTGTTGCTACTTTGGTCATTTCCTCCCTGTGAATATGCCAGGTAACTAGGTTTGATTGCTGTTTGTTGGTTAGCTGACTGTTTTTGTTTGATTGTTCGCAATCATTTTCCTTTCAGTTTTGTGTCGCAAGAAGACGAGAAATGGTCAATGCCGAAGAAAAACAGAAAATTGAAGCCTGTATTTTTTCTTTTCAAACTCTGAATCGCAACGGAGTCCCAGCTTCTTCAGTCCAAAGAATGGCCCGCTAACATATGAGATGAATACAGAGCAATTGGTTGGTTGTTGTGTTTTAATGATGAGATTTTAAAGTGAACTTTGATTTATCCTGGATGTTCATCAAAGAAAGAAAGCCATTTTCTGACACTTAATAATTCACCAAAAACCTTTGTAAAGAATAGCATCCCCTCTTAGGGACTGACCAAAAGTATAGATTCACGAAAAACAAATTGCCCATATGTGGATAGATGAGGTTTTGATTCAATGCTAACGATAGGCGACATCTTCTTCAAGGACATATTGTTATTATTTGGTTGAGGGGAACTTGCCCTGAACTGATCTGTTATTTCATGTTGGTTTTAAACCAGGTATTACACCACACCCCCTTCCAGCATGCGGCTATTTCAAAAAAACTGTTCCCAGTCATGTCATGTCATGTCATATTGCCAACACTGTCCTGGTCCAGTTGGGCCTTTCTTTGACGGGCCTTTGCTCCTATGCCAAGTGCTGGCCTTTCATTTTGTCCGATCAGCCAGAGTTTGACTCACTACTATGTGGAACCTATTCAACGCTTTGAAAATGGCTGCCGAATAGCTCACGTTCGCTCCCAACTGTACTCCGGGGTCGCTCTCAAAGCCTCATATTGCCCCACAGGAGTCACTTTTGGCCAGGGGTATAGGGTTATAAACCAACAGCATGTAAAAGCAATTCACTCTCCCCTTCCCCTCAGCCTTAAACAGCCTACACAGATGAGCCAAGTTAGCATGCATTGTCTTTTATTGAGCACTCAGATGATTTGACAATCTGCTACCCGGGTCACTAAATCATGATTTTCTTGCAGATAACATGTCACCGTCTACGCGACCAACAGCTAAGGATGACGACGACAATAACAGAGGTATGTGTGAAGCATCCACATTTTGTCGCCCGATATTAGTTGGATCACATTATTTCAAGACAACCGTGCTCAATATTTGGCAACATACGAAGAGCTTTTTAATATTCATATTGTATAATTTAATTGCATGAAAATTTCTACATTTTTACTACAGCCCTATTGTGCAGGTATGCCTGATACCGTGGCCATTGAGTGAATATGGATGTGTATTTGGAATCTGACTGCTATTATTGATGACTGATCATTGGTACGTTTACATGCCAAAAAAAAAAAAGTTTTGTATTTGGCAAGTGCTTGCTTGTTAAGCAATCACTAGTCATGGTCAGCACTCTGTATTCCCAAGTTGCTCTTTGGGCAAATGAATACAGCATGAAGATCGGTCCTTTTCAAACGAATGTTTTCTGTGAGGCAAACTTGTTTAAGAAGCCATTATCTGGCTATTCCGCAGTTTCAGCCCCTTTGGATGTGTAATATTGAAACAATTATAGGCTTCTCCGATACGATGGACCAAAGATAATTAGATTCTTACACTGGAGGGTGTTAGTAGGCAATTAAAATGGTACACCACCCATTTGTCTTCAAGCCTAAAGGTTGCGGGGAATTTTAAAGATAGCAGTCATGGTTGTTTTCCCTGGGGAAATGGCTCATCTCGCTGATTGTGGAAGGCTGGACTAGATAGCGCAGTCACTTCAAGGGCGTCAATAATTCTGTGTTTTGAAACAAAGCGCGCTTTTGCTGCCTTTCTGCCTGCCTGCATTTCAATCTGCCTGCTCAGCATACATTTTCTATATCATCTTGCAGCAGCAACTCCAAAATGATTCACAAATTCAATCAGCAGTATTAGGAGGGCATAAGTATTTTGTAATAATCTTTATAAATCCTAATTTATCAGGCCCGGCAGCTTAATAGTAACTAATCCATTCACAAAAGGCCCCGGCACAGCTTTCGAGCATGGGAACGCTCAGTCCTTGAGACAACCTCTCTCACAGGGGGGGGAATGAAATGATTTCGTAGTGCCTCCACTGTAAAGGTTAGGTGTCGATGCAGTGCATGGGGGAGATTAATCATAGAAAACACTCAGATGTCACCGATAGTACGGAGGGTGTAGGAGATGCACATTAGGAATTAGAAGAAAAAAAAAACATGTCAGCTTTGTGATAGTCCTAGTTCAAGATCCTTGACCGTCTCAAACAACCAACAATTGCTTCCATTCAAAATGGAATGCACTTTATCCTGAGCCTCCAACGTATCGGTTACCGGCCCTATGTGGAGCACTTCTTTGAATAAATTACATTCCGTGGCAGCGCTTGGCTGGAATGTGTCTGTCAATATGCCTCAGTGTGATGCATCGCACTCCTTGGGGGACTTCGTGCTCCCCGCACCACGGGTCAGCCGTGAGAGGCTTTTAGCCGCTGTACACATGAAAGGAAAACATTCAGGTTACCTCCAGTGTGCAATCTTTATTTTTTAAAAATGGTTCGTGGAGTGACACAAAATAGTAATAAAAACAAGCACTATTATTACTGCAGAAGGTACAATTTGCGAGAGGGAAAATGAATGTTCACCCTGTTCTCATAAATTTAGTTGGAAATAGGTTTTTCTTAAGAACCTCGTGTTCTCATTTGCCAAACAAAGCAAAAGAAGTGCTTTTGGTCATCCCAAAACCCATATTCCTGCTGGGCCCTTTCAGTGTATGTGAAATTCATTTTAAAAGTGTAATTTCACGGTCCCCAATAATCCTCATCTTTAAGCAAATTTATGTGCAATTGACGACCTGTAAAATTTTTCTTATGTTAGATTTTTTTATCGGTCATGTTTTTTTTGTTTTTTTTGCATACGCAAGACAAGTCAAAAAAATGTTTCCCAAATATGTAAAATTGGGAGAAACATGCATGTCAATGGGCACGTTGGAAATAATTTTCCTTGACTCGAATGGCCAACTTGTAAAAACAAAGGGCCAAAGATAAGTACTGAGGCTTTTGTTTTTTTTAATAGCGACCTCACCTGAGTTGGCAAGCAGCCCCGCAGTGTTTACCATTTGGCATCAGCGTGGTATTAGTGAGATTAGTGGGTGTCACAGGGCACAACAAAATGTGAACCTTGAGCCAGAAATCAATGTCTTGCTGGATGTGTTTATTTAGGTTGCTACGGATTGCTGGTAAAAAGGCGAGGATGAAAGAGCAATGGTGCTGAGTGTGGACCGTACATGGAGAGGAATAACGACGAGTGGGCCGACGCTTGGCCACTCCACAGGCATTGCTGACAAACACGTGCAAAAAATCTTTTCAATGTGAGCTTTTGGTCATCCCAGTGGCCTTCTTGCAAATGCCTCGTGATTTTTTTTTCTTGTCTTTGCTCCAGTTGGCTTTAATAGGAGGGGTGGATGAGAGGGCAGTGGAGAGAATGTGTTTGGTTCTCATTTGTTGCCGAGTATGAGATCCATCCGGATATCCACTCTCCTCAAGGACATAGAGAGAAGGTTGCATATCACCTTTTAAATCATTTATGTTCTTGTAATACTTAACCCCATGGAGGTCATAAATAAATCATCCACGTGCCTGTGAGACACGTTTTTGTTTTGTTTAAAAAAAATAACATAAAAAAAGAACACTGTGTGGCCGCTCACTTAAAACGATGGGAATATTGGTGAATGGAATTTAAAAAAAGATCTCCTCATTAATGCTGAGTATTGAAGTGCGGGTTTGAGCGGAGAGCCATTTTGTATGTAGTTGCTGACCAGTAGTGAAGTACGTTGGACTTGCATTCGCGATGAAAAAAGGGTTAAGTACACTTCAAGTAGACAAGAACGCTTGTGACAATGCTGCCACCTGCTGTTTGTAATGCATATGTGAGTTGCCACGTGGCGAGAGGGGGGGGGGGGTTGTGGAGAGCCCTCCTTCTAATGGTCCTAATCTTGGAGCCATTATAAATCACAGCTGCCCTACTTATGATATTTTGTCACCCTGTGCGTGGGGCATTACTTTGTGCCGATTGAGCACCGTTGTTCCCAATTTGATCAAAATAAATTAGTAAATCCAGTGGGGAGGGGTATGGGGGTGAAATTGCATTTTCCCTCTTTCTACGTCTGACATGTTGTTTGGGATCGCAAACTATAATTATGACAGTCATTCAGGCGTTTTCAACGCAGTGTGAGACCTTTGTCTTCATCTTAACCTGCTTTTCCCTCTAAGTATTCCTTTTGTCCCTCTCAGTGAGGCTCCATCTCCAAATGTCAGTCATGATTAATAGAAAAGGATTGTCATCGACTGCGTGTCACCAGTCGTCGGCATGATGGACAGAGGCACTCGAGATAAACATGCAGCGATGCTCGAACTGGACTTTTCCCATTTAATAGAGGCTGACGCTTTTATTGTTCTGCCTGCATGGCAAAATTGGTGCAGATATGGCAAATTGTTTCTCTGTGTGCCTTGTTAAAAAAAAAAAAAGCAATCATAGAAGCTGGACAGTAGCCATTGTGTGAAACATGTTCTCTTATTGGTGTCATGGCTTGCATTTACACACACTGCCAAATGTCATTGGTTTGCATACTGTGTGTGTGTGTGTGTGTGTGTGTGTGTGTGTGTGTGTGTGTGTGTGTGTGTGTGTGTGTGTGTGTGTGTGCTGAAAAAAAACTTAAACTCCATTTAAAAAGATGCACATCCATTTAACATCACGTGGTGATACTCTCATTAGGACAGGAATAGTATGAAAAATATATATTCGGCAGTTGAAGTATGACGCTGCCCTGGAGCTGCACCGCTCGGTGGCTTCAATACTTTAATACTCCCTGTGAACCTGAACAGAAAAGCCATACAGGAAGTAGATGGATTGATGAAATAATAATGCATTTACAGTCCAGTTGAATGACCATGGAGTCAAAGTATATTATAAATAGAAACACCTAAGTAATTTAGCTGCACCTATCCTACAAAAATCAAGTGAATGCATTTTTTTTTAATTTACTTGATTCATTACGCTCCTTCTCTCAATTTAGGAGGACTATTTGAAACCCGCCCAAAATTACATTTTGTCTGACAGTTTTGCGGAAAGTGGTGAAACCCCAAAACTGTTAAAGATGTACCGTTTATCAGCCATTGAAAGAGCATGCATGTCCAACAGAAACAACATCAATGACTTTTCCACCTAAAATTCACAAACTGTGGAAATGGGATTTTTTTAGAAAGAAATTTAGAAAGAGTTGGCGAAGAATTCTGTGCAATCCTTTTGTTAGGTGGCACACGCCAATGACAGCCCCATTCATGTTTCACCCTTCATAATGTCTGAAGCGAATCATAAGGCAATGTTTGTTTTTTGTTGTTTTTCCCAAAACTTTGACTTTGAGACAGATTTCAAAAGAGCTCTGTCGTTTTGTTGTTATCGATGAGTGAAAAAAGTGGTCCAGTGTAAACTGCCGCGAGATGAAAGACACGCCGGCGACACTGGAGGTTCATGATTTGTTTCAAGGTTCAATATTCAATCTGAATCATTTATCAATACAAAATGTTTTCATCTTTGGCGTGTTGTGTTTTTTTTTCATTCTATGTGCGTGGCGTTCTCAAGTTCAAATGGTGAACGTTTTCTCTCCTTTCCAGGAAAAGAAGAAGCAGGTGATGAAAACAAGGCTGACAGTGGTAATGTCACTTTACGGCTCATTAACATGCTCACAGCCCCTTGGCTCTGCCGCCGTTTCTTGGTGTCATCAAAAATTGAATGTACTATTTGCTCCACTTCAGTCTTTCCATCCCGCATGCCAACACTAAAGAAGAAGAAGAAAAAAAATCAGTTGTCTTATCACAGATGCTTGGAACAAAGAAAATCCTTCAATTATGTATGGCTTTGGAAGTGACATTATTTTCCCGCTTTCTTTCTGTCACTTAATTTATGCATGCCTTTGTGGTTTCATCGCTCTCGCGCTGCAGTGCAAAGACAAAGCGGCATAAAGCGATGGAATGAAAAAGCTGTTTTCGGTGATATCGAAAGACGAGTCGTTTTGACTGCGGGGCCCAAATATTTTCTCCGTTTTGAACTCTTTGTTTCTAGATGCGGAAGGAATTGAAGACGTGGTGATGGAAAGTCAGAACCCAGGTATGGTACACTTGCAAACAAAAAACAAACAAATAAATAAATATATTTTATTGTCTGCGGTGACGTTAATGAGCAGGTTTTGAAGCGAAGGACTTAATCACACACAAATAAATCCGGTCCAGCAGCTCCTAAAACAGTCTCACATGAATTCATTTTGTCTACTTGTTGTTTGTGTGTTATAAAAGGAACAACCATGAACCGGGAGCAGGGAATATTTCTTTTTGTCTTGAATGTGAACTTTTCTACCTCCCAGTGTCATTAACATTCAGGATTGGCATTGCTGTCAGGGAGCAGCCTTGAATTTCTTCTTATTTTATGTAAATCCTATTCCATTGACAACATTTTGACAGATGGAGCAAATAGTGTCTCCAAACATGTATTTTGTAGATTTTCAATAAGCGTGTTGTGGTAAATGCATCCCTTGCCTGCTATCCAAGGTGTTAGATCTGTAATTAACCTTCTTGGGAGCAACAAAGGGAAAAATTCATGAAACAACAGTGGCAGACTAAAGCAGCTCATGACTACATTGAGGGGAAAGAAAAAAAGATAAATACCTCTGGGCAGTTACTTTTCATGAAACGGCTCTTTTAGTTAGCGACCGGTTTTCCCAAATCTTTGAAGTCATCAACAATGCTCTTCACATGAAAATGGTTGCAAATGCACATGGGAAATGTCACATATCTTGATTTGAAGCCTGGACTCACCTGAAATCTAAATGAATCCTTCAAAACCTTTCATGTGTTTCGTTGCTGGTCAAGATGACGACGTGGGCCTTGAGGAGCTGAATCAAGAGGAAGATGAAAATAACAGTCAAGGCAACTGCGATGATATTGGAACCGAACAGAATAAACATGAAGACACAGTCAGCGAAAAGAAGGATAAAGAAGACGACAAAGGTATCGAGCCATTCTTGCATCCGTCCATTCCTGTGACAGCATAGTTGACCTAATCGGCTGATTTAAAGAAATTCGACACATTCCGTCCTACTCGCCAGCCAATCGCAGAGCGCACACCGTATCGTCCCAGAGCAATTCACAGTCACATTCACACCTATGGATAATTTAGGATGTTAATGTAACCTAACATGCATCTTTTTGAAATGCGGGTGGAAGCTTGAGTAACAGGGGAGAAAACGTAGGCAAGAAAATATGCTAACCTGCTGCAGATGAGATTTGAATCCAGCGAGGCAGATGTGCAAACCAACATTATTAGCTTCGTTCGAAATTACAATTTACAATATTTGATTTCTGGGGAATTGCAATGAGATTCGAGATAAGATTATTCTGACATTTTATTGCAGCCTCGCAGGTATGACAACCCACCGCAGAAGATGCTGTTGGTAAAATGAATTAAAGACTTGTCCTGACCGTTGTTTGCTTTTTGTTCAGCAGAAGATGAGCTAAGTGCTGCAAAGACAGAAGAAAAAGAAACGAGCAAATCCACTGTGGAGATGGAAGGTAAAATATCCGTCCCTCCCTTGCACTTAAAGACAATGTATGTACAGTATTTGGTGCGGCAGATATTCAGATCTACTTCCATTTAATGCCTGCTACCAGTAGCATTCCTGGTTTTTTCGAGCAGTTTGTTGCTCAGGGTGTTTGTACACATTGCCGTAACTCCAGAGCTTTTTTACTTTCTTGCTGAAATGTTGTGGCGTGGAAGCAGCAGCGCCCTAATTGTATTTAGTCCACGTAGCCCCAAATTAAACCCAGTCTAAATTGAGTGTGGATGCTGTGACCACCATTGCATTAAGACAACAGTCTAAGTCACTCTCTCATTTTCTTTCTCACAATTTCGCCTTCCCTTTGAGTGGCGTTCCATTAATTTAGGGCCGAGAGTGAAACTTCCAGTGAGATGTGCCCGAGAGAGACTTCTCAATCCACTCTGAAAAGCCATCGGAATACCCCCCGTAAACACTACAAGCCTTTCCATCAGTGGAAAGCCACACTCCACCACGTTGATTGTGTCGCGACTTTGCCTGCCACTGTCTGTCACTGTCAAGGGTTACGATGGGAGGGCTGTGGCAGAGCAGTAAACAGCGGTCTCGTTCATGAATGCCAGCAGATTGCATTTTGTGCGAAGGAGCAGAGTCTCCGCGAAATCCCAAGTGCAAACTGACGCTGATCTTAATTCTCACACAGAGCTGGGATTAGCCAAGTATTTATAAAATGGCCCAAATAAGTAAAATGAGGTGGAAAAATCAACCCGTTGTCTCTGCTTTCAAATGCTTCTGGGCTTTTCTACTCAATGTTCAGGAACCACATCCTGCTCAACTGTTAATTGTCAATCAAATACCATTACTGTTGATGGAAGCAGTGTATACATCAGCCGTCGCCAACCTTTTTCAAAATAACTTGTGCTTGGGTACTGATTAATGCTACCAGTTTGATATGCCCTCAAGTAAAAAAAAAAAAAATCTCAAATTATCAGGTGTTAAACTCCTCCGTATCTCTTGCAGTAGCTTTTCTTCACGAATACGATAATACAAATGCTGATATTTGACATGCTATTTTTTCCCTTTTTGATTGTCATTACCAAATGTACACCTGTGCCAGTGTGATTTAAAAAGAATAGCAACAAAAAATATCTGATACATCTTACTTGTAAGTGGAGCTATTTCTATTTTAGAACAATAACACACAAAAAAGAAACGTGATCCCTCGGGCACCACGTTGGTGGTACCCGGCATACGTGAACTATGAAAACGATGGTAGCTTACACAATGTGAAATCATGTTCAGAGGCTTGGATTCAAAATAGAATGTTATGGTGGGTCATAATCATAAAATAAACTCATCATCCAATGTATTCTCATTGACGGGGGCATATTGTGACTGCCAACTGTTCACCCAACAATAGCCCTGGGCAGCTCAAGCTCTTCTGTCGTGGCAGAGGCCCAACTCATGGGTAATTGAACACTCGAAATTGACCAAAGGTGTGACTATGAGTGTGAATGGTTGTTTGTCTATGTGTGCCCTGCGCTTGGCTGGCTACCAGCTCAGGGTGTACCCCGCCTAAACTGGGAAGACACCTTGAGTTGGCTCCACCACGCTCGTGACCCTCGGAGATAAGCACTTCAGAGAACGGATGTGCATATGTGGAGAGAGCGAGAGAGAGAGAGAGAGAAAGAGAGAGAGGGAGAGAGGGAGAAAGAGTGGGAGTGAGAAAGAGCGTGAGAGAGATACTTAAGAGAGTGTTGAAACAGAGAGAGAGAGAATCATACCTGTCAAACAAATGCCACACTAACTTTATGATCAGTGTGGTAAAAATCTGGATCATGATAAATTATGTTCTCACCCTATAACTGATTCGACTTGAAAGCGCGTGGGAGGTTTGACGATGAAAAGAGTTTGGAGCAAGTTTCATTCCAGGGTTCAGTGGACATCATTGCACATTTCCTCTTTGTCATTAGTGGTACCCTCCTACCCTCCTGTGGTGGAATAAAAAAATTTAAAAAGGCACAAGACGATGCTGAAGTCTCTCATGACGTCTCTGATAATGGCAAAGATAATGATGCACTGTGATGCGATGATGCATTTCAAGCTTCTGACAGTTTGTTAATGGCTTTGTGGTTAATTGTTGGTTTCAAGTGTCGAATTCGGATTCGTATTTTTAATAAACGAGTCCTCCCTCTCTCTCCCCATGCAGTTTCTGGATTCATTATGTTTTAAAAGCTTTGCCCCACTGCGCTGCCCTAATATTTTTGCATTTCTCCCAGTGTTATTAAAGAGTATCGCTAAATCTAAGTTCGAGTCGAGTTTGCTGCTTTAGTGTAACAGTCGACTAAAGCCGCGTAAGCATTTACGGGTGAATGCGTTCCTTATTTAAACATGCCATAGCAATAAGCTCCTAGTGTGTACAAGGCATTGATCGCACTTTGCAAGGAGTGTTATAGACATTTCAAACAGCTCCTTTTGCATTTACACATTTGGATCCACTTTGTCTTTAACACCCTGCAGTTCTCACACAGTTCACGATTGCACATATGGAAGTGAGTATCACAGCTAAGAAGTTCAGTCCCAACTCACCTCCGCTTAATACCAAAGGGTGAAAATAGCTTCCTGTTCCTCTTCACCCTTGTCACTCTCCGAACCTGTTACCGTTTCTAATCTGCGTGTTTGCTTATTTTAGATGCCGATGTTGGACACAGATTTGCTACTTTTGAGGTTTATGTATTTTTATTATTACTTTTAATATATATACTGTATTAGCACATAACATCTGTAAGGCTTTTGATATCCAGTACCGATATAGAAAGTATAGTGAAAATATATTCTTGAGCAGAAAGAGCCAAATTTAATGTCAGCAATACAAATGACCAAGCAGGTACATTACAGCAAGGCACCGTCTGCAATGTGGGAATTTTATAGTTTGATGGAATATTCATGTGGAGAAAAGATGTGTAGAGCGGTGGGCAGAGGAAATATTTTTGAGGTGCACGCTATGCACGCTACATTATCTGAATTATATGTATTCAATATCACCTTCCACATGCAGGTAATGAGATTCTTAGCTCGATATGTGTGGTTAGAAAGGCTCACCAAATTGAATCAGAATCCAATCATCTTTTATTTATGAATATTCATCACATACTCTAAAAAGGGAATTGGAGGCTGCATTCTTATTGCCTATCTCTTCAGCCTTGTTCTGCTGAATTGTGAGTGGGCACCTGCCTCAATAAGCGCATGCAACACCCATAAATTGAAATAAGACGCTCTTTGCCTTGAGCAAGGAATAAATAAAATGTGAGTTGAGATCAAAATTGTTTTTCCTTCATGCATTGTGATTCTCTGCTCGAAGTCAATAGCCATTGTCTTTGTTTCAATGTTAAGATTTAATGGCAAGCCTCGCGTGTGTATACACATGGCATCAACGTTCTTCTGGATCCACATTTTAAGCAGGTTTCTCCACTCTGCATTTGAATGATAATCTTTCGAAAATCCTCAATAAATGTGGTAGTTTACAAGCCGATTTTTTTTTTTACGTGAGTGTTTCCTGCATTCAGCTGCTTAACCATTTACTGTTTTGTTTTGTTTTATTTATTTTTTTAATCCTCCGAACAAGTTTGCACCACACAGGAAACACAGCCATTATGTCTGAATACTAAAAGTAGGAATATTTTACCCTCTCCTGTTTTTGTTTTGACTTTTTTAATGAAGGACATTCATGTTAGATTTGATGTATTCCAGATTTATTTATTTATTCTTTCATTTATTTGAAGTGCTGCTGAAATAGTGACATATGTTGGTAAAAACACTTTGCAAGCTGCAGAAAGCCATTGGTTATGATACGCAACAATGTGGATTGTCTTTACTGTCAGCCAACGGCTGGACTACAATTGTTGGTTGTTTTTCAAATTAATCATTTTGCTTTCTTTCTGTCATTTGGTTTCAGGCAGGGGTTTCAAACTAATGATTCTCGCAGGACACATAGCTGTAGTTTCCCTCCCCCGAGAGCCATTAGGACTGAATCCATAGAAACATTTAATCCCCTCCACCATATTATTACAAGTAGACAACCGGTTGCTGGATAACTAGTTTTGAAATCAGAATTCAAAAGTCAATGATAGTATATTGTTCATCTATTGTTCAAGTCACTGTAACTATTCGTCAAGTCACCGTAAAGAGAGGTTTGGTAACATGACAATGCCCTCAACGTTATTACATGTGACAATTTAAAAAAAGGTACAGATTTTCACAAAAATTATGGACATTGACACACTTGATTTGCTTTTGCGGTCCACATAAAGTGATGTGGAGGGCCCAATCTGGCCCCCGTGCCTTTGGTTTGTCTTGTCTGTCATCGGTTTTTAATGCTGAAAGAGTCAGTATTGCTGTCTCACATCTTTGAATGACTTGCATTGTCTTCTTAAAGTATAGCTTCAACTTTTAGGGGATACATTTTGAATGAAGTATGGAGCAAAAACATGTCCACTATTATAAACCGCCACATCTATGCGTTTTCTGTAAAGATTTAAACCACCAGATGGCAAATGCCCGAGAGAGAGAGAGATAGAGAGAGAGAGAGAGAGAGAGAGAGAGAGAGAGAGAGCCAAATAGGTATAAGCGCGACAGCACCGTTTTGTCAGAAACATTGTTACAGATTTACATAATTTAAATTCTCATCCCACATAATTTAAAGCATCGCCTATCCATTCACATAGTGTCAACATGTCTGTATCTGTGTGTGTTTGTGTGTGTGTGTGTGTGTGTGTGTGTGTGTGTGTGTGTGTGTGTGTGTGTGTGCGCATATATATACATACACACACATACATATATATGTTCTTGAGGAAGGGCCTTGACAAGGTTGTGACTGGGTGCAATAGAAATCGACTCGACAGGCAGGAAACAGTCTGGAAAGTCAGACATGAGGGGCTCGTGAGGAAGAAACTGGAGACAAAGACACCCCCCCATCAGGCCAGAGGCACACCCATTGTATTAGCCTCTAGGGGCCTGCTGCCGTCATTCCCTCAGCGTTGGAATTCCTCGTTATATTTTCTTTTGTTTTTTTCCTCTCTCTCCTTGACTTATTGTGTTGTTAAATTTACAGCACAGTGCTCTTCGTTATCCATTCGCACACACTGTAAACAAAGTGTATAGTTTGAGTCTTGATTTCATGCCGCTAGTCTGTCTCATGTATGGACAGAGAGAGATGAAATTAGCACTGTAACTCTCCGACCAGATCTCATTGTAATGATGTCGGTGAGCACAAAACACGCTCGTCTTCCCCATGTAGCTGTTTTTCTTCCTTGTAAAATCCCTTCACAACAACGAAAGAGTGCATCAAATCATAGAGGCACCATAAATCTACTGTACCGCTAACCATTATGTGAATCACTTTTATGCTGTTATGAGAGGGGTGTTATTGATTGATTCCGTTTATATTTGACTCATTCTGAGCTAACATTTACAACAACAGGCTGACACAAAAGGCTCTCCGGAAATAGAGCAGGCTGGTTATTGATGTTAAGGTTCACTCAACTATGGCAGCCAGGTGAGTGTGTTTGGCTGCTCTTGTGTTAAATAGTCTCACACAGAGTTCTTCCTGTTTATAGGGAGATCATATTTTGTTTTGATTTGATTTGCCCCCCCCCCAAAAAAAGCAGAAGGGGGTGTTTCAATAACATCATACATGAATGGCCTTTTACTAGACGTAAATGCCAAAACAACTCAAGAAAAGTGTTCTTGATTCCCTTTAGAGCATATCAAAATAAAAGTACAAATATATATGCTAAAACATTGAACTTCCAGTCCCGCTGATGTGCTTTGACACAGCCCTTTTATTTTGAGAGAAAAAGAAAATGGTTTTCCTCTGGGAAATTAGAAGCAGTATGGTATACATTTGGTCAAACTTTGATTGTGAAATTTTAAGATTCAAATTCTCTTTTGGACAAACTACAGTGGAAAACCCCCTTCGATGCTATAGTCATTCAAACCTACATGAAGTAGGCCTACAATAAATTCTCGAGAATAATGGACATTTTTTGTTCTGCTTAAAGGTGTACCCTAATCTCTATCCATCCATCCATTATCCGAACCGCTTGATCCTCACTAGGGTCGCGGGGGGTGCTGGAGCCTATCCCAGCTGTCTTCGGGCAGTAGGCGGGGGACACCCTGAATTGGTTGCCAGCCAATCGCAGGGCACACAGAGACGAACAACCATCCACGCTCACATTCACACCTAGGGACAATTTGGAGTGTTCAATCGGCCTGCCATGCATGTTTTTTGGAATGTGGGAGGAAACCGGAGTGCCCGGAGAAAACCCACGCAGGCCCGGGGAGAACATGCAAACGCCACACAGGGAGGCCAGAGCTGGAATTGAACCCGGTACCTCAGCACTGTGAAGTCAACGTGCTAACCACTGGACTACCGGGCCGCCCCTAATCTCTATATGGTATGGAATTTTATAAATTCCTACATATTGTCAGTCCACAAAAAATGGACATGTAAGGAGATCCCACTATTTGAAACGCTACAGTCACCCATAATATGTCTGTGCTTTTTTTTACATTTGTTGATTCGTCTCCAAAAGCAAACAGAATTTACAGATTAATTTCAAGGCTGAGTCTGTGGCCTTTTGTGGACAGCAGAACACTGGTGACATAAATTTCGAGAGAGCAACATGGTTTTTCCTATGGCTAAGAGTTGCCAGCACACAATGAACTTTCGGCATAATATTATATAGTGCTGCACTCCTCGGGGAGGCAGATACTGCTGGCCGATGTCATGAGTCTGCCTGTATGTTTTATAGCTTTTTACGCTCTCACACTCCTGGAAGAGAAGCCCTGGTGGGGCATCTTGAGCACGGAGACCAGCCATAGTTCTTATCTTTCTGCGTTTTTATGCTGCATTGAATTCCATTTGGCTCGGCTCTTCATTCTCAACTCTCTCTGACGCATGTTGTGTTCACTTGTTATGCTAATTTGGCCAAGCTGGGTTTGAAACCGGGACTATTTTATGCTTTGCAAAATACAGAAATCCGATCTCGCTCTGTTGAAATCGTGCGTAGCTGCGGTTATTTATGTCAAGATGGAGAATAGATGCATCCGGTGCACAAATTGTAAGAGATGTTTGGTCAGCTCTCTCGCCTAGAAAGCTGCCTCTAAGAAGGAAGGGTCACGTTGGCTGCAGCTTTTTTTCCAATTTCCCTTTTGAAGTTTCTTTTCTAATCAGCCCTCTTATCTCTATTCATCTGTTTGGTACACAAAAACGCCAAATGAATAAACTCCGAGCAGAGTGAGAATTTATCAGCCATTGAGAGATGCAGCAGATGTGTGCTTGAAACGTCTGGATCACATCTTTGTCATTCTCCAGCGTGCGCGTCGACACAGGCACACGCGCGCACACACACAAACACTCTAAAAGCCGACACGAGCCCAAGACAGCATCTGAGTGATGTCTGTATGGGTTGCCTGTCTCCTGGAGGCAGGAGGAAAGAGTTGATGGAGCTGCTGCTTCAGATAGGAAAGGAAGTAAACCCCAAGTGAGATGCTGACTGACAACTATTGTCTTTGGGAATAAAAGATCATAGACAACATGATAAATCTGTCATTCTGTGGATTAAAAATGGCGTAACATTTTTAAACACTGGCGCTCTTCATGTCTTCGTTCACTTGGAAAGCGCAGCATATGAGAAATGATGTGATTCAGAATAGTGCAAAAGGCTATGACTAAGAAGGCACTGAGAATGCCGAACACTAAGGGTGAGCTGAAATAAAACTGTAGGAGTGACAGATTTACATCTTGTGAAAATCAGTAGGGGCAGGAGAGAATATTATTTCAGAAGTGCAGGTAGACGTGTGTTTGCAGCTCGTGTCTGCCATGCGTGTGTAGTTTGTTGTGACGGGACTCTTTAAGTGTGTCACTGTGGGCGTGTGTATATCTGCTGGTTGGATTTTTAACTATATGAATATGCATGTTGGTGGCACAGTTAGCATGCTATACAGTCTAAAAGTTCTCGGCTCAAATCTCATCAAGGGATCACTTTATGTGGAGTCTGCATGTTCTCCCTGTGCTTGCAACGGTTTCAGTTCATTTGAGGACTCTTATGAAACCTTGTTGTGATTGCGGTGTATTACATTAATCTGGCATCCGTGCTTGATCATGATTAGCGTGAATGATTTCACCATTGACTTCCGCCCAGCTCCTTTCCTGTCAGGCAGAAAATGATGTAAAAATATTTCAGGTTGTCTTTCGTAGCGGGAATTAAATCTGCTCTTTTGAAAACTACTCACTAAACATGTCAGAAAAGCCTCGACGGTTGGCTACTTGACTATAATGTATTTTTAGGCGGGGCATCGGAAATACCGTTTCAAAATGATTAACTATCATTTTGAGGCATCCATTTTTGTGTCGACCGAGTTCGTTGACTTCTTTCCCCCAGCTCAAGAGCAATAAACAATGAATGTTGGCGACACATATTATTTCTTTAAACAAGAAGAAAAGCCAATCAGCACTTTAGAACATAAGCCTCAATGGGCTTCATGGTTAAAACTGTGAAATGTTCTCATTCCTATACATGTTTTGGAGTGTAATGGGGCACATCGCAACACTGAGAGAGGCCAATGCTGTCAGGTTTGCTATGATTTACCTGGTGTGAAACAGTATTTAATTCAATACACCTGAATATCAAGAGCCAAAGTCTGCCCAGTGAGAATTGCTCTGAGCGTCGCTGTCTCCGCCAGCTTGCCACCTTCTCCTGTGCCTCCCGGTGCCATCTGTTCCCCCAGGTAAACACTGCACAACACACAGCAGCAGCCTCTTCAAGTGCTGTGGAAGAAAATGGGATTCATCACAGCACATAACTCTCATAATATGCTGGATATGCTTGGATGTACCCATTGTTGACAGCATATTCTCACCAGTGATGGAAAGGCATTTTGAAGTAACGGGTTACAGTCTCTCAGAACTTGGATTGTAATGTGTTTAAAACAATCCAAAAATCACCAAGCTCTTGCACACTTAGCTGTTGTTCATTAGGCTAGCTATGTACGCCGGATTTCAAAGGTTTGTATAGGTCTATTGTGTTTTAGCGATTGTACAGCAGTAGTGTAGACCTGCAAAAAAGTTTTGAGTGTAACTCTCGGAAAAAGTATTCATGTGTTTCTTAGCTCACTGCAACATTTTCTCGTCGTTAGCGGTGGTGATATGCTGCATGTCTGCAAGCCTTTGGAGTGTGCTGAACCGTCAGCTTCAAATACCTGCCGCGTGATCTCTGTTAAAAAAAAAAAAGAATGATTTAACTTTTATCTGGGCTCTTCTGTCACAAACCTGTCTGAGATTTATTTCAGTGATTTACATGCAGGAGAAACAACATATGGCAAAACTTGTGTATAGTCCTTGTGTCCGTTTGATCTGGTGGATGTGACTTTCAAATTCTTCCTCCTGCCTGCTTTTGTCTGAAATGTCGTCTTCCAAAAAAACGTGATGAATCTCCGGGGAGTGCAGACAGAAGCGTAATGTTGAATCTTGATGGACAGGCAAAATGTGAAAATGGCTGGCCCTAAAAGTCATTTGTCATGCGTCTCGCAAATCAATTGGAAGAAATGAAGTGTTCTCTTGCCGTCTATAATAGACCACTTGCTGACAGCTGCCACTGTAACAAGATAGTCAATGTTATTCACTCTCTGTGGTTTTAATATCATAACTGTTTAGTGCGTGTTTCTCTTGAGGTCTGCCAATTAAGCTGCCCCATGGCTGACCTTTGTGGTGATCGGCAGGACTTTCCCCGCACTCCCATTTTTTAAAATCTTTTTTCCCCAGTCGAGACAAGCACTTTGATTACACTGACTGCTTCATTGCACGATTTCCTGTGGAAAGCCAGGCGCTGCCCAGAGGAGGCATCACTCCCTAACTGCAAATGAAGGCCTGCGCTGCAGCCTCTTGTCACACATACAAACATTCCCTGTTTCCACATCCATCCCTGTGGCGTATTCGATTAAGGCGGTACAAGTTTTGCATTACCTCTGCGTCAAATTAAGCACAGCTCCGATCGTCACCGGATTGATATAGTAAGCCACAATCGCGATTGAAGAACGAGCATTGAGCGTTCTGCAGCAAGTGCGGTTAAAGTGTAAAGATGATGTCAAGTTATTCAGCGAGTGATGAGAGAGGAGCAGGCCACCACTGACATCAGGTATGTAGGTCACACAGGGGGAGGTGTCTTCTGCATCCCCGGCCCTCTTCTGTCTCTATTTTTGTGTCATCTCCTCCACCTCTCTTAGTTCTTCACTTAATCCGGTATTCACTCACGGCATCTCATCTCCGCCTAACTCTTGTTGTTCATCCACTGTGGCCGCCTCACACTGTTTGGACTGCAGATTAAAAATGACGTGAAAGAGAAATCAACACATCCAACAGAGACACTTGAGCAAACGTTCATCAATGGTCATTTGTTTTCCCGATCTTAGGCACAATCTGTCGTCAACGTTGTCTTCTTTACGGCCTTCCAGTCATCGACATTTTCTCTTTGCTTTTGCCCAACACAAAGTAGACGGTGTCCTGTCCTGTTGGCTGAGTCATTCCAAAGACTCCTCTTGTCAGGCAATGCCCAAGCACTTGTACTGAGTTTGGGCCTCTTCAGTCTGTTTACAGGACCTTAAACCAATTCGGAGCCGCAGCAGCGCAGTCGCTGTTGCAAGTTTACTCAAACCCACAGGGGAGCACAATGTTACTTAGTGTTCACAACGCCTCTGCCTTTCTTTTGGAGAAGAACGGCCGAATATCAATGAAAGCTCTTGTCTTCGGAGGTGGATAGCCAAGAGAGGGGCAGTCTTGAGGTTTACAAAGCAGGCTTGTTTTCATCTCCTGAGCCTTTAGGTCACAGCTCAGTGCTCCTTAATTGGCTCAGATTGCCAGACAGTGTTCTATCCTAAAGCAAAGAAAGCTTCAGCTATGAAACGTTTACCCCCCTTGGACACAAGCTATTTTCCACCCTCTTGTTTGGAGAACAGAGGCTCATACAGCTAAGCTATTTGCACGAGCTTCCACAACAAACGTAACATTAGCATATGAAAATGGAATTCTTTCCACATTTACCCGCTCATTAATTCTTTTGGTTTAGAAGTTGTTGAGGCCCACCAATTCTTGTTTAGCTTAAGGTGGAAGATGTATTTAATTATCTTTGCATTTGGGCACATCAGGCCCTCAGCTCTTCGTCCATGCAAAGTTTAATGAGGGTTTTTTTTTTTCCTCCATGCTTGTTTAATATACATGGCCTTGAACAGACCAGGACCAATTTACTCCAAGGCCACCTACTTTGTTCTCGGAATATATTTCCTTTTTCAGCCAGTGCAAGCAATGAAAAACACTGTGATGCTGACCTTGACATTTTCCTCCCTTATTCTCTCAAAATGAAGTGCTGTTGGGCAAGCAATGGCCTTCCATCTGCTTCATAAAAGCTGCAAAACTTTAAGCTCTTCATCAGATTTAACATCTTAAGAAAATGCAGCAATGAAAGTGATTCGGTCCACAATTGATTTTCAAGTGTGATCTGCTCCGTTTTGGCTTCTGATACTTCAAATAGTTGAAGAATTAGCTGCGGTAATGAAATCTTTCTGCCAACATTGAGTCCTTCGTTGAGGTAATGACAGGTTATGTCCTTTACGCTGTCAACAGCTGCTTACACATTCGAGA
This sequence comes from Hippocampus mohnikei, assembly GCA_026261675.1. NCBI lineage: Eukaryota > Metazoa > Chordata > Actinopteri > Syngnathiformes > Syngnathidae > Hippocampus > Hippocampus mohnikei. The sequence goes on from JAKGUB010000228.1 coordinate 1,422,653, forward strand.
TAGCTAATACCAAAGCTCCCTCTCTGACATAAAATGAAAAAAGTTCCTCTGAAGGAATACACACCAACTTCTTTCACTTTTCCTCTTTTCAAGAAATATAGTGGTTGAATCGCAGAGAGTGCAAAATCAGGGGGCTGTAGTAAAGAAGCCTGTAGTCGCCAACACTTCTTTCTGGAACCTTAAAGGGATACTTCACGCACAGTATTTGGCAAATTTCAGTAGTAAAAACGTAATATTCTAACTGAAAAGGCCATTACATGTGCTCAGGACTCGGGTAACAACCTGGGGTCATATGAAGTTACTGGCCCATGTTTTTTTTTAAAGGGGGCTGCTCCTGAAAAACTGCCTTTGTTTTCAAATACAGTTGAATCGCTCCAATAGCCATACCAGGTGTTTAGGAGTGCCAGCATCTGTGAGAGTTTACGACATCATGGTTGACTGTATCATATTTTGTATCGACAAAAAGCCACAGCTTCTTTGAGCTGGCTGTTTTTTGCAGTTTTCTCAGTGAGATTACATTTGGTGAGGATAGCAGAGGCTGTTTCTTTCCCAGAAACGAACCCGATTCGTTTCCTAAAAATCTGTGGCATGATGCATTGTGATAATCTTCTGCCTTTGTCCATCAGCCCTTCATAAGTAGGAGGAGAGCAAATTGATGGTAAATTTGTTGCAGCAGTTCTTTGATACCGGTAACTACCTTTTCTGGGTAGAGTGATCATCTTTGAGCGTCTTTGTGCCTTGCAATACAGTGTCTACTTCTGCTTTTATCAATTTTTCAAGGATCTTGCAAAGCTGCTTTCCCAACGTTTATTTTTCTTAATGGCGACTTTGATTTTGAGCTGTTTCAAGTGCCTCGGGAAGTTATTAAGAGGTTGCCATATTGTGTCTGAGCCAAAGAGCCGCTTGTCATATTCTGTCCATCCATCCTTTGATTGTATCGGCTTCAAAAAGCACCTTGACATTGTTATCTTTGATGGCAGTGCTCACTTGTGGTCATCTTTTTCCACTAATGTACGTAATGAGCTGGTCAAGAGATTTGGTGTCCCCGCACTTTAATGACCAGCCTGTGCAATCTGTAACAAGTTCCTTGCTGACTTTATGTCTTGATGAATTCGAACAAGGTTCTGTTTTCTTCCTTTGGCCACCAGGTGAGAACCATGTATGTAACTAATTCCATCTACGCTGAAAGCCATTCACAGCAACTACCTTGTTATGACTGCGCCAATTAAGAAGTAGTTGCCCCCGGTCATGACCTTCCCCAAAGCCATATTCAGATAGCGCTGACCTCAGCCAGTAGTTTCTCCAGTGCCTCACTTCTCATATTTAGTATTGGTCCCTGGACTGTCTCCACCGTAGTCTGAACAAAATAAACAATTTTTCACACACATGAGAATTGCAGGCTAAATAATTTGCTGGGGCACAAATTGCTCCAGATCATTGCTACCATCGATCTGTAGGACCTCCTCTTCATCAGTCCGATTAAGAAGAGTCAGATCCACTCGATTGCATCTCTTTCCACTTTACTGACAAATGCCAAACACAACCCTTAGGGCCCACAGTGTTTTATGGTGCAGACCAAACCGCCAATCGCATTTTACAATCGGTTTCTTGTGTGCATTTTGAATGCTAGTCTGGGACAGACTAACCCCACACACAAGTAATAATTGCACCTTCTTTTGACAGTGGAAAAGCGGTGATGCTAAGAGCCATGTTGAGCCCATTAGGTGTTGTGGAAAAGGGGCAAAATTACGTCATAGGTTGATAACGCACGAGGTGAGCGCAACAATGCTGATCCGAAACAAAAATAGAGTATTTTGGGGGAGGAAATGTCTTTTGTAATATTCAGTTAGTGCTGGGAAATATTTGCAAGACTGGAAACGTGTCCATTTTGAGTACAGGGAATACTGTGGTTGCAATGCAATCATGCTGACGCCTCTTGTTGCCACCTCTTGTCCAATAAACAAATGGAAGCTGGGCTCAATGTCATACTTGTCCGCGTATGAGGATGACTTGAACCTAGCTCATTTCCTTCCATGTCTTATGCATGCAAATAGCGTGCACTTAAGGTGCCGATTGATTTTCTATTGTGGTTGTTTTCCCTGTAAGCATTGACTTGATCATCCTCAGGTCACTCATCTTTGTGAAATTTGTGTTCACAATGTCTGTCAGCAGAGCCTCGGATTAACTCAAATTCGTTCACTGTGTATATGAGTCATTTGCATACCAAAAAGGAAAAAAACCGGGACACTTTCAAGTACCCCTCAGGGTCCTTGGTCAGAGTGTTTGGAACCGCTCGTGTAAGCGGTCTCGGTTCCTGCTGAGGGAGTCAATTCTGTCCACTGTTTTTCTACTCTTTTCATTATCAGCCCTCGGTGGAGTGGGCCTTCCCTTCACTAAAACCTTGAAGGGGGCTGTTTTTGTCCCCCCTCCCCACCAACCCCCATGTTTATGTGTTTACCACAATGCACACACATACTCCCCTAAATTGATGGGCTCGTCACTGTCAGCACACATTGGAGTGAAATTATAAGACAAAACCAGACTAATGTTTCCTCAAGGAGACCCACTTTCATCAGGCCGCAATGAAATTGTGACATTTTTCCTTTGCTTCAATCACTAATTGGTAGTCGGAAAGGAGATTCTATGACAGCAGTATTGTGTCTGCTCAAACAAAGCAGAAGCATCTGGAATGAGGCCAGTGCTTCAGTGAGCTCCTGCTGTTGAACACAATGCTGTTGCTATGATGCTATGCTAGCAAGGATAATAAGGCAGACTTGACAGAAGCTCTCTTCCCACACACCTCACAATATCCTCATTTCACCAACAAGCCATCTGAATTGTGAAGTGTCAATGTTTTGGAATTAATGGGGAAAAAAAAATAAATGTGTTCCATTAATAATTTATGATGACTATTGGCTGAGTTTGGTTGATTCTTATTCATACTGCGTGTGAACACATTAACATTTTTTGACAGCAAGCTATGAGGCATATTAGAAGTAAATCTTCTCTGATATATTAATATGCATCAACCGGGCACAACATGAGGGAGACTTGATGGTTGCTAGATCTCATGCAAGAACGGTATGCAGAAACTTTCCAGAGATTACAAAGATATGAATGTTCATTTTTGTTTGGCATTCTTCGAAGAAGTATTGATTTAACAGTAGGTTTGCTTTTCTGGCTGTGCAGTGGGATCGGACTGCACAGCATCATGTCCGTTTTTCATACAGTAGTCCCGCTGTCAGGTTTACATTTTATATTTTGGAATTGGTACATCGCTGACAGAGCGAGTCACTCAAAGCTCGGCATTTATTGTATTTAAAAGATGGATTGTCTTTTTGATATAGATATAGGCCTATCTCTGGTAGTAAATCTTAATTATTTGTGCATGTGGTAACAGTGTTGTCGAACCTTAATGAACAAAATTTAAAATAGATGCAGATAAGACAAATTCTACACAAATTTGTTTAATGTAAAAAAATACAAACAAACAACCAAAGTGGTTAGCACATTTGCCTCACAGTCGAGAGGTCTTGGGTTTGAATTTTGGCTCAGGTTTTTTTCCCTCCCCGTGCTTGTCTTGGTTCTCTCCGATGACTCCCTTATTAGCTGAAGAGTAAAATTTGTTTGTCGGTGTAAATGTGGCCACGAGCAGTTGTTTTTCTATCCATCCATGTGACCGGCTGGGCACCCTTTTAGCGTGTAACCGTCATCTTACCCGAAGTCAGCTGGGATAGGCTGCAGCTCACTTATGAACCTAATAAGAACAGGTTGTACAGAAAATGGATGGATGGATGGATCTCAAACACTTTTGTCTCTTTCTTGTCAGAATATACCCAATAAATAAATGTATTATAAGGAAGTTTACCTTGATGCCAAATGGGGTCAGTTTTGTTGCTTTGGGCTTAACTGCAAATAGAGGTACATATGTTAAAAGTCGAGCTCTCACAGTAATTGCTGCTTGCATGGACATTTATTGTGCTTTTTTGGGAGGGGGGGGTTGTTTTGTTTTTAATTAAAAACTCATTCACTCCCAAAGACATATTTATATGTCTTTTCACACTCCACGTGTTCAACCCCAGATATTTTTTTCAATTTTTCCAAGACTGGCTGGTACTGAATGAGTTACCTTTTTTAACCTCCTTTTATGCATTGACGCTTCATTTACAGAACCTCAGCACTTAACTTTGTTTGTAGATGCTTTTATCCCCTTAGGGCAATTCTGTGCCTTGAGAGGAATCTCACACACACACACACACACGCACGCACGCACGCACGCACGCACACACACACACACACACACACACACACACACACACACACACACACACACACACACACACACACACACTGAGACCATACCGTTAGTTTAACAGGGATGAGAAACTTCACTTCAGATAGTTGCATCAGATAAAAACCCATTCTGTCTTGGAGAAAACTATTTTTTGAGTCAGCATAAGAGACGAATGGAATCAGAAAGGTGAAGATTTCCAGCAAACAGAAGGCGGAATGTCAAACAGTGATGTAACCTAGCACAAGCAGGCAACGCAGCAGGTAAAAACTGAAAGCAAATTAACGCCACAAAAAAATGAGGCATTATATTATAGTTTACGTTGAACTCCATGCATCATCCTAGGTCATGACAACAGGTTGCAACCTCTTTTACCAGCGTCACTCTTTGCGTGTCTTTTGGCGAGCATCTGACCTTTACTGCAGGCTGCAGAAGGTTTTCAATTCTAGCTATTCGTTCGTAGCCAAGCGGTTGTATTTCACGCTGCTGCTGCTGGGCCGCCGGGGGAGAGCGGGTATTTTTATGGTGTGCTTTGTTTGCCTGATTGTTGTTGCAAAAGGGGGAAGCGGCGAGGTTTGCTCGGGGAGTGAGGAAGAAGGAAGGAGTTGTGTGACTACAGAGATAACAGGCCGTATAGAGAATGCAGAAGGAGGTTTAGTGCGGGAGGGTGGTGTTGGGGTTTCGGGCTGCCTTACAGGGATGGCAGTTTGTAATTAATTTTGCACGCATGTCTCTCCCTTCTCGCCTATGTTTTTCTCTCTCTCTTTTTTTTTTTTAAAAGTGCAACTCAAGCAAAGCACTGAATTTCCAGGCATGAGAGGCCATTAAGCAGAGCTGTTAAACATGTAGTATCATAGCATTATGCAACTACTTAGATGTTTATGAATTAAATCTACAACTCAGATGTGCTTCCCGTTGCAGTTGTCTCTGAGACCGCCGCACCTGGCACCAGCACTGGAGGTGAGCAAATCACTTTTTTCTCCATCCTGCCCCCTGTTGTTAAAGTAATGTACTGCAGAAACTCACTGTCCATGTTCTTTCCTCTGTTACTCTTTTTTTTGGGGGGCTCCTGAAACATAACCAATCACAATTTATATTAGGCAAGAAGCAAGTAACAGAATAGATGTTGATCGGCAAAATCAAAAGAAGATTTTGCATGATTATTGATATGGCTTACATTCAAACATATGTGGGAAAATGGGCTGTCATCCGATGAAACCAAGGTTTAACTTTTAAGCCAGAGTTCCAAACGGTATGCATGGTGCAGACACAACTCTGCTGATCACCAAAAGGAGACCAAACGCACGGTGAAACATTGTGATGGCATTTTGTTTGTCTGCTGGAATCGGGTCAAGCCAGTTGGTCAAAGGTGAAGGGAGTTGCGAACACAAATACCAATTATTAACACAAAAGATCCAGTCTTCTGCTAAAAAAAGAAAAATAAACAAGTCAGGAATCGCCTCCTAGAACATTTGAATTTTATAAGAAGTCATTTAGTTTTCCAACGGTGGCCGATGTGTGCTGACTCCCATTTTGCATGAGTTGTGATTTGTTCATTACGAAGAGCCACAGCCCCAGTTATTAGTGGGTGTCAACACTTATGCAACAACATTATCTCATTTTATTTTACTCAACCTCTTTTATATAGAATGTTTTTGTTTTGTTTTTCAATTGAGTTTGTGTTTTATAGATGACATAAATGGTGTTTCATACCACAGCAATCTGGCATTGGAACAGCAGTGTTCATTTCATCTTTATAACTTTTTTACTCCAAATTTAAAATCTAATTTTATGGGCCATCCAACAAAAAAGTTGGCTTATGTCGTTTTTGCCTATACTGTACAGCTACCATCACAATGTTGAAGACGCAACATATTCTTGGCTTTCTCAAGCGTTCACACTCTGCCTTCTGTTGTCTTTCTCTCTTTTCACGCCCACTTCCTTTTTACTTTAGAGGGGATAAAAGATCATGCTGAGAGTTCAGGGGAACACGAATCCATTTTGACTGACAGCATGAAGTCCAAAGGTAAGAAAAAATACAGAGGATGCGTTGCCGTTTATTCAGAATGCTACAAAAGGATGCATACGAGAGGCCACAGCTGCTCAATTAAAATTCACTCCTGAGGTTGAGCTTTCCTCGGAGTCGCGAAGCCAAATCTGTCGAGCCACGCCGTGCATCCAAGTGCGACACGGCTTCGCCCTCCTCGTCTCTCTGCTGTCTCTCCCGCAGAGCTCAAGCTCTCCTCCCCATCTGTCTCCATCTCTTAGTCTTAGCAGGCAAAGACATCAGGCAGACAGTCCTTACGTGCGCCTTCAGGGCCAAATGCATTTGTAAATGCACCCCCGCACCCCACCACAACTCCATCTCAGGTCTACAGCTATGACCCTGGTATTTTGGTATAAATGTGTCAGCACGTCTATGGAGATTGAGTGTGATAAATGGCCTGCAAACTCCACGATCAGACATTCAATAAATCAAGTGTGCAATACATATTATTCCAAGGAGCAGACAAGACAGACTGTAGAGACGATAATCATGCAAATAAATCATATTTGGTAAGAATACCACGCTGTTATTCTCAGGTGCCCACTGAGATTTGGGCATAATAACAGGGCATGTAATTTGAATGAAGCAGTTCTTAGAGAATACTAAGAATGTGGGTGTCTGCATGTGTTCTTCATTTGTTCTTTTTTCTCATGTTAATAATGGGAACATGTTTTGATCAGAATCCGTTTACAAGGGAAATAAATCTTGGGCAACCACCGGGAACTTTTACTTTGGCTTAAATCAATAAAGCAGGACAGTAGCATCCCCCCGCCTCCCTCTCTCCCAAAAAAGAAAGCACAGAAAAACAGGTTGTTGTCTCTAAAAGCGATTCAGAACTAAAGATTGCTTTTGAAATAGGCATCATGCAATATTTGGATTCTACTTCTGGGATAATTAAGTATTCAATACATATGGCACTGAAAAATACAAATGAAATGAGTGGGCTTTTTTTTTTTTTTGTGGTGTCTATTCATTTTGAAGACCACTTGTCAGGTCAGAGGACACTGATCTTGGCTCCCATTTTCTGTAGGAGCACATCCCAAAGGTGCTGTTTAGCCTTGTGATGGCTTCAAAGTCATCCACACCAAACCCATCCAAGCATGGTCATTTATCAATTTCAGAAATGAATACTGCACGTCTACTCCTTGTATAATAATAGTAATAATAGCAATTGATTGAGACGGAGTTTCATACCAAATAAAACGTTCTGAAAAGTGTGAGTCATTATCAGGGACGATGCCGACCTTTTCAATGCAACTTTTAATGAATGTAGCAGCCACTTTTATTTGGATAGATTTGCCCAAGATAGTCAGACCTCAAAACAAAAAGGAACACAACGCGATTGTATATCTAAATGAATCTTGGAACCAGAAACAAAACCCTGCCAAAATCCTAATTCGGAAAATAACTTGACTCTCTCTGTGTGTAGATGCTGCTGAGAAGAAAGAATGACCGCCTGAGGGAAGGACAATCAACCTCATCTGACAGCCAGCAAACTGAGTGAAGGCCATTCACGAGAGAATCAGACAAGCCCAACGGCGGTTTGGGTGCTGTCGCAGGTTCAGCACATCACGTCGTTCACACTTCCAGCTTTGTTTTGCCCTGTTCTTATTTGTTAATGCGACCCCGAGCCCCTAAAGTTATGTGCGTCCAAAACCTTCCGGGGTGGACTTGAACATATCAAGGAGAAAACATGAGCCATACTTCACTGTGTCATAAAGTTTCAAGCGGGCCAGTTGAATGCAATGAAATGAAGCGAGTCTTGCTTCAAGTTACCGTGATCGAGGCCAAGGTTTCTCTTTCACCTTCCTTGATTAAAACTGCTCTCCTAAACTTTTTTTTTAACTTCTCAAAACCCACCCACACAGGATAAACCTTGATTGTCTTCTAACAAATGGACTCGCCATCTCTCTTTCCCGCCTCTGACACAACCCCCCTTCCGACTTTAACCTTTTCTTCACCGTTCTCTGTGCATGCCAGCAAATTACTTTTACACAAATGAGTCATCTCTGCTTGTCTCCTTTTCAGATTGTCAAATATTTGTGGAAGAATCTGCCTTATTTCGCATCAAACGTGCAATCGATTATCACACGGTTAAGGAGATGATCCGGATATTATTTGCATTCAGATTTCATTTGATCATTGAAGTCATGAAAAGGCTACTTACTACCTGTTGATTGTTCTTGAGCTTATTCAAAAGATGTTTTTTTTTTTTTCGATGTTCTTCATGGCTCCCTTTCGGCGATGCCACAGTGAAGATCAAATGGGTTAGAGTTCTAAGAAATGTTGCCTTCATACTGTATTTGCGTTGCTAAAATATAACTAAAAGAATTAATAAAGATTGAAATGGGAGTTGCCGTACATTTTTGAATGCCACACATCGAATTTTGCCTGATGACAGGATCTCATATTTTATTTAATTCTGATTGCATCGGGGGCAGTTAACATTACCTCAGCTCATACATTATACGCGAGCCGCTGTAACAGAGCAATCAGTCGGGCGTCTCTGGGCAGACAGGAATAATTAGTGCGTCCTGTGATCTCCTGCACGCTACCTCTCAGGCGTCCCCCTGAATCAAATGAGACGAGTTGTGTGACAGACCTCCTCACCTCAGAAACCCGTCGAGAACCTCCAGCAAGTCTTGATTCGAGCGTCTCTCGTACTAGAGTTTAACACCAACGAGGTTGCCGTGCCATCAGTCGAAAGGAGAAAAGCTTCAGTTTTTTTTTTTTTGCTTTCTTCACTTACCACTTTGGCACCTGCATTGGGCGGGCAGGTCAAGGGAATGAAGCTTCCAGTTTGAAGAGAACCCATTGAGAGACTGTCGAAAAAGTACAAGTAGCTCGCTCGCCGGATTCACCCGAAAGGTCATTTATAATGATGGCAGGCACATCAAGTTGGGATTTGCAGCTTGAATAACAGTGGCACACAAAAAAGGCCACATGATGAGATGCACGTCCGTTACCAAACTAACATTCACTCTTGAGCAGCTCCGCCCACCTGTGGTTTTTCTTAGTTGTATTTTTTTTTTAATTTGTGACGCTCCAGATTCAAGCAGGAGAGCGAAAACAAGACAAATTATTACTCAACAAGCAAGTCACACACCTTGTAACCCCCACACTAAGCATGACAAACACACATTTCTACCCCACACTCCTCTCAAAATAAGTCAGCCTTCTTTGATGATAATTTTTCCATTTACAGTACTTTCATCCAACAGAACATCTAAGCAATATGGTTTGAAAGACAGGAAAAAAAAGAAAAAACACGGTCCTAGAATGACAAAAATCTTTCAGTCGAGCAAGAAACAGGTAAATGTGTATTATAAAGACACGAAGGACCTTTCCAAGGACATTCAGCATTGTGAAGTGCTTCAATGCAGAGTTTTGTGAATTTCAGTGACTTCCGATAAACAACGTTGAACCCGCTCACTCGCTTTCTCTGAGAGGTCAGAAATTGATCAAAAATCATATTCAACCCAAACTTCAACATTCAAACTATAACTTTTTTCTTACTGAGGAATATATATATATATATATATATATATAAATAAAATACTGGTACTCTGGAGTTAGTGCTGCTTTCAGCACTTAGATGGGCACATAGATATCGCGGCACCGCCGATTCTATGGAGGCAGTTTTTTTGTGTGTGTGTGTTAGAATGACAATTTTTATTGCCATTGGACAGTTTCCAATGAATTGTCTTTGTCTTTATGTGAATTGATTTTGTGAAAGTATTTATAAACACAAAAAGGGCCTCCAATAGCTTTCCGGTGAAAAGCTGACAAGTAACAAGTTTTCACACCCCTTTGGCAGCTTCCATATTTATGTTCCACCAACTCGCTGAAAGGCCAAGCGGATGTCAGGACAGATTGTCCCTGGAAGAAAGAGAGTTTAAATGTTAATGACTTCATTTAAATGTTGCATGTCAGAGCCGAGGGTTCCGTGAATCGCAGCCGTAGATCAGTGTCGGGGGAAACGGCTCCATGGCCCTGCTGCCGTGCACGAACGAGCTCTTTGGCATAACAGCCACTTCAGTGCTGCAATAACAAAGCGCATATTCCACAAAAACAGCCCGCGGCCCTTCATTCTACTCGCTCCAATGTTGGAATTGCCGCGGAAGAAATTGTTCGTCCGTCGCCCCAGAACAACAATGGCAGCAACAAATCCAACGGATCTGCACGTTCACCCGTTTCCTGTTGGTGACGAGCTTGAAAAGGTTTTGATTGACACGTGTAGTTTTCATGTTTGTCACTTTCTATCTGGCAGGCCTCATCAAGGTGCCGCGGGATGATGTGCACCATTTATTCCATTTTCCACATGAAAGCTCTTGGGGACCCGGCTTACGTAAACATGCATTACCAGCCCCCCCACCAAAGCCACACCATGGTGAGCCTGCGCCACGCTTGATGTTAACACAGCGCAAACAAATCGGGGAGAAGTAATTCCAGCTCGAAAGCGTTAAATCCCAGCATAAGATAAGCGTTTTCATCTGAAGTACAGTGTTTGTCCTTCATGAAAATTCATCATCACCAGCCCACAAGAGGCAAAGGCAACACCACAGGTGAACTAAGCTGAGATAAACACTCTAATTGGAATGAAAATTGACGGCACTCATTATGGATGCCTGCCTTCAAAGGTACGGAGACGCTCTGAAAAATGTTGAAAGGGGCTACAGTGTTGCTTTGAAGAAGAAGGAGGGTTGATTCAAGTCCCGCAGCACAGGACGCAGATCACATTTATTGTCTGACAAAAAAATAATCATCATCATAAAAATAAAGGGCCGTTTGTCTGGTACTGATCGCCCTCACGTGACAAGAGAGAGAATTAGATCAACTCCTTCTGTCCTTGGCCCTTTGCCTATTGTTGCTCTAATTATCAACGTGATAATAATGTGCTGACTCGGGTGAACGGCAAAGTTTTACTGCTATTGTTGCAAGAGCGCAGATAAGGCCAGTCATTCAGTATCGCATTGCTTTATTTTCTTGTGTCTATAAAAAAAAAAAGTCATAATAGCTTTCATTACCAAACAGGAATGTACGCGCTGGGAATCGTTCGGAGATTATTCCGATGATTTCCCATCTGCTTTCTCACAAAATGGTTTTGTGACGATGCACAAGAGTGACATGCACACCTGAATCCACTTCCCTCCTGTTGTCAGTAACAAAACAAAGCTTGGATCATTGTGCTTTCAGGAAAATACGAAAACTCAGCTGAGGACGAAACTAATGTGTGCGCAGCGGCTTTTTATCAGGAAAATTGCAACGCTGTTTTTATGGGTTGAACTGAAGGCAAATGATGAAGCGCAGCCATGATTACAACATTTCCGAGAGGATTTATTTTTGGTCCCTGAGGATTCGTCTTCTACTCGCTCTCTTTCTTCAACCTTCCGATTTAGCCTCACCACAGTTTCCCAACCCTCTCCTTAAATGAACATTTTCGTTGTTGTACATTTGGACAAAACAGTTCCATGACCAATGTAAAACGTCAAACGACCTTTGATTCACAAAGACAGTTGCAAAAGAAAAGCATGATGGTGTCACTCTTGCGCAATATTTGAATGCCTTGAGGTTCTTTAAAGACCATGTAATGTGAATTTGGAGGTGTTTCTAAAGCCCATTCTACATGTTTGAAGAGAATTGCTGAGAGCGTGCAAATGCAGAACTATGCAGTCGTTGATTTTGTCCTTCACTGTTTTTTTACCATTTCAGTTTTCACGATTTTTTTTTTCTTCTCCTCTGCAGTTGACGCCTCGTAACGCAGTTCGGAGTTAGGGATGAGTTGCCTCTACTTTATTGGAACTTGAGTGCTTTTGTTCACATCAGCGGTTATCCAGTGCCGCTGTGAAATGCAGTTAGCGTGGCTGCTTTAGAGCGTCTCATTGTCATCCGTGATAGCATGCTTGTCACAGAGAGAAGGCAGAAGAATGAAGTAACAAAAAAAATAAATTGAAGACATTTTTAAAGTCTGACGTGACAGCCGGCTTTGTTGTTTTTGAGTGCCTCCTTGTTGCATCATGGAAAAGCCCTATGATGACCAGATGAGATGTATTCTAGCCACGGGTGCCTCTAAGATGAAATAATTTAATGGCTCAAATGTTTGGACATAAAAAAAGGTGCTAGACTAAGTAACATCCATTTTTTCCAGGTTGAAGAAGTGCTATCGAGTGATAGTCAACACGGGGAGGGGGCGTGGAGGGGGTGAGTCATGGGTGTCATGTGGAATGGGTTATTCGACCAAAATGTTGTTATCCAGGTATCTTGTTTGTCCTGCATAGTATTCAAAATCTGCAAAAGGTTTGGCCTAATTGTGTTGTAATATAGGGCAGTATAAGACCCAGTTTAAGCACAACTAAGACATCTCGTGGTGATTGCTAATATTACGCCACAAAGTTGGCCATCCGTGGATTAGCATATTCGCAGATTTTTTTTCTTTTTCAATATTTTTTCATATCTTGGATTTTTCATGTTTTTCCTGAGATTCCCCCCCACATCCCAATTGCCCTTGTTTTTCATGAAAAACATATTGAATGTTCATCAGTATATATTTTTTAAGATTTGTTTGGGTTTCTAGCTATTTCCGTTTTTGGCGGCACGCAGAGTGTGCTCCCGGCCCATCAGTCGTCCATTCCTGGTCTAGGAACAGTGATAATGTATAACTAGTGACTTACAAAACACTCTGGGAGGGTAGATCAAAAGATTTCCTGGATTCCTGCAGATTTTCACTGCGGCCACTGAATGGCAAAGCACAGTCACTTAACAGGATACAAGCTAGCAGAGCAGTAGGGAAGTAGCAAAGGGCAAGAAAAGAAAAAAAAACTTTCATTAAGTCCAGTTTTTGAAAAGCCAAATCTGAAAAAAAAACCGTGATCACAAAACAAAATACTGTCAATGTCGACCAACGATGCTAACTATTTTGACATTATAATTAGCCTATGTCACATCAGACACAGTTGTTTTACTTTGTAATTGGATCACAATTTGCAAATACAGTAGCCTAATATGCTCTTCTGACAGGTGTACACTATCTCGCATTTGTGGTGTGGTGTTGAAAGACGTGCCAACAACACGAGATCGCAATTAAGAACCAATTCGTTGAGTGTCTGGAAATTAGCAGTATCACTTATCATATATATATATAAAGATATATAGATATAGATAGATGGATAGATATATTATAAGATCAACCTTCCATTACCATCATTAGCTATTCGTATTTTGGTTAATTACACTACAGAAATGAACACAGTCTTTCAAGCATCACCTTCAGCGAGAGCGCTCTAAATGCATGCGAAAGTACTTTGAAGCCTCAAAAATGACTCAGCATTGACATCGACTTTTATCAGTGCCATCTTTGAAAAGCATCGGCTGTCATCACAGATTCGGGCTTAATTGCAGCGTATCATCGCGTTCAGTCTTAAGTTCCGGATGAGGCTCAGCGGTTCAGTCAATGCAGAGAGCATTGTACGAACAATGAAACACAGCAACTGGATTGCAGAGAACACATCAGTGTTTACTGTAGTGAAGAGTGCATTTGTTTACTGTCAACATCATGCTGGGATGCTAGTAAATGCCTCTGTTAAAACACTAGTTCTTAGACATGTCTATTTAAATGTTTTAAAAGTATTAGACACCGTAATGTTCTCTGACTCCTATGCTCCCATGGGCATGACAATAATCCCATCCATCCGCCTTAGTTGACCATGTACCATCACGATGGTTTTATGAATACAAATTGTAAAAATTGAACTTACAGATAATATTGTATGTATTCAACAGAATATATAGCGTTCATAAAATCCTTTAACCTGTAGAACTCATAAATGTGCATATTGTCGTGAAATTTACAAGGTTCATTTTAATTTGCTCATGCAAGCCAACAGTCGTAATTACCAAAATGAGTCTTGCAGCTACTGTATTCAAATGAGTCCTGGCGCAAGTGTCTGCATGTGTGATCAAGCCGAGCATTCTGCACGAGTGTTTGCTGCCATCAGTGAGCAGCACTGCCAAGAACGATGCCACAAACTTGGGAACAATTCTGCTGAAATTCAACACCGATTCCTGTGTGGCACATTTGCTGCCTTTTTAGTTTGATTGTCGACCGTTCCAGGAAGCTTTACATCAACCTGATTATTTTCCACAGAAAACCTGAAATCCCATCCCAAGAAAACCGATAAGCTTGATTGCGTTTCAGCATCTTTGCTGTTAACGCTGACTGACAGCACCAAGCATCTGCAGTCCTCCACTATAACGGAGAATTGTAGCCATAGCAACAGGATGTCTGGTAAATGAGTGCGTTCACAATCAGTTCAACGGGTTTTAAATTATTGCCCCCTTTTTTTTTCTTACCTCAAGACGCTGTCAACTCCACTGCTTCTTGTTAGTTCTTTAAAAAAAAAAAAAAAAATCTGAAGGGCTACCACAACAATGAAAAATTCAAGGAGAAATGGCATTGAAATCCAAAACCGAAATCAAGCCAATGACAGCTTTTTCTGTCAGAATATCAACCCATTTTGTCATTGTGACATATTCTTACCTGCAAGCCACCATACTCACTCAAATGGGGCCCATTATGTTCATCTGTCAGGTAACGAGGAACCGCTATCGAGCTATCTGTGTGTTGAATTGTATGTGGCACGGACCATAAAGATTGCACAGTACATAAGTGTATGTGTTATTCATTCACACACGAGTGTCCCACTCTTTCCCGCCAGGAGTCATTATTTTTCCGCTGCCAACTCCTACCGGTTATGTTAATGTCCATGATTTCCATAACAGAACAAGCATTAAGGTAAGCAGGAAAATCTCTCCACCGCAGCATGCCATTTTACATGTGCCATTTGACGAGCAATCATTCATAGATGGCGTGCGGGTGGGTCCTGATGGGCACACTAGTCATTACCGCTGGGCTGAAGGACACACTAGGAGGTGTCTTTGTTGATTGTCAAGTCCTAATGCTTTCTCCTATTGACGCACGCGCGCCATCCTCATTAAGCCGAATAGCTTCCACTTCAATGCTTGCTTAAAACTCAACTTTCACAGGTGCCAAGTCTGCTCTCTTGGTGTTAATTCCTTTCTTTTTGTTCATCAGCTTTCGCCATGGTATGAAATGGGATTAATTTAGCGTTGTTGTCAGGTTGCCTGAGTCAGTCGGCAAGGTGTTCAGGATTCAATAATGATGATGGAGATGATTCATTTGATGCCACTTTTTAAGCTTGCCAGTTACAGCATGTCACAGTTGTCCCAAGAACTCACAATAGAGGCCCAAAACATGCATATTGACTCTTAATAATCATATTCATTCATAAAGGTTGTGAGTAATACAGAAGGCGAGAGTAACTATACTCTGCAAAAAAGGTTGGAGCTGGTGGACTGGAGAGTGGCCCGTTTTTAATGGCAGAGGACAGAGTGCCTGCAGATTGTTGAAGCCACTAATTGCTTGTCACTCATCTTACAAATTTTTTTTTTCACAATGTGTTGCCCTTTTGTCGGGAAGATGTAATAATGATCTGTCTAACACAGGGACTGGCTTTTTTTCCCTTTAACAACACCAAAATATTCTTCAAAAATTATGATAAACTGTTTGGTTTTTTTCACGAAAACCGTATTTTAAAATGTTGGAAAAATTAAGAAAACATCTGAAAATACCCAAGGTCGCAGTTGCTGAACTGTGAATATGTATCAACTGTAGTTTTAAGTTGGAATATCACCACTAGATCACCGACATGGGTTACATCCTTGAATGTTTTTTTTTTGTTTGTTTTTATGCAAGAGCCCTTTTCATTGAAAGAAAACGCATAGTATTTTGTTGTTTGCCTTCGTTGTTGGGTTAGGATAGTGCATCTGTTATATATGCATTGAGAAAAAAGAATTATGAAAAGTGAAATATATTAAGAGCCTGTATTTCGCACATATACACATATTTTGTCCATATCTAAAATGGCATATTTGTTATACATGTGGCACCTGGGTAGAACTGACAGAGAAACTGTGGACTCCTACAGCAATTGTTGCCCATCTCCCTTGTCCAAGACCAATTGTTAACAATTAAGAAGCATAGAAAACAAAAGTCACGCAAAAATACTAACCGTAATTTCCGGATTATACGACGCTCCCGATTATAAGTCGCACCAGCCAAAAAATGGCTACCATATATATAAGTGGCACTGGAGTAAAAGTCACATTTTTGGGGGAAATTTATTTGATAAAATCCAACACCAAAAACATACGTGTCATCTTGAAAGTCAATTTAAAATTAGAATAAAATGGAGAACAACAGGCTGAATAAGTGTACGGTATACTAACGTTACAGGACTGACATGTCTGGTAATGTCAGTAACGACATAACATATTAAGAGTTATTCAGATAACTCTGGCATAAAGAACATGCTAACAAGTTTACCAAACTATCAGTTTAATTTGAAATCACTAAATCTAATGAAATCTTCATCCTCTGTCACTTTTAAACAACTCCCCCAACTCGGGAGGCAGACGATGCGCTCTTCCTCTTCTACGTCGCTTACGTCAGACTCACCGTGGACTTATTAACACAGGCTAAGAGCGCCCTCTTGTAGTTTAATGTGAAAATAACATGTGGAATGACATACTCATGTGTTAATAATTCCACACATAAGTCACTCCAGAGTATAAATCGCACCCAAGGCCAAACTATGAAAAAAAACTGCGATTTATAGTCCGGAATATACGGTATTCACCCAAAGGGACGTGAAAAGGGCAGGGGTGATGGTTGCCTCCGGGCCTCCACGTAAGGGGGGGTGGGCAGCAAAATGTCTTTGACTACGCCCATGTAATACGCCAGACACGTGTATCAACCAGAGCGTTTTCCATCCAAATGACCCAATAACTTCTTTCATGCTGCAGGATGAGAAAATTCAATTTGTGGTGCTGAATCACTTATTCAGCTCACCATTTCTTTGTGCGTCTCTCTCTCTCTCTCTCTCTCTCTCTCTCTCTTGTCAGCGATGATTTTTAATGCAGCCTGTCAGCTTTGCACTTTGGCACATCTCATGTCCCGCACGTCTCCCCAGCTCCTCCCTGAGGAGTCAGAAATACCGGCTCTCAGTGAGGCTGGTCTCTGTGTGTTGTTTGCAGTTTGTTTCAGAAGCCAATTCAGAAGCTAACCACCATGTTCCAGACTTGTATCAGTTTGACCAGCTGCCAGCACCGCCGCGTCTTGGCTATAAAAGCCGCGCTCTGTCTTTTTACTCATCTGTTTCTCTGAGGCGCCATGTACCCAGCACCTGAGAGAAACAAGAGGAATCGGAGAACAGAGAGAAATCAATGATGGCCCTTGCTTCTGCCCAACATGAGTCAGGTTGGAGAAGATCCACTGAAGGTGGAGTTAAGGGGATCTTCAAGCTTCCAAACTCAAATGGACAGGACGGACAATGGATGATATCCACTCTCTTCATTTGAATGGAATGCCGGCATCTGTGGCTGTTCATCCCATTGAGTATGAGTTCAAACAATCAACAGTGGAATTATTTGGACTACATGGTTGCCGATGCCTGACGGTGCTCAGAGCAAACTGCCAAAAAATCAGTGCTACTTCTCCAGTGTAAAATAATGCTCTGGCATGACAGATATTCTAATTTTAAATGCAATAATCTTGAAGATGATTAAAAGTCACAGCATACTTCACTTCTGAGAAGTAGCATTGCTGCGATGTGGAAGATAACTGCGATCAACTGTTTTGTAAATTCTAAAAGTGCTCTCTCTTTTTTTTCCCCGTCTCTTGTACAAAAATGTGCCTCAAAGAAAAGCCTGAACCCGAAGAGATGTCATTAACAGATATTTGCTGTGCTAAATTTTGAACTCAATGGAAGAATCGTTTGCTAAAGAATAGATGAAATTCCAATCATATGCCAAGTGACGCTCCCGAAGAAGCCAGAATGGAGGACCTTTTGCTATTCAGTTCAAATAAAACCTTGAAAATGTATTCTGATGGTACAATCGCTTGTAACAAAGACAAGTGCATCTCTGCATTGGCGCAGCGACCCCAGATCGCATACGAGGTACAGGCACACTACTAACAACTTTTATAACATGCAGCAAGACGGAATAAAACTCTGGACCTGCTGTATGCTAAATGTGAAGGAAGCACATTTTAAATGTTATTATTCATTGTGAAAAAATATATTTATCGTTGTTATTGTTATTAATTATAAATATTATTATTATTATTATTATCATCATCAAAAAAGGATGGATGTTTGTTAGATCTTAAGCGCTCGATTGCAGCTGCAGTTATTTTTTGGGGCTCAATCAATAAAGTTGAGTTGAGGCAAGTAATGTTGCTGGAATAGCCAGGACAATGTTATGTTCGCACTCACATCAGTGTTTACCTTGAGTATTACGAGTTGCGCTGGTGTGCTTGTAAAAGCCTTGCAGGGTGCAGTTTAAATGTAGATTCCAAACATGATACAACAGAGGCACATACATCAACTGTTCCCTCAAAATTACTCAACACAGCCATTGATGGCTATAAACAGATGACGACAAAAGTGAGTAGCTCTTCCGTGTGAAATGATATTAAATAGTTACAGAGGAGTGCACTCACTTTTGTGTAAATTTGTCTTGGTTTCCATAGATTTGAACCATACCTTGTGTGTTTTAAAACATTCATTTGTATTTACCACAGCATCGTAAATGGAAATTACGGCCCAGAACAAAATCATATATTTTAAGTACCGTATTTTTCGGATTATACGTCGCTCCGGATTATAAATCGCACCAGCCAAGAAAATGCGTAATTAAGAAGGAAAAACATATATAAGTTGCATTGGAGTATAAGTCGCATTTTTGGGGTAAATTTATTTGATAAAATCCAATAAAGAGAACAACAGGCTGAATAAGTGTACGATATACTAACATATACTTAAACTATGAAAAAAACTGCGATTTATACTCCGGAAAATACGGTAGTCCCACATTCCTCCAACCACTCAGAACATGCAGCTATAGACCAATTTCAGAGGCAAGACTTAATAGTAGAGTCCATTTGCAAGAATCAACCTCATTACAGGCCGTTTATCCTGCCACGCTCCTTAGTCCAAAACAGTATTGGAGATGGCAACACAGTGCAGCATCCACCTCAATATGTACACACACACACACACACACACACACACACACGCACACACACAAAGGTGAGGTATGTCACAAACCTCTGTTACCAAAAAGTATGCTCATTAGCTTGGCATGATTACAGACACGAGAAAGCTCTGATTGTCGCGTGCTGGAGCGTGACACTATTGGAGGGGAAGAGGATGGGAGAACGTAGGGGACGCCCAGCTGCGGCTGCTTCTAATTGGGCTAAGCTGGTTTTCATGGCTCTAAAAAGAGAGAGGGCCGCAAGCAAAGTAGCAGGGCAAACCAGGCTGCAGAGAGAGCAGGGGAGGGTGCGGGTGGATTGGAAGGCCGGCAGGCGGCCTAGAGGCTGGTCACACTCCAGCAGTCCCAGCCTCTTTGGAACAACAAGGGGCAGAGAGAAGCAGCTGTCACCCCCTGACAGGAGCACACACTGTCTTCAGGCTCATGAAAAACACAGAAAAGGCTACACAACTATTGAAAAATCTACTTTAACAACAACTACTTTATTCAAGGCACTCACAGAGGGAGGGCAAAATAAATATACACAGCGGAAAGGGGACAAAACAAGCTGATTAAAAGAGCCAGTGGGTATAAGTTGAATGCATTCTTCTGGCTGGACGTTTATTGTGCAGCAGTGGATATAATTAGAAATGATTAAAACAGAGGTGAATTGATGGGCAGGGCGGAAGATGGGGGAGGGGGAATTAGTCCATTCCCAGCACCAGAACCCCGAATGCCCGACAATGAGTCTGCAAGATGGTGGTGTTTATGTATGACATGCTTTGAGGGTGAAGTGATTCACCTCACACTCTCAGAAGCATTCATTAATGATCTGTTGCGTGCATCGTATAGTGACTTATTTTGTTAATCCATCCATCCATCCATCTTCTACCGCTTATCCGGGGCCGGGTCGTGGGGCAGCAGCAAGCAGGAAGCCCAGACTTCCCTCTCCTAGCTACTTCTTCCAGCTCTCCCGGGGATCGAGGCGTTCCCAGGCCAGCTGCGTGACATAGTCTTTCCAGCGTGTCCTGGGTCGTCCTCGAGGTCTCTTCCGGTGGGACATGCCCGAACACCTCACTAGGAGGCGCTCAGGGGCATCCGAATCAGATGCCCCAGCCACCTCATCTGGCTCCTCTCGATGTGGAGGAGAAGCGGCTCTACTTTGAGTCCTCCCGGATGACCGAGCTTCTCACCTTATCTCTAAGGGATAGCCGGACACCCTGCGGAGAAAACTCATTTCGCCGCTTGTATCCGGGATCTCGTTCTTTCGGTCACGACCCATAGCTCGTGACCATAGATGAGGGTTGGGACGTAGATCGACCGGTAAATTGAGAGCTTCGCCCTTTGGCTCAGCTCCTTCTTTACCACGACAGACCGATACAACGTCCGCATCACAGCAGACGCTGCACCGATCCGCCTGTCGATCTCTCGCTCCCTTCTGCCCTCACTCGTGAACAAGACCCCAAGATACTTAAACTCCTCCACTTGGGGCAAGATCTCCTCCCGACCGAGAGGGCACTCCACCCTTTTCCGACTGAGGACCATGGTTTCAGATTTGGAGGTGCTGATCCTCATCCCAACCGCTTCACACTCGGCTGCGAAACGCTCCAGTGAGAGCTGGAGAGACCCGCTTGAAGGAGCCAGCAGTACCACATCATCTGCAAAAGCAGAGATGCAATACTGAGGCCACCAAAACGGACCCCCTCAGCGCTCGGCTGCGCCTAGAAATTCTGTCCATAAAAGTTATGAACAGAATCGGCGACAAAGGGCAGCCTTGGCGTAGTCCCACTCCCACTGGAAACGATTCCGACTTACTGCCGGCAATGCGAACCAAACTCTGACATCGGTGGTATAGCGACCGAACAGCCCGTAACAAGGGTTCGGTACCCCATACCACAAGCACCCCACAGAACTCCCGAGGGACACAGTCAAACGCCTTCTCCAAATCCACAAAACACATGTAGACTGGTTGGGCGAATTCCCACATACCCTCGAGGACCCTGCTAAGGGTGTAGAGCTGGTCCACTGTTCCACGGCCGGGACGAAAACCACACTGCTCCTCCTCAATCCGAGGCTCGACTTCCTGACGGACCCTCCTCTCCAGCACCCCTGAATAGACCTTACCAGGGAGGCTGAGGAGTGTGATCCCTCTGTAGTTGGAACACACCCTCCGGTCCCCTTTTAAAAGAGGGACCACCACCCCGTCTGCCAATCCAGAGGCACTCTCCCGCTGACCACGCGATGTTGCAGAGGCGTGTCAACCAGGACAGCCCCACAACATCCAGAGCCTTGAGGAACTCCGGGCGGATCTCATCCACCCCTGGGGCCTTGCCACCGAGGAGCTTTTAACCACATCGGTGACTTCGACCACAGAGATAGGAGAGCCCACCTCAGAGTCCCCAGACTCTGCTTCCTCCAAGGAAGGCGTGCTGGTGGAGTTGAGGAGGTCTTGAAGTACTCCGCCCACCGGCTCACAACGTCCCGAGTCGAGGTCAACAGCGCCCCATCCCCACTGTACACAGTGTTAGTGGTGCACTGTTTCCCTCCTGAGACGTCGGATGGTGGACCAGAATTTCTCGGCCGTCCGAAGTCGGCTTCCATGGCCTCACCGAACTCCTCCCATGTCCGAGTTTTTGCCTCGGCGACCACCGAAGCCGCATTCCGCTTGGCCAGTCGATACCCGTCAGCTGCCTCTGGGGTCCCACAGGCCATAAAGGCCCGATAGGACTCCTTCTTCAGCTTGACGGCATCCCTTACTGCTGGTGTCCACCAGCGAGTACGGGGATTGCCGCCACGACAGGCACCAACTACCTTACGGCCACAACTCAGATTGGCGCCTCAACAATAGAGGCACGGGCGTGGTCCATTCGGACTCAATGTCCCCCGCCTCCCCCGGAACATGGGAAAAGCTCTGTCGGAGGTGGGAGTTGAAACTCCTTCTGACAGGGGATTCCGCCAGACGCTCCCAACAAACCCTCACAATACGTTTGGGTCTGCCAGGACGGACCGGCATCTTCCCCACCATCGAGCCCACTCACCACCAGGTGGTGATCAGTTGACAGCTCCGCCCCTCTCTTCACCCGAGTGTCCAAAACATGCGGCCGCAAATCCGATGATACAACCACAAAGTCAATCATCGAACTGCGGCCTAGGGTGTCCTGGTGCCAAGTGCACATATGGACACCCTTATGCTTGAACAAGGTGTTCGTTATGGACAATCCGTGACGAGCACAGAAGTCCAATAACAAAACACCACTCGAGTTCTGATCGGGGGGGCCGTTCCTCCCAATCACGCCCCTCCAGGTCTCACTGTCGTTGCCCACATGAGCATTGAAGTCCCCCAGCAGAACGAGGGAGTCCCCAGCAGGAGTACTCTCTAGCACACCCTCCAAGGACTCCAAAAAGGGTGGGTATGCTGAACTGCTGTTGGGTGCGTATGCACAAACAACAGTCAGGACCCGTCCCCCACCCGAAGGCGGAGGGAGGCTACCCTCTCGTCTACCGGTGTGAACCCCAATGTACAGGCACTGAGCCGGGGGGCAATGAGTATGCCCACACCTGCTCTGCGCCTCTCACCGTGGGCAACTCCAGAGTGGAATAGAGTCCAACCCCTCTCGAGAGAGCTGGTACCAGAACCCAGGCTGTGTGTGGAGGTAAGTCCGACTATATCCAGTCGAAACTTTTCAACCTCACACACCAGCTCGGGCTCCTTCCCTGTAAGAGAGGTGACATTCCATGTCCCCAGAGCTAGCTTCTGCAGCCGAGGATCGGACCGCCAGGGTCCCCGCCTTTGGCTGCCGCCCAGCTCACATCGCACCCGACCCCTTTGGCCCCTCCCATGGGTGGTGAGCCCATGAGAAGGGGGACCCACGTTGCCTCTTCGGGCTGAGCCCGGCCGGGCCCCATGGGTGCAGGCCCGGCCACCAGGCGCACGCCAACGAGACCCACCCCCAGGCCTGGCTCCAGAGGGAGGCCCCGGTGACCCACGTCCGGGCAAGGGAAACTGGGTTCCATTTATTTTGTCCATCATAAGGGGTTTTTGAGCCGTGCTTTGTCTGGTCCCTCACCTAAGACCTGTTTGCCATGGGTGACCCTGCCAGGGGCATAAAGCCCCAGGCAACTTAGCTCCTAGGATCATTGGGACGCACAAACCCCTCCACCACGGTAAGGTGACGGCTCACGGAGGGGTTATTTTGTTAACTACAGCGTTATCATCACTTTCTTTGAATGAACTCTTTTTTCCCCCCCTCACTATTTTGCAACGATATATCTTGGAGGATGAGACTAAACATCAACGCTGACACAGACAATAAATGTACCAATAAAGATTCTAGTACTGAAATTGAAGATATGTTTGCATGGAACATAAATTATTGGCGATTCGTTCACAGGGCTTTGTTTTTATTTATCCATTCCCTTTACAACCAACCAGATGTCTGGAGGGCACGCCACAATCCTATTATGAAACAAGGGTGAACAGAATGGGAGGAAGTATGACATAGTAGCTCACTGCTGCCCCCTGCCGTCCAAGTAGCAGTATTCTTAGGGAGATCGTCACAGCTTCAAGCTTTTAATGTTGTCAGCAGAGCAAAACTGTGTTGTTTTCCTGTAGCCAGGGGTCTTAATTTTGTGTCTAAATGCATCAACACACATCAGTAGCATTATGCATTGTCACAGTGGCTCTTGGACTTGATAGCCTGTTATTATCCCTTGAAGCTCATGCAAAGACACAAACATGCTTGGAAGAATTCCAGTCGTCTCAACCTAATTTGAACTACAACAAAAATGCCTCATTTCTATGATATAAAGAGTATATGTACATGACGTAGCAGGCAAGTCCGCTCCCACCGCCCTGCGTGCGTGCATGTAGGCCGGGAGTGGAGCAATGAGTGACCAGGGAGTCCCTCAAGTGAGCAGAGAGAGGGAGAGAGAGAGAGAGATAAAGAGACAAAGAGAGAGGGAGAGAGAGAGAAGGAGAGAGAGTAAACGAAGCTGTGAGAAAAATCAGATCACCTTGTATTTGCATAAACAGCCTTCAAATAGCTGCGCGCAGGGTATATGTGTGAGCCATCCAAGCCTAAACACCTCCCAGCCGTGGACCAGTATTGGGTTCATCCAGGTCATTTAACACTTAAAGACAGTCTCCAGGGAACCTCTTCATGTTGGACAAATTGTTTTGCATTAACAGTGGCTCAGCATTGCACAGGAGCACAGCGTGTGCCTGGTTCTGGGGAATAATTTGCCACCTGTAGTGAGAGAAACTTTGCACTGTGCCCCTTTCCTTCAGGAGCAGGGGCTCTTTTAAAATACTAAATGGCAGCAGAAGCAACATCAGCAGCAATTACGTGAAAATACACCCTCTCTGGGTTAAAGTCCCCGGGATAGGATAAAGATATGGGGAGTAATGAGTGAGGTCTCTTCCTCCTTATTTATGTTTGAAGCAGATGTGGCATCTCATAACAATCGGATGAAATATGGAGCACGGGCTGTGTCAACCTACATGGAAATGTGAAATCATTCCGAAAGTGCACTGATTTCTATGAGTGATGAAAGAAATGCACAAGGTTGTGGAGGGAGGGCACGGCACATAGGAAATAGCTCTGACGGGAATAATAACCCCCTGTGCTGAATGCATCTTGAGTATTTCTGACTCCCTCACATCACACACGGGAGCCACTTCCTCGAGTCAAAAGCAGTGATGACTATTCCAACAGAAACAAACTACAGCATGCAGTTGTATCTATTGCTGACAGATGATGTATTTCCGATACAATATATAGCACAGCGATGTCTCCTGTTTACACTTTACTTCCAAAGTTTGATTAATAGCACCAATAGGGTGCAGTAAGCCCCGACACAGGAGGGGTGGAGATGGCACTTGCAAAGTCTGCATCAGCAGTCTGATGCTGTCACCGCTCTCCTCAGCTTCCCATAAAAGTAAAATGCAGCAGGTTTGGGGAAACAGCCTTGTCCTGTTTGTACAGGGATTGTTGTAAATAATGTGCCTGCCGGCCTCTCGAGGAGAGCTGTGGAGAGCGCTCATCACCAGCAAACACTTCATCTGCTGGTGCCACTCGCACTTATGAACCGCTGTGCCTGATAAGCATGATTTATTGGCAATGTGTATTACTTTGAATAGGGGTTTCAATGTGAAAAAAACTATTCTCAGTCTTATTTTACAATACGATATAGCCGTGAGAATTGCCCAAGCATTACAATGTTCAAGGGCATTTGTCCGATTAGTTTTTGCTTTCATTGAATTCAATTGATTATTATCTATCCATCCATTCATCCATTTTCTGATCCGCTTTATCCTCACAAGGGTCGCGGGGCGTGCTAGAGCCTATCCCAGCTGTCTTTCGGCAGTAGGCGGAGGACACCCTGAACCAGTTGCCAGCCAATCGCAGAGCACACAGAGACGAACAACCATCCACACTCACAGCTAGGGACAATTTGGAATATTCAATCAGCCTGCCATGCATGTTTTTGGAATGTGGGAGGAAACTGGAGTGCCCGGAGAAAACCCACGCAGGCATGGGGAGAACATGCAAACTCCACACAGGAAGGCCGGAGCTGGAATCGAACCCGGTACCTTTGCACTGTGAGGTCTATGCGCTAACCAGTCGCCCACTGGGCCGCCCTGATTATTGTCATCCACAACATTTACATTTTCTTGTCCAAACATGGGATTAAAATATTTGTTGTGGAATAAATTCAGAATAGCAATGCTGTTCGGTTGTAGCATTGCTTGTAACCGGAGCACTCATCTTCCAAAAAGATTGCTCTAAAATTAATGTCTGCACTGCTCACAGCCCGTTGGGGCCATATTACTGCAGTCAAGGGGCTCATTGATAACCTCGTCTGACGCTGTTTCGCGGTTTTGAGCAGCACACAATGAACAACTAGCTTGTATCTACCCCAGTGTGCAAGTGAAACCCACATCTAAAGGTAAGTGACTGTTTTTTTGTTTGTTTTTTTAACTGGTTTTCATTTGATTGCGCTGTACTTATGGATTTTCTTTTAATACAGATATTTACTCCTGCTGCATAGGTTGGTGCAGAGGTGGATATTACACAGGCACGGCACCAGGATTTTTTCTCTCCCAGGGCTAAGGGCTTGACTGATATGAGGTGAGGCTGAGAAAAACAATAGAATTTCATGACTTTCATGGTTCTCTAGTTTTTTAAATAAAAGTAAAATGTACACAAGTGGTACGCAGTACAGACATGTATTCAATATCAGGCACGATTATGCCCAAAGGTAGAGGTTTGGACCCTATTGTCCAATCACTGTTAATTGATGTTGTCTTTGTGTGCACTGCTCAGTGTGACAGAAATGCCCAAATTGTAGGCCCACATCACCTTGCAATTTTCCCCCTCTTCTTCGGAGAATGCTTGTTGCACACTATTTTGAAGCCTCTGCACTTATGGGCTGTAGCCAGTGCTCCTACAGAACTTGGACCGGGTTCATTTTTCCAATCACCCTCTTCTTCTTTACCCCCTAGGGGGGCTTGTGAGATTTTGCGTGGGAAATTTATGTGTGTGTGGGGGAATTAATTGCTGTGATGGACTGCAAGCTAACTAACTTTATTTGAATTTCCAACTGCACCCAGCACTGGCGCAACATGTCCCCAGTCGGGCGCCTAATGCATAGGTGTCAAACTCAGGTCCTGGAGGGCCAATGCCCTGCATGTTTTCCAAGTCTCCCTGTTGCAACACACCTGATTCAAATGATCAGATCATCAGCAAGCTCTGCGGAACCTGTCCATTTGAATCAGGTGTGTGCAACAGGAGACTTGGAAAACATGCAGGCATTGGCCCTCCAGGACTTGAGTTTGACACCTATGCATTAGGTTATAGGTGTCAAACTCCAGGACCTGAGTTTGACACCTATGCGATAGGCCATAGGTGTCAAACTCAGGTCCTGGAGGGCCAATGCCCTGCATGTTTTCCAACTCTCCCTGTTGCAACACACCTGATTCAAATGATCAGATCATCAGCAAGCTCTGCGGAAGCCTGACATTGAACCTGTTCATTTGAATCAGGTGTGTTGCAACAGGGAGAGTTGGAAAACATGTCGGGCATTGGCCCTCCAGGACCTGAGTTTGACACCTATGGCCTAATGCAAGGGTAGGCAACTCCGGTCCGAGAGGGCCACAGTCCTGCTTGTTTTCAAAGTTTCCCTCTTCTAACACACCTGATTCAAATTAAAAGCTCATCAGCAAGCTCTGTTCAAGCCTGATAACGATCTTGATCATTTCAATCAGGTATGTTGGAAAAAGGAACTTCTAAAACAAGCAGGATTGCAGCTCTTTAGGACCGGAGTTGCCTACCCCCCGCCTAGTGCCTAGCGCAGTTTTAGGTGCATTCTTAATAGCTGAAGGACAAATCGAACACCGCTCTCAATTTTCGAACAGTGGTCATGAACCTGTGCCCACTCAGAAGTTATTTCTGAATGCCCCCTAATGCGCAAGTAACTAAAAGACTTACCTTGCCCACCCCTGAAACAGGAATTGTATTGGGACAGAATCCTTTCTTGTGAACTTAATTTTTTTTTTTTTATTATAAAAATAATTCAATTGATTGGCTGAACTCCAGCGATGCCCTTGCTGGTAGCATCCTTTGCTGTAGCAAGGACCTCTGGTAGAGGGGGGGCAGATGTTCATACACTGTTTGAATGAGATCTTACTCAGATGGTTTTGTGAAATGCGCGTCTGTGAAACAGAGCATGTTCTTGAATCACAAGCTTTCAGTCGATTTAGCAACAAAATTTGTAATTCACCAGCCAATTGATCGAGCGGTTTCTACACACACACACACACACACACACACACACACACACACACACACACACATGTGTTTAACCAATATAGATTTTTTTTTTGGGGGGGGGGCGAATATTTCCTGTTTCAAATTGCATAATTCCTATGTTACGTATTCCGACACATAGACAGATAGATGAATGATTGTAATGTTATTGCTTTTTGACTGCACATTTTCTTTAAAAGATACAGAGGACCAAAACTGACAATTATTTTGAGGGCATCCATTTTCAAATCTCTTGGATCCTTATTAAAATCCGAATCCAGTCACTAAACTAGAACATCTGACATGTCCCAAATCTGAACACTCTTTTAGAGAGCAGCCAATTATTTAAGCAACCTGCTGTGCATCAGCTTCATCTCTTCTCTCAAAATAATTTGCAAAAGGTTGAATGTTTTTTTTCTCCCCTGATTCCTATCTCTGAAATAACAAATGACAAGAGAGGTAAAGGGATGCACAACTGAGAGCAGACTTCCACCAAGCTAGACGGATTCTTGTCTCCACAATCAACACAGAGGGTTCCTAGAAACGTTTTCTCCCCACATTCTATTTGTATACAAGTAAAATTAAATTAAATGAGAAAAATGAATGAGGTTATTTTGCCAAACATCAAGGTTGGGGTGGTTATGAAATAAGCAAACAATATCCACAGCATTACAATTTGTCTGAGAGTAAATGGCAACAAGCAGAAAAAAGTCCTCTCCATATTTTTTATGAGTTGCACTAACATTTAATCCGTCTACTAAGCTTTATGGAAATGAACTGTAAAGATTCGGTGTCTTCCTGCTAACTACCACAAAAACACACCGTGGACTGAAAATAAAAAAGTCTTACTTTTGTACTTGGCGGAAATAAATATTTACTACATATCTATATACACTTAGCATGAAATCTATGTTGCCACCTTCACCTATGATGACAAGCTGCGGGTCACAACTGAAAGAATAATATGGCTATAAGCAGCCAAATTAAGCTTCCTCCACAGGGTGTCCAAGCTCCCCTTAGAGATGAAAAGCTCAGTCATCGGGGAGGGGCCCTGTGTATCGCTACTGCTCCTCCGCATCAAGAGAAACCCGATGAGGTGACTTGGACATCTGGTTCGGATGTCTCCTGGATGCGTCCCCCGTGAGTATTTTTACTCTGTTACATTACAATATTGCAAGGACACGTGTCGGAACATGTCATTTATGATTGTCAGCAGCAAGTCAACTTTATTAATACATGTAGAGCACTTTTTTAAAAATGCATCTGTAAAAAAAAGTAAAATGGCTATATAAAAACATTTTTAGTCATACAAATTTACCACTATTATAGCATATTCTTAATGAAAAATAATCTTGTCTCAGCCAAATCTCACACAACGAATAGTGGCAAGTCATATTTGTCCATTTTGTGCATCTGAAATGCATTTAGCTCTTTCACTGTATGGACATATAGGAGATTAATCAGTCCAAATTCCTTGACAGACACATGCCAGTATAGGCAGAATTATGTTGCCTCAGTGATGGATCTGGAAGTGCTAGAGCAGAATATGCCACTCACCCTTGACTATTTAAGTTGCAATACAGTATGTGGATATCACAACACATCACAAGTGTGACAAGAGGCTTGACCTCTCATTTGGCAAACGACAAGAAAATAATCTCTTAAAACAGAATACATGACTCACCCAATAGCTCATCTTATATAAACTGCTTTAAACTGAGCAGACACGCCGCAATCCAGACGTTATTGATGCTAATATAGCCATACATAATTCAATGGCATGAGGACATCAAACAAAAAGCCACATGCATAAAACACAAAAGAAGAGCCGCATGAGAGAGCAACGAGTATATTCAGTGCATCATATTATGCAGCCCATTCGGGCAGATTCACTGCAACACAGTGATTTAACGATCCTTGGCGAGGATAAACCAGCACATCCTCTTGTCAGAACATGGACCCCCCTGGTAGGGGTTGTACAGACTAGTCGACTTGTTGGCTTTACTACTCCACCATAACGTTTAGAGCGTGATGTCAACCTGTCACAAATCACTTTTTTGTCTTGAGGAAGAAGCAGAGCCACTTGCCTTGTGGTTATAATGGGGTGCGTTTATTTTGAAGGCCTAACTTTGCTATCAATTGCATTTTACAAAGCAGGGCACCGCTTCGCACGTATCTTTGCACATTTCTCTCTCCGCCCCTTCCCTGTCTGTATACACCAACTGCAAATGGCTGATATGAAGATTCAGTATAAGGGCAGACTCAGTTTCATTGGTCCACTGTGACGTGTTCAGTAAGACTATGGGTAATTTTACTGGTGATTTAAAGCTTGTCAGTAAAAATTAATAAACAGCGTCACATGAAAAGCCGCACGTTTCAAAGCGTGGGGGGAAATGTATAATCTGGAAATTATGGTATTTATCCTGCTCATCTAAAAACAGATGTAATATATACAAATATATGAATATTTTATTTTTGTGATTTCATTTTTTTTCTCCCTTCCATTGTGACTCAGGAGTGCACCCTTCCACGAGCTGCCACTGCTGGATACACAAACTGTCAAAGTGGAAGCAGAGTGCAGAATGATTCCACCGCATATGAAAAGGTTAGTGATTTTTGTAAACGCCGTAGATTCACGCCATGCAGAACAAATTGGCCGTTAAACAACTCTGATTCCTAAACAATTCAAATATCTGTCACCATTTAAATGTGCATCTGAAGATAAGCGACTATATAATTGACTGTTTAAATTGGTCACTTAGTTTTACTTGCTTTAGCTAAAACTTGACTTTGCCTACTGGTAATTTGGCCTGGTGGGCATTGGGTGTGGGACCTGTCATTCCACTAGCCAAAGAAACGTACTTTTCTGGCGTGCATGTTTGATATAATAACATGGAAACAATCGGTTCATATTGAGAATAAGATTTAATTCTGTAGAGATTATTCAAATAAAAATAAACATTGAAAACATATCTACTGTTTGCAACATGCATTTTCTCGCATTGGTTATTGTTCACATTTATCTTCGACATGTTCAAAATAAACCCGGATGTATGCACTGCGTGTCAGAAAGTGCCATGCTCTCAGGGCCTTCAAGGCCTTCTGTGCTGTCTAAAACATTATCAAAAGCAGACCCTTTTTTTGTTCAAAATGGTTTCAGCTTTGATGTGTTGCCACGCAAATATTTTGTCCAGTATTTTGATTAGTTAAAGCCATGATCTGTGTCCCTTCTCACTCTGGTTCAAAATCAGTGCCAGTAAATGGTGAAATGTGTCCCTCCCGCTTGTATAGTTGCAGTGTAACACCGTGCAGTTATTCACATTTTTGAATGAATGTAATCATTTTAACACCCAGTAAGTGCTTGAACAAAACAACGTGTTGACCAATATGGTGGCCTTAAACATGTGCAGTGGTGTGCGATGTCATGGGAAAACCAGATACTGTATACCGTATACTGTACTTTTATTGCCCAGACCAGATTTTGTTTTTTTTCAAAAAACACCCGTGTTATCTTGGGAAGAGTTCATTCATTTAAAGCAATTGAACATCACTTATCCAAGACACACGAACTGATCATTTAGAAACGTAAGCAGAACCAATTTCTAAATCAGTGAAAGGCTTTGGGAAAGTCTTCAACACCTTTGCTAAAAAGGTAAATCACTTTAGCCACTGCAGGCAGGCAGAAAGATTAAGATTGGCTCAAAAAGATTTATCTCATCAACAACTAAGCAGTGAGAGAACTGTCTGGGTCACGTTCACATGCTTCTAAAGTCGACGGTAAACAAATTATCCTGTTACGGGCTGTCAATGCTGTCATGTCTTAGGACCGGGAAACCCATTGAGAAGTCATAAGGTGTGATTAGAGAGTCG
This sequence comes from Hippocampus mohnikei, assembly GCA_026261675.1. Lineage (NCBI taxonomy): Eukaryota > Metazoa > Chordata > Actinopteri > Syngnathiformes > Syngnathidae > Hippocampus > Hippocampus mohnikei. The sequence continues at coordinate 1,454,781 of JAKGUB010000228.1, forward strand.
GTGCCCACCAATGGATAGGAGCCGGGGCGGCTGTCTGTCCAAGAGCAAACATTTCCTTTGAACCAGTGGGAGACCAGCAAGCAGCCTTGGCCACCTCACACTCAAATTAGCTGAAGTCCTGGACTTGAATATTGGATAAGTAATATTGTACAATTTAAAGTAGAAAAGTGTCAGCCCTTAACCTTGAAGAGAAATGCAGGGAAAGGTTTTTTTGCAGCACTCCTTTGTGTTTGTTAATCTTGTTCTGGCTGGCTGTCAATGGCTGACAGGAAAGACAGGTTCATATATTGAGTGCTCAGCATAAAATGATGTAAATGCAATAAAAAAAAAAAAAAATTAAACAATGAAAGGAGCTCAAAGCATTCACAGGGCCCCAAACCGAGAAAGGTCTTCAGTTGGGATATTTTCTAAAAAGTGTCAAGTGCAGCTCACAATGCAATTTCATATGCCATCAGCCCGCTACGAATCAGTCACGAGTTAAAGGGTGAGTAATTAATTTATTAATTTTATGATTCGGTGGTAACTTCCTTCGTGACAGCTTGACCGTGGAGTGTATCGATTCAAAATAGATGATTTCTTACGCGCCACTTATCAGAAGCTAAGATTGTAAACTACAAATCTGTGACATGACAGCACATGTGGCACTGCTGTGAGGGATATGGCTGTAGCTGCATGATCATGTCTCTGCATGATAGTGTTTCAGACCATTTATTCCAGCCGTCCAACTCTGGCTCACTTAGAGACATTTTTTAGAAATAGGAAGACAACGTGCAGTACTTGATAAATGGGCAGGTGCACCAGACACCCAACTTTGTATACAAGCCATTAAAGTCAGTTTTCCATCATCTCCTAAAACATCTGGGAACTATTTTTAATATTTTAGTCTCCTTTAAGAATTGATTTTTATTTAAAAATGTTAATCCTAATAAATGGATTACTACATTTAAAAAGAATACTGATACAGGTACAATCCTAGAGAGAACGTTTTACAAGAAAAAAAAAAGAATCCAACACCAAATGAAGTTGGAGAACGAAGTCAACTCCACAAAAGGTAACATTTATTTGTCAATTCAAAAACATGAAAAATGTGCTCTCATAAAAATTCAACATCAATAGCACTTGACATGTACATAACAACAAACATATTTGAGATGATTAAAATCCTTAAAATTAGAAAAAAACTATCAGAATTAAATTGGACCAGATTTATCAATTTTATCAGATATCAAATTTATCAGCACCTATGCTGGTAAAAAAAGGAAGTGAGTGAGTGGTAGTAGGTAAGTGATGGAAGAACAAAAGATGGGCTTTAAAATTCTACAAGTCATGTGATAAAAAATGTCAATTTAATGGAAGGAATGTATCAGGCATCAAAAGTGGGTGCAGTATTAGCAGTGCATTGCACTGGTTGCTAATTCTCCATGTATCTTCAAGCTGAGCAGCTCATTACTGTCTGCCAGTTGTTGATCAGACATTTGACAAATAATTAATCAGGCATGCTGCCTCAGTGGAGCAAGTGAAAGTTAATTTCCACACCTCTGCCTCTGGAAATGAATTTGAAGCAAGCGCGGGCAGGGTGGCTACTTTCGTCACACTTTCAGGGTGACCTCTGGTCCTCATATTTGCAAAGATTAGATCCAGACTGACAACTCCGCACTTGTCTTCATCATGTAACACCATGCAGCGTACATCAGCGCGCTGACGAAGAGTCAAGTTGCGAAATTGTTGATGGCGGGGGCTGATGGCGACTGAGCGCGGGCTCTGAAAAAAGACAACCTCTTCATGCACCAGACCAATGTGTGTTTCAGTAATTAAAAACTGAGACATAGTTTCAATGCAGCTACTAGAGCTGAAGCGGACATTCACGCTTGTGTACAATAAGAGCTGCACATCCCCAAGGATAACTGATGTGCCTTCTTCCATGTTGCAATAAAGAAGATAAATCAGACCTGCTGAAACTGGCAGCACACCCTCACACCGGCATCCAACAGAAGGTATCAAAGCCTGTGATTCCAATGATAATCTGTTCCCAACTGTCCTCCAGTCACCATTAAACAGCAGGTGCCGAGAGACCCGGCTGTCCCCAGGGCACAGGACTCCTAGTATGGCCCAAGACACCTCTTGGGTAAGCTTCTGGCTGTGAGTGTACAGACCCAAGATGCTTTCCTGCGTAGCTCCCATCACACGCAAGCTGTGGCCTGAAAAGCTTATCTGCAATTCCTTTAAATGAGAGAAGAGGGGAGCTGGTGGAACAATACCAACAGCTCAGATTCTGCAGTCAATGTATAAGGACCAGTCTCCAAGAGGATCAGGACAGCAGGACAGGGTTCAGGTTGGCTACATTTAGCTACATTCAACCAAAAGAGAGCTACAGTTTTTTGTGCAACCCACACTGTGCTGGATAGGACTGACTGTAGAGATTTTTTTCGGTGTTGAAATGAGAGATTTTGTAGGTTCACAAGAGCAGCGGGAAAAGCTATCAACGGTTGACAAAAAGGTTGAATCTCATTTCTTTGCACAGTGACAGCGTTATCTAATGCCTGATCCTTGTTTGTGGGCTTAAGTGTTGTTGTGTCATTCACTGGGAACATCTCTGGACTTGTTTTGTCCTCCTGTACTAAATCAATATGAACTTTTTTTTGCTCATGAAGGCCATCTGGGTTCCAATCCGCATCAACGATCTTCTGGGTATGGGACATGATTGCTGTAGTATGTTGATAATCGGAGTCCTGAATATTAGTCACACGCTCATTGGCCCAAAGGTGTTCCATTATTTCCGTCTGGACCTGTTGTATCAGTGGTACCTCTTTGACCACTGAATGAATAAGACTATTCTTGAAACATGAAAAGAAATAACTCCTTTTACCAGGGCGAGGACTTGGCTGTCGATTACAGACACGACCTTGCTTTCATTGACTAGAGAGATGACATGATTGAACCAGCGGGTCACATATTGCTTTTTTCCTTCCTCTTCAAACTGCTGCAGTAGCGTGGATGAACTCCAAAGGAAACGCTGTGCATCTTGGACAATCCAACTCACTCTGTTGACTAAGGCACCCAGTGTTGAGCTTTGAACTGTAGCCCCAACGTCAACTTTGTTCTCCTGTTACCGGCTCATCAAAAGAGGCGCAATCATTTATGTCTCGAAAGATCAGTTGTCCTTCTAAGATCGCTTCCTGGGATGAACAGCAGGTCTGCTCGGAGCGTTTCCCTGAAACTGAAGCGTGTTGGTTTGCTGAGAGACAGACATGGAGCTCGTTTCCCCTGCATGCTGAAGGTGGGACATGTTGCCTAATGAGCTCCCACCAGAGCCAGGTCTCCGCTTGCAGCAACGAGCCACAACACCTTGGATCTCGTTAGCATTCCCCTCTGGCTTCATGACACATCCATCACCCAGGCCCAGGACACTTGTCTGCTGGAGGCTGGCATCCCCGGACCACATTTCCGCTTTTGTATCACTTGATACTTCAGCAGCATTCTCAGCTTCCCTCCAAGGGTGCTTAGACATCAGCTCCGGTCATGATTTATGACACAGAACTATCTCTTGCTTCAGCTCACCCCTGGTGCTTACCCCATTCTGATGTGTGCCTCCATCCAAATCGAAACTAGTGTGAGCGACGGGACCTTTTCCAGGTATTGCCTATTTTATATTGTGCCAAGTGGAGAAAAAGAGAAAACAGTGATGTATCACGTTCCCTTTATGCCAACTACAATCATTTGCTTTCAAGGTATACAATTACATTCGAATGCAAAAAAACAACAACAAAGGCACCTTGAAATATTAAAAATGCATTGAAGTGCTCTGTATGCATTTTATTTTTTCAAATGCGTAAGTTTGTTTAAACCCCTGTGGGAGAGTGTAATAAGGTGTAAACGTACATAATTCCTTTGAACAAGCTAAGAGACAATTTCATGCCTCTGTATGGTGGCCCACTGAGAGTGGATAGGTGTTACAGACCAAGTAGTTTTTCTTTACTCTCTCTTTTTTTTTTGTTAATCATCTTAATGGCGCATAACTGCTGTACTTGTAGAAAACAAACATACTTACAGTCATTGTGAATTCATTTGGTGCCTCAAAGGTAGAAGCTCAGGTAACGAGTTCAGACTCCACGGTCTTTGAAGTGAGTAGATCAAGCATACTAAAATGACTCGGAACTAAAAAAATACACGCATGGACACAAATAGTGTAACAATATTTCATTGAGCATGGTGCAAGCAATTTCCATTTTTACATTGAAAATCTGTTAAAGGTGAAATATATGGTCGCAGCAACTCTAGAGCCCACAAAAAGCAGCCTTGGTTTGTGTAAGGCACCCATCAAAAGGTTGGATGATATTACAGCCAACTGTGAAATTAAGAAGAATATGTGCATGTTGACATGAAATTTACACATCATATGCAGTACTGCGGGGGTGGTTGAGTAAACTATTCAAGTTTGAAAGTTTCCAAATCTCTAGCAATTCAAGTTGTACTTTGCCTTAATATAATCAAACCATCCATTTTCAATACTGCTGATCCTGTTCAGGGCTTGAGGGGTTCGGGGGGTGACAATGTACACATTAATTAAAAAATGATGAGAGAAACCGTAACACTAATGGGTTTGAACTTCCAATATGCATTTCATCGATGATGTAATGTTGGCTAATGTGCATCAATTGAATTAGTAGCTACTGAATTCTTCTGACGTAGAGCAGGGGCGTCTACATGTTTTCTTTCAAGGGCAGCATATCGAGGGAAAAGAAAAAAAGGACAAAAAGGGCAACTGACGTTCGTCTTTAACACGCTATATCCAATTCATCGGTGTTCCTGTTTAATGGTTTCTTTGCATTTTTGAAAATCTGGAAAGGTGTCTATGAAACCAATGCAGTAGTAGTCAGGTGCATCTTGCATCTCCACATGACAGTCTTGTGGGCTTGTGCACTGAAAGCACAGATCTGCTATACTAATTTAAAAATCTATTTTGTTGGCTTGGTGGTTAGTTCTGCCTCCATTATTAGCCTCCACACACAAAAAAATATATTTACCATCTGCTTTTAATGTCTTTTTCCTCACACTGTTTGTTCCCACAAGCAGAAATCTCTTGCCTTGTCACAATCCCCTAGAGCTCTGACCCTGGTCATCATCAAAATAAAAGATATACTCCACACTGGCCCTGAAGATAAAACAGGCAGAGTTCTGTGAGACTTTTAAAAGTAGGGAGAAAAGTAGACTGTAATTCTCAGGGTATGCTGACAACATTTCACAGGTGTGTTCAGCTCAAAACTGTTTCGTGTTTCGCAGATAAGCTGGTACGTTTGGGATCATAAGCAGATTCTTTCTTTCTCCAAATGTTAGTCTTTATATCACTTTGTTAAAGCTTAAAGTTTTGAGGCTTGTCTAAATTTCAGCAAATTCCAGCCTGGCATTTCTGTTCTTTTTCATGAGTGGTTGCATCGTTTGCCATCAGTTTTACTTGTGTTCATGTCAAGTCTTCCATGGTAGATTGTGAAACCTTCACTTCTGAAATCCTGAGATTGGCAATCGCAGGTCGCCACAGCTCTAAAAATGTTAGTCATCAACTGTCCCTTATCTTGTACACCAGGGCTTTCTTCCTTCTTCAGAGCATTCCAATTGGCTTTGGCCATGACCGATTCTTGGGCAGTGGTACTCATTGTTATAAAACTTTCAGAGAGGAATGTAGTTAAACCACTATATGTGTTGATACTGAGGGAAAGAGACATTTCATTTGGCTCTCCAAGTAAATAAATTCAGGATCCAGCTGAATTGCTTTCAATTCTAAGATGACTTACACTGTACAAGATACAGGTTGATACTGATAACCATGATGTGTTTTTCTGTACTGTCTATCACAGCATGTCAGGGGTGAACTTCAAGTGAAGAGTGATTTATTTATTTAATTTGAAAGGGACACGGTGGTATGCTACAGACTGAACTACAGAACCTAACCTGGGACAGCCTCCAGTCTCAGCTGTCTAGACTAGCTGTGATTTACACTGGCGCAGCTTGAAAAACTTCAGGCTGGCATGTCCATTTGCGTGCCCATACTTTTCACAGAAATGCTGCCATGATTTATGGCTTTGATTTTGCAACGACAGATTCTGCACGTCAAGATAGAGTCGTGAATCAGATGTAACCGAGCCTTTGAGAAGGAGTTCTGGTGTTTTTGGATGCGTCCGCCTCATGTCTTACCTCGGAGGGCCAAGTGTCATCTTGTAAATTGTTAGATTTAGATTTTGGCGACAATGTGATCATCGATATCAGCCCACTCTGCAGAGGATGAAACAAGACAAGACTGAAATGAAAATAATTCAATTAGAAAATGTTTTATTCATACATTTTGCTTAAAAAGAGAGAGGGCATTTCATTTTGTACATCTGAAATGTATAAATGTTGAAAATTAGACCGTGTATTGACCTTCACGTTTCGTTTCCTATAAATTCACTATCCTAAAACAGCTCAAGCTTTTTTCTGCATTCGTCAACTAGCACCATTTTGCTCATATAAAAAGGTATTCAGCTTCTCTCAGGAAAATGTGAAAACTAGATAAAAATGATTGCAGTGTAACCCATGTACCGATTAATTTCTATGCGGATTTGAATTCCATTGTGGGACAAAAGGTGCACATTGTAACATGGGCCTTGCACGGATGTTGCACAGGTTATGCAGCCAACAGTACCAGCCAAAGCATCGGATAAGGTTATTGAAAAAGGTTTAGCAAAAAGTCATTAGACCACAGAGACAGGCAGTGCTCTATGTCCGCTGCGGTCAGGCTCTGACTTCACTCGCTTTTTCTCTCCGAGATAGGTGGCTTCAGTGGGGTGGTTAAAGCGTAATATGTTTTTTCTCTCAAGGTGTATGACGGCATCTGAACGGAAAGGAAAGAGAACATCAAAGAGTGGCAAATGACCAAGCTACCTGCAAGCTCAAAGTATTTGGAATTAGAAATGCAAGCCCTACAAAAACATGTGCAGCAATTAAACAGTTGAGGTTTTTCACAACATTTGCCATAGAGAGCAATGATGTAGTGTCAGAACATGATCCATAATTCATGAAAAGTTCCTAAGAACCAGACCGATAGAAACTTTCCTGTCAATATTTCAACTCAGCAAAGCATCTTCACTGAAACCCTGCTGGCATAAACTGGGAGTTGGCCTACATTTCCTCAAACGAGCAAAAAGGGAATGACTTGCTCTGAAGAAAGCAATCTCCAACGTGAATGGCAGTGGCCATAAGTAAACCATGGGATGATCTAAACGGTCAAGGAAGGCTTGGTAATCCTCAAAAAGTGATAGAATTGAAGCGATATTAAGCTTTATATATATATGAGGCTGCGATTCATGCAATCACAGCCAAAGATTTCTTAAGGCCTTTGCCGTGCAATCGCTGCCTCGTCGCCGGCTTCCAGCAATTTCTAATCTTGCAACTACAAATGACTTAGACAAGTGACAAAGTACCTGCGAGGGCAGCCTCTGATAGATTCCAGCTGTTGTTGCTCGGAAAATTACAAACATTTGTTCAAGAAAATGCCTTCAGATACAGCTGTTTGTGAAGGGGATATGGGAAAAGCTGCAATGGTGATAAAAGAAGGCTAGAAGAGGGCTGTGCTGCACTGTTGAGTTGTTATCTCAGAAAGCCAAGCCCTGATGAAGATGAGGAGGCAGTAAGCTGCAAGGCTCCAAGCTCCAACCAGCAGTGCCGGTTTGGACCAGAGAGGTTAAGAGTCTCAACACTGTTTGACTCCATCCTTTGAAAGAGTAAAGCTTCGCTCCCATTTCAAACCTGTGCGCCCTATCGACTCGATCACCCAATTAAGGAAAACAGCCTGGGGCTTTGTCGGCCTCTCAGCCTTCAAAATATTTATTAAGAGAAGCTATCCGTTTTATGAAAAGCTGTCTTGAGAACACACCTATGGCAAAAAATGTGACGCTGCGAAAGCAAAGGACAACATCGATTTCAAGAGATGCAACGGTTTGATAACCAAAATTCGGAACAAGCTCATTCCTTTCTCAGAGAGAGTAGGGGGGCAAGCTTACCCTGAGTCAGCTGACAGGGATGAGTTTCCACGGTGCCATTGACTGAGCACATTGCACCCTCCTGAGGGACGAGAGTCACGGTCCCCGCGTGGTTTTCAAACGCACATTGTTCACCAACGCGCTCACAATTACCATCTTCTATGAGAAACAAAAACATAAACAAGGCAGTTAAGAGTCAGTAAATCAACAGATGATGCAACAATGGGTTCTATGATTTAGTAACCCTGACTCACCAATATTCCAGCCGCAAGATGCTTTGTTGGCGTTGATCATGGTTCTGCCTTCCTACAGAGCCGATTAATCAGGAGACAATATGTCAGGTGTGTGAGCAGTTAGTTGGCTTTGGCTGGTGATTAATTAACAGAAAACAGAGAATGAATGCCAGTTGGGTGAAGATGAAACGCTCCATTTACTTTCAAATAATATAGGACGACGCCAGTGTTGAGCAAGTCTTCATCAACGCCTATCAGATGGGGGAACTGGCAGTCCAAAACCAGTGCATTTCCTTCCACTGCCTCCTCCTATGGGACACGAGAGATTACACCGAGAAGGACAGAGACCGTCTTAAGAGCCCGTATCTGAAATGGCACGCAATAATAAAGAAAAAAAGCTGACAGACATTTAATGACAACCAGCAGAATACTAAATTCTTTATGACCGCTCTTCCTTGCCTGAAGGCCAAGCGGAATAGCCGAGTTTTGCCCATGTGTTGCTACGAAGCAGTCGAGTGGCTGACGGGGAGAGAGATGCAATAAATCATTTAGATTACCATGGTGGGAGTCAAACTGTACATTGTGTTCGCCGAGCGAAAAAGACACAGCGCCAGCAGCCACACACACACACACACACACACACACACACACACACACACATGCATTGAATAAATTGCACCATTGCCACTGGTGATGCAAAACAATCAAGGCTGCGTCACGTTTAACGTTCCCAAGCTTGTACACAGGCATAAAAACAAACTTATTCCACATCATTATGAATGTCTCCGTATGGAAGGTAAAACAATCCAGACATTGTCTTATGCATGGTGGGTCTCCCAAAGTTAACATAGGCCTACAAATTCGCCCCTTAGGTCATACAATCTGGAGTACAAAATGCTCAGAAAAACTGCCGTGAGGTCACCCAATAACATGAAAAACTTTTGCTCAATGAGCATCAAAATTATTAATTTCTACAAATGAGTTTTGATTTTTCTGTGGTTTTGTGATTCCTCCACAGAACGGTGTTTCCCAGAATTGGATCATCGTGCGACACAGGAAGAAAGCAGTCCCCCATCTCTCTCTTGGCCGTTCAATACAATAAAGAAATAACGGTAGCTTAGTACATTAAAAATGGTCAATAATTTAACAGTAGATGATTTTTATTCTATTGCAATACATTACAAATGGTCAAAACAAAAAGCATAAATAAATTATAGAATGGAATGCACACCACAAGACAACTTTTAATGTTGAGAAACTAACCTCTTCTGCAGTTTTGCTTTCTACCATCACATCACTTAATAGCTAAATTGCAATTTGTCAAGTTTTACTGTACAATCATTGACTTCTTATAAACTTGCAGGGAAATTAAGAATGGTGAAAACCTTGATGCATAAAGCTGACTCGTCTTCACTGATCCTCTGCTCACTTCAGTGTTCACTCAGCCTACGTCAAGAGTCAATGGGTGAGTAATTTACATTTATTGGAGTTTAATTTTATTCAACCGGTTTATTTTTAAACCTGTCTGACTAAAAAATTACGTGCATTATGAAGGTGCATCTCAAATTATAATTTGACATTTGTAGTTGACAGCAAACAAAAAAGCCCCCCATTCACCAAATCAAAAGATTATTACAATTACTTGGGAAACAATTTGTAAAAAAGAAATGTCGACATTGTTGATTAAAAAATGAAAAATATAAAGTCAAATATAAAACAACTGATATAATGTGGTTAGTGTTCTAATATCTGGCCCAATGGCTGTAACTTAACAAATTACATTAAACTTCATAGAAAATTGTGGGCCGTCATACAGTTGCCACCATTTAAAGTGTCTCCAATTAACACAATAAAAGCTGTCCGAGTAGGCTATTCCTGACAGGTTTACAAACACATTTCTCATGCATTAAAATACAGCATGGAACACAGTGAAGACAGTTATCAAGCTGAGAAAACATGGCACAAGAGTGACTACCAAAAACTGGACATCTCTAAAATGAAAGAAAAAGGCTAGATTAAAACTGGTCAGGAAGGCTTCGAGAGGTTGACATAAACATTGAATGAGCAACATGTGACAATGTATCTTTGTCTGTCGTAGGGGTAAAGACCAAGATTAAAACGTTGACAATAAAAAATGTTTTTAAAAAATACAATTAAAACCTCTTGAAATCTTCAAAACACATTTGGGGAAAAAGAGTTTGGTCTGATGAAACCAAGGTCACCTTTTTGAACATGCCAAATGCCATATTTCGCATTGTTGGAAATGAATCTGGCACATAAGTCAATAGTTGACTTGAGCTAGGCCGCTGTGTCCCTGTGACTTTTTTCCTGGCTCGACACTTTCCTATTGATTTGCACTCAGGTAACTCTTACCAATTGAAACCGTGAAGTCACATAACGTCACATGAGCTCGGCAAAGTGGGGGTCGGCTGGACACCATCTCTCTTGAGTTTCATTGACGCTCTTAAAGATTTGAACTGATTTCTCTTGGGTTCTTTCTGTATCACGAAACCGGTATTTGGTGTGTAGACTATGTAGCCCCTGTACATTGTAATTATAAAATGCAAAAGCACCGACACCGAGTGTTTCATACAGTCCCTCCATCCGTCATTCAGAAGACGTAAATGTGCAAGTCACACCACCTTTACATTAACTCTTTTATGCACAAATAACAATAACCTGTAACCTGATAACCTGACAAGATGTCGACTGTTGTAACCCCAAAGGGTTAAGCATCCAGACTGGGCTATTCTTACGATTACTATTATTTTAGACTAGGATAAAATGGTCCGGAGAAGACAAAACAATTTCCACCTCACTTGACAAGAAATGAAACATTTAACCTGGGATGACCTACTGGGGTCAAAGGGCACACTAAATTAAGCCATGAAAGAGAAAGTTACACTTCGGCAAGTGTTCGCGGCCAATAACCTCCTTCCCAAGGCTTTGGGATTCGAGAAGCTGAAATCTATAGCCAAGTGCAAATGCTACTCAAAAGAGGTAACTCTTTTTAAAACGGTGGACTAATGCCCCAGATTGCTATGGATTATCTGGAGTACCTCACCAAGAGGCAGAGTGGAAAATCTTGCACATGGGGAACAGTCATTCCACCACTCTCTAAACCTCTGCCTCCTCCTACTCACTTTTGCATGGACAGTGACAAGAAACATGTCAACAACCTCCACCTTACTCAGTGGCAGTTGAGAGATTGAAGAAATCCACCTCACCAACCCCCTAATGAAGCGGGAGAGGTATCGACCACGGCCTGTTAATTAAAAGGGATTCTTCACAGACTTCATTAGAAGTTGGGAGAGTCCTAGGATGAATGCGTTGTCTCCCATTCCTCTGACATCGGGAACAGATGAAATGCTCTTAGAGTCTCCTCACAATCACTTTTGTGGCAGTGAGCGCTGATCATTTCAGATGGGCACTCGGTTTGCCGTGTTGTCAAAGAAAAAAACTAAAATCTGCTTTCCACTTGAGGCAGCTGGTGAACATGCTTTAATTAATGTTGACATTTGCAAAAGGAGCATTTAGGATTCCATTAAATACTATCATCAGCCAAAAAAAAACAAGTTCTTTGAGCATTTGACAGTTCTTATTCACTCATATGAACTTCAAACCATCCTAATGCAAGCCAACTAATCACTCTTAATACCCCTCGGCCATGTCTGTGGCGCAACATGCCAGCTGAGCAGCAATTTGCAATGAATTCTGCAGAGAAACATATATGCATTTTTACAGCATTAATACATACACATATTGATTGTACTGAAAGACAAAATAACCCATAAAATTAGGATTACTTTTTAACGTACAAAGCGGTCAACCACAATTATGCAATTTACACAGATTTTTTTCAGAAATGGGTCCATTTCATAATTTGTTTCTCCTGACGATTCATTACTGCCTTCTAAACCGATTATAATACGGAAAAACTACATATAGATCTAAAAAAAAAAAAAAAAAAAAAGCTCTTGATTAACTTGTCTCATGGCCCTGGTGGGAATTTCAGTAATACGATTTTTTTTTTTTTTTTAAGTGTGAAAAGTATTCATTTAAATTACAAAGTAGGTGCCAGAAATGTTATTTTTGTGTCTACCAAGGGTCAAGGGACATATGAGTAACCTGCAGGGCTGTTCTAAAAATGGCTCACCGGTGATGGAACATCAAAGAATGTTGTACGAGTGATTATTTTTTAAAAATGTCAAAATGTTAACACACTAAAAAAGGGTTACATTTTTAGACTTCTCTGTCTTCTAATTATTGTGAGAAAATATTCTGTCTTAACATAAGTGTACATAATTTATTAATAACATTTGACGCAATTGTTATTTCAGAAGTGTGTATCAAGAGTGGTAGCCATTTACATCAATCTACCCACGAATGTAGCTCTCAGTTTCAAAAACATTGATGGCCCTCAGTATAGGGACCTCAGGCACATTGAAGCAGAACGTCTCCAAAAAAACTTTTCATACATTCGAATTGGATAAAGCTTGACAAGTAGTGATCGAAGATACAGATATTTCGCTTTAAGTACCAAACCCACCTCTGATGTCTGCAAAAGTAGCCCATGACAGAATCCCATTTATTTTTCACCCGCACAAAATGCAAATACGCCGGCGAGACAAATGTCACGTCCAAAAAGTTGTTACAATGATTATAGTTCTGGTATCACCAGAGCGCCTTCTGTTCACCGGCACAGTGGCCTTTTGCTTGGATGCCACAAAGTCTCTTCAGGAATGAAAACTGCTGTAATACAATACAATACAATACAATACATGCTGATTTATATAGCGCTTTCACAACAGCGGCAGCTGTAACAAAGCGCTTAACAAAGCAGTTAACATAAAGTAAAATAATAAACACAACACACAACATAAAACACGAACAAAAAGTAAAATAATGAACACAACACATGACATAAAACACGGACAGTCGTGCAGTCCTAACCACTTTTCCCTCATACGCTTTGTTGTTAAAGCAGTTTGAGATGAAAGAGGAGAGAATCAAAGTGTCCTTTCACCAGTGGATCAGAGACGTCATGTTCAAAATGTGCACACGTCGGCTACAAGCTAAGTTTTAAAGTCAACAAGAAGCTGTAGCATCCATTGACGAAAAAAGAGATTGGTTCACTTCTCCTGTCCCATGTAAATCCATTCCAATTCCAAGCGGTGACTCTCAGTTCCAAATACGCATCGACGCAGAAGCCAACGCTCCTCTCTCCTCATCCTCAACTTCAGCAGTTATCCATCCAGCCGCACCAACGCAGACTGTCCAACAGCGCCGACGTCTCCACTGAACAAAACGGGGCTGTGAAAAATGCTGCCCATTACAGGCGCAAAAAACACAAGCACCCTGGGGCTGTCCAGCACCGACAGTCAATGGCGCCGACATTCCTCCCAATCAAAATCTGTGCTGGTACAGGCGTGCTGCCGAGAAGGCGCCACCACCAAGCACAGATTCTTCTCCTTTGACGAATGTCGTGGCCAAAAAACGCTGAAAACAGTCCACATCAGGTCCACACGACGAAACAACAAACATGTGACAAAACAAAAGACAAAAACTACAAAAAAGAACAAAAAAAGCAAGGCTCTTGAAGAGCACTTGCCGACGGCTGCCTACACAGGCGCCATCTTGGGAAAAAAATGATGCCTATTGTCAAATGGACAATGTTTACCTCCAAAATAGATTCGGAAAAAGCTGCTTCATTAATATTGCATGCTCACCAGTGCAAGATTAAAGTGCCATATGTGAATAATGAAGATTTCTTAATTAGGAGCAGTGACAGCTGTGTTGATTTCCAGTACCATTGTTTTGTATAAAGGGCTCTCAATCCCCCAAAGGTCAGCCGCTAACTGACAGCATTGAACACTAATACTGCAACATACACTGACACCTATCGTTATGAAACATCAACATACATGAATTGACTCAAAAACTGTGTCCATGTACCCAATAAATGGTTAAAGCCAGTGTTAGAATATAATATATTCAGACTTTTTTTTTTTTTAATAAGAGTAGTAACAGGTGTAATGAAATCTGCTCAATAACATGCAACTAATCAAAGTATATCCGCTTGCATGTATTATTGGACAATAAATCAACCCCTACTTCTCATGACAGTCACGATCCTGGTTTATGCATAATGGAACAGGCTACTTGGCGAACTATGATGGAGCCCAAAACAATGACATTTGGTGTGATTTGGGATGTTGGAAAACATTCAGAGGAAATGTGTTCAGCAGTCACTGTGAACTATTGAAACAAAGCGTTTTTCTAGAACCTCGGGGTTTTCACAAGCTCGCAGCCTCAGAAGCAATTTTGGGTTGCAGGAGAGTGCATGTCAGTTTGGTTTCTGGTTTCTTCTTCCAAACATTGTCACACTCTCACCTGAGGAGCATTTCAACAACTCAACGTTTGGCTGCCACTTCAATCTGAATAGATGCAAAGTTATATTTCATGCCAGGTTGACGCTCTCTTTCTCTCTCTCTCTCGCCAAAACAACTTCCAACATTTCTGGATGTTGAGAGGAGCTGCAGAGACACCAACTGGCGGGGTGATTTCATTGCAAGCACAAGTGTCAAAACTGCTTCTGCGTTGATCACAACTAGGCAGGAGTAACCAAGAAATATCAAAGGTATGACGGATGAAATAATTAAGAAAGAAAACGACAATTGCTACAAAAAATCTAAACTTTTATATACGGAGAACTCGTGTCTCAAGATTCCCCATGAAAAAAGGGTTCAGCTTTAGATATATAAAATACAAATTTGCAATTTACCGTTAATTATCTATGTCTTGAAATAGAGAAACCTATGAGAAACCTATGACAAATTTAAGCCTCCACTCTCCACTAAGTCTTCTTTTTTAGCAGGTCATACACACGTTCATTGTAGATTTCCATAAAGCTGGTGTCCAAATCCAAAGTAAAAAAAAAAAGTCAAAAGTAAAAATGGGCACACCGGTCAAAAGCTCCCCCCCCACCCACCCACCCCAAAAAAGTAAGCAGTTGTGAAACTGAGTAAGCTTCAATAAGACGCACCATTTAATTCATAACCAGAAGTTCACCTTGATTAAACCTAATCTGAGGTGGTATGACAATGTACAGTGAAAATGGGATTTTCTATGATTAATCCAAATTGTTTTCAAGACCAGATTTACCTACCCTTACAGAGATTGGCTTAACTCAAGAGCCATAGCAATTCTTTGTTCAAATAAAATTTTAACCTTCTTGTTTAAAAAGAAAAAAAATCTAGGTAGATATAAAAAATTTAAAAATCCAGTTGAAACATATGCCATATATGTTTTACAATACACAATATAATGAAGACTATCGACAACAAGAGAGCAAAAGTGTTTGATTCGAACACATAACAAGCTGAAGAGAGAGTATTTCGAGTATTAATGCAACTGTGTTCTGCTGTGATGACACACAACAAAGTTCAAATTTTCGATTACTTGCAAGAGCTTACTTATTGCTCTCATATTTATAAGAAGTATGGTCATACGTCAAAGAGTATGGTACCATTTTTGACCACTGATATGAGGGGACTGAAACAAACAGACGCAATTACAGAACAAAGAATATTGAACTGTAATCATTTGTTTCTGTCAGTGTAACGTGATCTGTGTCACGTATGCGAGGTAGTGGTGTACCCCAAAAAGCAGGCAAGAGAGAGGAGCCGGGTGTGCTAGACGAATTGTATTTAATAAAACACATAAAACTAAATCCAAAACAAAGTCCAAAGTATCAAACAAAAATCATGACTGAAGATAAAAACTCAATAGCAGAAACATGATTGAAACAAACCTGACAGCAGCAAACAAACATGACAGTAGCAAACAACAGCAACAATGGCCCGACACTGAATGCTCGGGAGGGCGTCCTCTTATACTACTAATTGCTAAACGACCAACAGGTGTGCAGCTCAGGGAGAGCCCTGCAGTGCCACCCGTTGGTCCCAAATCGAATCATGACAGTACCCCTCCCTCAAGGGATGGATCCCAGACGTCCCAAAGTTGTCCAAAAGGCTGCCTCGCCGGGGAACGGGAACTAAAAGCGATGGCAACCCTTGCCTCGCCGAAGAACAGGAACAAAAGCGACGGCGACCTTCGCCGCCGGGAACAGGAACAAAAGCGACGGCGACCTTCGCCTCGCCAGGTAACAGGAACAAAAGCGACGGCAACTCTTGCCTCGCTGGTGAACAGGAGCGAAAAGCGATGGCAACCCTTGCCTCGCCGGGAACGGGAACTAAAAGCGACGGAGACCTTCGCCTCGCCGGAGAACAGGAACAAAAGCGACGGCAACCTTTTGGCTGGGCTTGGCCTGACGTGGACGGAGCTCGACGTAGCGGGGGACATGGGACAGCCGGACGTGAACAGGGGCTCGTCCTGACGTGGGCGTAGGCGTGGCACGGCTCGCCGTCGACGTGAATGTGACTCAGCTCAAACAGACACGTGACGAGCCTCGGCTCAACGTGGACGCGACGGGCTCGCCCACCGTAGACGCGGCTTGACGAGACGAAAACAGGACAGCTGCATCACAAGCACTGCCTGAAGGGGAAAAGGGTGTCGGCCGCAGACGTGCTCCGCCAGGCACATGGTGGAATAGGGACCAGTCCTTTGTACCTGCGGGATCCAGGTGGTCGGGTCATTCTGTCACGTTGCATGGTGGTGGTGGACCCCAAAGAGCAGGCAGGAGAGAGGAGCAAGGTGTACTTGATGAATTGTATTTAATAAAACACAGAAAACTAAGTCCAAAACAAAGTCCAAAGTGTCAAACAAAAATCATGACTGAAGATAAAACATAACAGTAACTGAAACATGACAAACCTGATGGCAGCAAACAAACAAACATGACAGTAGCAAACAACAGCAACAATGACCCGACACTGAATCCTCGGGAGGGCGTCCTCTTATACTACTAATTGCTAAACGACCAACAGGTGTGCAGCTCAGGGAGAGCCCTGCAGTGCCACCCGTTGGTCCCAAATCGAATCATGACAATCTGAAAGGCAAACAAAAACAGTTGCAGAGTTGAATTTAACCAAAGCTAAATTTACCACTGCACTCCCAGCACAAAAATTGTGGATGCACGTGAATTTTCTCAATTCAGCAGGAAGTCTCGAAAATCTAGGGGCAGTGGGCACAAAAGAAACTGTTTGCTTTGCAAGTTCATTCTTTGTGAGCAAAATGAGATGTAAAGTAGGGCAAGGTGCACTCTGAGGGGAAGCAGCTGGCAGTAAGACGTAAAGTGGAGCAATCATTTGTTTGTTTGTTACAAACAAAAGTAAGAAATTGACTTTCAGAATGTTGTAGTTATATTCATTAGTGTGGTGCAGGAAAAATTAAAACATTTAGTCATGCAACTGAGGAGAGGGGGGACTCATGTTTGCAATACTGTATTTAGACCCATATGTGGAGGTTAGGAGCAGTGTTGCATTGAAAACGGAAAAAAAAAAAAATGAGAATCCAGATTATAAACTTTAATTCCTAGGGGAGTGTGTATAATTATTATTGGTATCAATATGCATATCCAGCATTACAAATTGATAAAACGTTTCCTGGGTACATCTAATTTCCCTCAATGCTGTTCTGCTTTTGCATCACTGAAACAACATTCTGTCAGTTTGCATTCGTCATTATTTATTTTTTTTAAAAACATCCCATACCTGACCTCTGTACGAAATGACACCATATTGCTCATGCTTCTCTCTGATATTTTGGAGAACAGGCCTTCACAGATCCGTGGGATTAAACCTTTTTCTTCCTGGCAAATTAAACAAAAAGAAGTGCTTACAACATTCAAAACTCTTTAGTACTAGTGACGTTGTTATATTGTCTTAATGTGAGTTTCTATGTATTGCTGTTGACACAAAGCAGCAAGCAGAGACCGAGGCAGTGGAACAACTACCACGAAAAGTTACTGACGCGTGAAGGCAATCTCTTCATCCCTTGTTTTAATCACACAGCGGTAGATAGTGCACATTGAGGACGTTATATGTAATTATCAAGTATGTTGAAAGGAGCAGTCATGCTGTCCTCGTAGACATTCATTTACTCCTTGGAAGAGTGAAATTTACATCTGAGTGCAAGGTGGGAAATGGAAAAGCTACGCGCTGCTGCACTCATCACCTTTTCTGATTAGTGCAGGAAAACATGGAGACAAATGAAGAGAAAAGCGGGGATGTCTGATGAGGTCCGTTCCGAATGCAAAAATGCGTCAGCGTTGCATTCATGCTCGCTAAGCGTGAGCATGACTAAAATAAAGATCCTCAGTGTTGATTTTATTGGGACAATAACAGTGAATGATGGATAGATTTTAAATGAATCGCTGTTCTCTGTTGAGAGATAAACCAGAGCGTATTGTGAGTAAATATTTTGTTTTTTTAATTACCTATTGTTAAGTGGACGGACTCGAACTGCGATACGTACTGAAGCCATCACGGAAAAAATAGCTGCAACCTTCCGAGTCAAACGTGACCGTCGGCAAAAAGACAGTGAGAAGATATCCAGCCAATTAATTCACCTATGACCTACCTTGGCAAGTTGGCATACATCGTTTAGTGATTTGCACTTTTCTACCGTTAGATGTCGCTGTCTACAAGATCAGATTGAAACGTTGATGGTCCAGTCGAGTGTTGTTGTAATAATAACAATTATAATTCTTGTTCGTGATCAAGTGAAATCAGTTATTGTCATTTTTTTCAATTGTGCATTATTTTTTTCCAACCCTTCGAATTCCACTGTTGAGGGGAGAAGGCAATATTCACGGCATTTTCATAACATAATAAATAATATTGTAATGCCCTTCAATGCGGAAACAATATACCGGTAATAATTCGGACTGAAATTAAATCAATTATAGTTGCACATTTCTACAGGATTAATTTCCTAAAAAAGAAGATAAACTATTGATTTTGCAATCTTCTAAAAAGAAGAGATTGGTAGTTTTTATAGCAAACTGTTTTTAACATGCAATTGTCAGGAAAATCCTATCGGTTAACATGCAAGAAGTCAAGTCAAGTCAAGTCAACTGTATTTATAGAGCACTTTCAAACAGCCATCGCCGCATACAAAGTGCTGTACATGGAGCAATTTAACATATACAATAAACAGTAAAACAAATCGGTAATAAAGACAGTAGAAAGCACCAAACAGTAAAACCAAGAACAAATTTAAGTCATGCTGAGTCGAAAGCCAGAGAATACAAGTGAGTTTTGAGGAGGGTTTTGAAGATGGGCAGTGAGGAGGTTTTATTTTAAGAATGTGAAGTTGTTTTTTTCTTGAACAGTAAGCTACGCTTGTTTGCAATGGCTATTTTTGAAGACACATTTTATCACTATTATTGCTCTTGAATCCTATTAAAGTGGGGTGCGATTTAGTGAAAAGAGGAAATTGCGGTTCCCATGGTGACATTTGACCACTACAGCTCTCACCATTTGATAGTGGCAATTACGACGTTTCCGTCTGCATTTGAATGCATCGTAGGTTCATGTGTCCCATGATCCCTTGCGATATTGGCATTCGGTCACTCGGCGGCAACTTTCAAATCGATAGCACGGTATTCGCGTTTATCAAAATTTAAAAAAAACAACAAAAAAAAAACACGCATACAATTGCAAAACCCGAGGGCAACGGAATAATGAAGAATCCGTCCCCGTCTACAGAGAAACTTCAGGAAATGGACGTGGCAATAGCGCCAAGGTTACTGAATGTTCCGGTCGATTCAAATTCATACGGACATTCGGAAGAAATTGTCGGTGCGGCAGATGTAGTGGGCGAAAAGGAAGTCAAATGTTCTGAACGCGAATTGAGAGCAACCCACGATCAGGTCAACAGCGCCGAAGAAAACGTTATCATCAGCGTCACATCCAGGAGCCTTCCTGGTAAGAGCAGATTTTGTTGAAAAGAGTCTTACTTTGAATGTATTTTGGGTCGATTCATCTAGCTACATACAGCGTTTGCTGTCGTCTTTGTCTCATTCTAAATTGATCTTAATCTCGTTTCATTTTAAATTAATTTATCCTGGATATTCACAGACACGGGTGGCACAAGTAACTTGCAATCTGTACTTTCGAAGTAGTGCACATACTTTTCGGGGACTGCACAGCATAAACACCGATTCAATTCCAGTACTTAAGTTACGCAAAAAAGGGCAGACTCTGAAAAGCTCAAAAGTAAAATACATGAATATATCATCAGGAAAAAAGAAACACAGTCTTTCCTTCCAAACACGTCACCACCCATAATTGCCCAATTGGCCATTATAACAAATGAAAGTGTCATATTGGTACTTTGTTACTTCCAGACACTGTTCAGAGATGAATGTTGTTTCCATCCTCCTCTTAATGGAGAATATGGTTGTTGATTCACATCCAATGACCTCGGATTTAGAAAATGGGTCCATTGTTCATCTATTTTCTGCTTGCATTGACAGAAAACATGCAAGAACGAGACTGCTGCGTGACAGCTGGTCAACAACTATTCCACACAGCTGAGAGTGATGCAGAGATGGCGAGAAGGGCCAAGGAGGAGGGAATTGTCAACGTTGTCTTCCCGGGAACTGTGACTCAGGAAGGCTGTTGCCGTTTTGTCAGCGAAATCCTGAAGTGTATTCTGTATCAGAGGCAACAACTGCCCATGACCTATGACCAACTAGTGTATTCCCAGAAGAAATGTCAAGGCTCAAAAGTGGTGAATGTCCAATCCTACATCGCACCTATCGCACATTATGTAGATAAGAATCTCATCATAGCCGTGCAAAATATTTTTGTTCTGATTTAGTCTTAATACACTTCTTCTATTTATGTTCTTACTTCTCAGGATGAAGATGTTGTTTGTCGAAGGCAGGTGAATTTGGCAGATGTAAAAAGGCGTAAGTGTCAGGAGACACTGCAGGACCTGGAGGAGGTGCTGCATCAGCTTGAGGTGCTGTTCTGCCTGAGCAAGGTTCCCCAAGTTCTGCTGCTTATGGGTGGCTCACTCATCCTCCCCAAAGAGATATACGAGATCAACCTGGAGGCACTGGTATTGGGAAGTGGCGATCACTGCCTACGGGTGTCGTCGTGTTTAAGACAACTCTTCCGCACACTTTTTGTAGCTGACCTTTTGTCTGATAGTAGACCGGGCCGTTTAATGCCCACCACAGTCTTGGCACTGGCACACAGGAACTGTGGGGTAGGTTGGTTTCATCCTAAACTCCAATTTAAAGTACCAACTTGTGTCAAAAAGCAAGTTATTGCTCTTTGTACTGACCTGTGCACGTTTGGGAACAAAAGCACAGACATAGTGGACTGCCACGAATATGTGTGGTTTCAAGCACCTACAGCCATCAAAGGCTTTCAAAACTGACTGCAAATGTGCTCCTTTTTAAAATCATGGTTCAAATTAATTTGGAATATATACAGTATTTTAACATTTTACCAGCATATTTTTAATGAAACACTGCAACATTTATTGGTATTAAAATTAAATTGATTCATGCAAGACATATTCTTGATTTCTTGTTTTGTTTTGTTTAATAATGTGGCAAAAATACCAAGCTTTACATGATCAGAATTTTGGGGGCCAGTGATCAATTAGCAAGATTGAATAAACCAATCAGATCACAAGATGGAGGCATATGTCTATTGAAATAACTTGTTTATATACTTGAAAAATGTTTATTATCAACAAAAAGATTCAAGCATATTTGCCAATATTAACAATATTTTCCATACCTCAAGGAAGGAAAAAAGTGATTTTTCAATGTAAATGCTTGTTACCAAATGAGTTGAACATAATTTTAACAATGTCACTGCTTTCAAAACATGCAATACATAAAACTACAATTAAATATTTTAGTTAACCTTTTTGAAATTATTTGATGAGTAAATGGACTTTCCCCCTATTCAAATTTTTGGCACCCACCTGTGTGTGTATGTATGGTTACTGTACGTGTGTGTGAGATATATAGACACATATTCCAGGATTTATTTATTATTGTTTAGAATGTTAACTTAGATATTGTTGAAGCCCTGTGTTGAAGCGGTTGTGAGCAGTTACGAGTAATGTGGCCATATGCATATGATGCAGGTTGTTTCGTGAATGTAAACAGTCAAATCAAATACTGTCATATGATTCATTTGAAAAGTATGTTGAAATAGAGATTCAAGGAAATCAGTTTTCGTGCACTTGACCCTGCAGCGACTTTTAAATCTAGTCAAAATCTTTCCCGTTTTTAAAAACCTACTTTTTATAATTGTGTGACAATTAAGAATCATATAATGATTACAGACTTAGGAGCATTATTTCGTGTAATATTGTAGGATATGGGGAGTGCAGACTAACAAATGCATATGTTCAACGTTCCACCTTTCGAACAAACTGGATTAGATCACTGGCAAGCAGATGAGGCTCCTCAAAGGCAGCAAAGTGACCACCTTGAGGCATCATAGTGTATGAGACAATGTTATGAAACCTAATTTGGGCCCACATTTTAGGGCAGTGCCTCAGCTCTCCAGGGAAGGCAGCCAGCCCAGTCGGCACAAATATTCTTGTTCTACAAATTACAACAGAGGATTATAGCCATCACGTGACTCCAAAAATACTGGGCCTCAAGTGTGATTACGAATCCACAAACCTTGAATCAATCCGTTTGTCAAGATTACCCTTGAGGTTCTCTTTGTAGAAGCGCATGGAGGAGACGATGGAGCCTGTGGTCCAGTAGATCATCACGTTTGTTAGGAGGTCGTCCAGGCTAAATTTCCTGTGCAGGGCAACAACAGATGTGAACGATCCCATAAATCGTGCTGATAAATGGAAAAAAGATCAAATGTACTCTCGGACCTTTCCAGTCCACCGTCCTCCAAGTGTATGTTCTCCAGGTCAGTCCAGGTGGAGAATTTCTCCAGAATGTAAGCAGCCAAGCCTACAGGAGAGTCATTCACTCCACAGCCTGTTAAACCAATGGCAGCCATGCATAAGCATGCCTATTAAGTCCGAAACCCCCAAAGTGAAATGTGTATGTATGTATATATGTATGTGTATACACACACACACACACACACACACACACCGTATCTATCCCCCTCTCTCTCTAAATATATATACTGTCTATATAGAGAGAGAGATCATTTACTGTATACTGTACTGTATTTTGTTTTGGTGAAATTTTTTTTCTTGGATTATTAATTTAAAGACAAGAAATAATTTGGCAAAAAAATTAAATGTGAAACACTTTATCATAAAAGCACATCTAGCTGTAGTGTAAACAACACAACACTGCATTTCTTTTAAGTCAAATTTGGTGTAATATGAGTATTTTTGTTTACTCTTCTTTTCAGTATGTTCGTGTGGTTTTGCGTTCTTACCAATACTGTCTGGTTTGGTAGCCTGAATGTGCATGTAGCCTGTTTCTCTCAAGATGGTCCACACATTTTTTTCAAAGAATGGGAACAAGCGGCGGACATCTTCCCGACTCAGACCAACCAAGAAGGGCAGATAAGGGCCAATCAGGAGGGACAGCAGCACTTTAAACCCTCTTGTTGACAGAATCATGTTTAAGTGGAGACCTTTCACACACCTGTATGGCAGATTTAAAAAAAGACTAAGTGTTAAGGGAAAAAACAATGGGCCTCAATCACTAACAGTGCATACGCACAGTTTTTTTTTTTGCTTCAGTATGCACTTCTGACACACAAGTCCGTGGTTCGTCAATGTTTGTACTTGAATATCCGTGTACTCAGTGAAAAACTTCTTTAGACCTTGCATAGGCAGAAATAATGAGCAACTTTTGTGGGGGGGGGGGGGGGACGCCAAACACACATCATTACCCAACATGCACATGGCATTGAAACTATTGAACCCCAGACGTTGATTTTGCATGTACGCTCAACGTGTGTGCAGAGTAACTACATTTCTCCGCATTTATTAGTGAATGACGCCCAATGACAAGCAAATGATCCTGCAATTGCTGTGCTTATTTGAGGAATTTGCAGCATCAGTGTCTATTGCACAATGAATGCAAGCATTGTTCCACACCGAGGCTCCAAATTGTTACCGTGGGACTAAACATGTGGGGACAATTCCAGCACGGTGCCACCATATTGTCCACTGCTGAAGCTTATTTTTGCAAGCTGTCTTACTGAGGTTTCATCTGTGCCATATTTGTGGTGATGAGAGCGCCCCAGTCTCCTCCCTGCAGATAGAACTCCGAGAACCCTAAACGCTCCATCAGCTTCAGGAAAATTCTGGCAGCAGCAAGACTGTTGAAGCCTGCAGAGAGGGAGATAGAGTAAAAACGTAACATGCCCCGAATAATCTTTCTACGATGGAGAAATACCTTGTTTATGAGGGGCCTCAGAGAAACCATATCCTGGTATAGATGGGCATATGACCTCAAAGGCGAGATCAGTGTGGCTCTCTGTGAGAAGTGGCAAGATCTTGTAGAATTCAAAGAAAGAGCCTGGCCAGCCATGGATAAGCATAAGCGGGACAACCTTTTGATTCTTTTGTTGAGATGGACGCACGTGGATAAAATGCACGTCTAATCCTGTTGGGGAGAAGAAAAGTTTGAGTAATAGCATTGGAGAAATTCATGCACATTTTTGGTGCCACATTGAAAATGATCAATACAATACAAAACATCTTTATTCATATAGCGTATCACAACAGCTGCAGCAGAAGAGTCATTAAAGTTAAAGTATGGATTTTTGCAGATGTGTTATGTGAACGTCAGCGAGGTTGAATAAAAGGACCAAGTTGCCCCACAAACATTTCGACCACTGAGATAGTAACAAACACGCTGTGTCATATCAGCAAGAAGTGGTGGAAACTTCAACAGTGGACCTTCTGTTACAGTATTGAACCATTTTGCAGGAAATAGATCTTGCAAAATTATGATAAAGAAATAATTATGAGAATAATGTCAGAATTACTGTCGTGTTGACATTTTGTTGGATATTTCAACATTACCATATTTTACAACTTTATTTTAAATTTACAACTTTTCTCATAATCTCCCTGTTTCTTTTCCATCGCAGGGCCCAAATATTCCTTCCCATGTGGCTGCAGTACATCAGATGAATACCTTCGATTTTTGTTTTGAAGTGTGGATACTTGTTCAGCACTGCCACTTGTTTTTTCCAGTCAAACTCGTGTCTCCAGTAGGAAGCCACTTCCTTGAGGTAAGTTGAATTGAATCCATACTCAAAGGCACTATCTTCCACAGGGTCAGTGTAGCGGGTCTTGTCAAGGCGCTCTTGAAGGACCTGAGGAATTGCCATTTCGTACATGATTTTTGCAGTCTAGGCCACATTTTTATATTTTAACAAATGTGAACACATTAAGTCAACCATCCAATTCACCTTGATTTCATCATCGGAGGTTTGCACCTCAAAAGAATAGATGTTGTCGTCTTCGGACTGTGGTTTCTCGCCTGCTCCCCACCAACCTTCGCCGAGAGGAATAGTTTGGACCTTGTGACTTCTTCTGTGCTGGAGGTACAGCAACGCAACGCCTGCTGCAACAGCTGTGCCGATCACAACCTGCTTGTGGAAAGCGTCCAAGCTCAGGAAGGAGTCTCTGCATCATGTGAGCACACGATTTGGTTGATTTCGCGTAGAATGAAATGAAACATGCTCCTTGTAGAAGTTTACCTACTTCAAAAAATGTACTCTTTGCATTTTGTTCGTAAAGGTGAACGCCCACTAATGCGCATTGACTAAAAATGGGAATTTCACAGAACTTCCACAGATGTTGTGAAATCTCAATGAATACCAAATACTCAAATTGAGTATCGTAGCACCAACGTTTAAAATGAACCGAATACGAATGTCGGACGTAAACACCTCGACAAATTTACTCCCGGAACAAAATGTCAACAGTCGCCCGACCAAAGAGCTCCGAGAGTGTGCATTAAACGACTTTGATTGGTCCCAAAATGAGCCAATCATATCGCGCGACTCAGCCGTGACGCATTTGTTTATAAAACCGAGAGGAAGGCCGGGCCGAACTATATTTTGTAGTCTTGAGTGCGACGAAATACAGAAATATGATTTTGAAGGTAGTCTTCATTTTTGTTGGGGTCGTTTGCGCCGTAGGCCTCGGCAGGCTTGTCGGGGGGCTGACGGATGTGGACGTCAATGAGGAAGGTGTGCAGAATGCCCTCAACTTCGCCATTTCCCAACATAATTTGAACACGGAGGACCCTTTCCTCAGAGTAAAGTCTGGCGTGGTCGGAGTTAAAAAACAGGTAAGTGACGACGTACAGATTACCGTATAGGCACAAATAAACGCATATTAGATCATTTGTCATTGGAATATAAACGACAGTTTAGGGAAAAATAGCAGTAAATCCTTATGTGTTTGTTTGTTTTCAGATTGTTTCTGGCATCAAATACATCATCACTGTCAACATGACGAAAACTAACTGCTTGAAGGACGCTCCAAATGAACAGTGCAACGCCCTTGCCGATTTTCCGGTATGAATGGTCATTATTAGTTTTTATTCCCGCACAGCCTTGTTTTTGTTTTTAGTGTGGAGTTGGATCACACGGTATTGATTGCCAAATGTATTTGTACTTGTAAGAGTCCTGATTGCAATTAACCGGATATAGAGTGCTCCTACGTGTTAAAAATAGTAATCCACAATACCATGCTGCCGACTATCCTAGCAGTCACCTTGGCCTTTCTTTGCAAACGGCTGTACCCTTGTAACTGTAAATATTTTGATTAGCTTACGTAACTAGTTTTAAGTGGACTTTGATGCTATATAGCAATGTAAAGGAACACTCGGACTGACAGACAGACAGGCAAGTGTGCAGTAAATTGCATTTGATTGGAAATTTGGATTCAAATGAACTTAACATTTTCTCATCAATCGACTACAGGGGTTGGGGACTCCGGTCCCTCAAGAGCCATCCCCTGCCTTTTTTAGATCTCTCTCTACTTCAACACGCCTGATTCAAATGATCAGTTTATCAGCACGCTCTGTAGAAGCCGGGAACGATCATGAACAATGAAACCAGGTGCGTTAGAGTAAGGAGGCATCTAAAATAGGCAGAAGATGGCTCTCGAGTTCCCTACCCCTGATCTACTACATTCAAGTGTATCTCAGGGGACAGAACTTTACAACCCGTTCTACAAATAAGAGGCAAAACATTTTTAACTTCCACATGGAGAGACATTTTTTTAAATGCAGTCAGACAGTAAAAGGCAGTGAAGGCAGTCAGATTGCAGTGAAATTCAGCAAAGGTCCTATGTGATGTCTTTTAAAGGTCATGCAAATAATAATCTTGTTGTAAGAGGAATCCTTTCTCCTCATCTGCTGGGAAAACTTGTCAGGGCCAACAATCGAAACTGAACTTAGTCATTGACCACAATCAAAATGACAAGGAAAGTTTAGCTTTTTCAATCTTTTCTCTCTGACTCCAATTATAGTGGCAACTCGATTCAGAAGGTGATTTCAATCCGTGACCAAATGTTTAATAGTTTGTTAACTTTATTGTCCGGGAGGTAATAATCATAGTGTTTCTGCCGGGGGGGGGGAGCCTATCTAAGAGACAAAATATGATCTTGACAACTACCATTTTATGTTGTTGTCATTGGTCATGTCTGCATTTCTGAAAATCTGACTGAACCCACATTTTAAAATCACGAACATTAGCAGTGCTATTCTATGGATTTTAGTGCCATGCAACAGCTTCATTTGAAATTAGAATATGAATCAAATTTGTTTAGTTTTCAGTTATTGTGGTTAAGTATTTATGCTCCTTTATAGTAAGTGCTACTTTTATATCTAATTTGATACACAGGTATATGGAACAGGGGTGCGCAATCCCAGTCCTGGAAGGCCGCTATCCTGCATGTTTTCCATCTCTTCCTGTTGCAACGCCCCTGATTCTAATGATCAGATCATCAGCAAGCTCTGCCGAAGCCTGATATTGAACCTGTTCATTTGAATAAAGTGTGTTGGTGTGTTGCAACCGGGAGACTTGGAAAACATGGAGGATAGCGCCCCCCCCCTTTTAAAAAAACATTAGTTAGGTTTGCTTAACCTGCATTCAATTTTGAAAGAGTATCATGTCACATGGTACATTGTGTTTCCTTTTTCTCTGTGTTGCAGTTCATAATCTGTCTCCCTCTGTTGGTCATTGTTTGGTTTATGTTCCTCTGAAGGGTTGTACATTCTTTGTGTGTTTTACATACTTACCCAACAAATCTGATCCTGATTTTAATATGGATTCTGACCTTTTTCCTCAGCCTTACCAGTGCACATTCACTGTGTGGAGCCGCCCATGGCTGAGCGACATGCAGCTGCTAGAGCCAAGGGGCTGCTAGAAAATGAGCCACGTGGGAAAACATCAGTACTACTCATTAGTGTTCTCAATCATAGGAAAAATGATGTATTGTACTCAGTCAACTATTTACAGAGCATGCAAATAACGACTGTAGCAGAAGAAATGGTCGAAATATCACAATTTTATGTTGGGTTGTATCATTTCCCCTTTTTTTTAGCATATTAGCATACATAGATGTGCACTCTTTTTTTTGTTTTTGATTTTTTAATTAAAATTATTGAAACAAGCTTAATACACATAGATGTGCACTCTTGCTCATTTGCCTTTTATAAGCAAAGTGTTGTGTTTTAAGATGAAATTAAAGTACTTAACATTTCACAAACGAATCCCTGTGTGAGTCACTCATATCGGGTTATATTTGCCCTTTTGCACATATTGGTAAGTGCTGTATTTTAACCTATGGTAGCGTGGAACTGCCAATGGAGAATCAAAATGTATGACAGGCAAATGGGTCATCAATATAGTAGAATATTTTTTCCATATTATTGAAATATTGCAGTATTTTTTAGATTAAATGATGAACATTGAAAAATCAACAGATTTTAACAAACATAAGTCAATAGGAGTCAGGATTTCAGATGTGTTTCGGTTAAATCAGAAGGTTGATATCATTGGAAAGCTTGCTAAACATTGAAACTGACAACATAAGGCTAACTATTATTTTTTCTGATCTGCTTATCCTCCCTCACAAGGATCACGGGGGACACATCCGATGTGTGCACGTGTGTATGAATTATTCCAAAAATAACATGTCGAGTCCGAAATGTAATTACTGTTATTTATTTTTTTACTGTCGGACTAGAGAGTAAAAATAAATGCCGCAAACTCACACCAAAAAAATATAATACTCGTGAAAATAAACCTCACAAATCACTCGCACATCACAATCAAAACCTCTCAAATCCCCCCCCCCAAAATACCTCTCACTCACACCCCAAAAAAACTTTCATAACCATGTGAAAAAGTTGTCTGTCTTGCGAGAGATTTAAATGTATATTTTTCGTGTAGATAATGCTGAATCAGGTCCAAATCTTGTTTTTTTCGCACAAGCAAACCTTATGGGCTGCATTTACCACCATCATTTTTCCACGCTGTGGGAAGCTTTTATTTTGAATTTTATTTTGAATTCTGTTGCTTTTCATCTCCGAGCGCACATCATTTCCTATGTCTCATTTGTCGGCAAAGTAGACAGACTTCTTTTGAGAGGTGAGTTGAGGCCGCTAAAATCAGAGTAAAACTGTCATTTTCTTAATTAGGATTTTGCACCGTTGTATGAGGGTGTGAGGCTGATAAAACTGTAGACGACCCAGACGTCACATAATTAACGTAAAAATCGGTTATCTCCATTTTCATATGCTGCATTTCAGATAACTTTGATTGCGCTGAGAGGGTAGTGGAATTACCGGTTATGATATGCTACGCAAAACCATTCGGGCAAACCAGATTCGGTTTCCCTGCAAAGAAATTCTCGTTGCTTTTTTTTCTACAAATAAAACTTTGGCGTTATTCTTCAAACAAAATAGACACACGCACGCACACAAACACGCACACAGCATCCTCATTTGTATTGTACATTTATGGTCCTCCACTATGAAGTTAGTCACGGCAAGTTACTCAGTTTTTTTTTTTAGGTGAAAGTAATATTGTGACTATAAACTCTGTTGTTTAGTTCATTGTTAGGTAATTAATGAATGCGTATACTGTGTGTGAAAATGCATTCGTGTTATACACTGACCTTCAAGGGGGGGGAAAGGTATTTGGTAAGGCACAGGACAGCGTAGCGCTTGCATCCAGAGCAATTTCTGCATTGTTAGAACGCCATCTTGTGGTAACTCCTCGTTTTACAGCACCACACAGGACACAATATTTTGATACAGTAGATCGCAATTGGGGCGCACGGTGGTCGACTGCTTAGCACGCCCCCGCCCTCACAGTGCAGAGGTTCTGGGTTTGATTCCGGCCCCGGCCTTCCTGTGTGGAATTTGCATGTTCTCCCTGTTTCTGTTTGGGTTTCCTCCAAGTCCTCCGGTTTCCTCCCACATCCCCAAAACATGTATGGCAGGTTAATTACCGGTAATCACTCTAAAATGTCCCTTTTGTGACTGCTATTGTGAGTGCAAATGTTTGTTTGTCTATGTGTGCCCTGTGAGTGGCGTAGCCCGTCTGCTGCCAAAGTCAACCGGCTACAGCATGTGTGTGACACGCTAAGGATAAGCGTCGAGGATAAGGGATGGATGTAATAGGTCCCACAGGTGATGTTTTGTGTGTGGTGTGCTGTCTTGGTCATATTAAATACACCATATACTTCAAGAGCAGTAAGCAGGGGTGAGCTGGCCATTTGGAATTCAAGGAAAAATGTTAATTTTCCCAAACGGCATTTCCAGGCCGGTCCTGTGCATCACAAAGCTTGCCGAACACACCACATTGGAATCAAGCAACCAAAAATGAAGGTCCTCCAAAAAGATGAGCAAATAACTGCTGAGAGTGTTCTGCTGAAACATTTGCCCAAGAGTTTTCTGGTAAACCTGCAAACATTTTAATCTTCTCATGAAACCTTTTAATCTTTCATTGAATTGTTGTTGTTTTTTCAAACGTCCGCTGCTTCTTTACTGTCTTTGTAGGTCTATGGATACTTGCATGCATGTAACAGAAACAAACAAACTAACGTACAAATTGTTGTTGATACGTGGCCTGATTTTAAGGTCATCATTTGTCGCCCTGACCCAGAAGTGAGTTTGTAAATCAATGTCCAATTTTGGGAGTTTTGTTTTTTCCATCTTAACATTTTGTGTTTATTTCACAGAACAAACAAGCCTCGGACTGGAAAAAAAATGTCGCGTTCTACTGCCGAGATGAGAAAATTTTGAGGAAAATGTTATTAGAAGAGGATGCAATCGACTGGAGTGCTGATTTTATATTTGAAGGTCAATTCACAGAATTTGTAGAGAATAACAGAAACTGGCACCCCATATTTCTGTGAAAAAATCTTGATATTAAATAGCCAGTACAATATCATCTATTCCGCACATATTGTACGCGACGGTGCATGAATCCAGAGGTACATTTGAATGAATTTCATGTTATTTTGCCATGGAGTGAAAATTATTTTATGCAATTTCATTGCAGGCTTTGACAATTCTCACACCGGCTTGCTCAAAGAGATTTCAACGCAAAGACAAGTCAGCCACAACTGTCTGATTTGTGCATATCAACTATACTTGCCAAATAGGAGCCATCTGGTCACACCGGCATTCAACAGGTTGGTATAAGACGAGAAAATATGTCAGTCACATTGTTTCTCATTGTCCACGAGTCTTCGAATAAGCTGCCAAAGAAGATTAGTCAGCCCCAAGTGTAAATGTTTTAAATCCATGTTAAAAACATTGATTTTTTTTTTCCCTCGTACCTACTACGATGAAGGTCGTTTAAAGCATTTTTTAAATCAATTTCACTCTACGTTTATTTTTAGTCATTTCGGTCAGCTATTTTTTATTGCTTTTCTTTTCCATTGTTTTAGCTCTTTTCTTTGTATATGCTTTTAAAGGTTGTACTTTTAAGTCTGTGAATGTGAAGCAAATTGAGTTATTGTGTGTATGAAATGCACTTGATAAAAAGCTATCTGAAAATGAGACGTCTGATTTATTTGAGTTTGTGGAGAAATGTTGACATTTCCTCGATTTTTCATCATCAAAATATTGAAACTTTTTTTCTTGTAATTTAAGCCCCCCCCCCTCCCATCACTCCCCAGCGTGGGCGTAATATTCTTTTGAATGAAATCTGTGTAGAAAACTGAAACCAAAATACAAAAATACTTTAAGCCCTGCATGAATGCATACTTTTTACAGTATGTTGAACAGTATACATTAACGTTTTATTCATTTATCTTTTTTTTTTTTTTCCTTACAGTGATATCAAATCAAGGATCTCATCCCTCAATGTTTCCCATGCTCAGCTGGTGAATCAAACCTGGAAGTTTGGAGGGGATGAATTGGGCTACAAGAAAATTGTAAGACAGATCAGCAACTTCCCTTCCTACTGCGTCACCGATCACCAGGGTCAGCCTGTATCATGGCTACTTCTGCATGAAAACCTGTCATTGGGCATGTTGTATACTTTGCCTGAGCACAGACGAAAAGGTTACGCCACAGTCCTTGTCTTCACCATGGCCCAAAGACTCCTCGCTGAGGGCTACCCGGTGTTCTGCTATGTAGAGGAAGGCAACCTGCTGTCATTTAAGATGTTTAAAAACCTGGGCTTTATTGACGATCCCTCTGTAAGAGGGATATGGTTTCAATTTAATACGTGATTTTAAGAAGCAGCCTCTGTTTTATCTGACAGACAAAACTTGTATCACAGCGAAGTATATCACTTTCCTAGCGCATAGCAAACCTGCGACTTTTACATGATTTATTTCTGAATGACTGCTTTGTGCGGTGGTGGGAGCTTAATCACGTGCTCGACAATTTGATTTGCTTTTATGCAGGGTTTATAAATGTTGATCTTGACCAATGTTAAAATGCCTTAACTGTCTGTCTATAAAATATTTATCCAGTCTCGTGGCTCACTGAATGTGAATGACAATGACAACTGACAAAATGATTTGCAATCATAGATAAGGCAATGATGTTTTCATCCAATGCTGAGTAAGATGTAGTTGAAAATGTTGGTGCACTTAATTTAAGTGCTGGTGCAACCAAGAAAAAAGCTAAATCAACCTTTGTCTGTAGTTTATATCAGTGTCTCACGGTTTTATTCAAGTCTCAGTACTCTTGCCAAATTTCTAGCAACTTCTTTTTAATCGTTACTTTGTATTCAACCTTCCATGACGGATTAACTAATGTCACTTGATCCAAATTGATGGCTTGCTTAGCTAGAATGTCTGCATTCTCATTACCTTCCATCCATATATGTGCAGGAACCCAAATAAAAGCCACACTTGATCTCCTATTTTGAATTCTATTCAAATTGTGATGTAGTTTGTTAAATCCGGGGGCTAAATTCTACTTCTCCGGTACCTAAATCCCTCTCTGTTTGGAACATCACAGGTGTGCATCGGATAAATAAATACAAACTCAGTCCAAAGTAGTGTTTGTGTTTGTATTTAGGCAAACTTTGTGTGTGATTTTGCGATATATATTAATTGTTTTAGATACTATTGAACTATTATCAGTGACTTGACTAATTTCAAAACTCGTAATCTATTAATTTGTTGTGTACAAGTAATCATTTTGTGGTGTCACTGCCCTCTGAGGGAGGACGCAACTCCAAATTGTCCCGCGACCCAAAAAAAAAACAATCCTCTTCACTCTTGCCAGAAAATCAAGATCTCACTTTGACAAAAAAAAGCTTCACCAATGCATGGGAAAAGAGGTTTTTGTTTTCGTAAGAGATATAGTTGAGTTTGTGTGTGCGTGTGTGTGTGTGCGTGCGTGCGCGTGCGTGTGTGTGTGTGCGCGCGTGTGTGTGTGTGTGTGTGTGTGTGCGTGTATGTGTGCGCACAAGTCAAATATCTCGGAGGCTTTACAGTTTTAAATTGAGATTTTTTTAAATTTATTTTACGAGTAGGGTGTTCATTCGGTTCAAACCTTGTCCTTTCAAACACGCAAAACTTGTGGGTTGGATTCAGCACCATAAATCTTAACAGAGAGCTTTTATTTTGAAAACGGTATTTTATTGAGTTACCGCACATCATATCCTCTTCTCCTTCGTCAGCTAAATACTTCTTATGAGAGGTGAGTTGAGGCCACAGCAATCTGAGTAAAACTGTGCTGTTTTTTTTGGTAAGATTTTGCAACTTTGCATGAGAGAGTGGTGCTGATTAAACTATTGATGACCGAGACATCACATAATTAACTTATAAACGTCAATTCTTTGAGATTGTTTTCCTTTTCGTTTATCAAGCGTTTCGAACGGTGAATGTAATGCCCTTAGATTAGGGGTGCCCATTACGTCGATTCTGATCTACCGGTAGATCTAGGACTCGTCCCAATTAGATCCGAATGGTGTAGACTGTAGAGGATAAAAAACAAAAAAAAACATTTGTGTGTCTTTGTACATGTTAGTAATATATTTTTGTGTTAATGCACACTGCACCCTAATCATCCTATCAGTCTCATTTTCACACAAAGTAGTCAAAAAATAAAATGAAATAAAGCAGGTAAATCTTTAATTTACGGTGTCGCGTGACCTGCGTCACCGAAAACTGTTTGCGCTCAGCAGTCTGCAATTGCAGCTTGTGATCAGAGCTGTTGCGCTATATTTTTGATCGTCATTATTCTCATTAAGAGTTTGCTTCGTGTACAATTCACAGAGGGCGCGCGCAAAGAATAGGAATCTAGAGGGCTGAGGGAAGCACTTTAAAACGGTACGTGTGAGCTACGATAGTCAACAGGGTGCAAAAGTGCATCGCCGTGGTTGGCTTCTCGTCATGGCGCGAGTGCGTGCGTGCGTGTGTGCGCGCGCGTGCGCGGTAGGGGGGGGATCCGGGGAGGTTGGTTGAACGAAAAGTAGATCTTCGGTCCAAAAAGTTTGGGCACCCCTCCATTAGATGTTCTTGAATTCCCGTTTCCAATATGCCACAGCAAAACCACTCCGACAAACTAGATTGCCGCTGCCACGTTGACAGTTTCCTTGAAAGTTACGCTTTTTTTTACAACAGAAAACGTTGAGCATATTATTCAAGCAAAGTACAACTGGGAGAAACAGATATCGAAATATGCATTGTTGACTGCTTTCAACCCCCAAAGTATCCTGATGTGTATCGTGCAGTACGCCCATGTTCACACTATGATTTTAGTCACGTCTTTTTTTTCTTGACGCCCAACCCACCCGTGGTTTTTAATCTGCTGAGTATACTGAGTATATTTATTTACATTTTTTTACAGTAACTCATTGAACACATTATTTAGTTAAATAAAAAATAAATACAGAGTTGAATGATTGATTTATTTAATGATTGATTGCTTTAATATCTTTTGAGATGTTAAAAATCAAATGTGTACCCATCTTTATTTTCTGTCTCTTTGTGTAGCTTGTTTTAAATTCTCAAGTCAGCAGGCTTACAAGTGCATATTTGTGATTTCCACAGGAGTTGGGTAATAACCTGGATTTACACTAGCATCCTCATCCAGCTCAATAGAGGAAAAACACATTACCAAATGTTTCTATTGCTGTGTCTCTTCTTCTGAGTCAATTTAAAAATTAAAGGTTATATTTTAGCTGCTAAAGCGAACTTCTCGATGGCACGGAAGGGAAATGAGTAGCAATGGTGAATTGTTCATTATTAATCAAATATTGACGTTTGATCTCGTTTAAGGAGGGAAGAGCAGTGAAACTTGGTGAACACACAACATTGGAATCAAGCAACCAAAAATGAAGGTCCTCCAAAAAGATGAGCACATGGCTGCTGAGAGTGTTCTGCTGAAACACTCGCCCAAGAGTTTTCTGGTAAACCTGCAAACATTAAAATTTTCCTCATGAAACCTTTTAATCATTCATTCAAGAAACTCAATGTTTCGTGTGTGCATGCATGTGCGTATGTGCGTGTGTGTGTGTGTGTGTGTGTGTGTGTGTGTGTGTGTGCGTGCGTGTGTGTGCGTGCGCGTAAACCGCTGCTGCTCCTTTACTGTCTTTATAGGTCTACGGATACTTACATGCTTGTAAGAGAAACAAAGAAAGTAAAGTACAATTCATTGTTGATACGTGGCCCGATTTTAAGGTCTTCATTTGCCGCCCTGACCCAGACGTGAGTTTGTAAATCAATTTATAATGTTGGGTGTTTTCTTTGGTCCACCTTAACCTTTTGTATTTCATAGAACAAACAAGCCTCAGACGGGACAAAAAAGGTGATGTTCTACTGCCTGGATGAGAAGATTTTGAAGAAAATGTTATTAGAAGAGGATACAGTTGACTGGACCTCTTATTTTATAATAGGTAATTTCACAAAAATTGTGGCAAACATACGCTACCTCTTTGAAACTGGCACCCCACATTTCTATTTTAAAAATAGTATTGAGTAGCCCATCCACTGTTAAAAAAATGGGAGAACTCAGAAGTTCAAGGTTTCAAACTTAGGTATAAATTTAAGTTAGGCAATTCAACAAAATATTGTTTAGCTCATGTGGAAAAATTGGCTTTCCCACATTTTAAACAAAGAAATTACTTTACGGAAATAATTGTCCCTTGTGTTTTGGAGCAAACAAATCACTTGTGCTAAATATTTATTATTTATTTCCATAAATGTTAATAAGTTAGATTTGAAAATGGTTCCAATTTAGCTGTTTTGTACACTATCAGTTACACATCTATTCTGTAGGGTGGCGTAGATATCAAGTCGTGTACAACTTCATTGTCAAATGCGCTGTATGCATATAATTAATCTCATAGTATTATGCCATGTTGATGGAATGAAAATGATTACAGTATATGCAATTTCATTTCAGCCTCTGACAGTTCCCACGCCTCCATGCTCAAAGAGGTTTTCACGCAGAGACAAGTGAGCCACAAACATATGGCTTGTGCACATCTTCTCTATATGCCAGATAGTAGCCATCTGGTCACACCAGCATTCGACAGGTGAGCAGTTTTTAATGATTACATGATTTTAAAGATTAGAAAATATGTAAATCTCAAAGATAATTTGTTCACGCCCTTGATCTCAAATCATGAAAACATGACGAACCAATCACCAGCCTTAAAAATGGATAAAGAGAATGACAGCTGTTAAAATGCCCAAATGTAACTGCAATTTGAAAATAACAGTGTGTCGTATAACCTGTACAATTTCATTTAAAAAAAAAAAACAATAAAATCTAGGGGGAAAACGCTACAAAAAGGTGGTTGCATGACTGTGCATACCCTAAAATTAATACTTTGAATGTACCTTTTGATTTGTTATTTTACAACAGTACTGGGTCAAGTTTGTTAGCATGACACATCTTGATTTGACAAAATTTGACAATTTCTGCCTTGCAAAGAAGAGCAAAATATGCCCAAATGCAAGTCCATCTCTTGTGCACAGCCCTCTTCAGGTTAACCTAAAGATTTTTTTTGGCTTGATTGAAAAGGAAAACAATATACTTTTTTTTTTTCGAATACTTGTAATGTTGAGGTGTCATGACTTGAACACTTATTGCATTTGTTTGCTCTGCCGCAGGAAATATTTTCAAAAAACCTTTAATGGTATTACTGGGCAGGACTAATACTCCATATAAATCTGTGTAGAAAACCGTGAAAAGGAAATACAAGAAAAGGCTGTGAATTATTTTACTTTGAGCCATGCGTGTATGCACAATAATGTCAGAGTCCGTTTTTAATTAATTTATTACGGGGGTTCTTTTTTTTTTACAGTGATATCAAATCAAGGATCTCATCCCTCGATGTTTCCCATGCTCATCTGGTGAATCAAACCTGGAAGTTTGGAGGGGATGAATTTGGCTACAAGAAAATTGTAAGACAGATCAGCAACTTCCCTTCATACTGTGTCACCGATCACCAGGGTCATCCTGTATCATGGCTGCTTATGCATGAAAACCTGGCGATGGGCATATTGTATACTTTGCCTGAGCACAGACGAAAAGGTTACGCCACAGTCCTTGTCTTCACCATGGCCCAAAGACTCCTGACTGAGGGCTACCCAGTGTTCTGCTACGTAGAGGAAGGCAACCTGCTGCCATTTAAGCTGTTTAAAAGCGTGGGCTTTATTGACGTTCCCTCTTACAGAGCGATATGGGATGCATTGAACAACTGATTTTAAGAAGCAGTCTAAATATGATCAGATAAACAAAACTTGTATCACAGCTCAGTAAGTCACTCGCCTTTCACAAAACAAACCAGCGCCTTTTATGTGATTTAATTCTGGTCGACGGCTTTGTGTTGTGGCGTGTGCTTAATCGACTGCTTGATTATTTGATTTGAAAAGGATTACATTCCGTAAACAATTAACCTTATTCTATTGATCTGACCGCTTAAGTTGCAATATAAAGGAAATCAAATAACAACTTTAGCTCTTGATATCAAGAAATTCTTGCCATTACATTTAGGCAAGGTTAGGTAATTGTTCTTCTTGAACACTTGTTAAAATGCCTTAACTGTTTAATTTTTGTATATAAAATATGTATCCAGTCTCTTGAGCTCACTGAATGTGAACGATAATGGCAGCATACAAAGGCACAAAATTTCATAGTGATTTGCGTTCATTGAAAAGACTAATCTCCCCCCTCACCGATGTTCTGTGTTTAGTCTATTTTAAGGTTGTATTTGTATCCTTGGTGATTTTCGTGAGGACATTACAAGATGAAAAGGATGCCACACAACCATTTTTAACTATGTACAATTGGGCCACACCTCCTCACTGGGATGAAGCATAGCACCAGCTAAAAAAACAAAACAAAACTGTCATGATTTACTCTAGCAATTACAATAAAACAATTTCAGGTGCAAGTTAGCAAGAAGCAGTACCGTACACAATCCTTTTGATAAGAGAATGTTCCATCTTTAGACAGCACAAAACAACAGAGAGCTGCTGCTGTTGGTTTTTCAATGGAATATTTCTTTATTTTGAAATTGCAGAGAAGTCGATTCAGTTTTGGGAGAAAAACTTTATTGATCTTTATAGGGCAATTCAATTCATACATAAGGCGCACTGGTGATTTTTGAGAAAATTAAATGATGATGCCTTATGGTCCGAAAAATACAGAACTATAAATTACTCAAACGTGTGATCATGAATATAAAGAATTGTTTGCCCTTATGCGTCTGCATCCTGTGTTTGACTGTCGACCAGTTCAGGGTGTGCCCCAACTCTTGCACAAAATCAGCTTGGATGGGTTCCAGCTCACCCATGACCCAAATGCGGACAAGCAACTATAGAAAGATGATTGTTTATTAGTGTAGAGAACACAGGTGGAATTAACTAAATCTGTCTTTGTAATGGAGGGTGAGGAGTTTGCCCAACTTCCTCACAGCTTGGAGGCATCTAGGAATATTGTGTTTGTTGAGCAGACTCTTTGTTGGATCTGAAAATAAAATCAACAAATATGGGTATAATATTGAGTAATAGTACTAATGTTTCTGAAGCCCATGATAGTCATCAGTTCCAAACCATTTCTAAACCATTTCTGTACCTTTTCACACCTCTTGAAAACTTTTTGCAACGCCTAAAGTAGTAACACCCATATGAAAACAAAGACAAATTTACAAGAAAATGTTGATGAAATGATAACTTGCATTCACCTCTGCTCTTGAAACATTTCCAAGCGAATCAGCCACTTTTCCCAATATTCCGACATTAGCTCACGATTCAGTTGGTGCGCGTGGGCGGGTGAGCCATCCTTGTAAGCAACGACAATAAGCCCATTCTCCACCTACAAAACCAAAGGGTGGGTGATGAGCATTGGTCTGATTACACACAATCACTTAATAGAGTACCTGGTATTTGTATCTGCCATCACTGTTCAACGCTCCAGCGTAGGCCGCAACCTGAATGGGGTTGTCATACGTGTTGCTCAGGAACGGCTTAGGTTTTTCCGAGGTCTTCCAGTCAATAACACACAGAACACCTCTGAAAAATCAAACGGAAAACACAGATTGGTGCTGTATGAAGACGTATTCTTGCGTTGCCGCACAAACTAGTTCATAATGTCCCGTTATTAACTTTGAAATGTCATTTTGTTGGGCCCGTAGCAAACTGAGCACCACACCAAGCAAGCTTTATATCAATTTCTCAGCAAACACAAGCACCATTTGGACTTTCATGAAGAGCGGAATGGCGGTCAACTGGTGAGCACGTCCACCTCACAGTGCAGAGGTGCAGGGTTCGAAAGTCAGTGTTTTCTACCAAAACAGTTTACACATATTTGAGTCATTTATGTTGATGTACTTGCCTGTAGTGGGCCACACAATCCACGATGCCCAAATAATCGAGAGTGTCGTGCTGCACACTGCTCTCTATTGCTCTTGCTGCACTCACATCTTCCAGAACGTAAGCGATGCTCGTCATGTATCCCATCACATCAGATGATTGTGGTTCATGTTGTTCGTCTTGCCTTGTTGCGCCTGACATAAGAACTTCCTCCAGGGCTGAATGGAAAAGTTTCCCTTGCCTAAACAAGTCTGATGAGGATCAAATGCAATTAAATGAAGCATATTAAATAAATGCTGCACAACCTACTTTGGGTGTATTCTTTGAAGCCTTCCTCCCCCAGTTCTGCAATCATCCTTCTCTTCCATCTCTCCAGATAGAAAAGCTGCTCTGGTGAAAGCGTCGCCTGAAGAATCCTCGTTACACTCGGTATGGACGACCGACCTTGGTCCCTGTTTAACACGATTCGGACTGGAGGTCCTGACTCAGGCTCCCGTGTTTCCTCGCAACGTAAAAAAGGATGAATGACTTTTGGAAGCCTCCTCTGTTGTCTTGACTGCGTATGAGCTTTGACAACTGGTCCAAACATGTGCTCATCCTCATCTTGAATGGTATCAGGCGTTTGAGAACTGGTCCTCGAAGAGATGACAGACTTTACAAGGGACGAGTAGCGCTCACTGTCTACTGAGTTGTATGGACTCGCCCCCCTACGGGAGGTAGAACGATGACATGCGACAAAAAATCCGAAAGTTAGGGAAGTGTACTGAAGCATCCTTCCAGAAATACTTCCGGTGAATGGCAAACGTTTTAATACGAACATTTTTTTTCCGTACAACGTTCATAAGACAACTTGATTATTGCTTGCTACGCATTCATGCTTTAAATACAGGCTTAATACTTGCGATGAACTATCACAACTTGGCCCAGTACGTTCCGTGGTGCTATAACTTCCGCGTATCCCACGCAACATGGCCTTCGCTGGAGGCTGCACAAGTACCTGGGTATTGAAGTCCTGGGTGTGAGCAACACTGCGCAATTCACAGAGTGAAAACTACATTACCCACAAAGCCCACCGAAACGTTATAATGCGTCCTTGCGAGCTGCTCGAACCGACGGCGTCTCGTTACAACTTTGAAGTCCTCTTCCACCACTTTGCGGCAACAAAACCACATAAACGTTAATAATAATGGGCGAAAAAAGAGGCTAATTCGGATTTGCACACACAGATATGACTATGAGGTAGTTGAAACTGGGGCGAATATCTGGTCGATTTTGAAAGTACACAGTCGATAGTACCTCTAGTGCGGAGAAGAAAAAAAATTGACAGCTCATCAAACCGCTAGCTCCTCACTTAAACACAGATATAGCGCTTCCTTTCTTCACTGCCTCCGACTCGTCTGCTCTTCAACCGACTTCGGTCCAATTATGACAGCTACTTTAGACGACAGGGACAAGGAAAAGGTAAGACCAAACAAGCATAGGGCGTGCATTCTTCCAAACATTATTGCGAAATCATTAGGAGCGCTAAATAAGTTCGACGATCAACCAAGAGCGTTTAGCTAGGTTACTGTTGACATCTTTTATTCGGCTCCATTTGACATTAGCCTCTGGCTATCAGCTAATTATTGACTTGTTGACAAAATGGACTTAACGTGACTGACGTTTAAGTGCATATTGTGCGAATACAAATGAAGGCGGCATTGTCATTTAGTGACGTACACAGTCAAAGGCTATTTTTCTATTTTTTTCCTTTTACTTATTTTTAACCTATCAAAGGCTGTCATCAACCAACCTCAAACCTTGGGTGAAAGGTACCTCGAATTAAAATGTATTATTATCATAGTGGTGCCTCTACAATTTCTTATAAGGCAGACAATAATAATCTTAATGTTTACTGAGACATAGTCTGTGACGGCAAGACAAGACAAAAGTGTTTCACATTGCACTGTTCCTTCTCCTTAGATGCGCTCTGTGTCTGTTGACTTAAATCATGATGCATCTCTACTTATCGACATTCCCGATGCACTCTGCGAAAGAGACAAAGTCAAGTTTACGGTCCACACAAAGGTAAAACTTCATTTGAGGAAACTTTTGTAATAGTGGGCGAGTTTCCATGAATCACCCACCCAGTATTTCATTATTTCCTAGACTACACTTACTGCTTTCCAGAAGCCAGAAATCTCTGTTCCCCGGCAGCATGAAGATTTCATCTGGTTACATGACACTCTGGTGGAGACGGAGGACTATGCTGGCCTAATAGTAATACACCACTATATACTAATTTTGCTGGAATTAGATTCCTCTAAAATACCATCTTCCTACTCTTGTTTATTATTCCTAGATTCCTCCCGCACCCCCAAAGCCTGACTTTGAAAGCCCAAGAGAAAAGATGCACAAATTGGGAGAAGGTGAAGCCACTATGACCAAGGAAGAGTACACTAAAATGAAGCAGGAATTGGAAGCGTGAGTGTTAAATGAATTAAATCTGCATTAAACAACCAGTTACCGGTGAAATGGGTTTGCTTTGCAACTTTGTTTTTGTTTTTTTTTTTATTTTCAGTGAGTACCTGGCTGTGTTCAAGAAAACAGTCCAAGTACATGAAGTTTTTCTGCAGAGACTCTCTTCTCATCCCATTCTAAGCAAAGACAGAAACTTTCAGATTTTCCTGGAGTATGACCAGGATGTGAGTTCTGCATATTGCTGACTTCCTTTCCTTAGTTTGTCCGTTGGAAAGAGGGAAGTTTTTTCTTCTTTTAAATCAGCGCAGTTGTGACACTTGGCTTCCATTCTGCTGTGATCAGCAGTTACAGTATCTTTGAAGTAATTTTCTGTCAGTGGTGGGTTCACAGAATGACATCTTATACATACAAGACTGTAATATGTTGGTTTAGATGTCATTTGTTTTGTTTTGGGCATCAGTCCACTCTAAAGATTCACTGCATTTACAGTTTGCATTTTCAAATTTTAGCTCAGTGTCAGAAGAAAAAATGCCAAGGAGATGTTTGGAGGATTCTTCAAGAACATGGTGAAGTCAGCTGATGAGGTCCTTATTTCAGGAATAAAGGTATTGCCTTTGTGTACTTGTCCTGAATCAATGGAAGCTTTGTCGTCAGAATCCCCTCACCACCTTTTGCCTCGCTGTTATTTCACCCACAGGAAGTTGATGACTTTTTTGAGCAGGAGAAGACGTTCCTTCTAGACTATTACAGCAAGATTAAAGATTCCACTGCCAAAGCAGAGAAGATGACCCCACGCACAAAAGTATTTGATGTGAACTTGAAC
Organism: Hippocampus mohnikei; assembly: GCA_026261675.1. Taxonomy (NCBI): domain Eukaryota; kingdom Metazoa; phylum Chordata; class Actinopteri; order Syngnathiformes; family Syngnathidae; genus Hippocampus; species Hippocampus mohnikei. Next base: position 1,498,514 of record JAKGUB010000228.1, read on the forward strand.
AGGGCCTGCGCTGCATGCATGACTCACTCTATCACATTATTAGGGATCCACAGATAGCCACCTCTGTCCCAGAGGCTATGTGGTTGATCCTGCCATCACATAGCTATGTAATCTTAAAATTAAGACATGCAAGTCAAAGTACACATGGACCTGTACAGTGAAACTACGAATGGCTAGTTAAATCAGTGTTTCATTTGATTGCCCTGCCGTCACTTGAATAACTGACAATTTTAGAGATTGACATGAAAAAAAAGTACCTGCTCTATACTTTTTCATAACAGTCAAGAGTAAGCCATGCTGCAATCATCTATCACTTCAGTTGTCCTACCCCAGTTTTAGTACTAAAATGTCTTGTGATACACGCTACATTTAATTGAAGTGTATCGCAAGACTGCTGGAAAAACATGCATTTGGACTTAAAAAAACTTCAATAATGGCCAGTGCTACTTTTGAGTGGCGATACAAGACGTAATGGAAATACTGTATCAAGTATCAGTAATTGTATTGTCAAGTACTCGAATCTTAAGTACAGTCAAACCTCGGTTTTCAAAGACCTCGATTCTCGACCAATTCGGTTTTCGACCAAAAATTTCGAGTTTTTTATGCCTCGGATGACGAACAAATTTCGGTTCTCGAACAAACTGAGCGCACTTGAATGCGTCACTTGACTCCTCTCGCCTTCCTTACACGAGGAAGTGATGCTTCCTCGGGTAGACGAGGAAGTGACGCTTCCTCGTGTAATATTCCATTGTGAACAGACGTGTTCAATAAAGATGTTTTTATTAAAAAGAGCGTGGTTTCGGTTTTTTCGAACAATTTGGTTTTCGAACAGCCTACTAGAACAGATTATGGACCAAAACCGAGGTTTGACTGTACATGTCCTCATACTTGGAATGGAAAATTGTATCTGTGCATCCCTACTAAGTCTTTGTTTTTTTTTAAATAATGGTGTGGGTCTGGTATTTATTGTTTTTGCTTCTTTCTGTGGTTTCAGATATTGCTGATGATTACATTCAGATCTCAACCACTCTGAATGGACTTTCTGCTGAAGATACAACAGCAAATAGGAAGTGAGTGTTGCATTCATATTTTTCTAAATATCAGTCGCTCTGGACTATTAGTTGCACCAGTCCAACAATCTATCATGAAGAAGAAAATGGAAACGTGCTCCGGAGTCCAAAAAATACAGTAAATGATTTCATGTTGGAGTCGCTGCTGGTGTAATGGTGCACTCATCTGACTTGTGTGCAGGCTGCATGGGAACGGTTCCCACTTAGTTACGGTGTGGATGTGAGCGTGAATGGTTGTTTGACTCTATATGTGCCCTTCGAATGACTGGTGACCAGTTCAGGCTGTAGTCTGCCTTCCGCCACAAAGCATCTGTGATATGCTCCAACACTCACCCCGTGACTCTGTTCAGGATAAGCAGTGTTGAAAATGGATAGATGGATTTCATGTTGGTGCCTGTGAACTAAACATGTACGTTTCATGTTTATAGTGTTTTATTTTATTTCCCTTCAGGCACATGGAGAAGCTCTCAGATCTCTTTGAGAAGCTCAGAGTGAGTATCCGTCAACACAAGTGGATGTATTTGGGAATGTTTGTTTGATTTTAAATTAGATTTTAATGTAATTAAGGTGTTTGTAATTCTTTTTTTCCTTTGTTCCCCCACAGAAAGTGGAGGGAAGAGTAGCATCTGATCAGGAGCTCAAGCTCACAGAGTTGCTAAGATATTATATGCGAGATATCCAGGCGGCCAAGGTGAGTGAGTCCCGCCAACTACAGGTTGAAGTGAGTAGACTAGAAAAAAATTGCAGCCAAGTAAAAGTCCTGTTAGTTTTGACTATATGACTTTATTGATATCATGCCGAATGGTTGTAATTATACAGTAGTGTCCCAGAACCTTTTTTTTTGGGAGAGGTATTTGCTGTAGGTATTTGCTGTCTTCCGGGGATAACACCTGTCACCCGTTGCCAGCAAGTGTCGGTGTCAGTCACCAAATAGCCACCAGAGACGGGTCGAACTGCAGAGGTGTCTGTATTTATGGCACTCGTTCCCTATGCTCCTTAAGCATAATACGTACAAAATACTTGTCTTTGCTATCAATGCGCACTCCACCCGTGAATGGCTGATGAATATTCAGTATTAGGGCAGACTCTGTCACTTTTATTCGGCCACTGTGACTTGTTCGGTCAGATGCGATGAGACTGGGTAAATCTATTGATGGCTTGAAATTCATCAGTAAAAATGAATGAATAAAATGTGTCACATTAAAAGCCGCAGGGTTCAAAGTGTGGAAAAAATGTCCGTCTTTTGTCCAGAAAGTATGCTACTTGATTATGCCTTAAATACAGCATTACTATAGGTTATCGAAGGACTATGGATTATTCTGACTCATGATAGTCATCTACACAGGAACAGAACAAACGATGAGCCCATGTAATGATTTTGGGGGGGCTAAAAGTTGAACAAGTAATGCATTAGAGATTCGAAATGTGTCACATTTTCTTCCTCCCGTTCATCCATGGCTTTCACATCTTTTAGGACCTTCTCTACAGACGAGCTCGTGCATTAGTTGACTATGAGAACTCCAACAAGGCTTTGGATAAGGCTCGACTGAAAAGTAAAGACATTCCTCAGGCTGAGGAACACCAGCAGCAGTGTCTACAGAAATTTGACAAGCTCTCAGAGTCCGGGAAGAAAGGTTTGTTTGAGCGTCCATGTGGAATCAATTTAAACAATTACATTTGCTGAAAGCCTCTGTTTGTATGAACAATTCATACAAAAATACAATTCATTACATACATGTGTACACCTAGAACCTCTAAGCTAAATAAGGTAACTAAAATATTCTATATGACACACAGCTAGCAACAACGATATTATTATTATTATTAGACATTACATTATATGAAATCAGTACTTCTAGGTTGACAGAACTGTGCGTTATCTCTGAAGATCATGCTAATTCATAGAATCGTTTAGTCTTTGATTCTGTTGTTTAGGTGAGTTGAATGTTGTAGCCGGTAAATGTGCACAGCTTTTGCTGTATGTTATATCTCAAAGGGCAAATTGTGTTTCTTCCAGAGCTCACCAGTTTCAAGGGCAGGCGAGTTGTGGCATTTAGAAAGAATCTTATAGAGATGGCCGAACTGGAGATTAAACATGCCAAGGTGAGTAATATGAGATGGTGAGAGTTCATCTTCCTTTGGAACTTTTGTCAGTTTTATTGCCTTCAAATGTTTGTAAGTAGTTCTGTCTGTTTGGGGTGACTTTCCACTGTTTAAGACTTGAACCTTTACTATGAATTCAAGAAAAACTAACAAGTCCAGCATAATGCCCTTCAACCCCATAACGTAGTATTATAAAATGAGTAGACTACAGTGGAATTGTCTTTTGATGTTAATAAAAAATGCAAAGTATCAAGTACAACACATTGTCAAGTTTGCTGTATGCCAGACAGCACAGATTAAATTTCCTCCCTCTTAAACAGACAACAAGAGGAGCATCATATGAAAGTAGTGCGAGATAGTGTGAGATATGGATTACATTTGGGAGATATCTTGGTATTTATATATCCCAGTATCGTATTTTTGCTTAAAATTACATGAAATGAATGGCAGATTTTTGAATGGCTATTATGTTGGGGGGGGGGGGGCAATTTTCTGACATGTTTTAGATCATTCCAGGAGCTCAATAATAATTTGTTTTGTGATTGTTCTACCAATTTGATATGTTTTTGTATAAAGACAGGAAAATTTAAGTGTTTGTTTTAATCCAATTCATTCTAACTCCAACTAAATTCTTGACATATGAAGTGCTGATTAAAATAATGGTTACCGGTATTTGCAGCCCAACATGCATAGGAAGATTTTTAATTGCCCAAAGCTGCATATGAGAACGATAATGTGTGTAAATGTGTCTTGCAAATGGCTGGCAAACAGTCCAGGGTGCAACGCACCTCTTGCCCAAAGTCAGGCTCCAGCTCACTTGCACCCCAAATGAGCGGCTTGTAGCCTACTGGCAAAGGCAAGGATACATATTAGTATTTCTTTTGTCACCAGGTTCAATGACTGCTGTCCCCCATCTACGTTCTCCTTTTTACGTCACTTTTTTTAGTAGAGACATTGGTGTGGTTCAATTTGATTTCAAAAATATGTTTCGAGAGGATGCAGCATCTTTTCTCATTGAATAATTTTGTGTCTAAATGGCTCTTTCACCCAGTGTCAAGAGTGTTTTTCCATCCTACATAAAGGACTAAAAGCCATTTTTCGCATCTTCCACAGAACAACGTGGCACTATTGCAGGGTTGCATTGAGCTGCTCAAGAACAACTGACAACATTACAAGTATTCTTGACCTCAAGTGACCAGTCACAGCCAATGAAATCCCGATGTCCATTACGTCTCGCACAGACAAGAATTCAAGCCGCATCTTTGCTTCCACTCACCTATCTGGTGCCTCTTAACCAACACCTTTGTTAGCACAGCATTCTTATCTTTCCTCGGTCCACAGCGCATACTCCCCAAGATATATGGAAGTCTAACCCATAATTATTGAGTCTGTTGTTAAGGTCTATCTTTTGTTTTGTCTTTCTTGTAACATTTCATTTTCGTAACTATGCACACAATAGAAACCACATTTTTTTGGTGTACTTTTCAGCGTTAGACTTCTTAAATTATCTCCCTAGTGAGTTGAGTTTGACACCCATTGCAGACTCTACACATGAGATTCTACTTTACAATACAAGAAGAAATATTGTCTATTCCCATTGATACTCTTGCCTTTTTTTGCGTTAATGTCTGGTTTAGAACATCACACCAGACCCACTTGATCTCCAGCACCGAAAGCCTAAAAGCATCTTTTTTTTTCTTAATTACATTTGCATCGTACTGCAGTTATCAAAGATGCCCATACAATTTGAGAATATTAGCATGAATTTATCCGTGCAAAGACAAATTACGTATGTGAGCAAACTTGAATTGTGGACTCACGGTTTACATTAGTTTTGTTTGCACAAGCCACTCATACTACCTCTACTACAGGTATTATTCCATCACATGCTTCATACCGCCAACTGACTGTCCTTTCCAGTCCTATTGATAGGTATCAAAACAATTAAGAAAATGACGCACGAAGATGACAAAAGTTTTGCAATCATTGCCAAGCACAGTGGTGTAATTAATGCATTATAGTTTTCTAAAAGAATGTATTTCTGATTCCAGCAGTGTGATTTCCTTTTTATTTTTCTGACTCAATATTAGCATTTTATACATTTGTAACAATACTGAATAAATCCTACTTTCCCAAGATTGGTCCGATGTCAAATTCTGTAAACAAATCAAATAAAATTGAAATTAACTGCATTGCATTACCAGTCGTACCTTAGTTAAGATTTGCATTTATTCAGCTATAGTAGTTTATCACTTTGCATTTGGTGATGCACCTGCCATCTGGAATACTTTGTTGTAAGATGAACCATTAACTGGACCCTTAAATTATCTTTTCAAATGAGTGAAATATAAATCTATTGAATCCAACTGCTGCAGTCATCGTGACCTGGAGGTTTCTAGAGTTTCTAATTGGCTGAAACAGCAGATGTTGTGCCAATGGAATTTTGACAACTCAACATTGCAAACAGATAAGTTTGGCAACCACGATTAGAACAAACAAATAGATAGCTTCGGAGTATGGTCCAAAGACCAGGACCTGTCTTGTGTTTTCTCCTGTTACCGGATATTCATGTTGATATGTTCGCAAGTTCAAAGAGGACGTATAGAAAATTAAGTTTTTAATTGCCTGTAAAAAATATTTTGGGGCTTATGGAGTGGCTGCTCAACCAAGTGTGAAATCACATGACAAAGTAATCCTTGAATATACAGCCCATTTCTGAAAATGTCTGTGGGCAAGCATCTCTTCTGCCTTTGATTGACAGCTAGACTGGACAGCGAGTCACCATTTTCACATAATGGCCGGACTTCACGGAAACGCAATTATGTCAAAGATAAAAAGGTTAGCAGATCTGCACACTAATTGACAAGTGCAATCCAACTAACTGCTCCCGCCACGAGTAAATAAAAATTTGAGCGCTGTGCAGTTGGCACTCACATGCAGCTGCACTCGCATGCTGACACACCCCGCAGTAGTGGGAGGCTCATTGGTCAAACCACTCCAGAAAGGCAGCGTTCAGCAAACCTCTAAAACGAGTGGGTCACAGATGCGGTATTACAATAGCTGTGGGGGATGCATATGTCGCTTTAAAATTCCGGTCTTGTCCTACGTTTCAACCACCTTTAAATATATTTTAATCAAACCACAGACTTGAAAGTATTGAGATAAGTTGTGGAGACATTGATAGCAAAACGGCCGTGAAATCAACTGCAAAAATATTTTTGGTATAGAAGCGTTGGTTGAGGTTGAAACATATTGTCTTAGTATTCCTAAAAACACCTGCTTCTTATCCAACAGCCCTCCAGATAAATGCTTCCAAGAGCTTCAAATGCAGTCAGGTCATATGGAAATGGGATAGAAAATAGCTGACAACAATATTAACTTATTTTCCAAACAAGACGGCTCTTTTAGGTGGACTTAGGTTGAAATTTGAGTATGGAAGCAGATATTTTCCAAACCCATGAGCTGAACAACGTTCAATAATTGTCCCTGGCATGCCAAATACCAGTATGTCTGCCTGAAATAATATCTTTTTGTCGAAAATCAATACTTGAACTTTCGCAAGGTCAGTGTGCCCTGCCCAGCCTGTCATTTGCCCTCCAACACATGACAAAAACACTTTTTGAATGATTGTCAGGTTAACAAGGCAAACGTTTACTCTCATTGCGTAATATTTATATTTCTACATTATGACATTCAATAGCAGATTGATTAAAGGCCAACCTACATAAGAAACGAAACATGACTAGCGCAATCTTAAAACAAAATTCAAAACTCAAGTATTTGAAGGACGCAGGTTGTGAATTTACACTGAACAAAATACAATGTCAACACTTTTGTTTATGCTACTATATGGCATGAACGGAGCTCACAAATCGAATACTTTTTCAAAGTACAGAAAACCCCAATTGCTCTCAAACATTGTTCACAAAATTATCTTAACCAATGTTAGTGAGCATTTCTCCTTTGCTGAGGTAATCTCACAGACGCGGCATATCATAATGCTGATTTTGACAGCATTGTTGCACAAGAGTGCCTCAGGATATCCACACAAAAAGGCCTCTCTAAAATGTGCAGTTCTAATCTACTGGGGCATCTAGAAAGGTCAGAAAACCGGTCCGTATCAGGTGTGACCACCATTTGCCTGAAACACATTCCCTTTGCCAAGAGATGACCAGGTTGTTGATTTGGTGAATCTGTGGAATGGTGCTCCACTGCTATTCAATGGCTGTGTGAAGATGCTGAATACTTGCAGGAACTGAAAGATGCTGTCCAATACGCCAATCCTGAATATGCTCATGAGGTAACATTTCCGGTAAATATGCTGCCATGGAAGAAAGTGGATGTTTTTGATTTCAAGGAATTGTGTACAGAACCTCGCAAGACAAAGGTGTGCATTACTGTGCTGCAACCTCACGGTTGCAGATGAATCTCATCTCAGTATCTCTGTGCATTTAAAATGTCATCAATAAAATGCACCTGTATGCCCATACCATTTTTTGTAAAATGTTCCAGCAGCTGTCCGGGTGGTTTGATCGCAGCACACAGCCTTGGAGGTGAAGTTGCTGGGATGATGTGATTACAAGTGGTCTACGGTTGTGTGGCTGGTTAGATGTACAGTATTGGCAAATTCCACGAAATGCCTTTAGCAGTGAAATGAACCTTCAATTTCCAGGCAAAAGTCCTGTTGGACAGTGCTGCAGTCAGCATGCATGTTGCCTAAAAACCTGCAACATATGTGGCATTGTGCTGTGTGGCAAAATAGCACAATTTAGTGTGGCCTTTTTTTTTGTGGGCAGCCTAAGGCACACGTGTGCAATGCTCCTTCAACACAGATTAGTGAACAATATTAAGAGAAATGCTTTAGTGTATGTATAAACAGTGTTTGAGCTTTGTGTACACTTCATGAAAGTGGGAGCAAAAACAATTGATTATGCACTTATGTCATAATTGATTATATTTGTAGACAGTCGCAAAGCAGGGATCTCCCACGGGTATCTTTGAAGCTATCAGATCTCCAAAGGGTTTAAATGATGTGCTGATGGATCATTAATACTCTGGATTCTGCCTCTTTAATGACAGATTCACACAAAGGCGACATTGTATTCTGTGTTTGAGTGTGTAAAAAAGTTACGAGTCATAGAAGTAGCTTTCCCAGTGTAAATGTGTTGCTTTAAATTACAGGACATGATACTTTAATTAAAAAAAAAGTCTGCGTCCAAATATTTAGATTACCCAAACATTTAATTTGTGCATATACTGAAAATAATGTTTTAAACAACTGCCCTTTGTTTGAAAGAGAAAAACACTCCACTGAACTGTGACTTTATTCATATGGCAAGTAATCTAAAAACTACAACTCCCAGCCTTCCCATTTCCTGTATGAAGGCATTCTAGCCAATCACAGTTTTCCTGGATTAACGCAAGCTATCTGGGGCATGGGGCCAGGACGTCTAGCCAGCTAGAAGTGCCACGACTTCACAGTAGTCCAGCGATTGCCCGGCGAGTTAGGAGGAAGATATCAGGGAAAAAGCAATTTAGCTCGACCGCTGCAAATACAGAGGAACTGCACACTGCAATTGTTAGGTCCCCGATTGAAAACTCACGGCAATCCCTCAATTTTTCTTTGAGCCAAGCAGACACATTCTCATCAATAGCGAGGTAAGTAGTGTGGGAATAGGAATTTTCAGATTCATAAAGCCAGCGAGAGAACTAGCTTGGCAAGCTACCTCCTGCTAAGACCAAATCTGCCTACTTGTGTACAAAAACTTTCTTGAAGTTATTGCGCCTAATTTGTGTTTCGTTTGCACATGTTAAAATAACGTTTTGGCTGTAGTTCTCTTGACACGTCATTCTAAAAAGTTCACGTCGCAAGCCAAGTTCATTGATTCCCACTGTTAGCTAAAATGCTACAGTCAAAATTAACGATTAAATGTATACAACGCTTGGATATTTTCACAATTGCACACTAGATTTGCTTGTATGCCCGTTTGACAGCTGGAGTTTGTTTTTAATGTCTCCTAGTATTGTAGTACAGTATTAGTCGAGGCAGTACAGTAGTTTATGAATTCGCCTACATCAAATGAATATGCTGAAGTTTGGTGAAAGTTGTAAATGAGTGAGATGCTTTTAAAAATACAGTAAAAGTATCATTTGGTAGCAATACGTCAACTGTGTGTATGTGCGTGCGTGCATGTGCGCGCGCACATACACGCGCCTGTGTGAAATTGTCGGCTGCTGTGCAATGTACACGTATTGACTTTACTCGACACGCGTAGTCGCTGTTACCTGTGTGTTGTAAAGTTAACTCTTTAGCATTGAGCCTATGTTTTCGCTTCATACAGCAAATTAACTATCAGATTGCGCGTTATGTCTAAACTTTCTGTTGTGTAATCGTTAAATCCAAGAGTGAATGTACTTAATCTATATAATGCATTTCTTTGGGATTTTGACATTGGGGTCTCGCTTCAAATGAGTGTAAATCTGCAGCAAAAGGGGACTCTTAGAGGTACAGTCATCAGAAGAGTGTGAGCACAGATGTCCTGATGTGTGACGTGACATTCTGAGAGCTTGTATAAACTCTTCCTTCTTTGCCAGTTTTTAAACCCTGACACGAAAAGAGCCTTTGGACTCCGTGAGCCCACAATATAGTCTTGATTTTATTGAAATCTTACAAATACAAAACGGATCCATGTGTTCCAAAAAATTAAGTCCATATTTGTAATAGAATTTAAGACATAATTTTCAGTTTAATGCAGTTCTTCTGAACTAGTGGGGCGGCCCCCTTTGGGGGCGGGGGGGGGGGCATGATGCGATGCCAGTGGGGGCTTGTGTGATCCTAGAGAACATGCTAGCCATACTAGAATAATACGTAATAGCATACCCACTGCAGAAGGTGACAGTTGCACTCTCATGCATTTATTTGTAGTTCCAGGACAAAATTGATACACTTTAATTTTTTTCTATGACAGACTGAAAAATCTTGTTGGTGCAGTTATTGCTTGTTTTAGCTTGGTCTGTATTTTCTTTTTTTGTTTCCTGTAATGTTAATAATGGTAGATAGTTTTGCAGGTGTGTACTTCTAACAATTCTAAAGAAAATTATACTATTCAGAGTTGTGAGGCGCGGTGTAACAGAAAATAATTGAGAAGCACTGGTTTAATGCCACAAACTTGGAACTATTACAATATCAAGTACAAGTATTTCAAATTTAACACATTTCATATCCAATGTGACATAAATATTAATTTTTAAGAAAAGGCCGAAATCCAATTTTGTTTGAACACTTATTTGTTGAGTTGGATTTTATCTGCTTGCTGATTTTTGTTGCCTCAAGGCTAGAGTTCGAGAAAATGCAGAACAGGGACATCTTGAGGCCATTGCAGGTATGAAGGGATACATGGGGAAAATTATTCTCAGTCAGTCAGCGCAGGCAACTTTTTAAACACCCCAATCATTCTGCCTTTTTTTTTTTTTTTTTTTTTTTCAAAAAATGTTGATTTTAATGTTTAAGTTTTTGCTTCTTTGTTTCAAACAGCCCGTTTTACCAAATTTTAAAGGATGCAAGAGAAAAAAATAATTACAGTGGAACCAAAAGTCAAGCACAATACAGTTTTTACTCAAGAAGTAGTGGAAATAAAAAGCATTTGCTCCAGGGGAAAACTGTCACGGTTGTCATACCATTATTAATTAAGTTAATCGTAAGTAACATTTCAACATGCTTAATCCCCTTGCGCATGTAGTAATAATAACGCGAAACATCCATCCATCCATTTTGTATTCTACTTGTACTACTTCTACTTGCAAGCTGGCTTTGTTGCCTTCGGCACTATATAGCCTCGACTGGTCTACAGACAACCATGTCGGGAAAGACGACCACGATGCTCACATTAACACCTATGGACAATTCAGAATCTTTATTGAACTACACATGCATGTTTGACCTGCGAGAGGAGTACCAAGAGGAAATCGGCGGTCGTGGTCAACTTTGGCAAGTGCTAGCAGCTGATGTTAGCATTTCTGGCTCATTCTTCATTTACTACACTTACTCATCCACACGGTGATTGAAGTTTTTATGGGAGCAACTTGACAGGATGTTAACCAGTATACAACGTTACCCAGTATACAACTTTTTTTTTCTCCAAAGATGGCGATGTAGCCTGAATTCGTAACCAAAACAATTCTTGTTCATAAATGTAAAACAATAAAATGGACAACACAGTAAGTACAACGGTACCTGAGTGCGCTTCCTTGTGCCACTTAATGATAAATTCGTATGTATACCCTTGAAATCTCTTATGCTTGTACCAAACCAGAATCCCCCTGTATTAAAATTTTGTTACACAAATCCACATTGAAATATCTATCTCTCTTTTTAGGTGAACTAACGTTGAACAATGGATATCTATGACCCACAGACCCTTGGTATAATGGTTTTTGGTGGATTCATGTTGATCTCTGCAGTTGGGATTGCTCTTGTCTCTTCCTTCTCTATGAAGGAGACCTCTTATGAAGAGGCACTTGCGAAACAGCGGAGTGAATCAGGTAAGATACAATCAGGTCGCACAGAGAAAAAGAAAAAGGACAAAACATCTGACAAGAAGAACCGTGGAAAAAAGAAGGATGAAAAGCCCAATGGGGTCATCCCAGAAGCTGAAAAAACCCCAGATGAGACACATGAAGCTGATCAAGTCCGTAAACCTCTTGCTGCACCAATTGTGGCTACTGCTCCTGCCTCTCAATCTATCTCTGCGGCAAAACGAAATGCAACCTCCGCACCAGCACAGCCACAGTCCAAAGCTGCCAAACCATGCCAAACTCCTGCTGAGTCCTCACCTGTTCCTTCACCTAAAGACAAAAAGAAGAAGAAATCGGCCAAGATTGAAACAACCTCGACTCAGTCTCCACTTGCAGTTGCCCCTGCACTGGGCAAACCCTCACCAGTTTCTGCTCCAGTCCAGGCCAAGGAATCTGCCAAAGCCAAATCAGCGAGTGCCTCTGCCCCAACCAAATTAGATCCCTCAACTTCTGCACCTGCCAAGGCATCCCCTGCTTCAACGTCAAGCAAATCTACTTCTAAGTCTGCTCCACCCTCTACAAAATCTCCTCCGGCCTCTGATTACTCTGCCCCTACCTCAACCAAGTCCACACCAACCTCACCAAAGTCCGCCAAGGACAAGTCCACCCCGGCCACGGACAAGTCCGCCAAGGACAAGTCTGCCCCGGCCACGGACAAGTCCGCTAAGGACAAGTCCACCAAGGACAAGTCGGCCCCGCCCAAGGACAAGTCCGCCAAGGACAAGTCTGCCAAGGACAAGTCGGCCCCGGCCATGGACAAGCCTGCCAAGGATAAGTCGGCCCCGTCGACGGACAAGTCCGCCAAGGACAAGTCCGCCAAGGACAAGTCGGCCACGGATAAGTCTGCCAAGGACAAGTCTGCCCCGGCCACGGACAAGTCCACCAAGGGCAAGTCTGCCGCGGCTACAGACAAGTCCTCCAAGGACAAGTCCGCCCCGGCCACGGACAAGTCCTCCAAGGACAAGTCCGCCCCGGCCTCGGACAAGTCCGCCAAGGACAAGTCCGCCCCGGCCAAGGACAAGTCCGCCCCGGCCACGGACAAGTCAGCCAAGGACAAGTCCGCCCCAGCCACAGACAAGTCAGCCAAGGACAAGTCCGCCCCAGCCACAGACAAGTCAGCCAAGGACAAGTCCGCCCCGGCCACGGACAAGTCAGCCAAGGACAAGTCCGCCCAGGCCACGGACAAGTCTTCCAAGGACAAGTCCACCCCGACCACGGGTAAGTCCACAAAGGACAAGACCGCCACGGACAAGACCGCCAAGGACAAGACCGCCCCAGCCAAGGACAAGACCGCCAAGGACAAGACCGCCCCCGCCACGGACAAGACCACCAAGGAGAAGTCCACCAAGGACAAGACCGCCCCGGCCATGGACAAGTCCGCCAAGGACAAGACCGCCACGGACAAGTCCGCCAAGGACAAGCCCGCCCCAGCCAAAGACAAGCCCGCCGCCCTTACCTCAAGCAAATCCACTCCTGCCTCTACCAAATCCGCCCCTTCCTCGGGCAAGTCTGCCTCAGCCGCATCCAAGTCTGCTGCCGCTTCAACCAAGACCTCAGCAGTACCCACCAAGTCTGCCCCACTTCTTGAAGCTGTCACTAAAGATGTTCCCGTCATGGCTGTACCCCCAGTGGGGTCTAGTGCACCAAAAGCCCAGGAGCCCAAGAAGAAGGCCTCCAAGAAAAAATCTGAGAGTGGTAAGTCTGAGGACAAGCATTTCTGTTTACGATCCTGTTTTAAACATCACTCTTAGCAAACTGCCAGTATATTTGACCATAGCTGCTGCTAGCCAATTACTTAAAGGTCCTATGCCATTACATGTTTGTGTTTTATGCCTAATATTTGTCAAAAGGAGTCTGCGAGACACTTTAAGTTTGACATCTATATAGTTTGTTGTTTGCATGCCATAACCTTTGAAAGGCAAAGGGTTATACAATACAATATATATTTAATTATATCGCGCTTTCACAACAGCTGCAGCTGTAACAAAACGTTTTCAAGAATAGTTAACATAAAATAACAAAATACGTAATATAACAACACATCACATAAGATATGGAAAGTCATGCAGTAGTTACCACTATTCCTGCATACGTCTTGTTGTTTTAAGTATTCTAGATGAAAGAGGAGAGAATCACTTAGTTCTTCTACCAGTGGGCCAGAGACATCACACTAAAAACATGCATGACATCCCACATGTCTGCTACAAGCTAAGTTTCAAAGTAAACAAGAAGCTCTTAGTGTCCATTGATGGAAAAAAGAGAGTTGTTTACTTCTCCTGTCCCATGTCAATTTGCTTCAATTCCAAGCGCCGATTCTCGGTTCCAAATACACATCCACGTTGCACGCCAACGCTCCTCTCTCCTCAGCTCCAGCAACCATCCATCCAGGTGCACCAATACAGACTATCCAACAGCGCCGTCACCTCCGTTAAACAAAACACGGCCGTGAAAAATGATGCCCATTACAGGCATAAAAAACACAAGTGTGCTGTGAAGCGGCAACAATCAAACAGCACCGACTTTTCCCCTCCATCAAAATCAGTGCTGGTACAGGCGCGCTGCCAAGAAGGCGCAGCCATCATGCACGGATTCTTCTCCTTTGATGAAAGTTGTGGCCAAAACGCTGAAAATGGTCTACAACTGGTCCACACGAAGCACAACAAACACCATATGACAAAACAAAAGAAAAAAACAAGAATAAAAAACTGAGCTTTTGAAGAGCTCTGGCAGACAGCTGCCAATTACAGCACCATCTTCAAATAGTTGTTGTTTTTTTTGTTTGAATTAATTCAATTAATCATTAAAAATTCGCGGATATGTGTGATGTAGATTCGCCACTCATGATTCAAGTAATGTACCTGCCCACTTCGTGTTTGCGAAAGACAATCTGAAGATTCATTTGAATTACCAAGTATGGCTGTGAACATTATTTCTGCCATCTCATTTCTACCACTTCATGACTTGGTCTGAACAGTGGAAGCCGTGGATTCAGCTGACACTCCGCTATATCTACCCTACAAGACTTTGGTTTCCACTATTGGCAACATGGTGTTCAGTGAAGGAGAAGCTCACAAGCTCATTGACATGTTGTCTGAGAAAGCTGGCATCATTCAGGACACCTGGCACATGGTACGGAATGAGACATTGTGTAGTTGGTGCTTGCGTAGCTTGCACCGAGGAATGCAAATCTTAGTCTGCTTCCTTTGCAATTGCAGGCCACTCAGAAAGGAGACCCAATGGCCATCCTGAAGAAACAATTGGAGGAGAAGCAAAAACAGCTGGGGGCTCAACAAGAAGACTCCTCTGCAGCAAAGAACCGACTGAGAGATCTCACTAAGGTTAGAGCATCTCTTGTCCCACATCTTTTTCTGTAGCCCTCGTGGTTAAACTAGGAATGCGGGATTGGTTGAGAGAACAGTCAATAATTGAAGCCAACTGAGGCCGGCAGATCGGCAGTATATGAAGGATTAAATTCTCCAAGAAAGCACCTTTATTTAATGCAACCCAGAGCATTACACTTTTTATTGCAGTAGGAGACGAAAATGGCCAGCTTTTCCTTGTAATCTGCCGGATGTTGCTGTGCCATGCTCGTCCTTACCCAGATGGATAGA
Source organism: Hippocampus mohnikei (assembly GCA_026261675.1). NCBI lineage: Eukaryota > Metazoa > Chordata > Actinopteri > Syngnathiformes > Syngnathidae > Hippocampus > Hippocampus mohnikei. The sequence goes on from JAKGUB010000228.1 coordinate 1,513,872, forward strand.
TGGCACTGTTTCAAAAACAAAATCACCCAGTACCATGGATTAGTTGATCATGAATTGTCTCGCTGCTGCTCGATTCCCATGGTCCTCTGCATAACTGATAGAGGAAAGGTAATGCATACTCCTCACCGTAGTTGTCCTCAGATAATAGATCTTTATTTAAATTTAGCAACATCCCTGGATGTCTGTCATATGCACTTTTAGAATTGCTTTATTCTTCTTGAATTTTAGATGTACATTTTGCTTCACTGTTAAAAACCTGGGCTGTTATAGTGTAAAACGCCTATTCATTGAATTCATTGCAATTTGCTAGCAAAGTGTTTGTACATTATCAGAACCAAATCACAGCCGTTACCACACAATCCCGATGGAGATGATTCGAAAAATCGAAAGAATGCTGTCGGACCCTGTGCTCCTTTCGACACCTGACAGTGCCTGCAACTCTTTCTGTGCTCATAGGAGCTGGCTGCCGAGAAGTCCAAAGTGGCCAGTGTCGAGACTAGGCTGAGCTCCCAGCTAAGCAAGAGGGAGCAGGAAATGATTGCTTTACAAGCTCGCATGCAGTCCAGCTACCAGGACCATGTAGCACAAACCCAGAAGCTCAATGCAAAGGTATTGTGATATTCCTCCAATTTAGAGTCAGGATTGGTCCATTTTAGCCTGCAGTTCAAATTTAAATATTCTGCTGTGAAGTTTTGATATATGATCCAGTGCCACACACTAGAGAATAAAAATGTGACTCTCTCCCTGTTAGATTGTCAGCCTGCAAGACCAGATAGAAAAGGGTCCCAATGCCCAGCTGGCCCGTCTCCAGCAGGAAAACTCTATTCTCCGTGATGCTCTCAACCAAGCTACCAGTCAGGCTGAGAGCAAGTAAGCGTTTTAAGTCAGGTTCACGTTGAATGCATTGTCAACAGATCTTCCCCTTTTAAAAAATGTGTTTGGTCTGAAAATGCTTTTCTCTTACTTTGTTCTGTCCCCAGACAAAATGCGGAGCTAGCTAAACTGCGTCAGGAATGTGCAAAGCTAACCAAGGAAGTTGGGGAGAAGACTGAAATCTTGCATGCTGATGAGCACGTGAGGAAAGGGTTGGAGGCTAAGGTGTCTGCCACGGAGAAGCAGCTCTCTTTGTTGCAGGTTAGATCATTAGCGGTTTCATTTCTTTTTTCAACATTTGGTAAGATATATTGGCAGATTACTAGCCTAAACTTTGCCTAATATGGGAAGTTAATTACTCTTGACACTACCGACTGGGTTGGTATGCAAGCACACAAATATACTAGAATTTGTCTAAGTGTCTTTCTTCGTAGTTGTACCTCAAGAAACACACACACACACACACACACAAATAGAATGTAGTGACAGGTTACTTTGCCACATGAATTTGGATCTTGACTTCTCCTGTCATCTTATTTGCCACTTCTGGTCCGCTATCAGCTTTGGTTTATAGTATGTGGAGCAAATGAGTCAGCACTTCCTGGCAGTCAGATGTTTAGTTTCTTTAATCATTAACTGAATCGATTCCAGTTTGAGGTCTTTAAACCTGAATTAAATGTACAATGTAGTTGATGTAATAGTAAATGACAATGCATCTGTGGATCTCACGTGTTTTCTGAAGCTGAGCAATTATTGGTCGTTACCTAAGCCTGAGCAACTATGATGTAATTTTCAGTCGACGGCAAGTGGCAAAATGGCCGCCCTCTGAGATGGACAAATATGGGACTAGTGGGGCTGCATAGAACACATTCCTGAAAAGAAAATGTTCGGATTGACTTTTGCCTTAAATGTATGAAATTTTGTTCGATTGAAATTGGGGGGTGGGGAATGCAAGAAAGTTAAGATTTTGGTTTTAAGGTTTATAAAGGAATGTCTTGAAATGTTAACAAGCAAGATCTAATACACGGGTAACAACAAAATACAAAATGAAAGGCGCCTCATCAATTTCAATTAATGTATTTGCAGCTCAGTACAGTACTGTGTTCTTTAATTTCATCTTGACATCCCTTGTGTGCTTGGAGTTTGACTTCCAGAAGGATCACATACTTAGTCTTTTCTCCCTCCTGCTGTTTGACCTGTGTAAATTGTTTTTGACAATGTCAGGCCAACCATGTAGAGAGCCAGCAAGGGTTGCAGAGGAAATTGGAGGAGGTCTGTGAGGAGCTGAGAACGACACAAACTGCAAAAAACAGCCTCCAGGATTCTTTGAAGAAGGCCCAGCAGGACACGAGCACACTCTCAGGTCAAGAAAGAATCAAATGAGCACAGCACTTGTTTTTTTTAAAGCTATGTGTGCATCATAAAATCAATGGCCTGTACTGAAAATGCTAATCGTCCTTGTAGAGTTTCAGATGCGAATGGGAAATCTTGAGGCTCAGGTCAAGGAGCGCGCTGCTCAGGTCAATGCTCTCACTGCTCAGCTGGAAGGAACACAGGTGGAGAAACAACAGCTCGTGCAACAGTTGGCATCCATCACCTCTTTGTTGGAGGCCAGTCAGAATAAAAATGAACAGGCTCCTCAACAGGTGAGGTTTTGTTTTGTCGATTTCAGCTTTCCTGATTATTGACCACCTAATCACTAAGGATTGCATTTTTACTCAGCAGGCAAACGCTGAGGAACTGCAGCAATTAAAACTCAGGTACATGTTTATTTTTTTTCAGTATTTAATTAGACCCTGAACTATTTTGACAAATGTAGAGTTTGGTTGTTTTTGACTTTTAAACACCACCGTAATGGCGCTTAACTAAACAGTCAATATGTGACTAAAGATTATATTTTCAGGTTTTAAGTTGCACTTTTTTTCCACAGTTCAAAATAGTTTTCAGGTGACTTAATAAATGGTCTCTGACATTCCTTGTTAAAAGAATATACAAAAGAAGAAGAATGATGGTGATATTTGCCTGCCATACTCTGTTTCAAGTGTCTGATATTAGTATAGTTTTCATTACCATGATGAAGCTGGGGCGATGCAACTCGGCCGGGTACTCGCATCATGACAATCAGGCTGTTTTTGTCCCTATTTTCCCCTTTCCGACCAAGGACGTCAAACACCTGACAAGCTTATGTCTTATAAGATGGTATTGTAAAATTATTCTTCAGTATGAGGTGTGTTAAGATCGATTTGTCCTAATACAGTAATGGGATCCAAAACCAGTCGGGGTGTTAAATAGTGAACGCCTCCAATATTGATGACCAAATATTTTTGTGTTGTTTTAGGGAACCAAGTTCTCCCGAGCTAGTTAATTCTGGAGACTGTGACGTGAATGTAGCAGTAGAAGATGCCTGACTGATTAAAAAGAAAGCGCTAGTAAATAAAACATAGTAATATTCTACCCGATTTCAGAAACTCTTACTCGGGTGGCAGGTGTGCCCAGCTATCTTCAGGGTTAGGCGGCAGACCCAATGTCATTTGATGAAACATCTTTTAAGTTTTGAAAAATCCTTTTGTGTCTACCCAGCCTAAGTGAGCCAACTCACTAGTATACCAACTTGGCAGTTCCGTCACTACCAACTTTTCCGTCCCCTCTGTACGACAGACAAGAAAAGAAAAAAAAAATAGTGAGGAGCAACAAAATTGCTGTGTTGTTCTTGTAGACTTCTGGAGACTCTGCCACCTTCTGGGTCCAGACTGCAAATGAAGGGCTCCTGCACAATGCCACTACTGGCTCATTTAAGACAAGTGCAGAACAGCTCGCTATTGACTCGCGTTCACTCGGTTGTTTCATTTCACACTTGATAGGTGCGCAGGCACTCCAGAGACCCAAAGATTTGTATACAATTAAAAATCAATGGTCATTATATGTCCTCTTTAAATTCTTTTTTTTTCTAGCATACTTCTTTTCATTTTTTTTATACTAAATAGCATATTTATTCCCACTATCTAACATTTTGTAGTACTTTTTAACATTGTCCAAACACATTTGAATTCGAACTGTACATGCCCTACGCAGCCTGAAGGAGAGGGATGACCAGTTGACCACCCTACAGGAGGAACTGAAGCAATTTCAGATAAAGAAGGAGGCAGCGGTAAGTGCCCCACATGAGCAAGTACTCGGTGAATGGAGGAAATGAGAAACTCCCTCTATGCAAGATATGTCAAACAGAACCCAGGCTGTAGGAGTCAACAGTCTGCCTCGGTCAGTTGAATTGTGATGGAGAGAGGAGAGCAGGATAGAGACAGTGAGGACCCAAGACAGCAGTGGACACAGCAACAGTATAGACAGCAGTAATATTAATATTCGCATGATGACAGCAGCAGCAGCAACGATACCGGTCCGCTACCAGCAGCATCTTTCCCAGCCTCACCGCCGTCAATAACAAGTAGATAAATGTTGAAGGGGTAATGGCGACTCCGCCAGTCACACCTCCAGAAGCACAGAGTAACAGCCACTAAATGGTATATTGTGATCAGACATTGCAATCATTATACGCAAAGAGATGGTACAAGTATAGGACACTAGAGTGAGTACACTTCACTACCTCCACGCAGAATAACAAATGGCCCATTTGGCTAATGATCACGCCCTTTTTATTACAGCAATCAGATGTCTCTGCCGAACAAATAAAGAGCAGGTAAATGGCAACGTCCAGAAAAATAAATACATCTGCATCCTATTTTTTGGTCGAAGATTTAAATTCATGGTTGTGTTTAGTCTGACAGAGAAGGAAGCCCTCGTCACGTCCCTGCAAGAGCAGCTGAAGGAGTGGAAGCAAAATGAAGTGAGCATGTCTGGAACACTTCTCATTGAGTACACGCCGCATTCCTCTCGCTGTGCTGATGCTGGTATCCATTTTCAGGCTGCAATGATCCAGTTAAAAGATTTTCAAAGTGAAGCCGAAGAATCTCTCCAAAAACTCTTCCCTCTTATACCCCTAGAAACACAACAGGTCTGGAAGCTGCCTCTTAAATCATTTTACCGAATTTGTTTAGAATTCAGATTATAATGTTGCTTCTAAAAGCCTGCTGACGCCTGCTTTTTCTGTGCACCTTCAGCCAAATTGGTTGCAGGGATTTACGATGAAAGCTCAGGATGTTCTTCGACAGCACAGCCAACAATCCCAGTCAAGGAGTCAAGAGTCACCTGTAAGCCACAACCTTTTCACCGTCTCACATACTGATTACACTTGATTGCATATGTGACAAAATGAATTTGTTTCAGGAGTTGCTTGAAAAGTTGAAGGAGGCTGAGGAGAACCACTCTACCATGCAAGCAGAATGTGAGCAGTACAGGACGGTTTTAGCTGAAACGGTAAAGGAATGATTGTAGTTGATATACAAACAGTCGAAAACGCCTGAAAAATGACACGAGCGCATTGGCTGAGTTTGTCGTCGTTCCAGGGTAGATTTATATTGACAGTTATTTGTCTCATGTTTGCTCTTCCGCTGCAGGAAGGAATGCTGAAACATCTGCAGAAGAGTGTGGAGGAGGAGGAGTTAGTGTGGAAGTCGAAAATGATGAGCTCCGAGGAGCAACTGAAAGCAGTAACTAATATTTACCCATCTGAAATACTTTTTGGGATTTTTTTTTTTTAAACAGCCGCAACACTTGAACCATCTTTGCTTTTTCTCGAACAAATTGTATCACATTTGTTACCAGGCTTTGGAGGAAGTACACAAGCTAGAGTCAGAAAAGCAGAGTATAAAGCAGGTGGGTTAGTCCTCGCCCCCCTACCCCTCTGCAGGCACAAACGTCCATTTTAAGAATCAAAACAACGTTTAAACTTCCTTCTCTGTGAAACTGCTCGTGTGTTGCAGTTGAAAGAACAGATGATGCTTCTGGAGGCACAGCTGGAGAAGCAGTCAGATAACTATTGCCTCGCCGAGGAGATGGAACAGGTAGCGTTTCAGAAAGCTTCTCGAGTAAAACGTCTCCATACGTTGCATGACACCAATGTGTTCTGTGGGTCTGTGTTCAGCTAAGAATGCAGCTGTCTGGCAGTCAGAACCAGCTGGACTTGGCCCACAAGGAGGTCCAGGCGCACAAGGAGGAGCTTGCTCAGGTTTTTTTTTTTTTTCTTTTTCCCCATTCTCGACCCCAACTTTACCGCTTGGAATCATACTTGTTCATTTAGGGTGTGTTCACATTTGAAATAATTTATTTCCCAGGTGCGAATAAAAGCAGAAAATAGACATGCAGAAGGTTTTGCGTGACAAATTTGATCCCAGTTCATTTGGCATTATGCTGTCATTTTTAGCCCTTTTCCCACCATTTTCCCAATGTTATCTTACTCCAGAGATGGAACTATAACTGAGTTGTTTCCCAAGCTTTATTGAGCCAAGGCAGATATTTTACATGAGAAAAATCTGACCAAAATGTTGTCTTCATAACATAACTTGGCAGAATTTGCAAGATACTGTGATCGTTGAGAAAATATGACTGAACTTGCAGTATTTTTTTTTTTTCTTAGGGATGGTGGTCAGGTGAAGCCATTTGTCATCACGTCATTGTGTGCGCCATATTTAAATTATAATGATTACTGAAATGACCCAAAGGGGCCTGATCCAAAGTTTACAAACAGTTGATTATTTGTCCTGACAATGTTCACGCATGTTGCCATACAGGTTTAAATTGCTCTCAGGAGTAAGTTCCCACATGTAACTTGTTTGATTGGAATTGTTTGTCTTTATAGAAGTAGTCAATAAGTGTATATGAGAAATCCCAGAATTTTGATGTTGGGCACGTCCAGTAATTATCTAATTGCTGGATCCTGTGTGAAAACACGACAGAAAGGCTGTTTCGCCAGGTTCTGTACAAAAGGTACAAGCTGAGTTGATGCTGCCATTGTGTTTTTTTGGGGGGCGGGGGGGTCTCTGTGTAAAAGGGTTTTTTATCAGCAAACCAAACATTTCCCAGTAAAAGGCATCTCCATAGACAAAGAGAACAAGAAATGTCAATGATGAACCCACCCTTCTCGAAAAGGTCTCCCGAATGTGAACGAGCGATTGCCGAAGTGTCACTGATGTCCAATAGACGGACGGGGTGTCACAGTCGAATGTCATGCACAGTGAACTGAGTGCGTTGTGTGTGTGACAAGCAACAACTTCCCATTTCAGGTCAGAGAGCAGCTGAGCCAAGTCGCGTTCAGCGGCCGGCGAGAACAGAACGGCCCCACAGAGGCTCAACCTAGTCAGGTCAGGGTGCAGCCGTCACAGGGCACCCTTGGGGCACTTCTTGTCAGAGCGTACAGGACAGTAACTCCCCCAAACAATGCTTTTGATTCAGGCAAATTTTTTGAAAGAAAAGCAGGTAACATTAAATGGTGCTTTTCATTTAAAAATTGGAACATTTCTAATTGACTCGCAAACATTTGAACAATTGTCTATATACACAACTGTTAAAAAGATTGGGCTTAGATTGAAATGTTTATAACACTTACATGAAGTTTTGGGATTTTTTTAGTTTGTTTGTTTTTTTTTTCAGGATGAACCTAAAAGCTCCATTTATGTGACCATCTCAAACCTTTGAAAGCAATGGATCTTTCATGCAATGTGTCACAAACGAATCTTGGTGCGCCCAAACTTTTGAATAGTAGTGTATATTTAAAAACAAAAAACACAGAGAGAAAAAAAAAAACACACAGAGAAAACATGGATACAAACCCAGATCAGTGTTGTTTCCAGCCTGTCCAGTACTGCTCCGACACTCCAAAGTCTTTATGCTAACACTTGGCAGTTAGTGTTAATGTGCGCTCACCACTAACCCCTCGCCTCTTTTCTGGCATGCAAGCTTCCGCTCCACTTGTTTGTTAAGATGACCGTGAGGAGAGCATTGTTTGACTAAAGCCCTTCGCCGAAAGACCACTTACAGGTCGAGCAGTTTTTGTGTACGGATGTGTGGCGCTAGTTTTGCACAAGAATGCTTGCTGACACACACACACAGACACACTTATATTAAAGGTCTCCGTGTGTCACCAGGTTTTGTCAGAGTTGAATCAGACAACTGAGAAGCTGCAAGGGGAGGCTGCTGCAAGACAGAATCTGTCAGAAGAGTTTCAGCAGGTAGAAGCCAGTGTTGGTTTATCCCACATTTTTCTTCTTTTATACAGATGTCCTCGCTTGTCTCACTGTGGATTGGTACAATAAAAAAAACTGATAATGATTCAGTTTGTAGCTTCTCCCAATATGACAAATTATGGAAGATGTTTTGAAGAACTTATGCTAAGAAAGAAACACGTTCTTGCTATTGCTAGACTTGTGTTTCCAAAATCATGGCTTTTCAGAAAAGCCGAACAACTTGTCGCTTGATTTACCAAACATAGCATTCTTCAGACTGGCATTACACCTTTTGAAGATATGACACATCACCAGTACAAGTTGTCCATAATCGTCTGCACTCAGGCTGACCAACCCTATGAGACACAACTCTTTTGTCAAATCATCACATCTTTTTCAAAGGCCTTCATCACAATAAAAACATTTGAAGCATTACAACAAAAGATTTTTGACAAAACAGGCTTTTATCTAATGCCTAACTTATTTAAAAGCAGCTTTACGACACCCATAGCTGGCTCCGTGTCCAAAGGAATTAATAGCGTGGTTCGTAAGTTATTTTCAATATTTTGTTAAAATTTTTTTGTTAATATTCTGCATCAAAATAACTCGCAAAGTAAAGTACAAGCAAATTGTATCACTTTGTGAAAGAAATTACCAGTATTTGGGAAATTATCCATAGTTGGACATGCGAAATGGAGGGAACAAAAGTATTTGGGAATTAGCTCCTTTTATTTTGTTAGTTTTTTATTTATTTATTTTTTTAAGCCAGGAGAATGACTTTTGCGGCTGCCAATTTGGCTAATTTATGTGTGTTTTGGCAACTTGTAGGCCCAAGCAACCATCACAGAACTTCAAGCTCAACTGGATCTTCTGAAGGATTCAGCAGAGTCACAACAAGGCGACTCAGAAGCTGTTGCTCAGCTCAAGGTGGGGGTCATAATCCAGTTTCCAACAATGTGATGGGGATACTTCATTTGACTTTCTCTGCAGCATCTGACATGTTTTACAAGAGTTGGCTTTAAGATCCAAAGTTTGTCCTTTTTTCTTTTGGTTTGTTTTTGAGTTTTGACCAAATTGAGTAACCAGAGCAATGATGCTGTGAAACGTAATAACTGGGAAAAAATATATATTATTTGTGAGCAAGGAGAAAGTCCTGTGTATTTGCCAGGGCGATGAATTTCATGTTGGACACCTCTTGAACGGCTTGTCTTTTTCATTCTGGCCTGTCAGTTCAACTTGAGTCAAACATACTGCGATTCGCTGTGCCCACATTTTACCTCATTAAATGTCAAGAATACATGAAGGTTATCCATTAGAAACGTTTTTGTTCCACCATTGGGAGTGTCCAGAAGGAAAGGTCTGACGCTTCTCTCCCTCAAGAGTGATAATGGGCCAAACCAGCCAGCAGAGGGCAGCAGTGCACCATTTTTAAGATTTAAAATGACCTCTGTTTCCCAACTGTTTACCGTGAGGAAAGGAGAATTTGACTGAAGTGCGCAATAGACCTCAACGACGACTTTTAGTTGAACAATCTGAAATATACACACGAGCGGGAAACAAATACAGAACGTAAAGAATTCAGAGTCTTTGTTACATGTATGAATTGATATGATATGCTGACCCCTTGTGCGATGTCATCCTTGGTGTGGCAAAAAAGCCGAAGAAAAATTAAAACACGCTTCAGCGATCCCTGACTAGAGGTTCAAGCTCGAAAGTTGTGTGTGATTTTAGAAGCACGTGTCCTGAAAATTTTGATGGAATTCAAAATTGTACAACCTTGGGAGCATTTGACTTTTGAGTTTCTGCTATAGCAGTGATTTGCCTCTGCTGTTGTGATAGGAACGTCTGGAGAAGGAGAAGAAATTGTCCAAAGACCTGGGACAGGCGGCCACCAAGCTCCAGCAACTTCTCAAAGCCTCACAGGAGCAGCTGAGTAAAGAGCGAGAGACGGTTGTAACACTACAGGGACACCTAGACGGCAAGGTGAGCTCACACGGGGGACACGCACACTTGCACACGGCTCATGCGATGATGCTCCGCTTAGTGTGACTCCATTTTGCCCTTTTCTCTTGTCAAGGGTGAATACGTGGAATTAAAGGAGGGAACATCCGTCTGAGAGGAAGATCAATGTATGGATATCAAACCAAATATGCCTTATGAATACCATAGTTATGCATTCCAAAACAATTTCTTTATTGTACTGTAGTTTTTTTTTTAATAATGCCAGTAATCAAAGTTTGATATTAGCATTATATTACTATAGGAGGCGATCATGCTGCAATCATGACTGAAAACCCACATTGCATCAACAGTTCTGACTATATCAGGAGATGTGTACTCCTGCCTTTTAGTCCAAATATTTGCCCATGGTTCAGTGTTAAAAGGGAAACCGAGTGTACGTTAAACGTACATCTACCTGTGCAATTACTTTGTATGTTTGGGTTTTTTTCTTTATGTGCTTTTCTGATGGTAATGCTTCAGTTACAAGTGCTTTGGGCCTGCTTCTCTCCAGAGCGGCCCACCAACTTGGGTTGAATTTGTATGGATGAATAAACTACAGTGTAACTATGTAACTGATAGTCTGCGTTATTGTTCTGACTGCTGAAGCAACATGAATAGTCAAATAATTTTCCCCCAACTACGGTGGTAATATTTGCACAAAATATTTGCAAAAGTATGAATTTAAAGACAAAATTCTAATATGCAATGTTAAACTGAGTCTTAAACATGACATGAAGCTTTATTGAATAAACAGAATAATATTTGTGGTACATTGCGTACTTTGGAGAGTAACTAATCATGTTCTCTCAAATTAAGTCACACACCACATCCAAAGGATAATGCATTCAAAAACAAACCAAATATTCATTAAAAGGGGTAGTCTGCAGTTAAAAAAAAATCCTTGCCATATTTGTTTCAACCTTTCAGTTATATTTTTTTAAACTGTCAGTTTCAGCCGGACAATAGTGTATTAGTAAAAAGTGATCTGTGGAAAAAAATTATACAGTAATAATTATGACCCCGCCTTATACCTATTTGATCCGAAACAACTACACCAAAGGAAGGACCACCAATGAGAGATGGAGGTTGTGACCTACAAGACGAAGTGTCAATTATTTGATGTCCATTTGCGTCACGTTTATTGCTAGTCTCCGGCACCCCCCCGCAGCCTCATTATGGTCTATCAGCTGGGGCTTTAAGAGCTTGGCTGAAACTATGGTGAAATACCCACCTTTGAGAAATTACAAAAGGAAAAAAAAGGCCAATCCCTTATTTTATAACAAGTACGGATGAGACGAGCCAAAACAAGGGTCCTCAAAGAACCTCAGGCACGATTCAGAAGAAGCGCCAAATGAGCAACGTTGCTCTTTTAACCCGTTTTTGATTTGTAATTAATTTTACATTCCTAACAATACACTTTCAAAAGGACAACATTAAGTGTTCTAATTCCAATAATGAATATGAATAAGTATTGCTACCAATGTAGCAGCCGTGGTTAATGTTGGCTTGTTTACAGTGCTGATGTTCGCTTAGTATGAGCGCTGCCATTTTGTCTATCACAACTGCATTTTCATCAGTGCATGCCATGATGTGTGAGAATTGCGCTTGTGACACAGACTCCGAAAAATAACCTGGATACGGCTACATTCAAGTTTTGATAGTGGGTTTAAAACTGCAAACTCCCACTTTAAGAGCTGCTGGTGGTGGGGGTGGTTCTTTGTTTTTTTGTTGTTGTTTTTTTAAATACGGTCTGAGCAGCTCCTCTACAACATGGATAATTCCAGCCACTGGAAAGAAAAACAAGCAAAGAACAGAAGCACAAAAACAAACCACGTTATTGTCAAATATATCTTCATATTTTGATCCCACCATCCCCGAGAGCCTCATACCTGAAAGTAATTCAATTCTATCACACCAGAACCGTTGTCTATGGATTTGAATGCGTCTGTTGGGGAAGGAAAGTTGCATTGAATTGTTTTTAAAAATGCGGTTGTATATTGATGCAAATTTACAACATATTTATACTGTAACATTTTAGACAAAAATGTTGAGTAGGCAGACTCACTGAAAAGCGACTCTAAGCGGATCAGGCAGCACACAAAGTTGTCAAAGTCTATGGTGTAGCTTGGTTCCCTGTAGCGAGCAACAATGATCTGGTGCAAGGCGTTGTTGAGTGAGAAACCTGCAAAAGTATAACATCGGATAACGATGTTATACTATACGCCTGCCACAAACCACACATGCTTAAACGGAGTCTATGTGAAGTCTTGTACATTAGATTGACTGTCGACTGGTCATTTTTATTGTTGTCAAAAATATCATCCTACATTATTTCAAATGGACTCACCAGCGACTTCCACTGCTGACCGCATTTCAGCAGAGCTCATGCATCCGCTATTGTCGGCATCTTTTTCCCGGTATATGTCCTAATGGTAGAACCAAACAGCTTGTTAACTGCAACCACCGTTCTAACTACCGGTAAATATGTAAGATCTCTAACCACCACATTATACTATTATTAATAATAATAAAAAGAATAATCTTTATGTAAAGGCAAAACATTTATTAGAGGTGTATATAATGCTGCGGTCTGTAAATGGACATAACACACACACAAAAAAAAAATAAGAAGGGGAGGTTACCAAAAACTTTTCAATCTTGGTCCACAGAACCTTAAACTCTACCAGTCCGAGTTTGCCGCTTCCATCTTTCTTCAAAGAGATTGTTAAAGTTAATCTACACAGAGTTCTTCCTTCAATGCAAACTAATGATGACAAGACAAACTGAAAATCAAGTGCTTTTGATGTAACGTCAACTGGGAGTTCTGGTACCATCCCACCTAAGCTATGGAAACAAGCCAGATCGGGAATTATTTAGCATCCAATTTGTTGGAAACATGGCGAAATCCAAAGGATACATCAAGCAGATTGACCATGTTGCGGCACGTAGTCAGGCTGAACCCGTCAGTTTTGATGTCTCCGCCTGTAAATGGAACAGCGATCAAGTTCTTGGTGTCAGACGGTTGTAACTGTGTTTATAGGACCCATTTGGAAACAAATGATTCTTTTCTCTTACGCTTTCCCACCACTTTGTTAAGGATTCTCTGCAGCTCAAAGGCAGAAATCTCCACATCCTAAGAGTCGGATTGGAATGTTTACACTTCGATACGTATATTTTCATTGATCCACGAGAAAGAGGGAAAAAAAACTGTATTCTATAAAGTACTTCGAGTTGAAACATTAAAATACTGCTGACTCACATGTCCGGCCAGCTGTCCAAACAGTCTCTTGAATCTGTCATCAATATCGCTTTCATCGATGTCAATCTAAGGATCACCATAAGTAAATATTGACAGTAGAAATGTCATGATTTTGATCTTTGGCATTCTGAGCAAAACTATGGCAGCGAAAAGATTTTACCTGTTCAACATGGCAGTCAACTGGATCGTCAATCTCCCTAAAGAAAGGCAAAGGTCACCGCTTGACTTTTTCTGTGATCATTCATTTAGGGACTTAAAAATTGCGCCTTAATTATACATACTGAAAGTTCGCCGGTTTCTCAGAGAACACCCTTATGTAAAAGTCTCCGTTCTTGTTGGGCTCAAAGGTGGAGGGAATGATGAGGTATTCCCCGGGGGGTAGATGGTGACGGCTGCACACCTCTCTAAGATTGATGAAGGTCTCAGAGCGCGCAGCTGAGCGGTTAGCCAAGAAGAAATTTTTCTTCAGGTGCACTTGCTTGGCGCCCCAGTACTAGAAAGTGACGTGTAGAAAATTCACATGAGGGTGGGTCTACCCGTTGCGGCATGAAAATGTAACACTGATGCAACATTTTCAACGACCGCAGCAACAAGTGTTTCAGATAAATTTGTGAAGTGTCTGCTTTTTTGTGCTCGTTACCTCCTCAGGGAGCTGGAAAAAAAGACAAAAACAAATCCACTATAAGAGAAGAGGGACAATGATTTGTAGTGTCAAATTTATTTTAACCTCGAGTGTTGTTCACCTCATACATGAGGAAGCCAATGGTTTCCATGTCCTCCCCCATTTTTCTCCTGCGACGCTTGTCCTTCTGCATCAAACCCACAATGAATGTGCAGCCGTCCTTTCCGTCATAGGGGTCATCATCAACCTCGTCCAGTTTTATGACAAACTGAGGATTTGTCCAGAAGGTATCTAAGCAAGCATAGAACAAGAGCATTTTCACATCATCAACCCCTCCCCCTTAGCCCCCCCAAAAACCTCATGGAACATTGTAAAACAAAACAAAAACTACATCGTAGAACTCATGTCATGTACTTGGATAGTTTCTGCAGCCACCGGCAGAAACTCCGATTCTCCACGTTTCTTCAAACTCTGTCTCCGCCCACTTCCTGTACTCCGATGTTAGGGCATCAGGTGTCAGGTTACAGATCTCCAGCCGGGAATATTCTCTCAGAAAGTCAGAAAATGACATCCTGTCGTCAGAGCAGGAAGAAGATGAGCACAAAAAAGTGACAACTAATTCCAGTGAAAAAAACAGTATTTGAGTTCACCCACACAAGCTATTGAGATCCAATAATAGCATGCCCGTAATCAGCTATAAGGTCTTGGAATTTCAATGACTGTAATGTGTGATCGATTACCAGAACTCCCCATCTTCTCTGCGGTTGGTCAACCTCTGGCGGTCATCATCGCTTACAGATCTCCACACAGAGGACCTAGAAAAATGACATGGAAATTCTCAATTTTGGGGGGGAAATTTGATGCTTTTCATTGGACGGCAACATTTTTCTCAATCGCTGCATCCATTCGATTTCAAAGTATAGATTCGACATTAACGTCCAAGAAAGTCAACACAACAGGCAACTCCCATGCAGGAATCAGTCAACTATAAAACAAAATATCTGGAATTAAAAATCGCAAACTATTCGAACCCTGGTTCCTAACTGATATAGATTCCAAATAGTTGATAAAAAAAGAATAATTTTATTTGATTTAATGTTCAGTTGTGATATTGTGTAGAGTGTGTTGAATCGGTTTTAGGCAGTCTCTGTTTCCTACTCACTTGTCACTCCAGTCTCCATTCCACTCCACCTCACCCCATGGATTTCTAATTCTGATCAGCTTTTCCATGCCTCCTCTGTACTTCACCTGACACATAAAAGGTGCACGTTACTCCATTTAATACGGAAATTGAACATCTTGTCAAATGTGTTTGCTATTTGATCACCTGGAGTTCTATCTGATATCTTAAGCGTAACCAATCCTAGTGGGCGGACTCTTTACCTGCTCAGCTCCTGTCACAGAGTAAGCGTGACCCTTCACCAGCTTGCGATATGTGACGGCTTCAGAGTCGGCTGCACTGGTGATCTGGATTGGACAGAAGCTTCAGCAACAATAGGGATAGACAGCGACCAATGTAAACAGGAACGCAGCAGGAATCTCAAACTGACATCAATGGAGCATCCCAGAAGGGAGCCTCTGTCCAGGGCCTTCCTGATGATATTAAAGAGGTGAGGGTCAGGCTTGGAGAGTTCATGTCTCTCAGCAATGCCTCCAGTGAAGTCCTCGAACCCCTCAGTGGTGCTCCCTCCAGAGAGAGCCTCATAGCATCCATTTAACCTGTAGCAGGAAAAGTAAGAACCATCATGGCGTGAAGCAATCCAAAAAGTAGAACGGACACGAATAAGAAATCCGAAGTGTCAGTCATACTTGGCGTAGGCTTTCTCCAGCAGGGCACTCCAAAACTCAGATCCGTCTTCTGAGTGGACAAACAGCAGTTTTCCATCTCTGGTGGGCAAGCGGTCATCAACCACCACATCTACCCAGTCGCCAAACTGCCAGAACTGAAAATGCAAGAGGACGCGGTTATAGCTGCTTGCCTGTAAGTAAGACGTATATTCGAGCCTGGTTCTTTTAATTCGGGGGGGGTGTCCTGGTCTAGTCCAGATCATACTGAAAAGTGTTTTTATCTTTAATGCTCGCAATATTATGTGAACAGTAAATGCCAGAAGACTGTAAATTTTCAGTTGAACTAATTAATGGATTCCAGAAAGACCGAGACACAACAATGGAGCCCACGGTGTTGAGTTTACTCATAAAATCATCTGGATCCAGATACATTTTTTAGGTAGACTATACATCTACTTAAAAATGTATCTGGATCCAAATGATTTTATTTGGTGCAGGCACTTGATTAAATAAAATTGAGTAAATTCAACAACTGTTTTTTTTTAATGTGTGACAGATACGGAAGAAGTTCGCCGTAGCCCCTGTGACAATGTATGACCCAAAAGTCTTAGCTGGATCCAACTGGTAAGTGTGCAAAGGTACACAAACGATTGGAAGATGCAGAGCCAGGTAAAAGGTCACAGCGACACAACGGCCTCGCTCAAGTCACCTATCGACTTATGTGCCCAAGGGGCCTAAACAAACAATACCCTGGGGTTATTCCACTTCTTACTCCAGTGTTGTCATTTATTCTGGCCTCATCTAGTTTTATCTCCTTTGTCAGATATGTGAAATTAAGGCATTCTTTGGACTACTCCAGTTTCATGGGTTTATTCTGGGCTAGCCCAATTTATACCACACCAGTTGGGCATATTCTGGACTTGTCCTTTGAGGTGGTACACATTATTTAACCCTTTCATGCATAATGGTCAACTGTAACCTGATAACATGATCACCTGTCCACTGGAGTAACCGATGTCCCCGAAAGGGTTAATTGCAGGGTGTGTGTGTGTGTGTGTGTGTGTGTGTGTGTGTGTGTGTGTGTGTGTGTGTGTGTGTGTGTGTGTGTGTGTGTGTGTGTGTGTGTGTGTGTGTGTGTGTGTGTGTGTGTGTGTGTGTGTGTGTGTGTGTGTGTGTGTGTGTGTGTGTGTGTGTGTGTGTGTGTGTGTGTGTACCTCAAAATGAAAGATTCCAGCATAGTCCTCTTCAAAACTTTGGTCATGCGGTACAACGCGGGACAAAATCTGCTTGTTGAGTGTCAAGGAGGCAATAGCTGCCAGGAGCCAGCAGTCACCTGACCACAAAGTTGACTGTTTTAATAACAAGAAGACACCGCTGGCTCTGATGATTCATATTCATATACGTAGTACATATGTTTTAGGTAAGCCACAGTAACTGCCCGGGCTTGTCCTTCAACTGCTATTTAAAGTACTCAACATTCAGCCCTACCCACATTTGCTTTGTTCCAGACATGGGATACATGGAGAGTTGCTTGACAACAAGTCGGCTCAACGTATTTTGCCCCAAGAGTGCACAGGCGTTTAAGATCAAGGTGTTGCTTAATTTTTAAAAAATCCCCCAAAAATCTGAAGATTAATTCAAGCAGGTTTCTGTTTTAATTATAGAGACCAGAGTAGGAAAACCCATGGTTTACAAGCATGCAAAGTATTTGGAAGGAATCTTGGCTGAATGTGTGTGTGCATGTCTTACCAAGTGCTCCCTGACATATGTCAGTCCTGGTAGCATCTTGCTTAATAAATTTGGGATTGGATACAATATCCTAAGAAAAAAGAATGTTTTCATTGTTAAGCATGTAACAGAACAAAGTTATCAGAATCACACTTATTAGCCAAGTATGTAAAATTTACTTTCCCATTTACAACCTGTCCAACAGAAAAGGAAGCCTGGTGGTTCATATATATGCACCTAAATGGAGACTTAGGTCACAAATTTGTTTGGGTAGTTGCCAGGATACACCATGAACTGGTTACCAGCCCAGGAAACAACTATTCACACTCACACCTAGTGACAACTGTGAGAGTGTTTAATTAACCTATCATGCATGTTTTTGGTTTTTTTACATGTGGAAGGAAACCGGAGTAACCGGAGGAATCCTATGGGGAGAACATACAAACTCCACACAGGAAGGCCGCAGGCCGAATTCGAACCCTGGACTGCTGTACTATGAGGCGTATGTTCATTTTCATTTTCTTTTTAATCTTTGAATAAATGTATCTGTCATGGGAAATTGGCCAAGTTCCAACAAACTAATGTCATTAACCGCGCCGAGACGTGAACCACTTCACAAGACAGCGAGGCTTCACACGTCATTTCCCTATAACGAATCATGCTTCGATACACGCTTCAGAAATTCTATCCTCGATTGCTCGACATGCTTCGAAGCCTCAGCACATCTTGACCCATCACTCAAAAAATCCCTAACGAGCGAAACAGGACACACAAGAAACAAAATAAATTAAATTAAACTTATTATAAACAAAACCAAACAAAAGTGGAGATCATGACAGAAAATGTACTTGAACCCCCCGCCCCAAAAAAATATTAATCATGCTCAAAGACTAAATAGAATATCTTCATATAATTGCTACAGTGTCACCCCTTAAAAACACAGACTATGAAGCCCAGGAATGCAGCAAACCTGCAAGCAAATGTTTGCGTTAACACCGCTGTACCCACCTTTGGTCTCAACCATTTGATGCCTCGAACTTTATAGGAACTGGGTCCAAGTTCATTGAAGCCCAAAGATGCCGGAAGTGGCTCAAAGCTTTCATCCTCAAATAGACGTCTTCTCTGCAGGCAGCTTTGCTTCAGAGACTTGTAGTTCTGGTTTAAGTATGGCACTGCATTCGAATTCTTTCCAATGCCTTGTGATTTGTCTCGGTTGTGCTGGAGTTTAACTGCAACGCCGGACATTTTCGATGTCCTCTCAGGTGCCCGTACTGTCTGGTTAAGTGACTGTCTGTCTGAGGTGTGCTTATACACAATAGATTTAACTCAGGTGAGGCCACGCCCTTGTTTGTTATGCCTCAGGGCTCCGTGTCACATGTTTAACTCATCGTAGCATTTGTAAGCATCAGGATGGAGTGGGAATATTTTCAGGAACCTTCAGTCTGCAGGACAATGAAGTGGTGGTTTATTGCCGGCCCTTCATTTTTGAATTCATAACACACTGGCACAGCTTTGTGGTCGGTTACCTTGCAGGGAACATAGGAACTGTGATAAACATCAATATCAACTGTATTTTTGCACTGCTTACTGAAGAGCATTTCCACTTTAATGAGACACCCAACAAAGTTGTCAAAGTCGATTGCATAGTGAGTGTCAGCGTAGCGGCAGACGATGGCCTGCAGCACAGCACTGTTGATGTGAAAACCTGCGCAAGTAAAACAACCATCGCTTGTCATTATTATATATATTTTTTTTAAAAGCTGCTGAGATCATTGTCAGCGCTTGTGGATTACTCGAGATCCTACATGGTGTCGCACGTAATCTGAGTTAAGTTGCACAGCCTCTCCCATGCTTGTTTTGTTTCTGTGGTGAGTGAAAGAACTTGACATGCTACACCCCCGTCTGACCGGCTTATCCAGTTTATTGTTAACTGCTCAACAGCACAAATGAGTCAGAATGCTCTTGAGCCCATCAGATGAAGTATAAAATAGCTCGTACACCATCCCCTACTAACAGAATCAAAAAAGTGGGCGTGGTGCCTTTTTGAAGTCATTAAAAATGAATGTCCAAGAATGTCTTGGTAAACGAGTATGTTTAGCACAGTGCTAATGTGTTTTTTGTCATTCAAATGGCAATAGAAAAAAGGCTACAAAATATCAGTCTTTCAATGTATCACACAGACGTTAATTATCACAGGTATGCATTGATATACCATACTGTACCAACTTAAGATATCAATACTCTTGTCAGATGTTCATGATGTGCACTTCAGATGGATTTATGTAAGGTTTCGGTATGTGAAGAAAAAAATTCAAGCTGCTCCAAATTTACAGAAACTGCTTCCCCTAAGACGGGCCCGGAGAACTCTTTAAAATGATCGAGACATCTTGAGCAATAATGAATTTGCAAACTGTATCTGTAATTGACGGCTTTTTTGTAGTTGGGGAGCCTTTGGTGACCTTGCCCAGTTTGATTGGCACCATGACCATTACTGGTAATATGATTCGACTTGTCAAGATCATTTTTTTCAAACTTATAGTTCCTACACCTCAAGATGTTTTTTGGGTTAATGACATTTGGAGCAATTCCAAGATGTAGCTAATTTCAAACTTACACTCATGGGTGTACCTTTGCAGGTAACAGTGATTGAGTGAGTAGGATAAACTGATGAACGTGTCCGCTGGAATGCTTTTCTGTTGTCGTTTAAGTGTGTGTGTGTGTATCGATTTTTTTTTGTCATTTATATAAAAATGTGTGTGTGTGTACAGTGATCCCTCGCTATTTCGCGGTTCGTTTATCGCGGCTTCAGTGCATTGCGGATTTTTTCAAACATATATATTTTTTAAATGTTTTTTTTTTTATATACATGGAGTACAGTACTGTATATGTTGCTCTATGTGACTCGCTGTTGTTTTGCAGCTTCTCGTGGACCGTTTGCAGACTTTTTGCGCTAAAGTTAGCTTCAGAAGTGAGGTTGTGTTACTTGTCAAATGTTTTACCTGCTTCAGTGGCAGCACCTCTCATCTCATGGGAGCTCATGCTGCCAGAGTTGTCATGGTCATGTTTCCTAAAGATCTCCTATTAAAAGCAAACAGTGAGTCATCAAATTAGTCGGGTGTGTTCGCCCAAATGATATCAGAGTAGTAGAGTGACATTTTACCAAGTATTTCTGGATTTTGCGCCAAAGTTTGTGGAATTCCATCAGTCCTAACATGGAACTTTCATCCTTCTGTTGAATGTTCAGGTTGTCATATCACCTCCCCACCCCCAAAATTGAAGCGTTTAGTTGGCCCGTGCTTAATTAAACACAAAATAATATCAGCCTGCTGACATGAAGGACTACAGGAATCAGAAAATAAATACTGTTGAGAGGCTAAAATCAGATAATTGTTACCATTTCAAGTTATAAATTGCTCCAAACGATCACTCCATTTCTAAAGTAGTTGTGAATTAATTTGATCATCAATAACTTGTTGATTAATCGATTAATGTTGTCAATATATATTGCAGTCTTATTGGCAGATATCAGATATGTACCGGTATTACATTTTTCTCCATGTTTGGGTAACACCTGATTCTGGACTGCAGATGTCCAATTCCATGCATTTTTTAAAATGGGGGTTGTTTTTTTTATGTTGTCATGATACATCCGAATTGTGCCATTTTGAAGCCAAGAACCAGAATTTTGTGATTTTCAAAATCCAGCCATTTTCTGGCCTGCTTAATCTTCATCCGAGTTATGTGCGAGTTGAAGCCTCTCCCATCTGACTGGGGAGAGGCAGTGTACAACCAGTCAAACGCAGGGCCCATACATAACAACCGTGCACATTCACACCTATGGACAACTAGAGTTGAACCTAATGTGCATATTTTGGGGAATGTGGGAGGAAACAAAAAGTAAAACGAGCACAGGCACAACAGGTAAACGCAACCCAGGAAGGGCAGACGTTAAGGCTGACATGCTAACCACGATTCAACTCTGTTTCCCTCATTTGAACTATGTACATAATAAGACGGCATGTCTCAAGGCTGAAGGCATCTGTCTTGATGTCTGTTCCTGTCAGAAAGTTACAAGAAATATCCAATTCTTCAAACCATTAAAAAGTGAAAAAGCTGCGCATCAATGAACATGGGTGTTCTCTTCACTTACTGTGTGAAACCACATTGTTTAGAATTTTGACCAATTCAAAGAATGAAACTTCGGTGTCCTGTTCAATAAAAATAATTGATCCAGTTTCAAGATGATTAGGTTTCATTTAACATGTTACC
Organism: Hippocampus mohnikei; assembly: GCA_026261675.1. NCBI lineage: Eukaryota > Metazoa > Chordata > Actinopteri > Syngnathiformes > Syngnathidae > Hippocampus > Hippocampus mohnikei. The sequence continues at coordinate 1,535,527 of JAKGUB010000228.1, forward strand.
GACTCTGCCAGCAATCTGCTTGAAGAGATACTTGAAATGAGGATCCAGATCACTTTCTGATAATTCCTCCAGCTATCACAAGACATGAAATGGCACGTTAATAGGAATACTGGAAGTTTGAACACGTGTAAGAGATTGTTGTGACACCATGTCATTCTTTGTTCAAAAGCACCGGTAGGTTATTCAATGTTATACACTGGCACACAGGCGTGTTCTTCTTACTTCTTCTGTTTCAGCATCAATGTCCTCCTCCAATGGACTGGAATAGAAATTTAGCGGTGAATCAAGTTTTACATTCTTGTCTTCTTTTTGAGTTCAGCCAACACCGTTTTTTGTGGATTTTATTTTTTCCCCAAATGCGTTTCAATGGCCATCAGTTATACAGACGCTCCCCAGGTTACGAACGAGTTACGTTCCGGACGATTGTTCATAAGGTGAATTCGTTCGTAAGTTGCTTCAGTGCTATATTTTGTCTGGAATGTATGTTTAAGGCTTATATTGACATCCATATAACGGGGAGAGAGCTTTTCGTCACGTTCTTCAGGGCTCGATTGTTAGCTGCCCGCTAAACTAGCAGCAGCTTCAGCGGGGGAGAGTAGACGACCGGTCGTTGACCGGCGCGCCGGACGCCTCCCCGCCCGTTCCACCGTCACACGCCCGCCCCCCACGCCTCTCCCCGCGGCCGCCTTCGAACGTCGCCTCCGCCGTCCTCCTCCACCCTGTTCGGCACTCGGAAAAAGGCGCGCAATACAAAATCTAACTCTTTTTTTTTTTCGACAGACCCGTGAAAATGTTCGTATGTACCGTTTGTTTGTAACTCGGATGTTCGTAACTCGGGGAGTGTCTGTACACAGATTTTGACTATTCATGGGCTTTCGCTATCCCCACGAATAGCGCACGTCCACTTTATATTTTAAATTATGATGTCACCATTCACTACTAGATTACGGACATCATTTATCTATGCCAGTGACGGGCAAAGGTACAACTAACATGTTTTTGTTTTTAACAGTATTTTGTGTTTAATGAAATACTGCAGTTGCATAAATCAATACTGGAAGTAAACTTGCGAGTAAATTCAGACCAGCTCGTCATTATTTTCTGTGATATATTTATGGGCGACGGTGTGTCGTGATATTTTTCTAATGGAAAATGTGTGTCTTGTCTCAATAAAGGTTGCGAAACATTGATTATAGCCTTGCAGATGTTGCTGTTGCTGTTGAGCAACCGCCAACTGGGTCCCAAAGCGGCTCCTCAAGCCGCAACGACTCGGGTACCTGCAGACCCAGTTGTCGGCTGTTGACTGGGAACTGTTCGTAGCCCGAAGGCACGCCCAACACCGCTTGGAGGTCGTTCCCGAGTTGGGCAGATGTTGTTGCTGGGTTGCCAGGGTAAGTCAAAGCTGCCCGTCTTCTTCAGTCCTCTGACTTTTGTCCACCAGATGGCAGAGTAACCCAGCGCTTTGATAAGTCCGTTACCTGGTTGAAGCTCTTTTCTTAGCGAACACTATGAGAACAAAGCTGGCATTCTTGTGAGGGTAGAAGGATGAGATTACGATTATATACAGTATTCGCCTGGAGGAAGTCTAAAGCGATCGCAAACTTCTCGGCTGTTGATGAAGGTGCTGCTCATGGCCACAGCTCTGACGCGACAGGACATCCGGGCCCAGGTGAGCATTGACATTGACATAGAACACAATTGTTCTAATGATGAATTTGATTTTGGGCTCAAGACGAATTTCAACATGTTCTAATGTTTATAATCTTTAGTGTGATGCTAAAGACATACTATACCTCGTCTGGGACCTGGACAGAGGCAAAAGGATGTGAATATAATCACTCAAAATGTTTCATGTTTCAACTCCAAATTAATGCAATACAGTACTTCATAGATAGCAAAGCCAATTGTTTGAAGATTGCGATCGAGCCTCCGCTGCCTGCGTCCGTCTTTTTTGCACCAGTCCCACTAGAAAGGTACATCCAACCTCCCCGTCCAAAGGATCATCGTCCACATCTCAGACGCACCACAAACTGAGGGTTGGATGCGAATGTCGCTGGAGCAAACATACAAAGGTAACACATCAAACGAAAATCATTTTGCCACTTCGAAACAGAATGTAATTTGTGAATGTCTGGTCTTTGGCCCTCAGTGTATGAAAAAAAATAAACAGCTTCATTTTTCTTGACATTACCTTTGCTAAAACCTTTACTTCCTGTAAATATTACACAACATGAGATCACTTTTTCCAGAAATTGGAAATTGGACTTTGAAATTGGTCGTACAGTATACAAATACACTATTGCCTCATTTCTTGTATGTGTGTGTGGGGGGGGGGGGATACCATCATGAAATTAGGGCCTCCTTGTGTTAAACCCTCCAGATTGTATGATCAGCCCCATATGGGCTGGGATGTTGGGTGCCTCACTTTCATGAGACAGTGCTGATCTCAGTAAGACAAGAAATAAAATACAATTCTTGATCTGTGGGGTATTTTCACAAAAACGTGTCACACACTTGTTAGTAAGACACATTAGTACTGTTTTAAATTGTGAAAGAAAAACAAAGTATGATCTGGATTCATGGACCCCTCCTGTTTTGTTGTTGTTGTTGTTGTTTTGTTTTTTTTTTTGGGGGACCAGTGGTTCACGACATCATGAAGCAGCATTCAATGTCCAGTACTTTGGGTTGCTCTCCATTTCAGATGAAGAAGTAAAGACAGTTTGTCGAATATACAGTAAAAATTTACAGGACATGATTCCTGTGTTAACAGGGTGATTGCGGCAGCCGCCTGCAGTTGATCAGACTTTCCACATCCCTTCAAACTGATAGTGGTTGCAGTGGCCAATATCGTCACTCTTGAGTGTGTCGGGAGTCAAGTTACAAATCTCCAACTTGGTGAACTGTCTGATGAAGTCCAAGTAGGACACCCTGGTAGGGGTAAATGAGTTCTCTTTATTTTCATCTTTTATTGTTTATTTTTACTTGCATAAATCTGCATATTTACCAGAACTCTCCATCCTCAGCCACATGACTGAGTTTAGATATGTCTTCTTCATTGACATATTTCCATTCAGTGGAACTAAAGGCGATAAACAATCATTCTTGTGGGGAAAATCCAGACCACCCACCAATATCTGCATTAAGACTTATGTGTGGGTGTACCTAATGAAGTGTCTGGTGAATCGGCTGAAAAGAGTCTTTCTTGGAATGTAACTCTTAATGACAAATCGATATACATGTAGTGTTAATCATATTTCTTTCCTCTCACAGCAGCGAAATACAATCATAATTGTCTAAGTTTCTTTTCTACAGCTTCTTACTGTTGGCCTCTTCCAAACTACTCCTTTGGTCTTGGATGAGTATGGTCCCAATTATTTGTAGCCCAGTGACTTGCACCCAGCCGGAAAGCAGTCGTCCTCAAACAGACGTCCCTTCTCCACACACTGCTGACGTAGATGCTCATAGTCCTGTTGGTGGAACTTCACAGCATACTGCTTGGTACTGACTCCATGCTTCCTTTCCTGCTAATGGGCCAGGTGACCTGCAGTGGAGGTCATCCTCACCTCTCAAGCATCCAGCAATGTGAGTTGATCTTTCAGCTTGACGTGACCAAGACATGATCTGGCCTCTTTATGGAGAGGGGGTGGAGGTACTGCTTCAGTCAGAGAGGGGCTCCCACTGTGCAGGTGAGACAAACAAACCAGACAACAGACCAACACCACATTTGTATGACCACAACTGGAAGGCAGACAGGGACCCACCTAAAGGTAAATTTAGGCAAGTACTGTATTACATTTCATTTATAATCTCCTACATTCATGTTCAAATAAAAACAAATGACTTGATCACGATTATTGAAGTCATTATTACACACTGGTTATGCACTGAGATTTTATCACACAAAAATGTGGTTTTAGGGGATTTACTACTTGGAGCTAAAAGTTGTAATTTTCTATATAATAAATTGATATAAAATTTCAAATCTCTAAATGACCTCGCGCCACCTTACCTCTCTGAGCTCATCCATCCTTACACACCTGCCCGGCGCCTCAGGTCTGCGGACCAGACATTATTATAAGTACCAAGAACTAAACTGAGGCTCAGAGGGGATCGAGCCTTTTCCGTTGCTGGTCCCTCTCTCTGGAATGACCTCCCACTGAACATTCGGCAAGCTTCCTCGCTGCCCATCTTTACAACCCGCCTCAAAACTCACTTGTCTTCTTTGGCATAATTTGACTCAGCATGACCCAAATTATGATTTTAGTTATACTGTTTGGTGCTCTCTACCGTCTTTAATGATTTGTTACTTTACTAAATGTATATGTTAGTTGCTCCATGTACAGCACTTTGTGTGCAGCGATGGCTGTTTGAAAGTGCTTTATAAAAATACAGTTGAGTTGAGTAATAGGGAGGCTTCAACACAAGTAATGAAGCAACAATTCTAAGGAAAAAGGAAGGGATATACTGTAAACGAAATTGCAACAGCAGGCTGCTTTGATTGTCTGGGCTCCATGGAAAAAAAATCCGCCCACTGACAGATTCATGTTTCATTGATGCTTCAGTGGCTATGGTCAGTTACGTGCCTGTATACAGTATTGCCCCTCCTGCATCTGGACAATCCTGTTTTGAGATGTTGATCCTTATTCCGCTTGTACACCCTGAAAGCTAAGCACAACCCTTCGAGTTTAAAACTATTTAATTTGCTAATCAACAAAACTCCACATTTTTATTTGGAAATAAAAATTGAAGTGATTTTGAACGAATAGAGAGCATATTAACATCATGTCAGTTATTTCAAATCAACGTTTTGTTGTCCTTCTGAGGAGCGCAAAAATGTCTGTCGTGTGAGGACAAAGAGTGTACGACTAATATTAACCTCAGATGTTCGTTGCGATGTTGTCTGATCAACGGATGTCCGGAGCCTGAACGCACACACCCACACGTCAAACTAGCGCCCCAAGTGGTACCTCGTGCGTGGCGCAGTGTATTGTTTGCGTGTGTGTGACGTCGCCCATCCTAATGCAGTGCCGGTGTGTGTCTGTATACTGTGAGAGAGGGCTGGACCTGCCCTTCTGGCTTCGGAACCACTAGTCTTCACTTCCCCTTTTACAGGCTTAGCGTTACTCGACTCCGACAGAGGAGACCACGATTCGTTTGTAAGGCGGTGGTGAGTGTTTTTTTTTTGTTTTGTTTATTGTTCTTTTGTGGTCATATAACTGTGTGCATGTATTTTTAATATGCGGCTAACGGTTCGCCTGTCTCGCTCATATTGGGGGGCGGGGGGGGGGGGTTAATACAGTGCAGCTGCGACTACTTTAAAGGCCGATATGAGATGGCACATTCAAACTCGAATAGTGACGTAACTTTATTCGCTATTGTGTGTTTTTAAGACCGTTTTAATTACTGGGGGGCCGGTACGCACGGGCCTTGTGAACAGGTGCTCATGACAACAATCCGGGGCCGAACATGCCTGGCATACTAGATGCTTTTTGAATCACAGCGAGCCTGTGAATGCATTGCCACAATGCTGCAAATGAGAGTGGGTAACACAATTATTGTGACTTCCTGGGCAGCATTTAACAACGGTTGAGGCACTCTGATGACATCACTTACCACAGAACTGCTCTGATCAGCTATTTGCTTGCAACTGTGGATTGGAGGCGTTCTAGAGTTCATCATTAGCCAGAGTAGAGCCACAAGAACATTCCTGCAGCAGAATGGAAGGGCAACAGCATGAGGGGGGTGGAGCCTGGGGTCGCTTCTCTTCTCTCTAATGTACACTGCCAAACCTGTTCTTAAAAAAAAACAAAAACAGGATTTATTTAACATTTTTATTTTTCTCCAAAATCAGAAATATATTATTCAATTTTGGCAACATCATTTGCCACTGGAACAGGAAATTAACAGTTCTGACAATGAGGGTTTGAATCTGGACTCTGACCTTCCTATCCAAAACACTATATTGTCCATTGATGTGAATGTGAGTGTGAATGGAGTGCACTTCCTCATGCTCATTCATTTAGGATAGGCTTCAGCTCGCCCACAACTATAATGAAGATAAGCAGGAAAGAAAAGGGAGATTTTAAGAAGCCCACACGTCTGAAAAAACAGACTTGTTGTATTTCAATAGTGCGATCCTTATAAATGGAATTAGAAATGTTTAAGGCAAACAACCTTGACGCAAGTTAAGTGCCCTTACACAAAGACAGCCTGGTAAAAGAAAGGTCTCAAACGATGGAACAAGCTTATTTTGTCTTGATTTGAAATTGATTGTGTGTTGTATTATGGTTGTATTGTTGCATGCTGGCTTTCTTGTCAAACACTTTGCACGTTTCACTCAAAACACAGTTCTTTGCTCCCATTTTAGGTGACTTTCTCACTCTGCATCGTTAGATCAGCACCCTTGACTGGACTGTGTACTGACCCCTGCTCGTTAGATTCTGTTGAGCGGTACAGAGCAGCACAAAAGATGGTCTCATGTGAAAGCACTGATTTAGGAATAACATTTGCCAGGAGTAACTAATAGCCAGATGCTCGGGCTGTTTGCCTCGCAGCGCTATTCTGCCCTCTGTGGAGATTTGTGAATCTCTCACTGATCAGTCAAATGCATTCAAGGAAAAATAAATAAACAAAGCTCTCATTAACTAAAGTGCATCTTCAATAACTCAGCGTCATCCACATTCCATAAAGGAAAAGGCATCTTGTTTCAAGATCATCAGAGAATGACATTTCTCTTTTTTCCTCTTTTTGTGTCGCTCTCTTCCTCTCAGCCTCTCTGCACATCAGGTATCATGTTACTAACTCCTTTAACGATGCTTTGTTTTTCTTGTGTGGTCTTGATGTTAGCAGTTTCATTTCCTCTGCGCCTACCTTATGAATGCTCCTGCTACGCTCCTTAACTGTTCAATTTGATTGTACATGACCTATACTTGGGAACCACTAAGGTCGAATATACTGCATTCCTGGACACTGGTCAGCCTCTGATTCGGTTGGATTTCTATTAGTTTAACTGTTTTGAAATAATGCAAATACTGTGTTTTGTGGCCATATATGACATTATCTATCACTGTAAAAGAAATGTAAAAACTGAGCAGTCCGACTTAATTGATGAATGCCAAAGGTGTAGCGGGAAGTTGATTTGTGTCACAGATGCGCCCGATGTGTCTGACTTTATAACAGTTCGGTCTCATGAGTATTTTGAACTCAAAGGAGACGTGCATTTTCTTTTAAATTGTACAAAGTAAAACAGTTCTCAAGTGGCTCAATTAAAAGCACTTGTCAGTTATAATAGACAAAGGATACATTGCAGTGATTTGCTGGCGACTAGTCCAAGGTGTAGACCGCACCTTCACACAAAGGTAGCTGGGATGGCCTAACTCACCTGCGACCCTAATGAGGATAATCGATGAAGAAAATGATTGAATAAAGAATTATTGCACCGTTAATATATACTGTACTTTCAATACAATATGCCACCCGTCTACCTCCAGACTGCAAATGAATGGTGCCTGCTGCCTACCGTAATTTAACCACGCTATTACCTAGTGCTAATCTGGGCTAACACTGGAGGTCTACTTGACTTTTGGGTTTTGACATGACAGAAATCAGGGTTTCCCACAGAAAACTCGCTAAGCCTGGTGGTCGAGAAGCCGGCCGGATTCATAATAGACATTTCATTTTCGTTAGTGTACTGAATTCACATTATTTTTTTGGAAAGACTTGTCACAATATTTTGTTCCAATTATATATTTACCCACAAACTATCACAATAAATTATAGTTGTTTCTTTGTTGTTGATTTTTTTTAATGCCATGTGATGTATTGATGTACGTGCTAAAAAAATAAATAAATAAAATTAATCCTCTTTTAAGTGCAATCCTGTGCAATATTAGGCGTTGAAAAAAAAGTAGTGTGTTTCCGGTAACCCGACCGACCGAGAATTTCTACCTGGAAAAAAAACTACGGTCTACATTTTTGTGTAATAATAATAATAATAATAATAATAATAATAATAATAATAGTACATTTCATTTACAAGCGCCTTTCAAAACACTCAAGGACGCTTTATAATCAAAACAAGAACAATAAAACCACAGACAAAATTATAAATAATAAAAGGAAAGATACATTTAGAGCGTTTACGTTGGTGCAAACTCTTGCGATATTCACGTTGCGTCGTTTGCCCTGTCGTCTGTCAACAACATTGAATCATGGCGGCGGCCATGATCTCCGACAACAGTTTAAACCGCGTTTTGTGTGTTGCAGTCGCATGCTCGCACCATAATATTAAGAAAATAGCATCCACTGCTGTATCGAAAAGATTCAACGAACTATTTGACGAACACCACGGGCCGTCTAGGACGCGGGACGCAGAGGTAACGAGATGGCTGTAACACCCAGCCGCTGGGTACCCAGCTCGCTCGCTCGGCTTCCCCTAAAATGTCAAAGAATAAGTGATCAAATATATGAATGTAAATTTCATTGTGTGTACATGTCATTGACTAAATATGCGCTACAACGTGCTCAACTTTTGTTCCGAATCAGCTGCTTCTTACTGGTTACGACGCGACTCCCTTCTCATTCATTCCGCAGCTTTGCTGTGCTTTAAACGGTAGTGAGTTCTGGGTAGGTTGTCCCAATGCGTTGAACGGAGACGAGTCATTGGATACAAGCTGGTTTTAGTCCCGCCCACGGAGGCTCGACGTCTCTGGGACTGGATGGCAGTGGGAGGGTACCGGACGCCAGGCTTTTCTGCATCAGATTGGATGTTATGTGTGCCAGTTCGATTGACATTGAAATGAGCCAATCACCGAGCTTTTAGTGTAGGCATCCGTGCGAGCATTTTTTCAACTCGCATTCTGTTCCGAGTTGAGCTGGAGACGTCTTCCAATCATTTTAGCGACACTCTTTGTTGTAAACAAACAACTAGCGACAAATTAATCTTTTATTTCTGGTGGGTTTTATTGTAATTCCTATAGTTGTAGGACACTAATTAAGTACAGGAAAAAGACGCCTTGTTGGTATGACAGGGTGACAGATAATTTTCTTGAAAAGGAACGGAGCTAGAGTAGAATTCGCATATAAATAAACGGACACATTTTATGATGTCAATCAAAATTGAGCTTCCCCTCTTTGACAGACGAGCATCCGCCACTGGTTTCAATGTCTCCTTGTTTTATGTTTTGTGGTTATTTTGTTTACGTTTTTGATGGGGGAGGGAGGGAGAAAAAAAGGTTAAAAAAAAACTTTGTCCGACCTACCGACCCTATGCTGAAATTTCATGTTACCGGAAACACACTACTTATTTTTCTACGCCTTATAAGGATATAAAACATTGACTTTGAAATGTAGAACGATAAAATATCTTGAGGATATCAATAGAAATTCAATAAAAAAGACTGTCTCTTTGAATTATTTTGCCAACATTCATCAAATATGAACACAACACACACCACATACAGTGGTATCTGTAGTGGCAGAGCAAAATGATATGCCTTTTTTGTTTCCTTCCTTCCTTAACAATTCATCTTAATTTTCTTTTTTAAAAATTCTGCCAGGAATTACAACACAGTGAGTTCACATTACAGCAGTACTGTGTGTGGGAGTATTCTACTGTGTCACTGTGTACATGTTAACTGTTTTCCAGAAATAGGAAAAATATTTATTTCGCTGTTCAGTTTCACATTTGAAGGGTTGGCAGGCACCCAAGAGACTCATCTGTTGGTATCTGTAGGCAACTCTCCAAAATATTTTTTGTCGCCTGGAGACTGAGGACGGGAAATATTTTACCTTGCCAAACGCGCCGGCTGTCTACATGCCCACAGTAATCATCAATCCCCAAATCATCTGATTCATAGATTTTATTTGCTGTGAAAAACCCACAAGATGGTGATAACAGGCCCAATGTGTGTTGCATTAGTCAGTTCAACATACGTTTAAACGCGATCAACATATGGTCAGCAAAAAGTAACACAATCAGTTTCCGTTAAGTGAACAGGTGATTTTACTGCCTGTGCTGATGTATCGCCCCAACACTGTGTGACGAGCAACCCATTTACCGGTTGATTCACAAGTAAAGGCATTCAAAGTAACAGAATCTCATTGCAAGGACAGTATGCCACACAGAGTATACCAGTATCCCCTTTTAAAAAAACAAAACAAAAATTTGACTAAAACATTTTCTCAAAGTGAAAATCATCTTTTTCTCAAAAAAGTGATGCCCATTTAAATAAATGCTTTGAATCATCGCATTCGACTTTAGAGGTTCCACTGTAATTTGCAATAGCAAGAATATAATTTTGTAATAGAACTTCCTTTTTGCGATGCTAAAACGCCTCAGTTTCTTGAGCAGTATCAAATATTTGTTCTACTTTTATGCTTGCATAATGTGGAGTCTATGTGGATTTAATGCCCCCCAAATATGGTCAGTGCAATTTCGGTGGACGAATTCGATATACAGTTGAAAGAACATGTCAGTACCCGTACTTTGTATGTTTGCTCTTCACACTCGTTGCTGTACCCTCTTGACAAGAGTGTGTCACTGATACTAATAATAGACAGTTCAGTACTCCACCACCCACTTCCATATTTTTATCTTGCGCTAGTATGAATCCTATTGGAGGGATATCTGCAACCATAAACGCCAACAGGCTGCGAGCGGAAGGCATGGGCTCCCACGAGCAGGCGGTGCACTTCTCCAACCAGGACTATGAGACACTGAAGCAACAGTGCATTGAGTCGGGCTGCCTTTTCGAAGACCCCTGTTTCCGCTGAGCCCCCATCGCTGGCTTCAAGGAGCTCGCTCCCTACTCTGCAAAAACCAAAGATGTGGAGTGGATGAGACCCACGGTAAGACCACTGAAATGTCATCAAATGTTCTATCACTCCATAACATTACCTTCAATGAATTACTGCACTGTCTTGGTTCTTTCAATGTATCATTCCCTTGCATTTTTTTTAATGGAACATGATTTTTTATGGGAAAAACTGTGCTGTGTGTATTTTTAGATAATTAGATATGTTGTGTACTGTTGTAGGAATGGCTCTGAGATATAGTATATGATAAAAGTGTAGGTCACACTGAATACTTGCAGAGGCTTAACACTTAATACTAATTTTAACATCTGTGGGTGTTTTAATAGTCTTTTCCTATGGTAGTCTACTTAAGAGACTGAGAAATCACTATATTTGGTCAGAGTGTCATTGTTAAACCAGCAAATAGTGATGCACTGTACTGGACATCTTATTTTACTTCACAAGTTTATGAATGTTGACCTCTCTGATTTAGCTTCTCATGTAACTTGTAAAGCAGCATGACTGGAACGTAAACTCGGCAAACAGCATATCAGTGACCAGTTTATGCCTGAAAATGCAGACGGAATCGGACACGTCGTGGCAGGGGGTGATTAGACCACTTCAGCTGTCTGCATTCTCCTCCCCATATTGAGGGCGTTTGTTTACATAAGTCCCTCGGAGCCTTGATGCAAGAATAGTCTGTGTGCACGATTGTAATCCATATAGGCTTTGTATTAGCGTACAGAATTAATCTCAGAATGTGGATTTGTGCTCACCAAGACATATGCTTTTATTTCCGCTAAGGAACTGGTGAATCAGCCTCAATTTATTGTTGGCGGTGCCACCAGGACCGACATCTGTCAAGGAGCACTGGGTGAGTACGCTTTGGTTTAATTCCCTGCCAAAACCCCATGGTAAACTGACTAAATGACCTCTTGCTCCCTTCACCATTAACTTTCCCTGCTGGGTTTTCTTGGTATGTCATGGTTGACAACAGTGGTGCTTTTAGGATTTGACCTCGAGGGGTATCTAGCCACAGAATGTCAGGAATAATAATCCTTAATAGTGTATTTACATGGAGTCATTCCTTTTAACAATTACAATCATATGATTATTATTATTATTAAGCGTTACAGATAATGGATGGATGATGATTAAAAAGAATAACAATATTTGTTCAGTTATTTCCGTTTTTCACGGCCCTCTGAATAGGGATCGTCAGCCAGCATGGAAGGATTCTTAAAGTGCCAGGTGAATCCAACAATATTCATTATTACTGTGGGCGGCAACTGGCCTACTGGTTACCATAGCCATCTCACAGGACAGAGGTTGTTGGATCAAATCAGGCTCAGGCCTTCCTGTATGGTGTTTGCATGTTCTCCATGTGCCTGCGTAGGTTTTCTCAGGTTTCCTTCCACATTCCAAAAACAGGCATGGGAGGTTAATTGAAGACTCTAAATTATCTGCAGGAGTGAATATTGGTTTGTCAATATCAAGTATCAAGTACAACGTTATTGTCAAATGTGCTGTATGTTCAACATGCAGCACAGATGAAATTTCCTCCCTCTTAAACAGAAAACAAGAGATATGTGATCTGCAATTGGCTCGTGCACAGTTCAGGGTGTAGCCCCTCTCTCGCCTAATGTAACTCGTATATACGCTCCAGCACATCCACGACCATTGTGAGTAGAAGTGGCACTATGAAGATGGTAAATAATACAATGCGATGTTCAAAAGTAGTCACATTTGTAAGATGTCTTATTGAAGTGCAGAATATTTCAGTGGAATCAATCCATACATCCATTATATCCTCATGAGAGTTGCCAGTAACTGGAGCCTAGCTGTTTAAGAGAGAGGATGGGTACACCCCGGGCTAATAGACAAACAACCACATTTAGACAAACAATCATACTCACCTTCACATGTCTGGGCAATTTAAAGTATAACCGAGAAAGCATATTTTGGGGAATGTTTTCATGTAATATGCAATAACAGTAAAGACCTGCAACAGTGCAGACACTTTCCCAATTCATACGTATCTCAGAAAGCACATTTGAACATGAAATATTTAGTTTGTTGTCTGCTATTGTGTCGATCCAAAATGGCTGGCTCATCCTGGCACTTTAGCTCACGGATCCTTGCGGTGTATTGCAACTACATAATGACGACGATATGGATGGATGGATGGATGGATGAACGGTTAAGAACAATTGTAAAAGAGCCCAAGAAGGGCACTCTTCAGCACTGAGCATACACGAGGTCAAGATTCATAATGCTGCATTTGCTTATACTGCACTAGATAACAGAAGCTAACGTTAGCTATAAGCTGTGGCAGCTAGGCTGGTGTGAGCTAAAATTTTGAAATTATGTGCCTCCAATTTGTGCGAGTAAAGTACAGCTTCATTCAAACTCAAATTAAAAAATGGACCTTTTTTAAGCCAAGGTACAAAATTAGAAACGTCAAACAAAAATGTCACAAAAAGTAAATAGACAATTGAAATGCATGGGGAGGGGGTTGTTTCAAACCAAAATATTCTTTATTGAACTGACAGTTAGGGTAAGTGGCGTGTCTAAACATTTATGACTGAGTACTATATTGTTTTATGCGGGACAAATAATATTTACATTGGCGTAGACTAATGGTCAATTAAAAAACATTGTAGTAAAATACATATTGGTGTGTACTGCTAAAAATGGTCTGGAGAGGGCCATGGTTGAGAGTGTGCAAAATGGGATCAGTACTGTATTGTGGACACTGTAGAATTTTCTGCTTTGGGCCATTCCGCTTCTCTATCTTCAAAAACAGAAGAGACCTCAAAAGTCCTTCCTCTTCCTCCAATGTCAGATCCACTTTCTCATTTTCTGAACCATGAACATTTAAAATAACATTTCCTTGACATCTTTTGGTTCAGGGGACTGCTGGCTCTTGGCAGCCATTGCTTCTCTCACCCTCAATGAGAAGCTGCTTCATCGGGTTGTCCCACATGGTCAGTCCTTTGAAAATAGTTACGCTGGAATTTTCCACTTTCAGGTAATTTTCAAAGACACATCTTAATTGTGCAAGATGATTATGCCATTTTGACAGATGAAGTTGTTGTGTTTTAGTTCTGGCAGTTTGGCGAATGGGTAGATGTCGTCATAGATGACCGACTTCCTGTCAAAGATGGCGAGCTGATGTTTGTGCATTCTGCTGAGGGCAATGAATTCTGGAGTGCCCTGCTGGAGAAGGCCTATGCTAAGTAGGTAGTTTTGAAGGCTGCTCAGTCTATAAATTATTCAATGGAGTGCATGTTCTATAAGAGCAAAGTGTAAATCTCTACCACATTAGGAAGTGCTGCAGTTTCCCGTCAATATTGCTGAAGAGTTAGTGTATTTTCTTCTTTGTTGTGTCCATCAGGCTGAATGGAACCTATGAAGCTTTGTCTGGAGGGAGTACCACTGAAGGTTTTGAAGACTTCACAGGTGGCGTGTCAGAGTGTTACGAACTCGGCAAAGCTCCCAGAGATTTGTACAAGATCATCGGCAAAGCTCTGGATAGAGGCTCCCTGCTGGGCTGCTCCATTGATGTAAGGGCTCAAGTCACTCAAGTAGCTGATACTGCGTTGCAGCCAAACACTCATTTTTGCCACTTGGACATTTTGTAAACTAAAACATTGTCAAAATTAACAGTTTTCGTTATTAGCAGGATAGGTGCGAAAACAACCACTTCTCCCCAACTCCGGCACCTCAGAGAAAGTGGGCGTGTGTTTAGTCGGCAGTGGTGGTACAAGGGTGGCTCTTCACTTTGTGAAATATATATTCTTTGATTGGGAGGGTCTGGTGCTTAGAGAGCAGGAATACTCTGAGATGGTTGAATGGAGGAAAACACCACGTGGGAGGTGTTTTTGGTGAGGAATTAGCATTTTAACATTGCTAAAAACTAAAATAAATAGTTTCATTAGCATGATATGGGCATCATATCCGATTATCCAAATTCTTTGCGCATTTTACATTTTATTATAAAATTTAAAGCAATACACATTTTACCATGCATTGTAATTTATAGGTAAATATATTACATATTCTGTGCATCTCATAAAAAAAATTAAAGTAGTAAAAAATTGTTAGCATAATTACGCTAAAAGTTAGTAATTCAACTTTCGAAAGTTGCTCAAAGGTGATCACACATAGTGAGTGACTTTCTGCGTTCTAGTGTGTTGTATTGATAATGCATTTGTTTTATTGGGCGTGGGCGATGGCCAGCACAAACATTTTCCAAGACTGCATCATGGAGTGAGTTTTGTAATTGCACCTAGATGCCACCACAGAAGATTTGTTTACAGCACTACCGTTTAATCATACAGCAGAGGTTTCTCACTGAAACGCAATTTGTCCTTTTCATCCCAGATAACCAGTGCCTTTGACATGGAGGCTGTAACGTTCAAGAAGCTAGTGAAGGGCCACGCCTATTCAGTCACTGGGCTGAAGGAGGTACGTGTGAGTGGGACACTACTAGGCAGCAACTGGCGTTATATTTCTTGTTGACACGTCTGTGTGATGTAGGTAGATTACCGTGGCAGACAGGAGCGTTTAATCCGAATTCGTAATCCTTGGGGTCAAGTGGAGTGGACCGGTGCCTGGAGTGACAAGTGAGTCTTCCGAGTATACCAAATGTCAGCCTATAGACAAACTCCCATGTTGATGTTTTGTCCCATTCCGTGAGCCGGTAGCCAAATAAACTGAAATCTGATGATGCACTCCTGTTCTTTGTAGTTCCTCGGAATGGGAGCACGTTGATCCATCTGAACGAGATGAAGTGCATTTGCAGATGGAAGATGGAGAGTTTTGGTACGTGTGACAGGTGCCGCATTGCTTATTCAATATTAATATGGAACAATGGAAAAATCAAGTCTTGTAAACAAACCGAATTAAAGATTAAATTGGGCTATGGCCTATTTTACCATTCGTGGATGCTTAAATCTAAATGGGTTTACTGTGAGGCAGTAAATATTGTGTAGTATCCATCCATTCAATTTCTATCATGCTTGTTCTATTAGAGCTGTGGGGAGCTATCTTAGCTGACTTTGGAAAATAGGAAGAGTACGTGCCGGACCGGTCGCTCGCCAAATGCTGGCCACAAATGGAAAACCAACCACTCAGACTAACTGTAAATTCACAATTAACAATTTAGGTTCATCCATTAAACCAAGAGATTAAATATGGGAGGGAACAGGATAGGCTCCGTCTCACCTACGAGCCGAGCCTGATAAGAATAAGCACTTTAGAAAATGGATGTTTGGAAGAATCGACAATAATGAAGGATCGACAATAATGATTCATCCATTCAATGTCGTTACGTTTTGAGCTTTGTTTCTTGTCTGGATACTGAGCTATAACCTCCTCTTCAAATTTTCTGTATTGAATCCTCTGACACAACTGAATTCCAAACTGTCAACCCACTTCTTGTACTTTAGAATTCCATCTTTTTCTTTCCTTCCAGGATGTCCTTCAGTGAATTCCTGAGGCAGTTTTCCCGACTCGAAATATGTAATCTGACCGCTGACGCTCTGAAGGAGGACGCTCTCAGCCACTGGAACACCATCAAATTTCACGGCACGTGGAGAAGGGGCAGCACTGCCGGAGGCTGCAGGAACAATCCCAGTGAGTCGTGTTCTGACAGAAGCTATCGTTCTGAAAATTTTGGAAACAAGACTTGAACAGCAACTCTGCAATGTTTTTAGACACATTCTGGATAAACCCTCAGTATAAGATCACATTGCTTGAGGAGGATGATGACCCCGACGATGATGAGGTCGCCTGTAGTTTCTTGGTTGCACTGATGCAGAAAGACCGCCGTAGACATCGCCGACATGGTCAGGATATGCACACCATAGGCTTTGCGCTATATGAGGTATGAGTGAAGACGAGTTCTCTTCATTGTTCATCAATCTGCAATTAACTCTGCTTATTTTATGACAGTTTTTTTGTCTTTGTGTATTCTTGCAGATCCCCGAGGAGGTAAGCATTACATCAGCAACATGTGAAGTGAAGACATGTTTTTTTCTTGGTGCAATATTTTATAATACCAGATTTAGCATTGTGATGCATTCACCAGACACTTTACTAGGTACACATGCACAATCCATCGAGATCCAATAATAAATAATAAAGTTGCATTCCAAATTCTGCCTCTGCAAAGACAGTAGTGGTCAGTTTGGAATGACACCATTCGAGATGTGTAATTTAACTGTTTTGTTCATTCTTGTAGTTGGCAGTGGTACAACTGGGTCAAGTGCAGTTGTACCACTGCCAACTACCACCACAATAATAAACAGATCTGGTGAGATCGGTTTCTGTTTGTTTTGGTCATTTTAGCTAACATTAGCGCAGCAAACTATTAGAACCTGATCTCAGTGTGACACAAAACAGTTTTACGCCCTAATTATATATAAAAAGGCAGCTTCAGTCAAAATGGGACATTATCTTTTATAGAGGCAGAACTTTTTACACCGCTATTGAGTTGGGATTCATTCCTATTGCTGCTTGAAAAACTGAAAAATTAATCAATAACTACATTTCAAAATCATAATTCAAACATGATTTGAATAAAATGGCCAATGGCACATTTGTTTTCTTACTGCCCTCAGTTTCAAGGTTGCCAGAATGTCCACCTGAAGAAGAATTTCTTTCTGAGCAATCAATCGTGTGCTCGCTCTGAGACATTCATTAACCTCCGGGAGGTGAGCACACGGCTCCGTCTTCCTCCTGGAGAGTATCTCATTGTCCCCTCCACTTTTGAGCCCGGTAAAGAGGCTGACTTTGTCCTCCGAGTCTTCACTGAGAAACAATCAGAAACAGAGTATGTGTCTTTTTTTTCCACACTTGAGTGGTCTTATTTCAAGGGTTGTAAAAAAACAAGTGTGATGTCATTATATATTGCAGAGAACTAGACGATGAAATCTCTGCTGATTTAGAAGAAGAGGTATGTGTACCTGTCTGACACATGAGTTATATGGGAAGAAGTTAGAAGTTCTCAACATATCTGATACTACATAACCTGTAATATAATTCACCTTGCCTTCAGGAAGAAATAACCGAAGATAACATTGATGAGTCCTTCAAGTCCATGTTTGCCCAACTAGCAGGAGAGGTAGGCTGTGGAAAACTCACACATTCAAGGAGCCATATTTGGTCAATTAAACTTAAGCCCCACCTCACTGAAAGACTAGAACTGTTTTATTTTTCCGAGCCAGTCCCTGAAGATATGTAATGATAATGATGAAAATGCTATAACAACATGAGAAAATTAATTATTGTTTGAAATATAATAAATATGTATTTCAATGGATCCCCTGCAAGTATATTTGTCAAAATGATGCATTAAACTTGAAATAATGTAACTGAATTTAAGTCTTTTTCATGCAGGACATGGAGATTTCCATTCGAGAGCTGAAGACCATTCTGAACAGAGTCGTCTCGCGCCGTGAGTTTTGTTTATTCGCAATGATAGATTGATAGCTGCTGGAATGCTGACATGTTAGTATGCCTCTTGTGTATACACTGTCTATTTACTGAATGGCCTCTCCTTTTAAGCGTCTGTGAAACTCCACTTTTGGTGTTCTCTCAGATAAGGATCTGAAGACGGACGGCTTCAGTCTGGAGTCCTGCAGAACCATGGTCAACCTTATGGACGTATCCTCTTGCCTTATCAGAAATCAATTTGAAAAACTACAATACAGTTTTACAATAGAGTACCGGTACTATAATTGTGTCAGATTTTTGCATTGCATTGGTTGCTTAGTTAAACACCATGACAAGATTTTCATTAGAAGGATGGAAGTGCTCGCTGGGAGTGGTGGAGTTCCAGGTTCTTTGGAATAAGATTCAAAGTGGCTGGTGAGTGAGAAAAAGTATGTCGTGCATTACAAGCATTTCAACCAAACTAAACATGTATTCGCTTTGCTTCCAGCTTGTCTTTAGGCAGTTTGATCTTGACAAGTCAGGTGCCATGAGTTCCTATGAGATGCGTCTTGCTGTGGAGGCAGCAGGTACAAATGCTCACTATTTAGTTGCATTTAAATAATAGTTGACAAGCGAGATCTACCCTCATGTATTTTATCTTTTGAAGGTTTTAAACTAAACAACAAACTGAACGAGATTCTGGTGGCCCGGTATGCAGAGAATGAGATGATCGACTTTGATAACTTCATCAGCTGCTTGGTCAAGCTTGAGGCCATGTTCAGTGAGTACTCTTCCCTTGCTGTTATTTTGTGTGTGACTTTGCCCATAAATACCTCGTGGCCATTCAATAACATGTAAACGGCATTATTTTACACAGGGTCTTTCCTGCAGTTTGACAAAGAGTCCTCGGGAGTGGCTGAATTGACTCTCATAGAGGTGAGTTCTGAATTCTTGACTTGCAAGCCTTTCCATCAAACTTCCCTCACTGCATTACTCTCTCTCTCTCTGCTAGTGGCTTTACCTGACCATGTGTGGTTGAAGAGGACTCTATACCAAGTTGAGGGGTGGCAGCAGCCTGCAGATTGTCACAACTGTTTGAACGCTCAGCCTTGAAAATCCTGTAACATTTCCCACACTAGTGTATCCAAAGTAGCAAAGGAGCTGTATAGACACATTGAAAAGTCTATCCATGCCAAGTGTCTCCCACTAAAAAGTTGTAAAACTATGCAAACCTGAAGTATGCAGCTATGGCGCCTGCATGAGTATATGCGTAACCACCGAATGGCAAGTTATTTGCATGGTGATATTTCTGTATTTTAGGTTGGCTTTCTGTAAAAGTCTGAAATATTTTGCAACATAAACGGTAGTGCTTTAAAAATTAAATTTTCACGAATTATCACATTGACATAAGAACTTTTCTTACTTTGTAATATGACTTACATTTTTAACAGGATAGTGTCCATTCAACTTTGCACCCATTGGTAGCGACAGACTTGATCATGGCTTTTTTTTTTTTAAATCCTATTGTTTGTGTTGTTAGAAACAAGCCGCACATCTGTGAGGTTTCATCCTAAGGGTTTACTTTGTACTGAAATTTTAGTTGAAGCTGCTAGCAAAAATGCCTCATGTTAAACACTGTCGCTTACATTTACAGGGATCACAGTATTGGAATGCCTTATACATGTCCTTAGCTATAAGCAGCTAAATTAAAATGTGCCAGTTATGTGTTCAGAATGTGTGTCGTGCCTTCAATAAATAATGCCATTAACATTCTTCATTTTAAGGTTTGTTGATTGTGTGCACAACATTTAGTTGACCCACATTTGCTTGTTAAACAGACCATACCATGCGTTTAAGGTAAAGGTTGTATTTATTGTAAGCAAAGAGATGACTGTCAAACAGAAACTTGAGCCTACTGCATACAATACTGTAATTGACAAAACGACCAAGTGGAGAGATTTTCAATCAAACAAAAGAACTAGCAATTGCCAGCACCTTCGAGTAGTCCCCCTCCATTCGTTTACGTAAATGAGTGGGTATGGGAACCTTAATCCTTGTTCCTGTGGGGTTCCCATTCTCCTCGATCAGAACAACGTTATTTGAATCGAAGCGTGGATTCATACGTTCTCCTGGCATTTTGTGACCAACAATTAGTGCTGCTTTCTTCTGTCCTTTAATGGCCAGCAACACTTTGTCACCAACTTTTCCAACGCCGTTCTTGGTGTATACATGGATCACTCTCGGAGGCCGGTGGTAAGGTGTATTTCCGAGAGAGCTGTTATCCACCACTCGCACTCTGGTCATTTTTTGAATGGCAGCTACAGCAGAGGACACGCTGGAGAAAGTTTTTTTTTACATTTATTTTTGTCAGGATGCTGATTCCGTAGTCAGGCTAACTGGTATGGATATCTTCTTCATTGAAGAGACTCGAATAATATAAAAATATAAAATATGTAGATCGTATCGTAAACAGGCGAGTTAGAAAATGTGTTTACTATGTTTGTGATCCAGAGGTTAGGAGATTTTATAAAATGTTGTCAGACCACAGGGCAAAAGGCATCGAACAAGTTGGTGTCGATTTGCATGTACTGTACGTTTATAAATATACTTAAATATAGAATACAATTAAGTTTCTACTGTTAAAAAATAATGTTTCTTGTTAAGCAACCTTTCAGCATCAATCAAATAACACAATAGTCATGGTGCAGGCTAAAGATCGGTGGGCCGCGTGTGCTGCCAGAAAACTTACCCGAATGTCCTCTGAGGAATTAAGCACAGTGTATCAGCGAGGAGCCCGGTGACAGGTCTTGCAATCAGCTGCAGCGCCATCACTGCAAGGGATACTGTTCAGGATCTTGGTAAATTGTACAAAAGTATGTGGCTACTGCTATCGCTAAGTTATGGTCGCATGGTTGAAACAAACAGGGTCCATTATTAATGTTAATTCATTCAAATAATTTTACACACAATTAAAACGCCTGCTTTTGTCCTACCAACCCAAAACCTTTATCAAAAATATGAGTTGTATTACCGTTCTTGTTCAGTCCATGCCAATGTCAAATGTGACGTAATTAACAAGCGACAGGACGCGTCGTGTATTACACATTCGATAAATTTGACGGATTGTAAATGTCGGAAATACGTTACCTTTTTAATGCTATTGACATATTAACAATGTGCACATGTCAAAGAAATCACTAATGTCGCGAATAGAGCTGGCAATTTTTTTCACTATCTAAAACGTCATACGCATGCGCCTCTGCTAATAGAAATATAGAACCTAGATTCCTCACAGCAGGAAAGCTGTTAAGTGGTTCTGTTGCGAATCTGCTTCACATTTCTACAAGTCATACGTCTGTGTCTGCCATACTTCAAGCATGATTGGCGTCTCCGCCCGCTGGACTGGTCCGTCTTGATGGTTGTCCAACCGGCTGTCTTGACATGCACAATAGTCACTGCGTTGACGAGCGCATCGTTGTAAACAGGTTCATGGTGTAGTTTGCTGAGATACTAAGTTTTCATTTTTCTATTAGCCTGACGTTGTGACGAGGGACGTTAAACTAAAAAAAAAATTGTAGTTTGGTCGACTCCAACTGTCTTATGCTACGTCGAGCAGCTAATAGGCTACGCTTCACTGCTAGCCCCCATTGACGGAGTGACAAGTCCGCTGACGACTTACCTTGTTGAATGCATACGGAAAGGTAAGTCTACCTACCTGCACGGGATTGAGCTCATTCACACCATTTGTCCTCATTTTAAACCGCGGTGAAGTTATAATGTCCATTTGGTACTTCTGAATGAACTTTATGCTTGACAGACCAAGTAAACTGAGTGATACTGTTAGCGTTAGCAGACGAACACGATATACTCACAATAAGCGACTCTGGTCATTATTTATTATTACAAGGCGCTGTAATAATAATTCTTATGACTCAACTCACTTAGACCAAGATAGTGAATAGCGTAGCATACTTGTGATTACATGTAACTTGTGGGACACCGTCAAGATACAGAACGATCTATTAGGTAATGTAGCTTGTATGGCCAATATATGCTTTGCTTTCTGTGCGTGTTTGACTCCCTGTAGGAATTTGACCGATATCGAATCGGTAATTTACATATTAATTCAGCATTGCAACCTTGACAAACTCCTGACATTTTTTCCCATTGGCGAACCACAAGTGCAAAGTAAGCAGCGTCAAGTAGATTTGATGAGTCTTTTTAAAGAAGGTGACACGGACAATTAAGCAGTCAAAAAGTGTGCGGCCGCGTTCATGGGCACAGTAGGGTGTGCTGTGTCCTCCTTGGGGCTGACATCGGCCCATTTGAACCCTGCGGTCTCTATTGGTTTATTGTTGGGCTCTGGCTGCATCTTGCCGCAGTGATGTCACAGCATTCCATGGAGCAGATAAACGACTTAGTGTTGGGGCAGATGAGCACTCAGCATCGCGAATGTTGCTAATAGTGAGTGGGTCGAAGGCCAAATATAAAGGAGTGCAACTGTGTAAACACATGTATCAGCACACGCTAGTCTAGGACACCAGTTTTGTTTTTATGTCCTTATCAAAACATGCAAAGTATGTGAGTCTCAAATGGTGGTTGCATGTACACGGTAGTGGGAAGTAACGGAGTACGTCTTTGCTGTACACAAGTAAACTTTGTAGTTATCTGTACTGTACTTTCTGAGTATTTATTTTTATGCACACTTTTTACTCTTACCCTCTCAATACAAACACAGATATCAGTACTTTGGTCTCCTTACTTTCTCAAACTAGGCTTGTTGCTTTTTTCAACCTTGGAGACAAAAGAAATATTTAGAGGTAAAGTCAACTGCTTTTCAAATTGTCATTGCTTCAGTTCTTGGGACAGTTGTGACATGAAGGAACCGGAACCAGGAAATATTAATGATGATGCTGCAAAAGATTCAGAGAAAAATGGTATTCCCCATCCATCACCCTATTGAAGAGAATTATTTGGTGTTCTTTGCTCACAGAATAATTTATTGAAATGCGTCATTTTGTGCCAGCCCACAAATGTCGTCTTAAAAAAATTTTGTTAATTGTATCTTGTATGCTGTTTTTTCAGTGATCAAATTAGATTTATTTTTCTTCTCAGTACGATCACTTCACAGTTAATCAATTAAGGGAACTGCTATGAAGAAGTTTTTGTTGTGACACGTTATCCAAAAGAGTGTTGTTGCAAAAGGTACAATTCCGTCTGCACTTGGCATTTACTTACTTGCAAGTCAATTTTCCCACGGAGTATTTCTTCCCATGTACAGTACGTTGTGTGGATACTTTTTCCACCTCCGTAGGATAAGAATAAATGCACTTTCATGTATAAAGCATGTCTTCTTTATCAGCTATATTGTAGTGATCTCCCAAAAACAAACATGTTTCCTGAGCATCCATTTCTCGTCTATGGTGTTTATATTCCTTCTCACTGGTACAATTCCATGCTGGTAAAAAACAAACATACGACCCCCCCTCCCCTCCACACACACACACAAATAAATAAAATAGAAAAAAAAGTTAAATAGTTAATTCTGCTTACAATGCTCACTCAGCTGAATTCTGCCAAAATAAAGTGCTCTCACGTCTTGGACATCTTGTGTCACGTTTAAGGTATTTTGTCCCTGCAAAACTGATCAAATTCTAAATTGAATCAAGTCAAGTTTTCTGATGAATGTTGGCAAAAATCAGGGGCTCGCCTGATGTCATTCAGTGACTTTCGATAATATGTAAATGAATTATGTGTACTGTAATTTTTTAATTTCAACACCAAAACTGGTTGGCACAAGGCCCTTGTCTTCAAATTTTCACAAACTCCTTCACCACTCTAGCTACATGTATTTGTGTCCTTAAATTCATCCAAACAGGCATCGTAAAACATCGGCTCTTTCTGATTGCCTTCCTCTTTGGCCTTGTTTCTCATGAGGATCCATGAGGAAAAAATTAAACTTTGGCTATGCGTCTTACGACTGTTTACAAATGCACAATTGTTTTGCAAACACTTGCTACTGATACTATTTCTTCACTGTCATTTTCCTTGTGACAAGAAAAAGTGTTTGCGACAAGTAAAACTGTAAACATTTTTCTATACAACCCCTGACAAAAAACAGAATTTGCTACAGTCGCAAGCATTTGTCGCTTAATGAGATACGGGCTTCAGTGGAGTTGTTCTCCACATGTTTTGTCTGGCTTCCTCTCACCTCTTTCTATTAGGCGTAGAAAAAAAAGTAGTGTGTTTCCGGTAACATGAAATTTCAGCATAGGGTCGGTAGGTCGGACAACGTTTTTTTTTTTTAATCTTTTTTTCTCCCTCCCTCCCCCATCAAAAACGTAAACAAAATAACCATAAAACATAAAACAAGGAGACATTGAAACCAGTGCCGGATGCTCGTCTGTCAATGAGGGGAAGCTCAATTTTGATTGACATCATAAAATGTGTCCGTTTATTTATACGCGAATTCTACTCTAGCTCCGTTGCTTTTCAAGAAAATGATCTGTGACCCTGTCATACCAACAAGGCGTCTTTTCCCCGTACTTAATTAGTGTCCTACAACTATAGGAACTACAATAAAACCCACCAGAAATAAAAGATTAATTTGTCGCTAGTTGTTTGTTTACAACAAAGAGTGTCGCTAAAATGATTAGGAGAAGTCTCCAGCTCAACTCGAACAGAATGCGAGTTGAAAAATGCTCGACGGACGCCTACACTAAAAGCTCGGTGATTGGCTCATTTCAATGTCAATCACTAAAAGCTCGGTGATTGGCTCATTTTCAATGTCAATCGAACTGGCACACAGGCATCCAATCTGATGCAGAAAAGCCTGGCGTCCGGTACCCTCCCACTGCCATCCAGTCCCAGAGACGCCGAACTCCGTGGGCGGGACAAAACCAGTTTGTATCCAATGACTCGCCTCCGCTCAACGTATTGGGATAACCTACCCTGAACTCACTATCGTTTAAAGCACAGCTAAGCTGCGGCGTGAAGGAGAAGGGACTCGCGTCGCACGTCGTAACCAGTAATAAGCTGATTCGAGGCAAAAGTTGAGCACGTTGTAGCGCATATTTAGTCAATGACATGTACACACAATGACATTTACATTCATATATTTCATCACTTATTCTTTGACATTTTAGGGGAAGCCAAGCTTCCCTTGCAGTCCGAGAGCAATCGCCACTGATTGAAACACCGCCGGCGGCGGCGAAGTTGGGTACGCAGCGGCTGGGTGTTAGAGCCTCTGCGCCCCGCGACCTAGACGGCCCATGGTGGTCGTGGCCCGGCCTGGACTAGGTGCCGTAAGACTAAGGCGGACGGGGGTCAACGCCAACGAGCGCTGGTCGGGCGGGCGGGGAACGCCGACGGCGCCTGATCGGGTAGTGACGGGGACGGGCGGGACGCGGAGGTGGCGCGAAGCGCACCGACCGACCCCGCGCCCGACACCGTCCCCTCCCCGCGACGCCGCCGCCGCCGTCGTCCCCGCCGCTCCGCGGCGGCGGCGCCGCCGCTTATTTGGGTTTCGCACTCGCCCGGGCTCGAGGCAGGTGCGCCGCCGCCGCCGCTCGCGGGTCGGTCGCTGGGCGGGCGCTGGTGTTCGTGGCGGGGGCAGAGTAGACGACCGCCAACGACCGGCGCGCCGTACCACAACCCCGCCCGCCCCACCGTCACGCCCGCCCCGCCTCCCCGCTGCCGACTTCGAACGCCGCCGCCGCCGCCTCGTTGAATCTTTTCGATACAGCAGTGGATGCTATTTTCTTAATATTATGGTGCGAGCATGCGACTGCAACACACAAAACGCGGTTTAAACTGTTATCGGAGATCGTGGCCGCCGCCACGATTCAATGTTGTTGACAGACGACAGGGCAAATGACGCAACGTGAATATCGCGAGAGTTTGCACCAATGTAAACGCTCTAAATTCATCTTTCCTTTTGTTATTTATAATTTTGTCTGTGGTTTTATTGTTCTTGTTTTGATTGTAAAGCGTCCTTAAGTGTTTTGAAAGGCTATTATTACACAAAAATGTAGGTTTTAAAAAAAATGCCGACCGTAAAGTTTTTCTTTGAGGTAGAAATTCTCGGTCGGTCGGTCGGGTTACCGGAAACACACTACTTTTTTTTCTACGCCTTAGTCAAAGTCTGTTTGAATCTGTGCTCGGATGTTCCATGTTCGCCTAACATTTCATCTAATTTGCCTGTGAGAGTAAAAGGTAATAGTGTTCACTCTGGAATGGATGGATTAATCTTTCTATTGTTATTTCCGTTGTTTCCTATGAAGACCATTGTCTTCTGTACAACAATGACATTTTACACTAGAGATATAATTGTTTCCATGAAGGCATAATTAGAGTCATTAAAACTGATATATGTACTGACCCTAATGGAGCAAAATATTGCATGGCATTTTGAGATGCAAAATGTGTACAATTCGAATCAATCATCAAAAAATCTAATTCCATTAACGCAAGCAAATACTAAACAAAGTTTTAACTACCGTAGTGACATGCATATAAAAGTAAAAACAAGATCCCGTTTGTACATCTTGTACCTACAGTAATGGGAAATACGAGAAGCTTGATGATGATGACTGGTCCTGAAAATGCTTGAATTTGATCTTGGAAGTGCCCTATTAATTTATAGAGTGAACACAAAATACATGATTTATTGTAACAGCACAAAATGGGAAGAATGAGCTGATTGAAAGAAAAATAAACACCTTTTGGTTGTCTTATGTGTTTTCACAGCAGTTGGGCATGTGATGAACAAGAGAAATGTCAGCTTTGGACAAAGGGGACAGAAACTATTCATCTGTTCATGATGATGATTTAGACCATTAGGTCTAAATTTCTCTTGACCGGAAAACATTTTTTGCTATTATCCTGTTCCTTTTCAGTGTGCATAAGCGATTTATACTGAGTGTTCTAAACACACTGGCCCTTCTTTACAGATTGTCAGCATGTTGCAGTGAGTGATGCAAGTGCTGGTATTAGGGATGGCCATCTGGGGGGCGCAAGCTTGCTCTGACTCACAAAGCTGTACGACAACGCTGCCACCCAATGCCACCTCCAAAGAGTACTGCTACTCGGCCCGAATTCGCAGCACGGTGCTGCAGGGCTTGCCCTTTGGTGGCGTACCAACTGTTCTCGCCCTTGACTTCATGTGCTTTTTGGTGAGTTGTTCTGGAACATACGTCCATTCTATGTTTTTTCCCCAAGGAGTACCAATATTTTAGTTTTCTAATCCATCCATTTCTTGCAAATAATTGTGCACTTCCAGGGCTTGCTGGTCGTGTTCTCTTTCTTGAAAAGTAGCGTGGGACTATGGACGTCTCGCTTTGGTCTCTGATGCTGACAGGTAAAGTATCTCTGTCAGGATACCTTTAAAGTGTTCGTGGTTACTTCAGAAATGTGCAACAAAAAGTAATGTGCTACGCTTTTAAAAACAATTTAAAATATTTATTTTTTATTTTAATCTTATTTATTATTTTGTTATTTTATGTGAACTGTTCTGTAAAGTGCTTTGTTACAGCTGAAGCTGTTGTGAAAGCGCTATATAAATAAATATGTATTGTATGGTATTGCATTGGCTGCCCTTCCTCAAATTTCAAAGGGTTACATTTATAAAAGGTATTATCAATCCACCCAATTTCTGTACACCATATCAATGATAAGGAAACCAATAAGGAATCAATGACAAGTAAAACAATCAATGACATCTTACTTCTTCACAGCTGTTCTGTTATGTTTGCTACGGTCGGGGGGGTGGGGGGGGGTCATTTTCTGTCGAACTTAGTGTGGTAAACAGTCACTCACAATCTGTTTTTATACCCAGAGTCATTGTCATGGATTAGGCTATAAAACAGGAAGTGTGTGTTTGCCAACAGTGAAGATATGCTCATTACACCAAAGGGAGCATATATGCCTTGTCAATTTTTGTCCCAGACAAAAGAACAAAACAAAAAAATCAATTAAATACAGTTGACACAGCAAAATTAAGCGCTAACTGGAGCAAACCTCTCAAGGATTTGACCCAGACAGGAAGTCTGTGTCAGCAGCACATGGTGTGTCTGGTTGAGTTTAAGCACTTTCGGTGGAATCAGACCTGAAGTTAACCTTTTCATGCATCATTAACGATAACCTGTAACATAATAACATGATAGGCTGTCCACTATTGTAACCGTTGCCCCTGAAAGGGTTAATATTACATTTAGATTAACAGCAGTATCATCAAATGAAATAATCATATTGATAAGACAAAACATCTACCGTTAATTGTCATTGTTTGTGAAATTTACACTTTGGCGTAACTTCACTAGATCCTCAAGAGTCATTATTGCAAGTAAAGATTTTTACAATTATGACATTATTCTTATAATTAAATGACATTGTTTTTTTTCTTCCCATTTTAGTGTAGCTCCAATACATTAGAAATTATACTTGGGAATCCAAGTTTCGCCCAAACCCACTAATCAAACGCTAAAGAGATGCTTCGCGGTAGTGTGGTGTTCTGAAGAGTGGTTAAATAATTTCACCAATACATTTGAATGGCAAGATTAAAAATGTCAACTTGAGGCAGAGAACACCCAAAACCTTGTGGATTCTGAAAAGGTTTACCTCATGACATGCTGCTTTGTAACCCACATTTCCCAGCTGTGGACATTTGGATTTTACTCCTCCACTATTTTTGCAGCTGCGTGTCAACTGATAATTGGGTTGTAGCATAGTGGGGTGATGGGAGGGGGTGGCAGCTGTCAAAGTCCTTTGTCAAATATTATTTGTTGAAAGCAGACTATTTAAGTGGTGAAGCTCAGTATCAGAAACAGTGATGCGATTACGTATCTGTTCATTGCTAGTGGTATTTTTTTGTTGTGTGCTAGGAAGCTTAAATTAGAATGCTTGTGGTGTGAAATGTTTCTTCGCTGTACCGGTGAACCCATCCATACTAGCAAGCAGAGTTGCTTCGTATCAGCATAACTAAATGTTTTGCCTGTCTTTTCACCAGGAGAATGGATCAGCGTTACAGTCGTCTGGATGATCGGGAATAGTATGTTATGTTTGTATTGCCTTTTCCTCACTTGCTCCCTCTTTCTGTTGTTAACCTAGCTACCACTTTTAGGTTTCCTCATTCTTGGTGTTTTAGTTTTTCCTCCTCCAGGTGTTTCCCAGTGCCAGGGTCCTAAATGATTCTCACTCCTCTTGCCAATGTCATTGTTGTGCTGCTGTGTCCTTGTCTTTAATTAGATCTGTGTGTACTAATCTCTGTATTAACCTCTTTCTGAAGCATGGCCTCCTCCTGTGTGGCCGCACAGCATGATGCTCACAGACAAGACTCTTAGTAGAAGTTGTAATGCTACTTTGTCTCCTCTTCACCTTGACTGCTACACTTGAGAAACCCTCTCTAATTTCTCATTGGAATGAAGGAGACCCTCTCGCGAGGGTGACATAATTCTTCTAATAAACATACTGTGAGCTCCAGCAGAGCTCCGGCATTTCCTGAACCTATGACACCAAAAAGTGCTCCTCTCACTCTCGCGTTTGTATATAGAGCAGGGGTCACCAACCCTTTTCAAACTGAAAACTACTTCTTGGATACTCATGAATGATAAGGGCTTGCAGTTAACCACACCTCGGCAATAATACATTTGTTCAAATTGCCTTTAACTATGTTGTTGTTCATGGTCTTCATCTGTGTGAAGATACTGATCACATTCCTGATTTCTCACAATAATTATAAACCATGAGATAACAATGTAGGAAACACATAAATATCCAATTGTAACACATTACTGTAAATAACTGCAATTGTTCATATTTTCTAATATTCACTTCTTATCGCACTCCTAGGAAATCACAATGTACCATCTCTGGTGAGCTATTTTGAAAACAGGCCCGCAATACTCAAATGGTCACTACGGTCTGCCTGACGCCCATGGGCGGCATGGCATGTTGGTGACCCCTGAATAGAGTATATTAAGGGACAGCATTCGCTCTGCTCAACTCAAAAGGATGTGCTTCTTGTTCATGTGTCTGGGCTTTTTCTGGGCTGAGTTCTCTTTGCGACGTAACAAGAAGTTAGGAAGTTCCCAGACTCACTTTCCATGCTCTCTCATTTTGAAAGTAACTGTTGCTGTTGCGCTGACTGTTAAGGAATGATCTCAAAACGTGATTCTGTCTCTAGTCTGTGCAAGCGCATATTCCCTGCAATAAGCCACGGGTCTTGTCTGAAAGGGACAGGCGAATAAATCCTGGCTCTTATGCTTCCAGTGCACCATTTTACTGCAAATGCAGTGTGAAAAGGTTGTGTTTTTGTGTGTACAGGCGTTCCCATTCTACTAATGGCAGTTTCAGTGTGTTGAAAATGTTTCCCCTTTTAAACCATGACAATGCTTTGGGTTGTGTTATGTTCACACAGTGCGGTCGCTGCCTTAACAGAGGCACCTGAACGCTATGAGCGCCTCACCTCAGTTTCCAGCTCGGTTGACATAGATCAAAGAGACACAGTAAGAATGCCGTTACTGTTACAGAATGGGCAAGTGTGTTTGGCCTTGTTTCATTCATATTATTGCTCTTTTCTCTTATAGGGGTTCTGTTCCTGGCTCACTGCCATCTTCCGAATCAAGTCAGTCGGCCTTGCTTTTTATTAGAGACAGTGTATTAATACTTTTTAAACGTGACTTTTATTTTCCCCAGATGAATAGACTAAAGCCAGATACCTCACACTTTCTTGTTATGTTTTACCTTGTAGGGATGATGAGATAAGGGAGAAGTGTGGGGAGGATGCAGTGCATTATTTGTCCTTCCAGCGCCACATTATTGGCCTGTTGGTCGTGGTGGGTGTGCTCTCTGTTGGCATCATCTTGCCTGTTAACTTCTCAGGAAACCTACTTGGTGAGTTCACTGTGTTTTGTCACAAAAGGATGGGGCCACTTTGTGTGACACAAAATTAAAAAAGCAGAAATGATTGTCGTCTTTTTTTCCGACAGAAAACAATGCTTATAATTTTGGAAGAACTACTATAGCAAATCTAGATGCAGAGTGAGTATTTCTTAAGCAGCAAATTTTTGCACCAATGTGATTTACAGTCTGTGTTGCTTAACACTTGATATATTAACTTTTTTATCTTATCCAGTAATGCACTTTTGTGGCTGCACACCATATTTGCATTCCTTTACCTGTTACTGACAGTATGCAGCATGAGAAGACACACCTCCAAGATGCACTATGCAGAAGATGACCTGGTTGGTTTCACAAAATTCCTTCCACCATCAAACTTAAAGAAACATTTATGACATCCTTTCTCCCCAACTCACTGCAGGTCAAACGAACATTATTTGTCAATGGACTCTCCAAATATGCAGAAGAAACAGAAATAAAGCAGCACTTTGAGTAAGTGCCTTCAAATATTTGTTTTGTGTGATTTCATTTTGAATCTCATTTCCTGTCTGCTCATGTACTCGATAACTGCATTAGAGTATATGAGAGCCATGCCTTTTCCTCTTAAAGCTGGTTTCGGCAACTATGTACCCAGTCTGAGACAATGGCCGGACTATAAGTATAAATGTTGGTAATAGAAGCCAGATGAGTAGAATAAGCAAGTAATGTGTCATTTCCTTCTAGTGAGGAGGGGTGCTTGGCCCTTATCCCACTTAACCAACATTTATTATGCAGAATGTTGTCTCCACTCTTGTTGTAATACGATTGCCTCTCTCCCTTTTCATAGGCAAGCGTATGAAAACTGTGCTGTGCTGGAAGCTCGCATCTGTTACAATGTGGCCAGGCTGATGTATCTGAACTCTGAAAGGTACCAATTTTACACAGAGGAAAAGGAGGATTCATCCTTTATTTGCAATGTCATCAGTGTGAAATCTGACTGTTTTGCATGCAGGAAGAAGGCTGAGCGCAGCAAAAAATTCTTCCTTGATCTGCAGGCCAAAGAGCACATGGCCACCATGATAAACCCAAAGCCATGTGGACACCTTTGCTGTTGCATCATCAAAGGTTGCGAGCAGGTCAGAAAAACATTTTCCATTATCTCAAAACAATAACACGGCTTAAAGCTTTCTGGCAGTCAAATGTCTGTCTGTCTGCCTTTTTTTGTAGATGATAGCTTATTTGCCATTTTGATTAGTTTTCTGATAACCGACAGTGGATATGAAGTCTACACACCCCTGTTCAAATGCCATTTTTTTGTGAAATAAGAAAATTAGGCCAGTATAAACAATTTCCAAACTTGTTTCCACTATTAAAACATTCTAACCTACAAAAAGAAGAAAAAAAGAAATGATCATGCGGTTGCACCGTCTGCAGACCCTCTTATAACTGGGCATGTGCCTGTGTTCTAGTGGGCTTTTCCTGACACTTTTGGATTTTAAGAAGTCTGAAGGCTTTGTGCTAACACTGATTGGTATTTGCAACTTTTCATAAATCACTCTTCCTTGAATTTTTGACCATTGACTACGATTACTACTACTTGCTTTTTTTAAATTGAGTTGTTGAGTTTATGTCATATTAATGGTGGTGGGGTAGGGGGAGTTTTGAAATTAATTCCAGTGGTTTCATTTTTCTATATCACGCACACCTGGCATTTGAACAGATGTGTGTGGATTTCTGTATCCACTGTACCCTGTATGTTAATTTCAGAAATCCAATCTTAAACTCGCTACAAATCTCATCCATATTCCGATGTTTATCTCCGATACAGGAAGAGGCTGTGAGTTATTATACCAAGTTGGAAGCTCAATTAAAAGATGGCTACAGGAAGGAGAGAGAGAAGGTCAACAGGAAACCTTTAGGAATGGCATTTGTCACCTTTCAAAATGAATCCATAACTGCTATGTAAGAAATGCACTGTTTATATATTATATAGAAAAAGAACATGTCAATGCAGGATAACGATTTTTCTTGGTTTGTCTCAGAATTTTGAAGGACTTCAACGCTTGCAAATGTCACGGCTGCCACTGTCGCCAAGAGCCTCAGAGCTCTGCATTTAGTGACAAACTCCAGACACACAACTGGACTGTGAGCTACGCCCCCGATCCACACAATGTCTACTGGTTAGTATGAATTCAAGTCACTGTGTCAGCAATATCAGCTAAGTAACCAGCTGTGTTGGCCAGTCTGGCTTTTGATCTAATCGTTAGATCATTTTTTATCCCCTAGGGAGCATCTGTCGTTGGGAGGATTCTCATGGTGGATCCGCTGCTTGATCATAAACTGTGTCCTCTTCCTCCTACTATTCTTCCTCACCACACCAGCCATTATTATCTCGACCATGGACAAGTTCAATGTTACCAAACCAGTGGAGTACCTTAACGTGAGTCCATTTGTTTAGAATATTAAGGGTTCTTTTATCAATTATAAATAAATAAATAAATCACCCTCAGCCAAACTTATGTTTTTTCTAAATTATGCAAAGGTGCGAGAATTATAATACTCTGTAAATCTCTAATAATAAGTAATGAAGTAATCCCTCCAAGATTTCCTGTTACTTTTGCAGGAAAATAGCCTTTCATATCTTAAATCTTCTTGTGTTTGTATGGAAAACAATCATTTTAAGGTTGCAATTTGTGTTATGCAACGTGTTGCATAAAACAAATTGCAAATATGATGTTGCAAACCGAATGTGTTCCCACGTTGCAACAGTTGCAAACAATTTCAAATCTCGCGAGAATATTCTTCCGAATGCGATCGCCATCCATACCTGTCATGCAGTCGCCCATCAACTCCGATATGCTAGTGTAGGCAGCTTGTCGGTGTTCCCTCCTTGAGTAGAAATGGCTTCCGACGTTCCACAAGCAATCATGCGAATGGTAATAATTAATTAACCTTTCGTGTCGCCCGGAGAGCTCGATTTTTGGGATTTCTGTGTCGACGCCATTATACTCCGCGTTCCGTGTTTACATAACGACGCGATGTTTTTGTCACGTGATAGCGCAACGCGTTCTGATTGGTCGGGTTCATGCAACACGTTGCAAGAAAATAGAGCAAGTCCTATTTCATGCAACACGCATCCAACACGTTGCATGCCACAAAAGTCTGTCCAACTTCGGGTTCACACGTTGCAATGTGTTGCATGCCACAAATCTTACGCCACAAATTGCAACGTGGGAACGCGCTTAAGGTATCTTCTCTGTGCCCACGCAAGTCTACCGTGGCGAGCTGTTGAATATGGAGGTGGATTAGACAAAAGTTTTTGTTTTCACAGGCGAACGCAGCTTAGTGTAGTTAACCTCAGGCGCCGTTGTGGGCATGAACAAAGTTGACTTTATTTGCCAGCATTTAAAGTGGGTCCTCACATTACTTTTAGAATCGGTAGACGAGAGGCACAGTCCTTGACATGGTGGAAGAAGATACTGGCTCCGTGAAGTAGGTTGAAGCACGCAAAGTACATTTAGAAGAAACTGCAAGCAGACCTCGATGGGCAAGTGATGCCAGGTGGCCAGAGCGATCACAGATTTTTGCAGTGGGCAGTCAAAGAGATGGCCTTCCGACACAAATTTTTCATGTCAATGTGCCAACCTCCTCTAACCCCAACTCCTGCCGCTCCGCCTTTCGCTGTGCCGCGGTCAGAGAGGCGATTTTCAACAATAAAATAATAATAGTACTAATGTGTACAATGATTCAGAGGGTTCAATGCATGTCATATTTCTGAATGAAATACGATGACATCCACCACACATGTCCCTAAAGTGCAGAATCCATCTGGATGTGCTATGATCATGGTGCACAGTGGTCTGCCATATTCCCAAACAAGCAAAATGATGCTTGCAATGTCACCAAAATCGAGATGCGGCAGTTTTTGCGCGTGAGCGCAGCTGTTGCCATCTACAAATATAGAGCCCTGAGACTTGACAACAGATTTGTGTATGTAAATTTGACCTTTGACTTCAGATAGGCCTTGGAGAATAATCCATAAAAGTTGGAGGAAAATTGATTTGAAAAATGCGCACGCAGTACTGAAACAAACGTACGGACAGATCTAAACTTTGGCCCTCAGTTCAGACACTCAATTTAGTCGTTGAGCTCTTGTCACAACCTCTGAGTGTGTGTCTGCTTTTTGCCCACAGAATCCAATTATCACTCAATTTTTCCCCACCCTCCTCCTGTGGTCCTTCTCTGCCTTACTTCCTACCATTGTCTACTACTCTGCCTTCTTTGAAGCCCATTGGACCCGGTAGGGTTTTTATTTAAAGCAGTCATTTCAGGATGTGTGCGTGTGTGTTTGTCCTGTTTGTTTTGCCTTTAGTGTTCACAGATTGATAATGTGTCCTTTTGTTCCTACAGGTCTGGCGAGAACAGAACTACTATGCACAAATGCTACACGTTTCTAATCTTTATGGTGCTCCTACTGCCCTCCCTTGGTCTAAGCAGGTACTGCATATTTTTGTTTTCACTGAAAAAAAGTATGTACCGGTACTACGGTACAGTACTGTATTTTTTTGGGGTATGTATTAAATTATGTAATTTTGTTGTTGTTATCAGTTTTAACAAAGGTCTTTTCTGTCTGTAGTTTGGACGTGTTCTTCCGGTGGGTTTTTGACAAAAGATTCTTGGCAGATGCGAAAGTGAGATTTGAGTAAGTTGCATTGTGTGCAGACAAGCAAAAGCTTTACCTCACTTATTCACTGAACTATGTGTGTGTTCGCCGCTTATCTCATTATTTCAAACAATCATGCTGCACTGGAGCATATTTATCATTTTTTAGGATGTATTCTGAATCCTTACATATAATGCATAAGTAAATGGGAATATTGAGTATTAAATGGTAATTACCTAACACACATTTTACCCAAAACAATAGTTAAAATTGTCTACATGACACGCTGATAGCCTTTCCTTCAGGTATTATGGCTTCATCCCACAAAAACACGTAAATGAGGTTAATTGAAGATTCTAAATTAACCATAGGTGTGAATGTGAGTGTGAATGATTGTCTAATTGTCCTGTAACTGTCTGACAAACAATCCAGGGGGTATATCCCGCCTCTAGCCTAATGTCAGCTGAGCTCCAGTTAAAGCAGCCCTTATGAGGGCGAGCAGTATCGAAAATGAGTGAATGGAAGTGGATCGAAGCTTTTAAGTTCTTTTATCTGTCTGTGTCATCCACATCAGGTGTGTGTTCCTTCCTGACAATGGAGCCTTCTTTGTCAACTATGTAATTGCATCTGCATTCATTGGCAATGCCATGGACCTGCTCAGGATCCCCGGTCTGCTTATGTACATGATCCGCTTTTGCCTTGCTCGGTCTGCAGCCGAGCGCAGGAATGTCAAGAGGGTTAGTATGTGATTTCTTCACCAACAATACTCAATCTGTTATTCCTGTTGGGACGACTTATACCATCTGTATTCCTTTTTGTGACCACTTATACCACCATATATATATTTTCTCACATTACACCTGTGTTGCTCATGATGATGGAAAGTCTGGTTATAATTAACTGTCAAAAATATGATAACTGTATTAATATTGTCAGACCATTTCTGTGAATAGTAAATCCATCAGTTTTGGTTCTGTATTAATGCAAGGTTTTAAGGTTAAAATCACATGATTCAACTCAATAAAAATCTGATATTTATCCTATCGTTCTATAGCATCAAGCTTACGAGTTCCAGTTTGGAGCGGCTTATGCCTGGATGATGTGTGTCTTCACAGTGGTTATGACCTACAGCATCACCTGCCCAATTATTGTCCCCTTCGGTAAATTCTGCTTTTTCAATTGCCCTGGTCTGCGGCAACCTGATGCAATTATGTTGTTCTGTTTTTCATAAGATCGCTCATCAGCCAGCCTAATAAGATTTGCTCTTACTTCATATTCCACTTCTTTGCGCAGGGCTGATGTATATGCTGCTCAAACACCTAGCAGACAGGTACAACATGTACTATGCTTACCTGCCTTCCAAACTGGACAAGAAGATCCATTCTGGAGCCGTCAACCAAGTGGTGGCTGCTCCAATTCTCTGTCTATTTTGGCTTCTTTTCTTCTCCACGATGCGCTCTGGTAGAAAAGCACTCCCCCTACAGGCCACAAATGACAATTTAAAGCACCTTATTAACAGATGTCCTCCAAATTTCCTTTCCCAGGGTTTTCAGCTGCAATCTCCATGTTCACGTTCATAGTTTTGATCATCACAATCACTGTCTGCCTCTCGCACGTCTGCTTTGGACACTTTAAATATTTGAGCGCACACAACTACAAGGTAACAACACTAACTTAGACTATTTGTATTTACATTTTTTTTTCAAACTCGAGTTAAATATATGTGTTTTGTGTGTTCCAGATTGACACTCAAGAATCGGATGCGACTGTGAACGGGCATATAGAGTGCACTACTGACTCCAACAAAGCTGCAGTAAGTAGTCGAGCAAATGTGTTTGTACATGTAAGTATCTCGCAGTTAGAAATGTATAGACCATGTGCCATCATTAACCACCATGCAAACTCAGTACAAAGGAACACAAAACCAGTCCCAGGAGCAAATACATTGAAGCATACGACTGTATTGATAAAATCAACAATTACCTTGTTAAAGGGATTCTAGCTGCAGCCTGCTGTTCTCGTGCCCCTTCTCACCACAGACCTCAATTCTGCACCACCGTCAGCCTCTGGAAAT
This sequence comes from Hippocampus mohnikei, assembly GCA_026261675.1. NCBI lineage: Eukaryota > Metazoa > Chordata > Actinopteri > Syngnathiformes > Syngnathidae > Hippocampus > Hippocampus mohnikei. Next base: position 1,573,374 of record JAKGUB010000228.1, read on the forward strand.
GTGGAATTTCCGCCAAACATTCGTCAAAATCAAATTCACTCTAGTTTGAAAATGAAAAGTAAATATGCCTTCTCTCTTTTAATTTCAATTACCAGGTCTAAGTATAGTTTAAAAAAATTCTGACCTTTGCTACCTAAAGTAATGAATGAGGGTGACTTAGTTTTAAATTTCCTGAAAAACTGCAATGGACTTTTTTCTGCTTTTGCTCTTCTCAGATTCAATGCTTTATTTCAGGTCTTTTTTTTCTGAAGATAACGTCAACAATCACTACATGACCAATGGAAGAATAGATATAAATACCATGATATTTTTTTTCAGTCTGGAGTAACATTTCTCTGCATTGTATCCTGCAGTTTCTCCTTCCAACATCTCATAAGTAGTTCCTTATTGAGACCTCAGGAGCTCAATTGTTTTTGACATCACCTTGGAAAGTTCGCTGATAAAGCTTTGTGACACGGAGATGATACCTAAGAGTACATCGCATATGGAGTACTCTGATCTTGTCAGAAACTGTTGTATTATTTATTTTGATTCTTAAAAATATATTTCCATTCATACATTATCTGAACTGATTTATCCTCACAAGGATCGCGACGTACTGGAGCCTATCCCAGCTGACTTCGGGCAATAGGCGGGGCACTTAAAAATATAGATTCAACATTTATTTTCAAGGCAACATGTTAAATTTGAGTTAAAAAATAAGACAAAACCTGATAAATGGATATGAAATAAAATGACTTGTATAACAATCGGTGATGTTACGTTCCACTTTTGGAGAATCATCAAGATGCGTGAGTGAGGGTGTACTTTTGATGGTGGGTGGTGGTGGTGGTGGTGGTGAGGCATTTGTGGTAACCTGTAACGGGGGTTTCCAAGTCGACCGGTCGCAAATTGACTGGCCGTTTGGGAAACTTTCCGAAATTCCCAGTGGTCCCAAGCAATATTTTGCCTCTCTCATCTAACTTTGCCTCTGATCACTTCCTGCCACGTGATGCAATCCTCAAATAGAACACCAGGGGGCACAGTAACCCATATAAGCATGGCGTCTTTAGAAAGTTACTCTCATTATACAAACCTCTGGAAATGAGCATTATTTTTAATACAATGCTGAACACTGACGTTGATCACATTCAGTGATTCCGATTATGCATCAGCTAAAAGCTTTTTGAGAAATCTCGACGATAGTGCTGCCTTCTAAGTTTGCTTTTGAGAAAGATTTTATTTGTAATCGTTGTAATCTTCTCAACAGCAGATGTACATTGCTGAGGTTCTGCAAGATCCAAATTCAGAGGAGGCCGGATCAGGCAGTGGCGAGGACGACTGTCAGGGATCGTCACAAGATGAGGAAATAATCAATGTGGAAAATGGTCTCAACGAGGACTTCCAATCTGGAGAAGACAGCCTCATTGATAATGAAGTGCGACACTGAGACAGCAGAAAGTTCAAAGTCACTGAGAAGAATGCACTGAATAAATGGACTGGAAGAGAGCCGACAAGTTCATCAAAGCATCTCGATTTGACAGAGGGATGTAAAACTAATGGATGCGTGTTGTCTACTAATGATTACATGGATTCTAGCTCAAGGATTCTTACATACTTACACCAGGGGTACTTGCACAAGGAATGCATGAGCAGCAAAGCCCACCCGATCAACCTCTACAGGATAGGGCACGGACCCAGGGGAAAGACACAAAGGTAGACTCGACCACTATGGCCCTGTCTTGAAGGGAATGATGTTCTCTCCTCGTCCTCAACATCATTGCACGTGTAACGAGAAGACTTCGAACTCCAGTAAGCTTGACTTTCCACAAAGGCACCGTCGATTGCGTGTCTTCAAGAAGTCGCGGTTTCCCCATAATCATCTGCTAGTACCCCAAAATGTCCCCACTCAGCGCTCCATATGGAATGTGGTTATCAAGTTGAGGTGCAGATGTTTCCGCAATGCTCATGCAAACCCATAGAAGCCTAAAAGAGAAGATGACTATTTTCTTTTAGCACATGACCTTCTAGGGCATTGATTGGAACACATTTCCTTCCCACTGTGGAAGATGAGCGGTATCTTAGGACACTACAGTGAAGCGATGCAGCCAGTTAGGATTGCTGTTGGACTGCTGCTCCTGACCCCGATACAAGAGAACTTTGGGTTGAATAGGATGGACAGGTTGGTGGGTCAGTCTGTTATGATAGTTAGCCGTTTTTTGTTTGTTTTGTTTTTTTTTTTCTTCCCCCATAGGTTTACATATTTACGCACAGATACTGACATTTTCTTTCATTTTACAGTAGAAACTGGATAATGACAAGTTTGTCACGGACTTGTCCTTGTTAACTTTTGTAGAGGCACTTGATCACGTAGATCCTGTTAGGTGTATTAAAAGTGGTTTGTAGCCATTTAAAGCCTCCCCAAGCTGATTTGTAAATTATTTTCATGAAATTGTGTACGATCTATGATAAAATGTTAAATCACAAAAGGACTCAACAGTCACAACTGTGGGTAAGATGCATTCAACATGTAAATACTTCAAGCTGAACGAAGTAACATTTGTTCATGTGAAATGCACCACACACACACACACACAATGGAGGCCTTACTGTGCATCAAACGTGTCATTTTTTAAAATCTTACTTAGCAGGGGCGAATGGAAGATAATTTTATCTGTCCCGCGAAAAGAAAAAAAAAAGTTTCCCATTCAGTGATATTACAAAAGTTAATGTTTCAGACCCACTCCATTGCTTTCATTATGACAACTCTACTCAAACAGCAAGATCGATAGAAACTCCCATAGGGTCCAATCACAACACCGACAAGTGACCGTGACCTGTTGTTAGAATGCGTGTATTATTTTGGTACTAACAAAATAATTGTCTGACGTGTTCAAGTGGCGTTCTCTTCTGATTGTAAGGAGACTGTTCCATACCTCGACATTTGCATACCTCTATTATGTCTTGAAATTTCTGAACGGGTTCTGATGGCATACGTTGACAACGCTATTTCTTTTAACTTTGAATGTAGCTGACCACTGCAAGTTTTGATAAGATGCTAATAGTGCTAGCTAATAGGCGATCAGCTTTGGTTCACTGGACAACCATACATGTGCTCTTGTGTATTATAGCAGAAATAGCAGGTGTAGTGTCATCTCAAGGAGAGCATTTGTGTGTGTCAGTCTGTTGGCCTTAGTGATGTCTTATAATTTTTAAAATATTCTCTATAAACTCATCGACATTGTGAATCATGTTTTACCGAATCTCCTCTGCATCTCTGGACTCACTGGAAATAAAACAATAGTTTTTGTTAACAACAAAACCCTCGTAAACAGAAGTTGTCAGCTTGTTCTGTTTTCAGATTGTTAGGTAAAATGCTTTGTCTTAAAATTGCACTTTAAAGAAGAGTTTCTATCATGGGGGGGAAAAAAGTCTTGTTTCGAGTTCCCTCCAAAAGTATTGCAATGGCAATGGCAGTTGCTTTCTTTGTGAGTTCTGAAGATAATTTGGGTTTCATATCAAAAGATCAATATGAGACAAACAAACTGAATTCCAGTTTTCATGTCATGGCATTTACATCTAGGTGTGTTAAACAACTCAGGACAGCACCTTTTGTTTGAAGCCAGCCACTTTGCAAGTGAGCAAAAGTATAGGGACAGACATTAAACCTGCTCAAACATTAAACCCAATACAATACAATACAATACAATACATCCAGATTTATATAGCACTTTCACAACAACTTTACAAAACAGTTAATACAAAGTAAAATAAAAAACACAGCACATAACATAAAAACACGGACAGTCGTGCAATCTCAACCACTTGTCCCTCATACGCTTTGTTGTTTGAAGCAGTTCTAGATGAAAGAGGAGTGAATCAAAGTGTCCTTTCACCAATGGATCAGAGACGTCATGCTCAAAATGTGCACACGTCGGCTGCAAGCGTAAGTTTGAAAGTAAACAAGCAGCTGTAGCGTCCATTGAAGAAGAAAAAGAGATGGGTTCACCAAAGCGAGGAGTATTTAATATTTGATGGCATATCCCTTAAAAGCAATAACTGCATCAACCTCTGAATCATTGACACAAGGAGCAAGACAGATTCTAACCGCAAACTAAAGAACCGTAAGGCAGATCATGTGTTAACCACTAGATCACAACAAATTTATAACAAATCCTCTCTCATAATTTACCCAGTTATTACCAGGACCATTTATTGGATTATAAGCATATGTACATGTACAAACCTAATTCAAATGAGGTTGAGACGTTGTATTAAACATAAATAAAAACAGAATACAATGATTTTCAAATCATGTTCAATATATATTTGATTGAATTGCAGTACTACAAAGAGATACTTTATTTTTTTGCAAATAAACACAAACTTCGATTTTTTTCAGCTCCTACACTTTCCCAAAAATATGGGACAGGCAAAAAAGACTGTCAATTGAGGAATGCTCACCATCACGCCTGGTTGGAACATCCCAATGATCAGCAAGCTATCTACTTTTTTGTGGTGTTGTTTTTGTTGTTTGGGGGGGAGGGGTGACAATATAAAAACCTTTTTGTTTTGAAACTCATTTTTGAACACACATTTTAAAACTCATTTAACACATTTAAAACAGTTTGATTAGTTTCGACAAATACTGTTATGAGGGCGATTTTGTTCACTAAAATGTGATAAAAGCTGAAAGGACGTACGTGCTTCATAAATTACAGTATTTGGAACACAGCGGAACAGTTTTGGGGACCAGAAAGAGCACCCAAAAAACCACGTTCTAACGCCAAACATGTTTGATTTTACGTCTGAGCGGAAGCTCGACTCATATATCCCAGTATCCTAAAGAGAGTAAGGCGATAATGTTGAATGCATTTCGTGGCGTGTTACATAAAGAGTTAAAGAAGCGAGACTGCGTGCCCTTCTCCTTTTTTCTTCCCCTGCTCGTGCAACCGGCTCAGCACTCAGCAGTAGCGGGGCGGTCGCGGACGAAGGCTCGACGCGGACGACGAGAATGGGAGAACAACATGTTTTATAACAATTGCTGGCCTCGTGGACTCAAGTTGTCACGTTTAATGAGGAAAAAAAAAACGACGACACGACTCGTGACTTAAAAAAAAAATCACTTCCCAAAACAAGACGAAATGGACGGAGGGTTGAGCATTACATTAATATCTGTAGTAATGTTTGTCGGTTCTTTCCTACTCGGATTCATCCCTTTGTTGTTTCGACTTTCGGAGGTAAGTCGTTACCGTTTCAAAACCGCGACATTTGCTTTTGCCAGTATGTCATCAAAACAACTGTGATGTGTGTCCTAATATGGCCGTAGAAATGTGGTTTAAGTAAAGAAATCCCTGTGTGTGTGTGTGTGTGTGTGTGTGTGTGTGTGTGTGTGTGTGTGTGTGTGTGTGTGTGTGTGTGTGTGTGTGTGCGCGCGCGTGGGTGCGTGCGTGCGTGTTCCAGAGAAGCCTGCACTTGGTCTCCATCGTGGGTGCAGGTTTCTTGTGCGGAACAGCCCTTGCCATCACCATCCCGGAAGGAGTGGGCTTAATACAAGAGTCACGGACACACCAAAATGGTGATCATCACATCATAGAGATGCGCTCTGTTGTCATGCTTTTGTGTGTCCTTATTTTTGTAACTTCTCTTTTCTTGCAGCTTCTTTATCTGCTGTGAAAGAATCTTCCAGAGAAACTGCTTCCTCGCCTCAGCCTTGGATTGGTGTGGCTTTGACGTCGGGCTTCACCTTCATGTTTGTGGTGGATCAGCTGGCGAGTTACTTCTCCGTTTGCGGTAAGTAGACATGACATTTGCGTGAATTTGTCAAGATCCAAACTCGACTTAATCCACCTTGTAACAGTAGCAATATAGCATAATGCATCAGTGTCATGTAAATCATTGAGCAATTCACAATAGTAACAGGACAAGAACAACTCATTTAAATATAATTCACCATACTCAGCAGAAATGCTGATTATAAAATATTTTACGATAGGGATGTCCTGATCGCATTTTTTTGCAGCCACATCCAAGGATCTTGATCCCGTTCAATACCTCTGCAATACAGTGCAATGAAGAAGAAAAAAAAGACCACATCCAAATTGTCTCAATTATGTTTTTATTTTTTGGGGGGCGTAAAGGTATCCCGAGAAACATATCACACTTGACTTAAAAATTAAGCATATCTAAAAATCGGATCTTTGTCAGACGATACCGATAAGCTGAAACTCACTTGATCGGCCCCGATTTTCAATCATGTCGATCAGATTGGGACCGCCCTACATTTACTAATTGAACTGGACCAACCAGAGGATGGAAAAATGCAGACGTCATTGTGGACCAGCTCGCTGGCCGTATGAGGCAAGTTTTAAAATCTGATTGGTTAAAGAAACAGCACTACATAAGGACTGTGAAGATTTGATTAACATTGCTGCACAGAAAGGCTGAAATCTAATTGTACAACTAAAATCCACATACTGGAATCAGCCCAACTGAGCAAAATGCTACAAAGTCAAGAAGACACACTGTTGGGAATATATTAAAACAACTTCATATGACTGATATACTTTTTTGTTTTTCTGAGTGAAATATCTTAAATCTGAATGATCTCTGGTCACCTATTTACATGTGACGTGATTTTTTTTTTCCAATCCGCCGTTTACATGCTCCAATCTGATAATCAGATTAGTCCTGTTACAACCGTGTGACACGCAGAGATCGATGTTAAAACATTCGTCTATTTAGCACAGTTGTTATGATAGTTTTAATACTTTTAAAACAGCAACGTATTGATAAAACAAGTCACGATACTTTATAACAAGTTTGGATGATGCCATTTTAAAGTGCGTCTACGACCACGTCCCTAAAAATTTACGCCAACTACTTTACGTCAAGAGAGACCAGCCGCAGACGAGACCCAGCTTGGCTTTCATTCTTTATATGCCGATTGAGGTCCATTCTAATCAGAGTACAGTACATGGTTCCGTGCAAACCCGGCGATTGAACAAACATTAGATTTTAGGTTTTAAATGTAGTTCAGTTCGTCTTGACTGGCAGAAAGACAAATGTTGCATGTCTTTTGTCATTTCAGGAAAAACGAATCCCAACAGCGATGCCATCACAGCCACGCTGGGGCTGGTTATTCACGCCGCAGGTAAAGTAATATTCATATTAACTCCACTTCTATAAGCGTTTGTTTGCATGCAGCACAACACATTTCAGCCCACTAGGGCAAAGGGCCATCCACAAAGCAATGAGCAGACTTCATGTGACTTAACACGTGTGCTTTTTTATATATATATTAAAGTTAAAGCCTTGCCTTAGAGCCGTGATTCCCAACTCGTGAGCCGGAAACCAAAAGTAGTAATAGTAAAACAATTACAGTCTTTATGACAGCACCGACATAGAATTTTTTGGAGGTCATGAACAGCACGCCATTGAAGTAGTGTTAAACTTCAATGGCAGATATGCCATCGCGTGTGTAACTATATTTAAAAATATGATACAGTAGTACACGTATGATCACCATAGTTTTGTACATATTATTTTCTTGGTTGCTCTAAATTATATAGCGACAGTTAGAGGTTCAATTAAATTGAAGCATTACTATAGTGTGTGACTAAAATATACCAAATCGGCGCATAATGATTGTGGAGAAACACAGGATTTGGGAGAGGCATTTGTGTTTCTTTGTGTGAAGGATTACACTGTGATTTAAGTGGCAACCAGTTCAAAGTCTGTCTTTAACTCTAAATCAGTCGGAATCGGTTCTAGCTTCCTGTGAGCCTCAACAGGAGAAGTCACATAGAACATGGATTCAGATTCAGAAAACTTGATTTATCCTGAATGGATGTGTGAATGATTTGTGAAGTTCGAAGGACAATAATCCTTGTCATATGTGTGTTATATTTAACACATTTAGTTTTGATTTATGTCGTATTTTTTTTATGTTCTTATCATTATTTAAACAAACAGTGGCTTTAGGGTATGTATAAAATGGGGACAACCTTGCACAACTGGCATTGCAAATTGGATTTGCTTTGTTTCAAACTGACCGTATATTAACCTTATCAACAATGTCATTATTTGTATTTAAAGTTATGGTATGCCGTGACGTGCAAGCATACGCACAGCAACAATGTATTCGAACATGAACGAAACAGAAAACTAAATTAGATTCATGAAAAGACCGAGTTTGTAACAAGGAAATACAGTAACTGACGACCTTGTTGGGAGACCTGACACAGGGAGGCATGCACTTTTGTAGCATGTTAAGTGCAGAAACATCTCCATCATAGGTCACGTGTACCAAAATGGTGCTCCTGCCACTCCAGTGCCATGGGTGTGTTGCAGATCAAACAAACTCTAAATGAGAATAAACAAAAAGTCGAGCTATCCTAACAGCTCTGATCGAAAGCTGCATGAGACTGATAGGATGTTTGTATGCGGTGTGCACCAACAAAAATATATAAATTTAATAATACGCACAAACACATGTCTCCATTTCCCTACACCCACTGCGGTCGACTTGGAATCAGTCCGTGGACTGCCGCTGACCAGGATCGACTGTTTCGCACTCCTGGTGTAGATCCTTCTGTGGGGTGTGACGTCGCCAGAAACAAATACCGGCCCCACACCCCACTGCGTCAACAATTTTAGCAAGTGATGAACTATGTGCTGTTAATCAGGTTAATGCTAATGAGTGCATCTCTAAATATTTTGCGTGGCTCTGTTTACCTTTTAGTTTTTTACAGACTGCAGCCATCACTTGAAATTGAGAATTTTCTGCTCAGCCTAGTTGCTGTTTAATTTCACGCTCACATTAAAAGTTAATATTCCTCTTTCACGAAATGTTCTTGAAGGGCTACGGGAAAATGCTAATCAGTTACTGTGGTTCATCTGCTGGTCATGCTCCAAATCTGTGTTACGCGAACAAATACGTGCAACTTTATTCTTGCTAGGTTTTGAAGCAGGCACAAACAAACAGAATTTTGGCCTTGGAGGTCAGCACCCTCTGAATATTTGCTGCTACTGTCGTGACTCCGCTTGCGCTTTGCTTTGCAAATAGCTGACGGCTTCGCTCTGGTGCAGTGGTAGCCACAGGCCAGGTGACGGTGCAAGTCATCGTGTTTTTAGCCGTGATTCTACACAAGGTGAGAATATGACGATGATGAATTATGCTGCCTTCATGACTGGTGGGAAGTTGGAGCTCGAAGGTTAAACTCTAAACAGGGTTTAGTGAAAGTTAAAACAACCCCCAAAAAAAAAAAAGATTGTTGACAAAAATAAGATGTTGGATTTTGTTTGTGGAGCCTTGATAATTTTACCAAATAATGTCATGGAGAGATGATGTAGGTCATTGGTTATTAATCGAACTGGGTTTGATCAACCCCAGGGGTTCGGTGAATCAGTCTCAGGCGTTCGACGGAGACTCTGCCATGGAGGTTAAGACACAGCCGACCCAATTTAGTTATGACACACCCGCTTGGCCGTCACTGGGTGCAGATGATCACATGACACTGCTTGTTCAATCATGTGCTGCATACACCTATAGTATAGGTGTATGCAGCACTGGAGACACTGAATGGCATCTTCATAAAATACATTTAGAAAAATAAAGCCTATAAATGCGTGAGGTGCATGATTGTCGACTGCCATTTTTCTGTGGCGTCACCATACTGCATCTTGAGCAGTCAGGGTAGATAATTGCCTCGAGCTTCGAACATATGTCATCTCCTTGTCAGAGATGACATATTTTCAACTTCCCACGTCCGAATTTAGCATAACAAAGAACACCGACATTGTGAAGCAGCACACAAAGCCGGATGTCCACTTCAAGACCAAGTGTTCAATATCAATATCATGCCTGTCAACGGTTTTTCTTTCTCTTTATTTCTATGTACATTTCAAGTGACACACGTCTGATCTAAACACATGAAAACAACTTGCATATGAAAAACATAGGCGTCGACTCGACACTGTTCAATGACACCACGGAAGTAAATAATTGTAATATTAAATTTATAAGTACTGTACGTATTAAACATTATTTACTGTTTCGAGGGCCTGGCCTCCACCGGCAGCCATTCGTTTGAAATCATTTCTACTTATTTAATCATTGAACAGCTCTAATGGAGCAAATTAAGACCTTACAAACAAAATTCCATTGAAGTTGTAAGATTGCGTTAAACATAAGTAAAAAGCTAATACGGACTGTTCTGGATGCCGGTTAAAAGCCAACATGATGGTATGTGGCCCTCATAAATACACACGTTACAACTGCAGCACACATATGGAAGCAGCAATTCTATTGGAACAGAATGGATATTTTCTTGTGAATTTCATTTTTTTAAACTTAAATAAATATATAAATAAATAAATCCATTGCTGAGAGGGGCTGAAGGGTGGTGAGACAGATTTATGGCTGGGCTTTAGTCTCCCTAGCTCTGATGTAGCGCCGTGCAATGATCACCTTGCCTCCTTGACACACTTAATACTTTCCTATTAGTCAGTGCTTTGGTGCAATACAGTATCAGAATGTTTGAGTCAGAGGATTGATGGGGGTCTCCAATCTGTCCTGTGTCTCGATACTTGCATTGGGAAATTATCCGACACACAGCAGATTTTTATACGCAAAAACAACAAAATCCCCCTCACTGTTTGACATGAAATCGGACTAAACTCTTTCTATTTAGACCCAAATCATTCAGTTTAAAGGCAATGCTACAAAATACTAATGAAATGTATGCCCACTTTTGACATTGAAGAAAATAATGACAAACTGTCTAAAAAAACAACAAAAAAAACATACTTCTTCATTATTTTAATGTTAAGCAAATACAAATCAGCAAAAGTTTAGTCTTTATGTATAATGTAAGCAAACGTATGGTTTCAACTGTCTGATTCAATGCAGAATTTGTATTCACAGACATAACCCAACTGTGCCACTTGAACCCCCTCCCCCCAAACTCTGAATTGTGTCACTTGAATTACAGAAGTGAGAATTCAACCTCTAAAAGTATTTTGTCTGTTAGGCTCCGGCAGCTTTCGGTTTAGTTGCCTTTCTGATACATGCGGGACTGGAAAAGAGGTCCATCCAGGGACATTTGTTGGCCTTTTCAGCTGCAGCACCACTCGTTGCCATCCCGACATACTTCATACTGCACATGGTAAGAAGGCACACACCAGTTTGTCCTCTTGTCATTCTACCTTATACTGCTATTATGATTGGGGAATGTGCTTGTGTCCGCAGACTTCCTCGTCACCTCAGAACCAACTCGGCACAACGGGTGTCGGTATGCTTTTCTCGGGTGGCACTTTCCTTTTTGTGGCCACGGTGCACGTTCTTCCTGACATCATCAGCAGTAGCAGTGGCAGTCGTGCAGGCCAACAGTCTGGTCATCCCAAGCACCAGAGCCACTTGGGCCTTAAGGAGAGCGTCGCTCTTGTTTTCGGAATTGCGCTTCCTGTGCTGCTGGCTCTGGGACTTCATGACGACTGACAAGGAATTGGAAGTCGAAACAGAACATTTTTAGAACTATATACATTGCTGTTCACTCAGAATGTGAATGCAGACTGAAGCTGTCACCGAGCTGATGTGGCAAGCAGAGAAATGAAATGGGAACACCGGTTACTGGAGCACAGGATTTCACATCATTTGTGAGAGTGAAAGGATGACAATCGGGATGCAGGTCACAGTCAAGATTTTGCCTTGGAGACAAATGTGTCAGTGCCCCACCAGATGACACTAATAAATAAATGACAGATGATTTGTTGTCTGTGTGGATTAGTTCCTACAGTACACTGAAGAAAAATCCCAAATTTAAAATAAGGCGCATCAGACAGTACTGCGGCGAGAACTACAGTCCGCTATTATGTCGCCCTGCCAACTCTTTTCATATAAAACACCACTGTGAGTGCTTTGAGGCACTGCTCTGATGCCATTGCTTTTCTCTCCATAACCTCACCATTTAAAAAAAAAAACAATCCCATCAAAACACATCCCGAACAAGCTACATACACAGACTTTTCATTGAGTCTGAAGCGCGAAAAACATGTCGACAAATATTTTTAACATAGAGTTGTGCTCATAAATTGACCTCCGCCTCGGATATGTAAACGTATGAGCTCATAAAAGTACATACACCTGCGGTATGTACACTTATGTGCACGGCGTGTGAATGCGCCTGTAACAACTGGCTGAATGGCACAATGATGGAAGACGGGTTTTTGTAGGTCAAGTACATTGGGAGGCAATTTACCCTTGTTAATCCATTCCCAGGGAAACTCGCCCTTGGGTTGAGTGATTGTTGTGGATTAAAGCAGCTTGAATTTTTGGGTGTGCTGAAATGGATATCTTATACATTATGTTGTCCTTTGTACACTATTTCAAAAGAACAACAAAAACCTTGCGAGGAAGGTATTACCTTCAATCAGGTGTTTCTTCTTTCTACTTGTTACTAGTACAGTATACTGTACTGAAACAATGGCTGTAGATCAGCGATGGGCAACTTCAATGCTGCAAGGGGCGGGCACAATTTTTCATCAGTGCAGATGTAACCGGATGTCTGACAAAAATGCTATTTTAAATATGAACAAAATACATGTGCACATATGTATATTAATATAGGTCATTTTTGATAATATATTCGTCAATGCATGTATAAAAGATCCAGTAGCCTAATGCAACAACAAAGAGTTTGAGGCAAACAACAAAATAACCACAAAGTATTTTTCTTTCCAGTGCAAAGGGTTCGCTTGCCAACATGGAAGTGCAAGCAATCATTTTGTCCTTTTTTTTTTCCTTCACAAAAATCAACTTACTCAAAATGTTTATTATTGAGTGTTTGTCCAACATATTCCAAATCAGCAAAAAAAATAAACAATGTAGACCTACAGGTAGTATAGGGCAGTGTATGAGCCGGCGTAAGTGCAAATAAGACACGCCTGCCATCTAGTGATGTTACAAGTTATAACTACAGTCGCCCATTGCATATTCACAGTTTGGCACCCACGGATTCAAATATTGACTGGTAGCCCATAGCTAAGATTCAAACCTAAAGCTCAGAACTTTAAGGCAACTTTGCTAAACACTACTTCCCTGTCATGCCTGGATGAATACAGTATTGGGAAAAAAATAAGAGACCACACTTGTTACTTCATTTCGTTGTTCATTTGAAATGCCAAGTAAAAGTAAAGGTCGATTTGTTTGAGGCAACATATATATGACTACAAAAAACGCTAATAAGAGTTGAATTTGAGTGCTGGTTGAGACATTTTCAAAAGGGTTTCTTGTTACCGATAATAATCAAAATCACATCTTAAGTTCTTACATAAATAGCTCTGGCATTGTTGCTGCTAAAATCGATGCTTTCCAGACAGTCCAAGTTTTCTTTTGTGTCAGTTAGTCACTTGATGCGCTTTTAGTGGTACAGGACATCAAAGTGAACAATAAATTGAAGAAAACTGGCTTCTGAATTTTTTCCATGGCTGTGTCTAACGATAACCGGCGTGCACTTTGATGTCAATTCCAGTCCACAGCAGAGGGCAGTGTTGCATAAAATGCAAATGTCCTTTGATGGCTGAAAACAAGTGGATCTGTTTTCTTAATTCATGTTCAACAAATGCAAAATCGGTCACAATACCGCGTTGACAATATTGGGTGCACACAACATATTGCAAAGAAAATTTTTGAGTTGACTTCTGCTTTCAAGATAACAAGAATTGCTTTTTTTTAATGACAGATAACCACTTACAGTAAACTGCTAAATTCAGACAACGTTCCTTATGTTACTGAACATATTCATTCCAGACGATGCAATTTTGGAATGTTGAACTTCACGTAAACTACTGTTAAAACTAGAATGTGATAGACTGCAGATGATGACAAACCAGCAAACAAAATGACAAGTATAGAAACATTTTAATGTCATTTTCTGTAGTAACATAACTGTCACAGACAGTAGATGGATGATTAGTATTTGGAAAGTGCACAACAGCGTCATACTAAACCCACATTTTAGCCCAGCTACAAAAATGAATTCTAAAAGTGGTATTAAAAAAAATATATATTTTTAATCCAAGGCACATGACCAATCTGGTCGTCCGTCGCAATTTGATTTTAATATGAACAATTTGTTAGCGAACTGCAACAAAGCCTGTGTGAAGATCTTCCCGATGATGGCTCACGATTGTCGTTTCATAGGTTCATGCGGCTGATGGAGGCAGCCAGCTGCGCTTCCTGAGCCATCTGAGCAAACGAGCGACTTTGAGTCTGCTGCCTCACTCGCTCCCTCAAGTGAAACGACGCCAGTGCTCGCTTGTGCCCCTCCTGCCGGACGTGCTCCCGCTCTCGAAGCAGCCTCTCGCACCTCCGCTCCTTCATGGTGACGCTGCTCTCCCTGGCCTTCTTCAACGCTTCCTCCTCTCTCTGCAGGCTCTCTCGTAATTGCCGGTGACGCAGCTGCCTGAGTTTGTTGTGCTGATGCGTTTGCTGGGCTCTCTTCCTTTGCTGGGCCCACGTGTGCTCGACGGCTCTCTGCGTGCGCTGCTGACTCAGCTTGACCAGGAGGTGTTTGTGTGTGAGCTGCTGGATGTTCTGCAGCTTTGCCCTGAGTTGCGTCCTCAGCATCTGCTTCTCCTCCTGGTCCGCCCGCTCCTGAAGCTCCACTAGCCGGGCCTCCGCGTCGCGAGCGTGTTTCACACGAGAATGCCGCATCTTCCTCTCCATTGTGTCCTCAAGCGTGACTCCTCGTCCTCCACCTGTTTCTCCACTTGCTGTTTGAAGAGGATGTGGTGCAGCAGCTCCTTCTGTTTTCCTCCCGAGACGCTTCTTCTCCTTTTTCTCCAGCTGCAATTTTCGCCTCCTTGCTCTCCGCTCCCTCTCCACGGCTGCCTGTCTCTCCTTGTCTCGCTGCCTTTGTCCACCTCCTCCATTTCTTTCAGCACTTTCTCCCGGCAGCATTTCCTCCCTGCGCCTCCTTCTGCGCAGCTGCCATCTGACCTCGACGCTGCGCCTCCACCTGCTCCTTCAGCCTCTTCCAGCGCTCCTCTTGCAGCATCACCTCTCTTTGAGCCGTCCCGCCGCTTCTTCTTCCCGACGCGCTCTCAGCCTCCTGCGGGCCTCCAGTTCCTGGTGCCAGCGGCGCACGCTTTGCATCAGCGTCTGCGTCCTCCTCTTCTCCGCCTCCGCCTGCTGTGCTTCCGTCTGCTTGCGGGCCTGCTCTCGCTCGTCGTCCTTCTGCTGCCTGTGACTGAGGCGGTCCACCTCTTCCTGGTGCTTCACCAGCATGAGAGCTGCAATTTTGCGGTCCGTCTGGGATACTGACACGCGCATTTTCCTCCTGATGTCTTCAGTGAGCCTCTGTAGTTTCATCTGGATAGCTGGAGAGTTTCTGAGGTCACATAAGCTGCTGGTTGTGTTTCTGTCTGGTTCTCCTACAGCAGAGCAAAATATTTTGCTCACGCATTTGTCCCGGAAACACAGGTCTGCGTATGGAATAGGATCCATTGTCTTATCAACAACGATGTCATACTTTAGCTTGGCGTCATGTCTCGTTTCCAGGCTCGAGACGTTCTTAGTGGTCGGCCACCTGGCAACTTGCTGGATAATCCTCTCCCTCTCATCTCGGCACATTTGCAAAAGTGTCCTCCTTTGTTTTTCATTGGATTGCTGCATAACCTTCACTTCCTCGAAAGGCAAATCACACCGCTCAGACAATAAATCATTCAATGATTTCATCAGAAGTTGAACAGGTTTGATGCCAAGTCGCGCACAGGCGTCCAAGGAGCGAGGGCTTGTTAAAACGTACCTGCTATTTTCTGCATCTGCAGAGTCAAAGTTGTTCAAATCCAAGTGAGACGCAGGCGAAGATGACCTCAACTCCCCCATATTGAAAGAATATCTCCGTTACCGACCGCTGAGGTGCACGGAAGAGCCTCAAAGTGGACTACGGTTCAGTCACTTCTTCAGAGTGACGGACGGGGTCAGGAAGGGATTAGTTTGTCCATGTGACCAGTCCATTACACCTCACCTCATGAATGAAGAGAAAGAAATTCCACCTAAACAAATCCCTCTGATCATCTGAAATAAGCAGAGACAAAAAAATATTTTCTCACTTTTAAATTTCATTTTCATTAAGTGAATGGAGGAATGTAATGGAGGAGTAAATTATGACAAATTGTCTAAATTGAACAATTTTAAAACGAGTATATCAGTAGGAATTGGGGAATCTGTGGAAATTGTTACAAAATGATGAGGATATTTTTTACCTCCATACACGTCGGAAGAGTTTCATAGTTTATTGAAGAGAACCTATTTCATCAACAGCGTAGCCTACCATATGCAAATGCAATGTGATCATCAGACTTTGACACCCACTCAATATATAAAACAGAACTGATTTAAATTACCGGTAGTTGAATCCTGTGACTGCAGTGATTTGCAACGAAAGTATACTTCAAATATGATTGTACTTATTGGCAAAATATACAATGCACTTTTTAAGATAAACTATCCTCAATGTAAAAACAAAAGAAGCACACACAAATCTACTCACCTTTTGCAAATGCCAGCCAGCTGAAAGTGACTTGGGACACTTGGGGTTGCCATGGGAGGGCAAACAACATCGGTCAAAGATGAACAGCTTGAAGGGTTAGGTTTCAATTTATTGTTTGAAGGGTTTTTTTCCCAACTAAAGTTAAGGTTTCAAAGTAGGGTTTTAAACTAGTGTTGTGGTTTTATATTAGAATTGGGTTTTCAAAATAGGCTTTTAAATTGAATTATCAATTGAATTGCCTCCTCTTCTGCTCTGGATATGCTCGATTCGGTTGACTGCGCTTGTTAGGCTGACATATACTGTACTGCCATCATTCTTGCTCCCCCCTGGGGCACTTAAAGGGTAAGGCACCCTTTATTCTGCTTCCTTGCACCTACCACACCACCACCGCCCCTTCCTGTGCACATCCCTGCAACGCCATGCCTTCGCGTGCCTCCCTGCAACTGATGCGAGATTGAGAGGTATGAAAAAGAGACTGAGAAGCATCACTTCCCATCTCCCGCTCATTTGACATTAGACAGGATTCCTTATGTAATGTGGATTATTTTTTTACACAGCGATGACTTGAAAGGATGTCGCGGATGCACCACCGGCAATGCCAAGGCTGCGCATCTGCTTGTCACAAGACGCGCACGTTTTTGAAAGATCTCTGCCGTGGCTGAGCGACGAGGATGCAGTTCTGCAGGAAGGTGCTCTGCAAGCCTTGTAGTGCCAGAGTCACTTCACCGGAAGAGGACTTGGAATACAGGATGGGGGGCTGCATCGGAATTTCACCAAGACAGGTAAAGGGTGGCGGAAGCTGCCGTGTCGCAGATAATAGATTGTAGTCATTCCAAAGGCAAAGAGAGTCGGAGCATTGTTGTGATGGGGGGGGGGGGAAGTGCGACATCAATTGTGGAGAGGCAGAGAGTGTTCGGAAAGCGCGAAGCCAGAGGGAGATGGTGGGTGCTGCGGAGGATTGCAGCTTCGAAGGCAATCTGAGAAAAGACTTCTCTCGCCAATTAGCATGATTTAGTTGATCAAATGAATGCAAGTAGGTCGTTATTTTGACCAAGGCAATGCAGTGTTGAAAACATGCTTCGGACAATGAAGTGGAGATTTGTAGCTCAAACCTGTACGGTTCAGCTTTTCCGACGTACTGCGACTGTCACACCTGGAGACTTGGAAATGAAGTGCCAGTTGGGAGGAGATGGAAATAGGAATATTTGCATGCTCGGGGGGATACAGGTAGGAAAGATCAAGACATCACTCTGGAGTTAAAAAGTGAGGAGTAAAATCGCGGCTTGCTGCAAGGTAGAATGGCAACAGGTGGAGGTTAATTGTACTTTCGGCCATTAGAGAAAGAGCATTGCGTTGTTCTGCCTGTCACTGGATGTTTCTTTCATAGATAGATGAACAAAGATACATTATTTGGAGAAAATATTTTTTGCAACAATTGGGTGGAATTGGATTCAGGCACAGTTTTTGAGAATCATTGATTTCCTGTATGCATATATTTTATTGTACATTGCATGAAACGAAATAGTGGGAATAATGAAACACTTACAGAAAGTGTGTGTTTTCTAAAGTGTTTAGAAAATGTGGATGCCCCACTCTCCTTCGGGGTTGCTACATCAATTTCCTCGCTTCTGAGAAGATTTTCTCCAGTGTTTTGGAGTGTGTGTTTGGAAGCCATTTTCGAGCTGTGGTGGAGTTATACCAGAGATTCTGCCTGCCTTGCAATTTCTATTTCATCCGAAAGGTGTTGAGGTCAGGGCTATTTCACATTGGGGCAAAGTCACGCTGGTGTACAAACAAAATGACACGCTCAGAAAATGTTGAATTAAACAGGAAGACTATTGATCCAGATTGATGAAGTGATTCACGAAGAGGTGTGTCTCAACACTATCTGTGTCTGCATGAGAGCAGAGTGTATTCACACTGTTACATATCCAAGTGTAGGATGACCTCTCACTTTAATTCTGAGCAGTGATGGCCTCCTCAGCTCCTGTTCTGTCTCCTCCCTCCAAAACTGCCCGCCGCCTTCCATCCGCCCGATACAATTCTCTTCACTTCTCCTCTGTCCAGCTTTCACCTCGGGTCACCTATCAACCCCCCTTTAGCGCAGCAGCCCCCACCTGCTTACCCCACGTGCGAGGCAAAAATAGCATCAGAGAAACTGAGGCTCCACGCAGGAGACGAGAGAACTTTAGTCAGACAGTAAACACAGACCGGAGGAGCTTGTGCCCGCTTGAAGGGGACATTGTCTTTTCTTAGCGGCGGTGAGTAGCAAACCGCTACCCTTTGGTTTCTGTGGTTTACTTTGGGAAGTGTGATGAAGACGTTTAGAGTTTGGATTCATATGTGTGAGCTGTTCATTATTTTAGTGTATTGTAATGGGAATATGCTATTTCGCAAAAATTGCCACTGTGGAGAATGTGTATGATTAATCTTTCATACAAGTCGTTGAATTTATTGAGAATATTGTTATAAATAGAAGTGTTTATAGTTGTGCAAACGGAGGAGGAGCATACAGGGCAGTCACCGCCAGTTTCCATATTTGGGACTCTTATTAAATGGAAAGCCATAACAATGCTCTCATCGTTCAGTTTATAACTAGTGTGCTTTTTGTCGTGGAAAACAACTCTGAAATGCAAACGCTAGTTAAAGTGCGCACACAATTGCAGCGTGGAGGCTGAAATTACATCCCTTTCATCCTCATGGCAAGCAGGCTGGAGCGAAGAAGTGTTGCCACGCTGCAGAATAAACAGCTCTAAACACACCTTATAACTGTGAAATGTGCCTATTAATAATAATATGCACTCACTAGTAAAAGCATGTAAAGCAGGCGTTGCCAACCTGGAGTCCGCGGGCACCAGGTAGCCCTCAAGTACCACATGACTAGACCAGGGGCCAGCTCTAAAAATAGCTCACATTGTGATTTTCTCGTAATGTCGTAAAAGTAATCATTTGAAAATGTAAAATCTGAAACTAAAGGGCTGCATATTAATATTTATGTTTCCTAATTATTGTGACCTTTACATGAATAATAACATAATATTATTAAAGGTCAAGAAACTATATAGGCTGTGGTTAACAGTTATTGTTTCCATGCTGTCAATTGCGCAATATGGGATTACTTACTTGGTCGATGTATTCCCGCTAGCACTGAGGGTACATAGTGGGCCGGGGTCCTACATTGTCATCGCTAAGGTAGTTCTGCTGCGTTGTCGATAACAACATAAAAAGTCGGCAGCACCGTTGGTTGCAGACCATGACAGAGGGTTCGATCCATGCACTCATATAGTTTGAATATTTTTGTACAGGATTAAATCCATCTACACGTATAATATTTTGAATTGAATGATTTCATAAACAAAAGCCAGAGTTATTCATTGATTATCACATGTACCTTTTTTGCAAATTTGCATCGCCAAGCAGTGCAGAGGAATTTTGTCAAATAACTCAAAGGGCAGTTAACTGGACAATCAACAATGCATTACAATGGCTGACTGGCAACTTGGCATTCTGTAAATGACATCAGTCGTCGGAGATTGCAGAAAAAAAGCATTTTCGTTGTTGAGCGCGTTGCTGTGGGTCTAACTATGAACCTGGGTGGGTTGCGTTTAGAAAAAAACAAACAAACAAACAACGAAAGTATGCTTGAATTAGTTTTAGCCTTAAGTATTACTCAAAAGATGGCCTGTCAAGTTTGCTTCACGTTTGACCTTTAAAGGTAATATTAGAGAAAATGTCTGATACCAGAAGAGTGTATCACAATGGTAGCCCTTTACATTAATCGGTCCCTAAGAATTTGCAAAAAAGTTGGTGACCCCTCATCTATAATGTAAGAATGAGATTCAGACAAATTCAGTATCTGTATTCATAACATTTTGGGGCTGCTCAGTCATGAGCTCTTTCACATCAGCATGAGTCAGTTCTGATATCATTATTGAACGAAAGATTTTTGCGACAGCTATTGTATTGTATTGTATCCCATGGAGATTCTGGGGTTGATATAATTTTAATTTCGAACTGTACATGAACTGTTCACAAATGTGTGTGTGTGTTTGGGGGGGGGGGTGGAATAGTCAGTACAAGGCAGATGTATCTATTTTTAAAATCGAACATATTCAGGTCAGTGCTTTCTCATTGTGCATGCTCACTTTTAAGTAGTATCATCAGCCATGCACAAACAAGCCTCCCTGGGGGAGAAGTGAACCTGCACATTTACACCATACTATACTGACTTATGATATGACACCCAGCAAGGTAGTCTAACATTGCAGTATGTTTCTTACTGGAAGTGTAGTTTGTAACATAACGTGTAATATTTTGCTCCTGTCATGATGCTAAATAAATAAGGTCATCAAAATATTAGAATGGACTGGCACTATGATGCAGGGTAGCTCAACAACACCACCCAAATAAACATTCTTATACATAGACACAATATCGCTTTGACAACAACAAAAACAAATATTATTTGAATCACTTCTTTCTCAATGCGGTGGACAGGAAATGCATTAAATAGAAGTTTTTGAGTGATTGGGCATGCTCTTTTGGCTTTCAGCCCATACTGAGGGTTGTTAAGGTTGCACTTTGGCCTGAGCGAGTGAGTGGTACTGTAATCACAGGTTCAGTTTTCTAATCTCCAAAACTACATACAGTACACTTTCATACTTACCCATTCTCTGTCTGCTGCTCTAATCCTGTGGGAAATGCGCTCACTGAGGGACCTCAGCTTGCCTGGACATTTTGTCTCTCTGTGTTGAGTCTGCGGAGGCCCGGAGGGTCCTCGTGCCGCTCGGCCTGATGAGACATGGGAAACGAGAGCAGCACGACTGAGGCTTTGGTAAGGACACGCAAGAGACGCATTCAGCATTACAACTACTGCCACAAATACTCACGATACATGTGCTTCTACTCGTCCTTCTAATAATGCTTTTACTTATACAAACACTAACAATACCAATTCTATGACTCCAAAAAGTACTCCTTTTATACATGCAGATAACTAACCAAACTTACCGTAACCAACTAGATGCTCTGACTTCAAACCCTGGCCAAAAGTATGAAATCACTAGTCTCAGAACGTTCATTCAGTAGTTTAAATGTCATTTCAAATGAGAAGTTTTGTGATTCTGCTTTTTTTTTTTTTTTAACCCTATGTTGCATACGGGTTACTTACAGTAACCACAACTTTAACTCATATTGGTTATTCAAGTTACCAGTTTTAGTTTTTAAATCCACCGCGAGATGTCACTAGCGTGCGCAACAGCGGGAGGAAAAGGTGAAAGAGGGTCCACAAAATGTTGAATAATTTCTATCCGTGAGATGAAAAGGTCCAAATACCCTATTGAACTTGTGCAGAAGAGTATATAGAACATATAGAACACAATAAATAACAGTTTCTATGTGTTACCTATCAGTACTGCCATGCTTTTTGGCAAGGTAATTGTAGTGACCATTATGCACACAAGTACCCCCCTATTATGTATTTTTTTCCCAAAATTGTGAATTTATTATGATATTTGGCCATAATCTACCCTAAATTTAAAAACAAACCACAATTGAATAACTCCTGCAGAAGCCATGCAACATAGGGTTAAACATGTAAAGAACTGAATAAACAAGAATGGTTATCCTTTATTTTTTGTCAGGGGTTGTAAACACTTTGTGATATTTACAGCAATACCGTTAATACTAATACTCCTCCTTTCCTTACTATGATATTACTGTGTCAGTAAAACTATGAATAAAAATTCCACTACTACTACCACCACTACTCAGGTACTGATTTTAACACTGCTACTAATGAAACTAATGCAATTACGGCTACTACTATTAATACTACTACTGTACTGCAAATATCAAATGACAAGCAATTAAAGGTAAAATGCTTTTGTACCCTTGTGACGTAGCAACATCTAAAATTGTATAGCTTTTATGAAAGCAAATCGAATTTGTTGTCCACTCATCTTTGTGTTCTATTGGGCTGCTCTGGAAGGATGTATAATTGTAGCTATAGAAACGTACCCACATGTGACTCAAGACCCTCAATTGGAATTCTTGGATTATCCCGATGGGATTAATGCAGATGGGCCTCTTAAACAGTCACGAGGCCCAGAGAGTTGTATTTACATGGCGTGGTATGGAAAACAATGATGCATCATTTTACTAATAATGTCAGCGATCTCCATCTCCGCCCGCAAAATTTTGAATCATCAAATTTGTAATTTCAGCCAGAAGAGGGCGCTCGTGGACATGTTGTTCTGGTTCCACCCCAAGAAAATCACATCGAACCCTTGCAGGTACTAAATAATAAAAAAGAGAAAAGTGTGAGTGTTTTGTATTGAATGAAGAAACTTTATCAGCTTTGCGTGCATATTAAAAAAAAAACACATTTCCCAATACCCATTTTTTCGACAAATCTAATCAAATAAAATAAACCGTCAGACATGAAATAATGCACATTTCGCTCCTTCATGAATATCATATTTTTTGGACTATCATAAACGACAATTATAGTATAAGAGTATATCACACATTTTATTTTCAGGCGCTTCTCTGGGAACTCAAGGACACCCAACAAAGTATAATACAACATCCATGACACCGATGTCAGAAAAAGTCCATGAATTGAAATGCTCCACAATAGACGCTGTATACTCCAAAAATATATTCACCTTTGTTCACATTAACCCATGAAATGATGATGATGTCCAAAAGGTACAGTATAATTTGTCCAGGAATTGTATTTATTTATAGTTTATTTGTCTGTCTACCCAACTGTCTACTGTTTTGGTAAGATAGCATTTTAAAAATATTGTTTGTGCTTTTATTGGTTGTTGGATCACTGCTTGTGAATCCTCGGCGTTTTGCTGTATTCATCAGGGAACTTGTCATGTGATGATGTCACTTACAAACAACCCTAGGCGTGGATCGAAGTGTGTTTGTGTGTCTGTGTGTGTGTGTGTGTGTGTGTACAAAAAGCAACATGCAGTGCAACATGATCTTCTCCCGGGGGAGGCGGACGGGGGGGTCACCACAGGCCTGCCCCTTGGCCCAATTCCCAGCATTCACCTGCATGACCACTAGCTGTCAGACTGTGCATCCGGCTGGAAGAGACACAAACCGCAAGGAGGGAAAAGAGGGTGTGTTCTAGAAAAGAGGTGGAAAGGGAGGAGTACAGCATGAAGGCGAGGGCAAATTGAGGAAGAGAAGGGAGTAGGAACAGTGCTAAAATGGAAGGGGGAGGAGAGTTCCCAGCCCTTCCCTTCTGCCAGTCAAGTGATTCAGCAGCAGTGTTTGTACTACCAGCACACAAGCGCTTGCACAGTCAAAGATTTTGAGGAAGCACATGGAAATTTAGAAGGGAGGCGGCAGAAGGCAGGAGAAGGAGGAGCTGGCGAAACGTCTCAGCCAAGGGAAGGAGAGGAGAGCGGCTGCATGTGTTGGAGCATGTTTGTGTGTTCCTAAACAGCACACTGGGCCAGCAGAGGCAGTGGAGTACAGTGGCGGGTCAGAAAGGAAAGAATATCCTTGAACATATTGAGTAAGTACATTATGAATCTTTTCTACTGTCATGTGCTCTATTTTCAAGGTTCTGTTAGTGTCTCCTGGGCAAGCAGTGGTACGCTGTACGACAGTCATGTGTGAAACACCTCACGTGTAAACAAGTGGCCAATGACAAATTGCATTATTTTAATTTGTGTTCAAGTTTTGTGAAAGCAAGGGTGTACCGTGATGAGGGGTTTTACAGGCCGAAATGAGTGCTGCACTCTGCTGTGTTAAACTTCCAAATGGTTTCATACAGTTGATGTGCCTTTAATGAAAGTGTATTGCAGTAACCTTGCTTGTGCCTCTCATAGTGCTGAGTGGACAGTTGCCACAGTGACATTAGCTGCTCTTCAGTAAGGCAGATGAGTGTTCAAGTTGTACCAACAACATGCACTCACCAGAGGTGTCATTGGCTACACTTGCACCTGAGCCATATTTAGAAATCTGCCTTGACGTCGATAATGGCCAGTTTTCATTGGCGCTGTCAGAAAGTTTTGCAGTGTTTTTATTATTGCGGTTTTAGTGTGTTCCTGTGTTGAAGTCCACCGGTGTTTCTCATTTACAGTACCGGTAGTTAAGAACTAAATATGGTGAGTGCTGGACAATATTGCAAGCATCTAATGATACATTTGTGGTAATTATTCTATGATTCTATCTATCTTGTTCAATATTCTATGTAAGCCGGGGTAGATAATCATCATAATGAAAGTATAGGATATAAAGGCATTATGATTAAATTTGGAAATGCAATAATTGAGCAGCAACAAGAACAACTGGCCATATGATGTGTCGTTTTAAAGATAAGAGAATATCAAGAACAAAAACTATCAGCAGGTTGTGAGTGATCT
Organism: Hippocampus mohnikei; assembly: GCA_026261675.1. Classification (NCBI taxonomy): domain Eukaryota; kingdom Metazoa; phylum Chordata; class Actinopteri; order Syngnathiformes; family Syngnathidae; genus Hippocampus; species Hippocampus mohnikei. The sequence continues at coordinate 1,598,299 of JAKGUB010000228.1, forward strand.
GGTGGTTTCCTCACACTTTAGAGATTTGAGGTTCGAATCTTAAGTCAAGCCTTCCTGTGTGGAGTTTGCATGTTCTGCCTGTGCCTGCGTGGGTTTTCTCCGGGGACTCCGGTTTCCTCCCACATTCCAAAAACATGCATGATAGGTTGAACACTTTAAACTGTCCATAGGTGTGAATGTGAGTGGTCGTTTTTCTTTTATCCCTGCGATTGGCTGGCGACCAGTCCAGGGTAGACCCGCCCTCTTGTCCAGGGTCTTGCCTGTGAATGTAATGAGGATAAGTGTTGTACACAATAAATGGATGGATGAATGGATTCAAATAATAAAAATCAAGATGCTAACATGCAGTTTTGCAATCGGTATCAGACACGATTTGGCACAAACAAAACTAATTACGGTCGCAATACCGGTGACGCCACTCACCTCACCACACTTTTGACTCCACCTTAACTGAACTGCATATTTACACCGATTTACTTCACCCCACAACGCCAACTCATAAATGACAATATGACCGAGACCTTTATTTTCAACTGACAACAAACAGAAACAAACTAAGTTCCACATTGAAACTAGCCGCTATCATGTATGTGTCCAAGCTGCTGTTGCTGCATTTAAACATTCATAAATAATAAAGTAATGCTGCTGGTCGTTTAAATAGACACCCTAACCATTTCCTCAAAATCAAAACATTAAAGAAAAAAAAAAGCTAGCCTACTCAGAGATTTTTCCCACCTGGCTGGTTTTTCCTCTATGACAACCGTGGCTCTGACTTTTAAAACCGACTGCTGCAATTATGTGCCACTTTTATTTAATTAAAGTACTTGTCTGCAGGTGTTTAAAATAGCACGTTGAGCTGTGGTGCTTAAGTGTTCATTTTCATTATTATGAAAGCACACTGGTAAGGTCTGGTGGAGTATCAGTTATCGGTAAATATTAGCCGTGCATCACTGCAGGCTATACGCTGAAACCTTTATTATATTTCCGAACAGATGTTACTCATCGTTGTTGGCGTTAGAGCTGCAGTTGTTTCTCCATTTCCCCCAACACGCAAACATGTAAAAAGGGATTCGACATTCGAACCACTCAATACTTTTTTTAAATAAATGAAAAAAAAAAACAGATAGTTCTAAATGTCATTTTCAAAGAACCAAAATGGATTTGTATCTCGAGTAAGTTTTTCTTTAATGAAATAGCAGACTTCTTAAAAGCAGAATAACATCTGTTATTATCTCAGAGACTTTCGCGGTCGAAAAGACATCAGTGAATGTTGTTTTAGCATTAGCATCAGTGCTAACAATTTTTCTACATAGATTGCTGCGCTAATCTGATCGTATACATGTTAATCTGAAGACTTTCGAGATGTTGCAGTGTTAGCATTTAGCATATACTTTGATTGGTTTGGCTTCTTGTGTCTTGTCTTTGTTACTTCTGTTAACTTCTGCTTTCAGTGAACTGTTCCTCAAAGAAAAGACCCAGGCTTAATTCAGTCAGCTTGTCACCAAATTCACCTGTACCGTACCTGTCACTTTGTATAAACACGCAGTGCATGCAAATGAAATCACACCCGCAGCTGCAGGGGGAGCTTTAGAGCAAAGACTTTCAGTGGTATTCGTTTGTTTGCATATAACCGCACAATTAGTATCGCTCTACAAACATCTTTCTATTTTGTTTCTGTCAGGTATCTTTAAAGGCTGGGTAGTTTTTTGATCAATTTGCTGTGGTTCACTTATTTTTATACTTGTATGACAATTCACAATGTTAAAAAGGTATTTACAAATAATTAGTTGAGTTTTAAAATGGTCATACTTTGCACCCACAGGGGCATCTTAGAGCATCTCAGAAAGAGCATGAAACAAAAATGCAAAAAGCTGAGTTATTCAGTGACTACCTAGAAATAGGTTCCACAGAAAAAAATCTTACATTTATGATCACAAGAAGATGATTGACAAAGATCCCCAACAGTCAAAGACTGGATTAAGGTGGTTGGGGAAATTTTTGAAATGGAGAAACTGACATTTATTCTTCGAGGCGAACGAGAGAAATTTGAAACATTATGGGATACCTGGATAAAATTCAAGGAAACCTAAGGAAGTGCTTGAACAGATAGTTAAGATACCCTATTGGCCCCATTCCACTCAAGTTGTTTTGTTTTATTTTTGTTTACTAGTATTATTTTATTTTATTACAGTACTTTTCTATTCATGGGACACAGTGCTCAGGACAGTGTGTATGTGGGAGGGCAGGAGTAATATCCCGTTTTACCGGGATGTCTATGCGATGTATGTTCTATTTTGATGCCCGGAACTGATGTTCTATGTGCCTAAACACGTGACCATGTTTTGCTTTTTTCTAACTGTTTAAAAATCAATAAAAACTTTGATAACAAAAAAAAATATATGAATAGTGAACCAACAAAAACTGCTGAGGAATACTGTCTTATGTAGAGTGCCTGTACCTGTAGCTCTCCAATGTGTTTTGTTTTGTTTTTCTTCCCTACAGACTGAAGCCCAGAAGAACGCTGGTGTGTTGTTGACTCAGGCATCCACTAGCCAGCAGAGTTTGCTCTCCCAGCCAGTCCTCCGAGATGTCCCAGTCATCTCTGGTGTAGAGGAGAGCAGAGGTACGTCAGAAGCCCACGAGGACAAGGAGGAACTGGAGTTTCCCATGACCTACTGCCCAGTCTCGATTTTACCAGTGACCTTAACATCTGGGAGTCCTCACTAGGGTGAGTGTGGGATGGAAAATATGTATTATGCCAGTTACACCATCATGATCACGTTTCCACTATAAATGTTTGAGGTTAGAAAAAATATACATATTGCGAAATACTCACCAACACGTAACACCTTTGGGCCTCTTCTCTCATTTTGAATAATTATGGTAAAATGACTTTGCCACTCACATGATGTGGATTGAGTGGAACGTTACCCATATTAGAGAGCACAACACATCCGGTATCATCCAAACAATACTCACACCAGCTCTCATAATATGTATAATTGTACATAGATGCAAGTAGATAGTGCAGATCTGTCTGCACCACATATTCAATAATGGTAATGGTCTTTATTTGTTTCTCTTCTGTCTGAACGTGTATGTGCACTTGTCCTGGGGTTTGTGTTAACAGGCTTCAGAGTAGCACAGCAGAAGGGTCATGTGAGCAGGTAAACCCCCTGCTGGCCGGCTTGCAACATCACATGGAAGTCAGTCATCCTCTGATAGTTCTAGATGGCAGGTACTGGACTGTCTGATGAATAATGTCATCAGAGTGCATGGAGTGATACGGGGAAGCTAACGGAATGTTATGTTTGCGTATGATATACTGTACATCTTTGCTGTGTGGGTTTTGTCCCATCAAAGCAAGATTGAGAAATAAGTCACTTTAATGCTTGGGTGAATTAATATTAATCTGAGTTGTTTGACCAAAACGACTTTGTAGATTGGGTACAGTATGCGGTCTTAAATGGACTAATTTCAATATACGTATTACTCCATTGAGAAAAAAAAGAACCTTATTCATGCAGAGTCTAATTAGAGATTAGAGCAATAGAGACTCTAATTGCCCCACGGGGATAAATAAAGTTTTCTGAATCTGAATCTGAAGAGTTCTAGCTGTCTTATTTACGCTGCTTCCTCTAACAAGGACAGTATAGGATTTGTACTGCCGATGCAAGAACAATCATTACTAATTAAAACCAGATGCCAAAAGTAACACTTTTCGTCACGGCTTTCCGATAAAAAATGTCCTGCCCCTTACTGTGATTATGACGTACTTTTCATCATGTTAGAGCAACATTTTGCAGACTGTAAAATTTGTCTTGACGAAACAAGCCGCCACATTTGGCTCACCTACACACCGTTAATAAGATCCAGTACAAGAGCCATGTAGGATCATAAAAAGCTTTAGAAATAGCTCTAATTATGATTCAGCGCAATGCTACGCCACTGAAATGAAGATTTATTGTCATTTTGTTTGTGCCGTAGTAAAATAAACTGCAAGGTTGTGTCCGTTAGGGCCATATAAACTACATCCAGTCTGCCAAAAGCAACTCATATTTTAACCACAAGATAAAATCAGCAGGTATTAAAAACAGTTTTACTTAAATAAATAATGTGGGGAAAATAAAAATAAAACACATAGGTGGCGTAGATTACAAATCAATGTGAAAGTATGTCCAATAGAAGAGTTTCATTAGCAGAGAGGAGCGTTCAGTCACCATACCAACATCATTAAATTAACTGATATAAGAGAATTATTATCTGTATAATTCTGAATATTTCATGATTATATTTTTATATTCTGCGGCTGCATCTAATGTTGTCTACAGTGAGTTTAGTCCGGCTGGTCATGATGCAGTTAATGGTACCTCAGTTGTCCCTCTTGAGTCAAGTAGAGAATGGATCGCAGAGGTTCAGATGATCCCACAGCATTGTGTAGAACACCTTAATAGGGCTCAGCTGTGGTCTAACAGTTGCATTATTAAACTTGGGTGTTTTGTAATGCTTTGTCAGTGCTTGAATAATCGATTGGTTTGTGTACCGTTTGTAACTTTGATCCTGGAATTCTGTAACATGGAAACGCAGGCTTTAACAACGAATGTACTTTCTCGAAAATGCTGCGGTCATAGAGTGAAGGGCTGTTATTTATTAACACGCAACTGTTTTGAACTGGCTGGTATATGATAGGCCTTTCAACTAAAGTTGCTTTGTGCGTGCACACGCGTGAGTGCAGTGCTTGAGCATGAGCCTTGTCAACTACAAGCAGCTTTGTGTGGAATCATGGAATGAGCAGCTGTGCGTCTGCAAGTCCACACTCTTAACTATGCCACCCTACCCTCGTCTCAGGCCTCACGGCGCCGACCCACTCCTCGCAGACGCCCCGCTGTCACCTCAACCACTTGCCACACCTCATCCAGTTGGCCAACACTTGACCCCTCCTTCGCATGTGCTTCTCGAACAGGAGCTCCTGGCGGCCTTTCAGGAATGCGAGGAACAAATGGCCTCGCTGAGCGTTTCTCATCTCAAAGAGCCCATCAGCACCAAGCATGAAAAAGTTGACGAAGAGGATCGGAAACCTGGACCGGCCACAGTTACAAAGTGTGATGAGTCATCATCACTGCCTCATGTGGCGGACCAGTCTGGACATGGTAACGGCAAGCTCATAAACAAAAGTACACATGGAAACAGTGAGACGGGGAGCAGCCAGATGGATACAGTTGTGTTTAGTTTCAGGGACTACATACTTGGAAGAGAAAATCCTGAACCAGAAGAAATAACAAAGGAGGCAGAGCAGAATCAAACAGGTCCTGATTCACATTCAGAAAAGTCACCATTTGAGCAAATGGCTGAAGGTGCCATCCCGAATGAAGCAAATGTTGATTGTAACGCAGCCACTGGAGATATTAGCACGCAGGATTGTAATAGGGACAATGTGGAGGAAGACATTGATCGAAAAATTGGAAATCAGATTCCTACTTCCACTATAAATTCAAGTAACGCTGATGCTAATTACTCTGTTAACGAATTTTCAGAGTCTAAAAGTCATTATTCTGAGAAGCCAGATGTACTGGAGGAAGCAGGAACAAATGCACAAATGATTTCTGCAAACAACGAACAGTGTGAACCTGCGCAGAACAGGAGGATGAAAAAGAGAGACAAAAAGAAGCACAAGAAAAAGAAAAGGGTGGAGATGAACAACGAAACCGAAGTGCAGGACAGGATGGCAGCAGAGGCAGAAAAGGAATTACAGTCTGTCTCATTCATAAATACAGGGAATCACTGTCAGTCAGAGACAAATGCGTCTTCGGTGTCAGACAGAGAGACGATGATGTGCGGCGCGCAGCTTAATGACGGCTTTTGTTGCAAGGGAACGCCAAGCCCCTCCCACTCATCTCATAGCCAGCAGGGTCATTTTATCGACTTGGCCTGTTCTCCATTCAGTCTTGTTTCTTCACATGCTAATCAGTCTGATGACATAAATGTAACAGATGCTCAGTGTGGAAAAAATAACAAGACTGGCAACATCCCACATAGGACACAACGTACAACTGCAAGTCTCATCGATAAGCAAAGGATAACACATGTTCAAACTACCGCTGATGTTCTCGATAAGGCTTCAGGATATCAATCACTGGAGGATAATGTTTCCACTGAAGCACAGATACATAAACCGGAGAGCTCATTTTGCAGCATCCCGGCTTGTGTGGGAGAGAGTTGCGTGGAGAGGGCCATTGAAGATGCTTTCGTGGAGGTTGCTGCGTTGCCACTAACAACACCCACGATGCGAGAAGTGATAAAAAGTGAGGGAGAACCCGTGAGCTGTGATTCATGGGAGGGAGTAGCTACCAAAGCTATCGCAGGCATCGGGAAGGGAGAGCCAGGAAGACAGCCGGAGGGAAACGGAGAGAGGAAGAGCCTCTTGGATACTAGCATCCAGCTTTCATCTGTCTGTTGTACACCTTGTTTCCCAAACGAACGGAGACGGGCTGTTAGCGAGGAAAGCTGCGACAGCAAAATGCCACACGCTTCGGCTGAGAGTTGTTCAAAAGGAGAGAAGGAGACGAGCAGTGCAGAGGCGGCGATCTCTCCAGCAGGAGAGGGTGATGGAGAAAAGGAGCCGCTGTGTTTTGAAGAAAATGTTAATTTTTCCCATGGGATACTCGCTAGTGGTGATCATCTGAGTGATTGTACTGCAGGACTGGAGGGAGGAGGAGTGGCTGAGTGCAGTTCAGTCAGCCTTCCAGAGGGGGCCGCTAGAGGGGCGTCGGGAGCTGAAAAAAAGCCGTGTCCAGCCGCTGATGTTGCAGAGTCATATGTGAAGTCACCGAGCAGCGGTGACACGATCACAGACAGCCTTTGCACTAAGGAGGACCTCACCGCAGCATTTTCACCTTTGCCCCCTCAAAGAGAACAAAGCAATGCAGAAAGTGGAGTCAGCACCCAGCACAATTTGAAGTCAGAGGAACCACTGTGTTCAGGAACCACTTGTGAGGTGGCTGCGATCACGGAAACCTCACTCACTACCACCAGCGACAATCAACAGGTCCTATCTGAAACAGGCACACCCAAATCCACGGCTACTAAGAGAGAAGTCAACATTCAAGTGCCGACTCAGACTACTAACAGCACTGTGGGTAAGTCATTACATGACCAAATTGGAGGCAGCAACAGAGTTCGCTTTGTGGACAGTGTGAAAGAAGACCATAGTGTCACTAGAGAGGTGAGAAACATGCCAATGCCGGCTTCGGGATGTGCTTCATTGCCTCCGTTGACGGTACATGAGAGTTTGTACCATCCTGTTGTTGAGGCCAGCTATATTTACCCAGACTTCCTCAGCTTTAAGAAGCCGGAAACCAGCAGCGACATATCTTTTGCCAAGGATGAAGCCGTGTTTCAAATTGCCACACCAATGTCAGAGAATGGCGTTGTTTTGGGTACACAAGATACATTCAAGAATGCTGAGAGCGATCCGTCCGGTGAAGACAGAAAAAGACCAACCGAGAAAAATCTTAGTCATGCAGAACATGGTGACTGTGTTGAAACCGCCACAATTCCCACAGGTGCTGATAAAGAATCAGCAAAAAGTGCAGAGGAGTCTAGAGAACTAACTGAGAATGAATTAAATAAAGCAAAAAGGAGTCATCAGAACAAAGTGATCGGACAACAAAGCACCTCGAAAGCGCAAAGTCAACTGGTGAACAACCATGCGAAAAAAAGGATCAGATGTTAACAAAGCAGCAAGAAGTTGTGATAGAAAAGGCCATTGACGTTTTGTGTCTAACGCCAAAAGAATTTAACACACCTGAGATCAAAATGGATAGCAAAGAACCAATTAAATCTGACAACCCAGAGGAGATACTAAGTGATGCATTTGTGGTCAAAGAAAGAGAAAGTTCTGTCAGTAATGCTACCTTGAAGCTAATAGGAGATGTCTTGACTAAGTCTCCCGATAGACAACTTCCCAGTGATCTTGATTGCATCGCTAATTCTGAAACTGGGATGTTAGCCTGCTCGATCTCTCCTCAGACAAAACTCAGACATCTCAGCTGTCCGCCTGTTGCTGAGTTTGATCAACCCGCTCATGCACTAGCTAGCACAGAGCCGGTTGACTCGAGGCAGGACTTGAAGTCTGTGACTCCCGTTGGCCTCAGAAAGGGTGGGTCAATAATTTCAGGGGCGATGGCCACCAAGCAGTCCATTTCTGTTTGTGAGCAAAATGCCAGTCATTCTACGTCAATGCTGCAACCGAGAGGCCTTTTGTTAAGTGATTTGGATGTGGTTGATGAATTTGAGGTTGCTTTTCCTGAAGGAAATGATAAAGACAATGCTAACTGTGACAGCACTGAGACACATCTGTCTTTAGTAGATGATCAGGAACGTGAAGAAGCTAATGATGGAGGAGCAAAAATGTGTTTGAGACAAGAGGGTAGGAATGATACAGAGTGTATCACCACTCTGCCATCTGACTACAAAGTGACACCTTTGGAAGAGGAAAAACAACATCCAGAGTGTGTACTGGGAAATGATAGCTCTCATGATGTGACTCATGCAACACCCAGCGTCATTATTGACATTTGCCCACTCAGCTCTAACAAGCCCAATGGGACGTGTGATAACACTGAGCTATGGGACGTCAAGGAGAAACGGAACATGAGTGACAAAACGTCCGTGTCACTCAAATGCAAAACCGAGCAGGTCAATAATCAAAAGGAAACAGCAGACGGTGGCAAACTGCCCATAGGAAATATGACACCACAACAGAATGAAGACTCAGATAAAGATGCAAAAGAGGCAACTGGAGACCTGTCACAGTCGCATACATTTGACATCCAAAGTACGGAACCAAATATTGTGGATAATTTGAAAGCAGAAATACAAAGTGAACTTCATGATGTTTTCGACCAATATATGCCCCAAACTTTGGTAGAAACAGTGGAGCGCAAGGACAACAGGGACACAGCAACCGATTTTAGTTCAAACCCTGAACTGAGCAGTTTGGCTCGGCAACAGGAGCAACCGCAGCAAGATTTGCTATCCAAGTATTCCACAGATGGATTGCCAGGTGGTTGCGTGGAGGCATTTGAAGAGGGAGCAAAGACTAACAGCCGAGTCAAAGCGATCCAAGCACCGTTTTCTGAGAAAACAGAGGTGGTAAGAAGAGACTGGGGATCTTTTGAGAAATCCGAAAGCCAGGGCGAGTTGTCAAGAGAAGACGGCGGTATTACCGAACAAGCAGTTGGTGTAGAGAAAGTTGAAATGAAGGAATTGCAAGTGAGTGTCTGTGATTTAACTGATAGCAGACACTCAACTGGACAAAATATTTTAGAGCAAGCAAAAAAGGCTCACGTGGACAAGTTTGGGCATGAGATGAGTCATGATATGTGTGGTTTGGCAGAGGAGGGCTCAGGAACAGATTTAATGCATGACAAGGAATTTCAGAATAGTATGGAGAGTCAAGGTAAGACAGAAAGCAAACATTCAGATTTATTTGAAAAGCTACAAGGAAATGATTTCGGCTTTCGAGGCAACGCTGTTTCTGCCGAGCCTTTTTTAGATGATCTTGATATTTCACCTTTGGGATTGTCTGTTTCGGAAAAAGAAAGCACCCGTAGGAACGAGTATGATACAGCTGTTAGTCCAAGTGAAACTGAGAAGTATAAAATCCCGGATAGAATATGTAAGTCTCTTGAGTCGCAGTGCTCCAATATAAGCTCAGCCCCGCAAAATGCTTCAGTAGCGCAAACGCCCATAAAAGGACCGCATGTAGACGAGACTGCAGGGAGAAATAAAGTAGCCGTAGATGAAGAAATTGCAGATTTCTCAATGCAGGGAACAAGTGAGGTTAAAGTAGAGGACAATAAGGCCAGAAAAAAGAATGGACCTCGAGTAACCGTTGTTGCTCAAGATAACGAGCCATCATCTGCTAACGTCTCAAACCACACTTCTCACCATGATTGCAACTTCAGTCAGACAATGGATCATGACGATGACCCAACTCGTAATCCACAACCCGACGTCGCCAAAGACACACCCAGTGTTTCATCAAAGACACAAGATGATGGTCCAATGCTCTCTCTGGCAGCGTTCCCCCAAAATGAGAAACTTCCCAATCTCATTTCCTTGCCAACGCCACCGGCTGATGACATGGTACACCCTCCCGCCTATGACTCTGATTTTGAACATGCCCGCACGGACACAGAAGCATCCCATATGTCAGACAATTCTGCTGGACTCACGACGCAAGAACCAGACCCAAACTGGATCACGGCTCTCAGAGAAGCTGCTTCCGATGCGCAGACTGAACAAGAGAGCGCAGAAATCCCAAGGTAAACAAAAGCGCGTGAGGGGGTTTCAAATGTAAGTTCACAGCCTTTTTACAATTCGATCAGTGGAATGAACAACGCACAGAGAAATCTCTTTTTATTGAATTGAACTCTATAAGGTGACTGGGGTTTGTACATTCTTGGGATTCTTGCAGTTTTTTCAACAATAAACCCGATGCAAAATAAAGCACACCTAATGATTTTTGTACAATATAAAAAAAAAAAGTCTTTCGAACCATTCAGTACTTTCAAATCTGTTTTGTGTCGCTGCATTTGTACGCATGTCATGCAGTGACACTATGTTCAACACTTGTGTGGAGTGTTGTTGAAGAAAAGAGGCTTACAATGAATATGAATGAGGAGGTAAGTACACTGCTGCACTTTGTTTTGACGAGATCGGAGTTCAGATGTTGGGGCCTGCTGGAAGTAATGCAGCCCTTTATATCGAAAGGATGACATCACTAGCGACATCTCTCCAGGACTAGAATGGGCCTTTTTCCCCTTCTTTCACACAGCGTGCACAATTTGACAGAATACAACACTGACATGTTTCAAGCGCTCGTGTAAACTAAACAAGCTGCTGTACCTTGACCGACATACACAACTGTCATTTGTCAGTCACTCCTCATACATGTGGTGTAAAATTAAATGATTGTCCCACTCCTCCTTTTTCTCATTTTGTTTTCTCAGAGCCCTCCCATCTCTGGAGTCTCCTCAGCAAGAGTTTCTCACTCCTACTGAGGCCGGAGCTGTTCCTCTGGGGCCAGAGAAGATCCCTCAGGAGCAAACGGACATCACAGCGTCACATCCTGAACTGGATCTTGCAGGACAGCTAGAAGAGGACCGAAAGGTGACAGGAATTGTCAAAAAGGAAGAAGAGCTCATAGAAGAGTATGCTATAAGTAGGGCAGAAATATCAGTGCAGCAAAGTGAGCTCTCAAAACCAGCAAAGATCCCAGTTGAGCTCGTGGAACTCGACGAGAGTAAACTGGAGAAAGAATCTTTGGAAAAAAGTCCCAAAATACTAGAGCACCTCGAACCAAACAAGCCAATCGGTGAACTTCCAGAAGAGAAACCTAAAAACCCTGCCGAGGAAAGCACAGAAGCGGCCCTTGATCCTACGTTGGTGCTACAGAAAAGTGGGTAAGTGTCTGTTTTTTAAAAAAATATCATCCATGCTTAAAAGTGTCATATTTACTCCAAAACAAAGCTGACGGATGATATGTTCTTGTCCGTAAGTCGCCTGCTGTGAGAATAAACAGAGGCGTCATGCTTCCTTCCCAGGCGTTTACACTCTGAAATGGATGGAAAGTCACATGTTGGTAATCCATAACTTCAGAAGTCACTTCTATGTAAAGAGATGCTCTTGAGCCTTCTGCGCTGTTTTATCGTCTCACCTGTTGAATGATATTTGTTCTGCATTTAGAGTAAAGGCTGAAAGCTTTTAAGTCTGTGTCATTCACAGGGATACAGTATATGTTGGCTCACTCGATAACGAGATAACGAACAATGGCTATCGTCATCTGCATGACGCTTTTACAGTATAAGTGACTCTCCCATCACTGCCGCAGGCCCAGTGCTCAGATCGCGGCTCACTTATTGTGTTGTCAATGTCATGATCACAAATTAACTCACAAAAGAATATTATTCTGATATGTAGATAATGCCAAAAATATACACTGATTGAAAATCCAGTCCAATAAAGCTGTGGCCAGTTATAGTTTGTATAGGGGGCAAGAAAAATCATATTGTCATGATATTGATGATGCTTGTATATCGCTCCAGAAACTTAATTGAAAATGATCCAAGACATTGTAAGTATCGATATTTTATGCTTCTGAATTGTTTGAACCGTATGGGAAAAACCAATCCTAGACATTGTGCTAATGACATTTGACTTTTGTGTAGTGACCCAAAAAGAGAAAGCCAATATGAAACATTGCGACATCAACAGCTGACTTGTCTGTATCAATTTTGAAGGGATTCGATAATGTAAGGAACATTCTATACACCGCAATATTCATTTTTATTTATCTCACCTCTGATCCATTCAGCATTTTTCAAATTGGACTTTTTTGTCCACCTTTGGGAAAATGATTACATAATATTTTCACGACAGAATCAAGACTATGAATTAAATACATTATCCAGTTTGTAGTCAGGGTTGTGGAACTATCCCATTCGATTAAAAAATAAAAAAAGAAAACAAATTAAGATGATCAAAATGAGTGTCCGGTGACCATAATTTGAGAGCGTCCAATACAGAATATATATTGCAGGGGAGAATATCTGACTGCTAGAGCTGGTGTGGCACTCTCTCCTTGTGTGTGTGTGTGTGTGTGTGTGTGCGCGTGCGCGTGTGTTTTCCCCGCCCCCGAGCAGGCGCGTCCTCCCTCCCCTGCCTGTCCAGCCCCAGCCTGCCCTCTTGTACTCGGGCCCTCTGAAGTCATTTGCACTGAGCAGACAGTTGAACAAAAGCCAGAGTTCAAGACAAACACTTGAGCATGTGCCGTGTGCTGAGCGTGCATGACTGACTCGGTCAGAATGAGCGAGTGACGCAGGGGCCCTGGGACACACTGTAAAGTGCCTATGGTGGTTTGAAACTCGCCAGAAGCGTTTCCATCAATTTAGTTAGCCTTAATGTGAGGCTATTGCCATGGCAGAAATATGGGTGAGTTGCTTTTAAAATTGCTGCTCTTTTCTGTATGTGTGTGTATGAGTTTATGTGGGTGTGTGTGTAACTCCAAGTGGACATAGCATATGGCGTGAAGGTAACTCTTGCACTCTTCTGACCTCAGCAGATGGGCAGAGGGGAGGGTCAAGTCGAAAGACGGAGAGACAGAAGGCGATAAAGAGTTGAAATGACTCACACATTTACAATGTGTTTCACCTTCTCTCACCTGCTTGATATGCGCTCATGATTGGTGCTCCGTCAACATAGTCACTTGTTGCCTTTTCAACATTTAGAGTCCCAGGAAGAATGCTGAGATGTCCTCGCACTGCGTTTTCATGTTGAAAACGTATATGAATGATATTTCTCGTTGATGTGCTGGCTTGAAAAAGGAGTTAACCGTAGCGCTACGGTGGACTGTAAATAGACGAGTTGCCATGGCAACTGTACCTGCATATGCCTCTGATGATACGAGTGGAGTGGATAATCTGTCAGTTGTGATTTAGTTCTAAGGTCTAGGCTCATGTTTTAAATCTCTGCGCTTTACAGAATTGGTGATCATGTTTTTTCTTTTAACTCCAGTGCTGTCACCGGTGTGTGTGTGTATATTTGTTGAGATATTAATATGAAACTGCCTTTGTTTGCTCTCTCACATTAAGCCAAGAAATGTGGTTTTCCTTGCTGAACGTTCGTCAAGCCCACGCTGCCCACCTTTAAAACTCGTCTTAAAACTCATTCTTATTCTTTCGACTCAGGATGAGACTTGACTTTTAGTTTGACTCTTTTTGTGCTTTCTACTAGTTTCGTTATTAATCTATTGTTTGTTGTTGCATGAATTCTTTTTTTTTTTTTTTTGCTCCACATACAACACTTTGTATAGCGGTGGTTGAGTTGAGTTGAGATTCCCAGCAACCCACACATACAAAAGTGTTTTGACTGCCACAGAGGTGTTCGACTATGGTTAAAGTGTCACTGAAAAGGAGCACATTCTCCCATGTTGCTCTTTTTTTTGCTTTTTTTTAACATTGATTTGGAATTTAATCTGGGCCAATGTGGAAACGAGCCAGCTGTTAACTTCACCACTTCAGCTGACATTCTATCTACACTCAAAAGAATCACAGTGTCCAGTGTCACTTTTTCTCAAATCTATGTTCTACCTGTATTGTTTTTGTCTGAGTTGAGAGCCACTCGCAGATTCTATGACACAATGTTGTGACTTGGCTTTGCCTATTTCCAGTATGCACAAAGGCTTTTGGCATTGAAAGAATTTGTCATGGGGAACATGAGGGCCAAATTAGATTGGAGAGTTGGAGCATTTTTCAAATTCATAGTTTGATGAAACAGCATGAAAATGGTCGCGTCTCGTAGGTATATTTCTTAAATCTGAAACAGGAAGTAGTAATAAATAAGAGCATATTTAAAACCGCCTTGTTCCTATCGGAGCGCACACTGCTGATTGCAGAAATGGCCACTCGCTCACCACAATGGCCACTCAAGGGCCCTTTCACTATAAAGTTAAGTTGAAATTTTACTGAATAGTTGGGGCCTAATATAGCTGGCAACCTTGCCCAGCTAATCCACTACCCGAAACATGTTTTAGTTCTGCAGACTATTCCCCGGAATATTTTTAGAGCTAAGAGGCAGGCCTGTCCCAAGTGGTAACAGCTGCCTGCACGTCCATCGCATTGCCTGTCGGATTAGAGGCTAGCGCTCCTGATAAGACAAACCTGGATCAGGGCCAAATCCACACCCCCAGATGGCCAATTACGACCAAGCATGACACATTTGGCCAAGCTTCTCTATTCATGCGTTCTGTCCAAGGAGAAAAAGACGAGACAAACGTCAGGGGATTCCACTGCTTGCAGTTCGATTCCAAAGCCAAACTTGGGATGGTTTGAGCAAGACTGTCACTCTTCACGTCAATATTTGGTTTAGCTGAGGTCACAGAGGTGTAGTGAGGTAAGTCTGTAACACTTGAGAAGAGGCATCTGTTGATGTTCTGTCTTCCCCCTCCCGCAGACCCCCCCTCACTGAACAACCAGAGAGGAGCGCTGCCTTGCCCATAAGTTCTCCCAGACACCTCCCGACTGCTCCACTTCCCGAGCTCTCCACTCCTCCACCTGCATCTCCTTCACCAGAGAAGACACCACCTGCATCTCTCCACCAATTTCCTCTTCCTCCGGCACCTGCCTCCCCCTTGGCACCTTCTAGTTACCAGAGTGACGACCCCTGCCCAACCTCTGCATCTTGCCGCCTCCTTCCAAGGTATCAACGGTCACTTAATTGTGTTTTTGCTCAGTGTGAGATCCACAAAACAGTTTGTTGGCATTGTGCGGATGTGGTTTGAGCTGTTTCTTTTCATGCATGCGCTCAGCTCAGATGGCAAACTGCTCCTTTTAGCCTGCTTGATCAAAATTGGCTTACCCGCCTACTTTACTACTACTTTAAATATGTTAATTCCTAGTAGGATCCAATAAGTTTGATTAAATGCAACACATTTTCATAATGAGCTACGTGTACAGTATCCGAATATCCCCAATTTCAACCTGGAGCTCAAAGCAACACAAATTGTGTTCAAATTGTACTTCTTTTTAGCATTCTCTTAACTCCTTGTGAGAGAGTTAAAAGGCACTACACCATGCAGTGCTTTTTACCTCCACCAGATGGACTCTCTCCCTTCATTCATTGACTCATCTGCTCTTTTCACGACCACATGTAAAAAAACACACACACTAAAGGGGTCACATATCACTCTACATCGGTTAAAAAGTTTTTCTGTGGTAATAACCTAAAAAATGAAAAAACTACAATTGATGGAGATAAGATATGCAACGTATACTAAAAGCAGAACAGTGTATTCCCCACAAACTGATGTTGTTATTTACTGCTGGAAAATGTCAGCAATGTCATGGATACGGATGTCGGTTCAAAATGCAGTGTCCAGATATCCAAGGTTCTCCGAAAATACCTTTGCATTTTCAGTTACAGAGCAGCTGATTTTTATTTATAAGTCACTTCAGCTTCTCCAGGTTCTCCGGTTTCCTCCCACATTCCAAAAACATGCATGGCAGGCTGATTGAACACTAAATTTCCCCTAGGTGAATGTGAGCGTGGATGGTTGTTTGTCTGTGTGTGCCCTGCAATTAGCTGGCAACCGGTCCTACTGCCCGAAGACAGCTGGGCTAGGCTCCAGCAGCCCCCACGACCCATGTGAGGATAAAGCAAATGGGAAAATGGATGGATGGATGTCACTTCAGCAACACTATTTTGCTGTGACCCCGTTACGAGTTCTCTCGACATGTTGTATTTTTTTATGAGTTATTCCAGTACCCCTGACATAGTGATTTAGCTTCATGCTTTCAATTACTTTTTTTTCCACTCCGTGAGCACTTTTCAATTTCAAACGAAAGGGTCGCTCTCCTGGTAGCTTGGTATGTTGCTTCTTTTTAAATTTATTGAATATAAACTTTGAATTTACGTATACTGTAGAACAGGGATGTCAAACTCATTTTTGTCGCGGGCCACTTTAGAGTTAGGTCTTCCCTCGGAGAGCCGTTATGACAGTGAAACCACAAAAATGTTTAATCACATTATTACTTGTAAAGGTAACAAAAGTATTGCAAAATCTCAACGGCATTTATTACAGATGACAATTTGACATTTCGGTACATTTTTTAGCAAGGATCATGCAAGTTAACACACATGATTTTCTGTCGTGGGGCCACATAAAATGATGTTGCGGGCCAGATCTGGCCCCCAGGCCTTGAGTTTGACACCAGTGCTGTAGAATTACTCTGAGGTGACATGTAACAAATGAAACTAGATTAAGTTCCTTACCTTGACATCAAATGTCAACCTCTTCACTGTTTGTTTAGAAGCCTTTTTTATTATAACCGCGAGTGGCAAACGGCTTTTTAGCGCTGCTCATCGTGTCCTTGATTTCACTGCGGCCATGTTTATAGCTAAATCTTTCAGGAAACGCTGCCATTGCTTTATCTCTTACTCGCAAAGTGCCTTGAATATTTTATTGCTTTGTCTGATTTGCAGATGAGGCTAAAGTGTAAGGCCAGGCTTGTAAATAAGAGCTCATTCATGAATAGCGCATCACAGTAGTACATGCTTTTGTTGCATGCTTGGAACATGGAACGGGCTGTGCCAATCAATAATTTTGCTTTACAATCTGTGCAGCAGTGAGAGGGGGTGGCATTCTCTCTTGTCCCCTCCGGCTTGTTCAAAATCGAGCATTAGATCCATTTGAGAGCAGAATTATGTTAATATTCCCTGAACATCCATTAATGGATCGTCTCCAACGCAACCCCCCCTCTCACTCTCCCCAGGCAAAACTACTGCCACTGTGGTGCATGCTGTGCATTGCAACTGACAAGTTTGCATTTTTCAGCCAGCATGTCAACATTCATATTTTCAGTGAGACTCCTCAAGCTCTGCTACTAAGATTTCAAGTGCTAGAGGCAGTTTCTTCTCTTGTAGTAAACTTTCATTCACACGCTTTGCCATGAATGCACAGCTGATTCATCCTCATGAAATTTCAGAAACCCCCCGTTTCCCAGCGCTCCTTGGACAATCAATAGGAACTTTTTGAAACATGTTCCTGCTCTGATTTCATCCCACGGGACTCATTGTATAGCAGATGTCTAAAAATGACAAATCAAAGTATCCCGGGCTTTCTAACGCCTCTCAAATTTTCTGTAGGCGGACAGTAAATTGCACCAGCACACATGTATTTAGAAAATGTCAATGTAATGAAGCCTTAAACTCACATTTGGGTTTGAATTTTGAAACTTGTATTGGAAAACAATAATCTGATCAAATCGTAATTGGAACTGTTGTAAATGAGTTTACAATGTGAAGATTTTCCACGTCTCACTTGTCTGAAGTCTGGTGAATAACAACAAATAGGTTTAAAAAAAACACCTTTAACTTTGATAAGGGACAAGGTGTCATGCATAGCTGTAACAAAGGTTTTGTGCACGTAGTGTTTTGAACTTGTTTGCGACAGCATGGCGAACAAGTTGCTATAGCACATCCGCCTCACAGTTTGGAGTTCTCCCCACATTCAAACATGCATGTTTGGTTCATTGAAGACCAAATTGTTTGGTTGTTTGTGTATACAGTATGTGCACTGCAATTAGCTGCCAGACAGATTAGGGCGTCTCCCAACTCTTGCCCAAATTCAGCCAGGACAGGCTCCAGGTCACATGCGACCCTTGGGAGGATAAGTGGTACAAAACGATGGATGGATGGTTCGGTGGATGTTTTTCTTTTTTTAAATAGAATTCTGAGTGGTTCAACTTGCTGGAGCGATAGATTTGGACATTATACGCAAGCTGGTATAGAATTACTGACACAATTGGCCAGACTCAAATCAAATCACTACTATTATGTCGGAGACTTATGTTTACTTCTGACATATGTGGTTGTGTGGAAAAGGAGGCTGAAAGTGTTTTTTTAATGCAGCTTCTGGATGAAAAAGGAAGGATTTAGGGAGAGGAAAAGCAAAAGAATGAGGCATCATGTCTAAAGGATGCTGAAGAAGCTGTTTATGGGGGGTTCTATTGTTTGATTCCCCACCGCATGGCCGTGGTAGTCGTCAAGAAAAAGGCTGCTTGTGTTTTTAAAGGTGCAGGCATCTGCTGCTGCTGCGGGGAGGGTTGGGGGGGGGGCGTCAAAGGGAATAGAAGGGGGAGGAGGCAGTGTGTGCAGCATCACAGCTCAAACAGAGACACCTCGTACACACACGCGAGACGAAGAAAGCTGGCTTGTTAACGCATCGCTTTGGATTAGTCGAGCCTTTGTACTAGAATGTTACAGCATCATTTTCCAGATGAACTACATGACAACAGAATCGTGTCCACCAAGTGTGTGGAAGCTGAGGTTGAGGGGAGCCATGCATAAATTGACAAGCATTTAATTGCCCGGTGATTTGATGCGAGGATGAGGTTATTCTCTGCAGTGCAGCTTTAGGAGCTGGCACATTGCCGTCAAGGATCACAGCAAAGGGAAGAAGGAAGCAGGTGGATGTGGACAGTGGCTGACTTACGGGCGCAGGTGTGGGGGGGTAAGCAGAGGTAGCTAAGAATGGGAGCCAACGAATCCATGGAGCAAGGACAGACCTTCTGTCCTACTCAAGAACACATGTGAGTCTCAAGCTTCTATGTATTTTTTGATCACCACTTTCTGCATTTCTATCACTTGGGCTGCGTGTAGCCTTTGTACAGGCAAGGGATCTTTGTTGTCATTTGGTTTTGTGATGTAAATAAAGGATCCGCGCACATGCGCAGTCACTTGCACATGTGAATCATTTAAAAACGGACCGTGCAAGCCAGATGGAGGCAGTGAGTTCAAGCTGGCCGGCTCCCGTTTTGCCTGCTCCCCATTGTTGTTGCCGCGGAGCAGGAACCCGTTTTGAAATAGAGCACGGTGTGCCGGAATATTACTGGATGATAGAGTTAGAGACAGGGGAAGAGCGCTCCACTTAGTTTTATTTATAGCTCACACACTTGGGCACCGGAGAGCAAGGACTCGTGCAGTGAGATGTCATTTTTAATGTAGGGATGAAAGATTTATCACAGGGAAGCTTGGTTAAATCTGCGCTGAAGACTTTAATTCACCCCCTATTGCTAGAATGCTTGTGTGAGTTGTCCTTTGCATCACATCCATGTATATTTGACCGTGCTCATAGTTAGGGCCCTGAAGAAAGCACCCAGGAAAGCAAATGATTTGCTTTACTATTTGTTGTATCTGTTAAATCGCTCCATGTACAGCACTTTGTATGCAGTGATGGCTGTTCGAAAGTGCTCTATAAATACAGTTGAGTTTAGTTGAGGAAAGCAAAATTGGAATTGGTTTGAGTACACACAACCGATGTTCTTTAAAAAAATAAAATAAAATCAAAATAAAAGTTGTGTTGTGATGGATGTTGCGAATTGTGTCCCTGAACCATGCATCCATCTGATCTCATTATCGCTATGCTAATCTTTTTAACCCTCTCCTTGCTGCTCATGCAACACATTTTTTTAATGTGCCATCTGTCTGCTCTCAATATGTCAGATTAGGCTATGTGGGATTACCTCATTCTTAAAGTGGGAACCCAGTTGGTTCATTGTTTTGAGAATCATTCCGGATTTGGTTGTGTTCTAGGTATAAAGAGGTTGAAAACATTCTCTGGGGTTTCTCTCAAAACTGCAGCTGATTTGGGCTTTCGTCGTAGTCATTAATACAACCTCTTCATGCTGCGCCTTGATCATAAAATGACACTTGACAACATGACTACTGCAGTTCTTTGTAAACAGGAAGTACAATACACATTACGTCATCATCATCATCATCATCATCATCATCATCACTTTCCAAGGCACTTTTGCACAGGTGAATAACAAAACGATAGCTCCCTCTTCTGGTAGATTCCCGTCTCACGTATAGTACAGTACACATATAAGCATGTATGTAAAATATATAGCAATATAATTTATTACTGTACAACTGTACACTGAAGAAAGAATGGTGTGTGGAATTTAATCAATTTTATTTCGTCAAGTGGTTGCACACAGTAGAAGCAGCTGACTCAAGATACATTTTTTAAAAATAGATGTCTCATCTACTTGAAAAAAAAATGTATCCGTAGCCAGATGATTTTATTTTGTGCATCCACTTGTAAATGTAAAGCAGGAGATTATGTATTTTGTTACCTTTATTTACTCTGTATTTTACAGCCCATTTCAATTGATCAATTAAAGATAATTGAATTTATATGAAATTGGCAGCAGTGACAAACTTTATTTTTTATTCATCTCTGTTATCTGCTGGAATGCATGATTATAGTGTACTTCCAATCTATATGTGTTTGCCATATATCAAGTGTCACATGACAAGAGATGACTGATTGATGGGGGTGGGGGGGAGGAATAGCTGGTTCGATAATGTAGTGCGTAAACTAGGGCATCAGTGAAATGTGAGGACATAATGACAGAAAGAAGAAGAATGACATCAGGATCCACAGCACAGATGTGATATGGAGGGATCAGCCAGTCAGTGTGTAGAGCAGCGGCAGGTATCCATGCCTCCTCCATCCTGTTGTTTTCGGCGTCTCTCTTGAGGCCGATTAGATATTTGTCTCAACATTGGCTGGTGCTCTGTTTATTTAGATTTGTCCCCCTGCCCTGCATCTTTTGTCCAGAGTTTCAATCGTTGCGAGAATTTATTCTAACATTAAAGACATTGTCAGATGAGTAAGACTCATGTCACATGCGTTGGATGAAAAATGATTTACGTACACATGTGTTGGGTCTAAAAGGCCTGGCCGACCCGGGCAAAGAACAGGCAGCACACCGAGATAAAGTTTTAGACTGCTGCAGCAGGGAAGAACAAGGAGGGCACGATGTTCCAGTGCCTCGGCTCACAAGATCTCCTGTCGGTTCGCCGCTGCAGAGTGCATTTATTTTGTGTAGAGCATGCGCAGTCAAAACAATGGAAAGGTACTGGTGTGATGTGGTGTGTGGGTGCGTGATGGCTGCGATGGAATGTGTGTGGCAGATAGTGTGTGAAAGTTTTATGTGAACACAGAAAAGCAATCAAGTAATACAATATTTACACACAAATATAAGAGCTTACTTTACAACATGTACCACTAACTACGGATGCTCAATACCTAGCTTTAAATACAGAAAGTGTCAAAGTAAGGCATAAAACGATTACATTCCATCGTCTGTGTGGTGTACTAAAATGGTTATAACATGTATTAATTCGATAGACCTGAGAGGTCCATGTTTGGGCTCTAATACATGAATGTGTGTGTCATGTGCAGCCAGACAGTTTTCCTCCACCATCATGAAACATACGGCGGCAACTCCAGTTACTATAGAAACCTCAGTTATGCAGTTGCATGGAAAAGAAGGCGTCTCAATAGAGACAAACCGAACATTGAAATGCTATTTGTATTTCACTTTCTTGTCGCACTAGCTTCCGCACAATCAAAAGGATGCGGCTACAAATCTCGGCCCAGGCCACTGAGTGAATCTCCCTGTGCTTGTATGGGCTTTCTCTGGGCATTTTGACTTTCTCCCACATGCCACATCATTATTTGTCTATATCTGCCCGGCGACTGACTGGCAAAGAATCCAAGGATGTACATTGCTTCTGGCCCGTCGTCTGCTCAGATAGCTGCTAATCAAGGGATGGATGGATGGATAATGGCAGATCTAAATAAGACACCTGTAAGAATTCTTATGATATTCATATCGCATACATTTACTATTTCACTCATCTACTGTACCTCACATCACAGTGTCTAGTAATGGAAAGCACGCGTAAGCGTGTGGCACTGGCCGTACTGACTGCAGCAAATTCAATCTCTTCATCTTGATTTTTATTGTCCACGTGTCAGAGTGGCCACATCCCAAAAAGAGAAAGGGTGCGTCTGTCTCCATGGTAATTTCAGCAGAATATAAATGTCGTTCGTGCACTTGAATTCTCAATTGAGTAAAGTGGTCGGAGAGAAAGACGTGTAGGGAGGGGGAAAGTCGATGAAGAGACGAAGGCTCGGCGAGGGAAGGGAGATTGTGCAAGCAGTCTGCAGCCTCATTCAGATGGGAAGACGTCTTTTGCTGCTGACCGGTGGCTACGGATGATGATCACTGGAGAAGCAACGTGGAAGGACTGAGACAGTTGATCAGAAAGGGGAGAGCTGAATATTGAAAATCACAGTGGAAGGGAATCCTGCGCATAGCAAAGCAGACAGTGGGTGTCTACCTGTGTATCAGACGCTGGCTGTCGTCTTTTGGACGTTATGGCGGTGAGTGCGTGGCAGGCGCTGTCTCCACTGCAGTGGGCTCGCTGGGGCTGGGACACGCTGCTGGGAGGGGCAGCAGGCAGTCCAGACCTGGATCCAGCTTTCGGGTTGTTCCGGCGTCTCTCCTGGAGCTCACGTCATGACAACATGATTGAGGCTGGAGGGGCGCTGGTCAGACAGAGGTGAGACGGGATGGGATGCGAGAGACACATGCTACTGACTACCACAGTGATGATCATTCGGGCATTGATTCCAATGTACTTGTTGTTCATTTGAAACATGTCTGGTGCTGTTGCAAAACAAACCAATTGTATTCACATCTGTTGTTGTCTCCCATACCTGACATTTTATATGTGTCCTGCGAATTGCCACCCAAAATTATTGACCTTGACCTAATACTGGGCTGGTAAAATATCAATGACTATTAGCTCACGATCATGGTGAGATCAATGAATGATCCATACCAGCATTGACTTAGTTTGCAATTGTCTTTTTGTCATAGGAGTTCTGACTCTGATGGAGCATTTGAGACTCCTGAATCGACAACACCAGTGAAGGCTCCCGCAGATCCACAGAACCAATTATTACCCACTGATGACAAAGGTCAGGAAAAAAATAGAAATAATGGAAGTCAAATAATAGGAAAAAAAAGGGGCTCCTCTTGCATCACCGAGTGGAATTAATCAGTACTTTTTGTTTTCATCTTTATCCAGACAGGTCTGGGTGGACTGATGATCTCTTATTGTGATTATTATTTTTGCAGATCTGGCTTTGTCAACTAATCTATCCAGCAGAATTGCAAGAGTGATATTTTTATATAAAAAAAAATATTGTGACAATATCAACAAAGTACTGTGCATACCATAGATAATGTCACGTATTGCCAATTCTTTGTCTTGAAATATTGATTAGCACACAGTGTTGTGAATGTGATAAAGTGCTTGTATTACTTTCAATTTACTACTCTGCGATTCCCACCTCTAAACGATACAACGTTCAATACAAACACAAATGAAGTTCTGTGATACCCTTCTAACAGATGTAGCAGACTGGATTAACAGAACTCCTCAACCATTTTTGACTCAGTCATTGCACTGCGTTGCTGGGCACTAGTCGGCAGGCGCAATAATTTGTGCCCCCAAAGAGCACAATGCAGATTTTGGCACATCGCAACGACATATATTTCAAATGAATAAAGAAATATAAATATGAACCACAATTAAGTAACCTGTATCATATTTACTAAACCATATTCATTTTATAGTTGAATCACTGCTCTGAATTAAATATGAAATACAGTGAAGCCCTGCTATTCATGAGGAGCATTGCAAGAATCCACAAGTAATTGACACCCTCCCAAAAAGATGCGTAATTTCCTGTTCATTATGATCTTTTCTTCATTTTTCTCAGGAGAAGATACCTCCGTGAGAGCTCTCTCGTCCGATGCGATTTCTGAGCCTCTTGCAATAATTTTTGATGAGGACAGGCCAATTGCTGCCAGTGGCACGTACAACATCGAACATTTTGCCTCCGAGACAACAAGTCAACCACTTACTCGTTCTCTCAGCCTCCAGGGTGGAGAACTTGACACTTCCGGCTTGGATGGATCGGCAACACAAGGCTTCCGCCCGCATTCGGAATCCTTCAGCGTAGGTACAGATAGCAATCCGGGGACATTACGCAAGCCCAGGAAAGTCCGCCCTGCATCTGTAAAGAAGAAGCCTCTCCTGAGGCAGAACTCCAACCCGGAGAGGCCGAGTTCTACGATTAGCACCCCAGAGATCATTAAGCGAGCAAAGCATCAAACTGCGACTCTGGAGGGAAAAGAAAGCCAAAGTCCTGCAGAAGGTGGAAGTCCTGCAGGAACCCTCAGAAAGACGAGAACAACCCGTGTGGACACTCCACCTCCCCTACCAGAAGAAAACACTCTTATAGAACCAGAGGGTAGCCTCACTGGCCCTGCCTTACCCTTGTGCCGGGAGGGGAACCGTCTTCCAGCTAGTCCTCCTGTCACAGACAACCTCTCCAACCCTCCCAGTGGCTCCTACAAATGGGATCCGGAGAACTTTGAGAGCATAGACCCATTCAAGACTGGTGGGAATAAGATTGCCAACTCTCCTGTTCTTGGCCGGAAAGGTCTTGGATGCGCCCCCATTGTCGCCCTGCCAGAGAGTCCCCCTGTCCCTGCTGTCAGTAAGCTTCCTCATCCAGCTTCTGCAGAGGCACCAGTTACCAAACCCGAAGAGCAACCTCTTCTACCGAAGCGGGAGTCTGTGAGGCTGGAGTTTGATTACTCAGAAGAGAATAGTGAGGCATCACACGGAGCGTCTCCCCCACCAAAGAAACTGGGCAAGAAACCCGGTGCCAAGATGCCCCTGAGGAAACCAAAGTCTGGGTTAAAGAAGGCCCACCCCGGACAGACCGAGCAGCTGGACAATAACCTTCCAGCAGAACACAATGGGAACGAAGAAAAGCCCATTTCCAGAGGTTCTTATGACTTTGAGTCAAATAAATGGGACGATCCAAATTTCAATCCATTTTTGACCAAGACAGCCGTAGCCAACTCTCCGAAAGCATCTGGGCCTACCTACGGTTTTGATTTTGACGACTCCGTAGTCGACCCTTTTAAGTCCTCCAACAAGATGGCAACCTCACTCCCAAAGGCCTCGGCCTCCTTCGAGATGTCATCAAATGATGACATGGAAAATGATAACGACAACATCGGCGAGCTGGAAGATCAAAATCAGAACAAACCGGCCAAAAAGAAGAAAACTCCTATCAAATCGTAAGTTGGTTCTATTCACACTGAGTGGTTATTGCACTCGGGTTAACATTATTGGTGTTCTTTTGGTTGTTCGGATCTGCTTGTCTTATGCATGGCCCATTTTTCTCGAATGCCTTTTGTCCATCTCTCTGTCGCCTGGACCAGTGGATATGAAAAGTCCACACAACCCTTTTCATATGCCAGCTTTTTGTGATTTCCAATAATGTGATCATGATGAAAACAATTCTAAACTTTTTCCACCCTTAATGTGATTAAAAACCTGTATAACTCAATTAAAAAAAAAACATGAAATGGGAAAGAATAAACGTCTGAGGTAAGAATAACTGAGGAATTACATTTATTGCTGATTTATTATTATTATTATTTATTTCAATCAGAGGTACTTGAAAGTGTGGCAGGTGTGTGCTGATTCCTGTTTAACCCTTTCAGGGACTACCGTGGACAGCTTCTCAGGTTACAGGTTAATCATTATTTGTGCATGAAAGGGTTTACATGAGTTTGAAGGTGACTGATTCATTTCGAGCACAAAACACATCCACTGGTTAAGAGGTTGCGCAATCTTGTCCAACCACACATCAGTTGTTTATTTCTACTTCCTCTATCTAAGTTATTATTATTACTCTCTCTCTCTCTCTCTCTCTCTCTCTCTCTATATATATATATATATATATATATATATATATATATATATATATATATAACTTTTTTTCAATTTAGTTGTACAGGTTTTAGGTCATGGTGGGGAAAAAAAAAATTTGAAATGATTTGTCTTGGTTCTCCTATAAAAACTTGCCGTTCCAACCGAGTTGTGTAGACTTTTGATACCCACTCAAAGCACTGTATTCTCATGTCACAGGAGGTCCAGAGGTGTGCCCACACTCTGTTGTTTGTTGTAAGTACGGGGACAACACAACTATCCATCTTAATTCACTCCCAGTTCCATGTGGATCCCCATAAACCAGCATGTCAGCTCTTCTTTTTTTTTGGGGGGGGGGGGGCGTTATCAGTCAGCCTTTAACTTTAACATCTCAACAGCCCGTGACTCAGTCAACACACCAGCAACCCATTTTCTTGTCACTAATAATTGACAGAAGCCAAAGGACATTCAAATCGTCGATGTTTTATATCTAACCAGGGTGAGATTCATTCAAGTTTACTTGTAACCTTTCAACAAGCAGCGAAACAGTTTCGGAATGTTTATAACGCCCTTTATGTCGGTCTCCATTGGAAGGATTTGTGTGTTGCCGTTTTCAAAAAGCAATGCACGCCACTGGAGGAGACTATTACTTGAATGTCATTTAACAATCTATGACAAGTTTTACACTGGAGAATGCTTCATGATGACTGGCAGTGAAAAGCCTTTGTGCAACAAATTAGTCAATCGGTATTTTCAGCCACACTTTAACATACTCATTCTTCAATCATGTCATGGTGTTGAATAATTAATATTTTTTTCTATTATTCCCTG
Organism: Hippocampus mohnikei; assembly: GCA_026261675.1. NCBI lineage: Eukaryota > Metazoa > Chordata > Actinopteri > Syngnathiformes > Syngnathidae > Hippocampus > Hippocampus mohnikei. The sequence continues at coordinate 1,625,353 of JAKGUB010000228.1, forward strand.
TAACTGCAGAGAACGTTATGTAGTGTTGAAATGTTACACATTTATTTATTTTTTTACACTTTATCCGCTCTCTTTTTTTTGCATCAATCAGCTTTCTCACAATTGTCAGTAAATGTCATCAATGTCCTCTTAACCAACCTGCTACATTAACAAGTACTTTGGCTCGATCAATTTTTTTTTGAGGGGGGGGGCAATGTGTTAAGTAATCAAGTGTACTGTCACTGTAAAGCAATCTTACCGTGTTAAATTGCAGTCCAATATAGATTTTTTTTTTAAACGGTTAAATCTTGTGACTATACAAACATCAGAGAGTCTAGTTTTGCAGAGGTTAGGGATCGTAAAGAGTTTGGAGCCGATTGTGTGACTCTAGACTAATGACGATCTGTTTCCACAGCAATACTTTTCGGGTAAAGCGGTCACCAAAGAAATCACAGTTGTCCGACAACGCGCAGGTAACGTTCATATATCTTGCATATCACTTACTGTGCTCTATGAGTTCCATCTAACTTTGTTTCTACTGGCAGGATGCAGATGACCCCGCCCCCCTTCCTCCACAGGACGGCCACGCCACGGACGAGGAGAAGCTGGCCTCCTCCACCAATCACAAGTGGGCAGACTTGAACTCTGACCAGCAGGATTTTCCTCACCCATCGGATCTGACATCCTTTGTCAATGAGAGCGGTCTTCAGTCTTCAGGTGAGACGTGCTGTCCAGTAGCTGCATGGCTCTCATGAGTTCATCTTTAGACTTGAACACACAAATCATAACATTCAACATATTCATTTTCAACATATTGGACGGACAGTTTTTTTTTTTTTTCCTGATTGAGTTTAGCTGCGTCATGGACACAAGCCCTTTGTCCCAGTTCCTTACTACTCAACCTAGTTGCTCGAGCTCAGTCCATCTGCAGTCTGTTGGAGGTGTCAGCCATCGAAACGCTTCATCCGCATCTGTTTTGCCTTTCAGTGCAAGACTATGAAATAGAGTACATGGAGAAAATTGGCTCTTCCTCATCTGTGAGTATTTGATCAAGGTTCCTCCTGCCATCATCTGTATCAACACATGCTCCACGGCTCAGTGGTTGGTTGACGGAATCAAAAATATGTTAGCAACTCACTTACTTTCGCATTTCTGGTAGCCACCGTCTGTGAAGAAGCCATCGCTATACCTAAAGTTGGACTCGCTATCAAACACCGCAACCAAGGATACACATGGATTGGAGCCCAACTCCCCGTGCACAGGGTACAACTGCAATAGTGAAGTTGACATCTGAAATGGTGCATTTGCTTGTGGATCAAACTTCTAAACATTTGGATTGAATGCGTTCTCTTTCTGTGCAGGAGTTTTGAGGAAATGGAGGCTCAGATAACAGCCAGCATGAAGATTCCCGTCCTAAATTCCCGGCCAGGTCCCGAAGGCTGCGCTGGAGAAAAGGGCAGAAAAAGAGAAAGCGAAGTGCTCAGTCGAACACAAAGCACAGAGAGGGATGAGCAGGTGTGTAAAAAAAAAGTCTTTATCCTGATGAATGTTTTAAACCATTGTAGCTTTTTGTGCATTTCTTAAAAAACATCACTGTCATGTCACCGTCATTTAATTGAATTTCCAATATGTATACCATGTCCGTTATTACGACGAGTGGATACACAGTAACACTATTCGTAGTGCTCAGTGCGATCCCTAGTCGCCAGGTTGACAGCAATCAGGATTTGGAAAATTCCACTCAATAATCCAATGAGTTCCCAGTTCTAACACTTAGTCGCTGAGCGCTTGCTTTGCCATGCTGACCTCAAACCCCCCGCCTTCCTCCGCCCTGTGCCCACCCACCCTGGTCACCCACTATAGCTCAATAGCCAAGAGGTCCCTTCTTCAGCCCTGACCATGTCCCTGTTAGAAAGACTGTCTGAGTGTGACCATCCAGTGCAGTACCTGGAGCCCGACCTCGCTGAGACCAACCCTAATGCATTCGCCCAAAAACTCCAGGTGTGTTAACAACCTGATAACTTTCCTGCTCTTCTCCTTTGCATTTTCATTCCTTCCTTGTTGTGAGAAATGTTGAGTGAAAGTGACATCAGACCGAGTGGGGGGTGTGGTCAACTCAAGTGTTGTATATGCTTTTCCTTGACTCTCTCATCCTTGGGCCGCACCCCCAACATTCGACGATAACCCCCAATTTGTGCGGCCCAGGAGGAGCTGGTGCTTGCTGCCCTGCGGATAGAGGCTCTGCAAGTAGCCAAAAACATCTCTCAGTGCCCCTCCCTCTCCACTGTAACCCCCCAGGTACTGCGTTGATTCGTCCTGCACCTGATTTAAGTGTGTGCCTGTGTGCGCTTTGCCCAGGATGCATTTTGATGAATGTATAAGACCTGGACTATAGAAATGGTGCATGAGTCCCCCTCCCCTTAAACACACCGTTCTGAGTGAACTCATGGCCTTATAAACCCGTCGGCTGTACCACTGCATTGTCAGCCCCTCCGAGTATCAAGCGCCCCTCACCCCAAATTTAACATGCCTAAAAACTTGCAGCAAGCACTCTCAGGCTGAACCCCAAGGAACAGAGTGTTGCATCATTTTAGATCCCTGCCTTTCTTTTGCATGTTGCCCGTTCACAAGAGGCTTGAATGTGACTGGTAAAGAAGCAGCGAAGGCATTTAGTTCACATCATGGACCTCATTTGTTGGGTTGATCATCTTAAAAAATACTGGTCACAGTGTGTTTAGTGTGACCGAAGCAACTAACAAACATCTGTTACAGGCTGGTGTATTTAGTTTTCGCTCTTTTTTTTCCATTTAAATTTTAGATTTTTTTTCGTCAAAAAGATTTTGCGACTTTTCCCCTGAGGTGTTCTGCACTGTACAGGAGCGCTTCAATTTTACAGATGCCACATGCTGTGTACAGTGCATCTCTCCCCAGTTGTTTCTCATGTATATCTCAAGCATTTGTCCCACACATTTCGCAGTCCCGCCTTAAGAAACCCAGCACACGACGGTGGAACATCAACGGTTCACCCTTACTGAAAGTAAGAGGAACACTTCCTGTATATGACCTGCCCTTGTAACACGTGTCCTGCTCAGTCCTTAGATATTTTGATAGTAGTGCTTTTCAGTCAATTAGCTTTTGTATCTCAGTACACTGGATGCGATACAAACGGATGCAATTATAGAGCAGTGATTCCCAACCAAGCCGCGGAAAGTTAGTGTCTTGTGACAAGGCCTGAGATCATCAGCTGTGCCTCAGGAAATTATCCAATGCCGCCTCATTAATGTGAATATTATTATTTATGTCATCCATCTATCCATTTTCAACACCGCTTTTCGTGAACAGGGTGGTGGGGAGTCACTGGGGCCTGTCCTAGCTTACTTCAGGAAAAAGTCAGACTACACCCTGATCTGGTTGCCAGTCAGTCGCATGGCATATAGTATAGAGACCAACAACTATCCACACTCTCATCCACACCATCACTGAGTGGAAGCGATCCCCTGCTACCCATACACAAGTCAGGAGAGTGTACCTCTACACCATCAGCGACTCTATTATGTATATCATACAAATGATATTTTTGTTCATTTATCTATGACAGACAGAACAGTTGAATACCCTTCCACTAGATGGCATAACGGTCCTGTTAGCATTCATAACAATACAGTGATAGGTTTATACGCAAAGAAAACAGGACTAGAATTCACCGGGATACGTAAATATTATTGTGATATATACGTAATATATATTGTGATATATTTGTTGGGCCAGTGTGTTGTGAGATTTTTCGAATATGAAATGCACGCCATGGATAAATAAAGGTTGGGAAACGCTGATATAGATAGTGTCTCTAATTAAAAAAAACCAAACAATTCGTTGGAACCACAATTTTATCCTACAATTTCAGATTTATTTTTGTACTCTACATGCAATTTATGATGCATTTGCTATGACTTTTTCAATGCTAAAATTAATCAAGCAACTTAAACGTTTATATAAAAATTTAAAAAAGAAATCGAAAAATCCTCAACTCGCGTAAAAATCACGTCAACAGAAATACAAAACAGGCAAAAGGATGTGTGCGCAATTTAGAATCGAATATAAAGGTCATCAACACATTTCACTGACAGATTCGGTTACTCGTGATTGTTTGAACCACCACATAGTCAAGACAACTGTCCAAATACCAAAAGACTGCACTGTATACCCTCTACTAGCTCCTTTAGACCCATTTAGTGGAGACCACCCTAAGTTACGCAGCCAGCGATCTCATCTTAACTGACGTACACTTCCTGTGAGAATGTGTGTTTTAGGTTCTTTAGTGTCACTCGTAATGTCTCCTGAAGAGAACAAGCGATCTAGCTGTTGTGCCCCTTCATGTAATTTTTGTCCTCCTCTGTTTTCATCTCATCCCTTTAATGTTGTGTTTCACTTTATTCCTGTAAGTCGTGCTGCTGTGGAATGTGTGTGTGTGTTTTTGTTGTAGCTTTTGCCAAATGCCAAGACAGTACAAGCTGGAAATGAGGAGGTGATTTCCAGGAATAGTATATGTTGGCTATGTATGGAGGTGCTTTTTCTGTCATGTGAGAATTGCAAACACTGTCAAACCTTAATCGCTTTGGACTATGGAATAAAATTGTCTTTGAAGGCAATCCAGTTGACAGTCACCCTACCACCATCCCACCATATTTGGAGCGAAACCAAAAGTTCTGAATCTCCTGACTGCTCCAAGATTTTATTCTCTCCTCTGACGTGTTACAGTAGTTTCAGTGTCATTGCAGCTCCCTGTGGTCTCACCCTAATCCATCTCAATGAATAAATCCCCTCAGAATGTATTCGCTTTAGCAAACTACAAAGGGCCACCAGCCTCTTCCAATTAAACATCTTGTAATGTTTGGGTCTGGCCTCATGCTGTGTTATTGGAAAAGAAGTCAGCAATCAGCCAGGTCTTGATTGCGGTAAGAGAAGTGATAGAACGTAATGTGCTTTACCATGAAACTAACATGTTTGTCATGCTGTGCGGTCTGCTCTCCTGCCCCTCCCCTCTTCTATTTGACGCCGTTTTCGGCCCGTACCCCCTCCTCCCATGCCTGTGCCAATCGCAAACAAGCTTTGCTCTCGAACAAGCCAATCATTTGGCTATGAAGACTGTTCCATCAACTCATTCTGCAGCTGACCAAGTCTTCGGGAACATCGCAAGCCTGCCTCATTTACATATTGATTTTGCCGTGTGGTACCTTTTGATGCAATTGGATGCTGCCTTGTAGTTGAGGTTCAGGTATCTTGCTGAGAACGTTCAGTCCGGCCACGTGTGGCGGTGGGTTTTGTCTTGACTGGGATTTAACTGGCTATGTTTCCTTTCCTTTCGCTCCTCTCCTTTGGATCATGGGAGCAGCACAGAGATGTGTCGTCACCATCGGAGAGTTCCGTATCCAAGAACATGCTGTACGCCCGCACCGCCAACTGCTACATCGATGGAGAGAGTCCACATCTTCCCAAAGATCTGGACCACTCGCTGGGAATCGCAAAAGAGGAGGTGCCCCAAAATCTTTTTTTTTTTTTAAACACTGTCAGCTACTCATACACTCAGCGATACGAATGACCTTAAATACAATAGCTGTAGAATTGATGATTAGGGGAATCCAAACTACAGACCTGCAACCATAACATGAAGAAATTCTTGCTTTTTGCTTCTGGAACTTACACGACTTGACTTTTTTTCGAGGTTTTATATATTATATATACATAGTGCTAGCTCGATAGTGTGACATCATGTTTTGTTTTTTTTTTAACTATTGCTTCCTCAAAATACAGTACTAGGATCAGCTCTGCGGATGATGCATTTTTACACCACCATAACTGACAACCACAATACTACACGGCAGGTTAATGAAATCATCGTCATCTTGACGAATGGTCAAGCTTTTGTATTTGATTGTGTTGAAGTTGTCTCACACTGTTGTTTCAAACTCAATTCAACGAGATACTTGCTGCTTTAGATCGTAACAAAAGAGAGGGAGGCGCAGGAGTGGCAGAGGAAATACGAAGACAGTCGTCAGGAGGTGCAGGAGATGAGGTATCATGCTCTGTTTTGAATCGTCACTCATAAAATGCTGTCAGATTGGATGCACTCATACCATATATTTGTCTAAAATGTGTACAGTATAGCTTATGTTTTATCATGCTCTTATTCAACTAATATGCCAACAATTGACCACCTGCATGTGTGCTCAACAAATGCCTTTTCATGTACTTAAAAGGATAGAGGGATAGAAACGTTGATGGTGGTCAGAAGGTCCAGCTGGTCCACTCAAGCATTGACTACTTAGTTTACTTAATTTAGATGAGTGAGATCAAGAAGAAGAGGGAGAAGGGTTGGGGGTGGGGGAGATTATTATTCCGCTTGCATTTGTTCATGTGTCCCCCAGCCCTAAAAAAAAAAAAAGCATAGAAATGAAGTTGTTATTTTTTTTTAACATTGTATTTTGTTTTGGGCTATGTAAATGCTGACTTCAAATTTCAGTGGTTTTGCTTTATTTTGGTTGAAAATATATCAAGTACTACAGAGTCACATCTTTCCACATTCTTATCTATAGGAGGATTGTTTCTGAGTATGAGAAGACGATTGCACAGATGATCGGTGAGTTTGTGATTGGATACAATCACGTCACTTTTTAGCGACTTTGTGCACATTCAAATTGCTTTGGGTCACAATTTCTGACTTTAGCGCACTGCAAATTGGAGTCCACGCACATGATGTCAATCCATTGCCACTGATTCTTAAGGTGCTTCAGCTCAAAGCCAGCTTGACTGCTTGCTCTTGGCCTTTTTTTTTTCCTCACGGGACTTTTGAAACCTGAAAGTCACACTCTGCTAATGCTCAGCTCTCACGTGCCCCGGGCTCCCAGCTTGACTTAACACAGTCCCTTTTGTTTCTGTTCTGCTCCTATGTGTGCCCCTTACTATTTGATAATCCCAACAGGCATGCCAGGTGAGTACTGCAGCCCCGTGCTTCGACTTGTGTGCTCGCTCACATCTCCCCATTCGTATGTCACAGAAGGAGCCAGCGCAACTCACAGCCTGCCTCATGTCCACGTTCATGTGCTTGTCCATGTTCACATCATTTCATTCTCATTTGTGTATAAGTCTTGGCATTTTCTTTCCGTTTGGCTTCGCGCCAGCGTTGATGTGGTCAAGATGTTTCTGGTATGCGTGCCACGGCCTTTGTTTGACAAAGGGTGTACTTTGGCAACGTACGTGGTTGCAAAACTATCAAGGTTTTGTAAATTGCTGTTGGACAATTTCCTAGCCCAAGTATTTTTACGCATTACTGTATTATAAATGGTATACCTGCCAAACTGCGAACATGACTAATGGGAATGTCCAGTTAAAAATAAAAATACAAAATCAATAAATAAATATCATCAAGATCCCTATATTTCTAATTAAATATTTTGGCATGTTTTATCTGATTGGATAGAAAAGTGACCATAAAAGGTTATTTCGCCCTTTAAAGGGTGACTTTGACACAAAAGTAACCCAACTCTCTGTCTCTATCTGTGATGATCCCTTTTTTCCATCTACTCTTTGTTTTGTGGTTCACAAAATCTACATTGCAAACGATCCGTCTAAATATTTTTCCAAATGTATGTCGGTTTACATTTTTAACAGTTAGTTGTACCCAATTCAAGTCTCTTCACCAGATACACTGTTATGTATGTGTGCATGGTAGAAGATGACCAGAAAGAGAAGTCTCTGTCCCACCACACCATTCAACAGCTGATCATCGAAAAAGACCAGGCCTTAACCGACCTCAACTCCGTAGAAAAATCTCTGGCTGACCTCTTCCGACGATATGAGAAGATGAAAGATGTGCTCGAAGGTTTCCGCAAGGTAACTTTTTTTCACGGGGACTAAAATACCATGACGGACCTGGTCAGTGACTTAATAGCTTGAAAACCAAGATGAATGTAAGGAATTGATCTGTGTCACGTTGTGTAGAATGAAGACGTGTTGAAGAAGTGCGCTCAAGAGTACCTGTCCAGAGTCCGCAAAGAGGAACAGCGGTACCAAGCTCTGAAGATTCATGCAGAGGAGAAGCTAGACAAGTAAAGCATGTTTGGCAATTTGAATTGAGGGCAACAGCAACATGTTGCACTTGTTGGTGTCACTAGCGGGACCCGCAGCAAAAGTGCAACAAAAGCAGCCAAAGTTTGAAGACCCGAACCTCAGGTCACTGGGCAACCCGCTTCGCCATTTGAGCCACAGCCACCCAGCAATAAATGCTTTTGTTGCTCCACTGGTCGCTGGTGACACCAGCAAGTAAACTTGTTTTTGCATCGACGCACAATGATATATTTCCTGAACTGTTTCCAAACCCGGGACTTGGACTTCCGTCAGACATCTACAAAGGTGCCTTGTGTGTTTCTAGGGCCAATGCAGAAATAGCTCAAGTGAGGGTCAAGTCCAAGCAGGAGCAGGCTGCCCACCAAGCCAGTCTGAGGAAGGAGCAGATGAAAGTGGACTCCCTGGAGCGCACGTTGGAGCAAAAGGTCAGTTGGATCACAGCACTTCATCTGACCAGGCAGGAATCAGATTCGATTACCGGTACTTCATTGGGTGAAAGTGAAGTCAAATGTAATGTTGCATGATGGCCAATGTTGTTCAAGGGTAACATTTCAAATATACTTTTATTTCAATTAGTACCCTGATGCCTGCAAATAACTAAATGTATTTTTTTTAAATGCTGAGGATTTAGGAAACATCTCAAAGTCTAGGGGTTGAAAACGTCAGAATATACAAATATTTGAGGGTTGTATTGTATTCTAACTTCCGAATGTCTCTGTCAAACTGTTTTCCAGAACAAAGAGATTGAGGAGCTCACGAAGATTTGCGATGAGCTAATAGCCAAGATGGGCAAGTGCTAGCACTCACACGCCGTTCTAGATCAGTCAAACACATCAAGCCTCGTTCACATATGGACGGGGTAGTTGTGTTGGAGGGGAAAAAAATACTTTGATAGACTCTTCAAGCCACACTGGTCTTACAGTAATTTTTCTACTGACATCGTGTATACAGGATGCGCACAGATGGCTTACTTATCATCACGCTGTATATTTTTGATGTGTCACTGTATTGTACTGTATCAGGGGTCTTAGTTTAACGTTTTAGAAACGGCACCATATCATTAATTTCTATAGCAGTGTGTGTGTGTGTGTGTGTGTGTGTGTGTGTGTGTGTGTGTGTGTGTGTGTGTGTGTGTGCGTGTGTATATAACGTTAATGAGGATTGCTTGTGGGTTTTATCGTTATGATGTTGCCATGACAGCCACTGAGGGAGAAGACTGTTTACCCACTCCTCTGAATGCCTCCTCCTAAAAAAAAAGACAAAAAAGGAGCAACAGCCCATTTTATAGTATGATTCAGCGCTAAGAGAATAAAAATAATCACTGTAGCTTATTGCATGCAAGAAAATAAATCTTGTCCGTTTTGTATAAATTGTAGAAAATGTTAATTATGGAAGAGACATTTTTATGTAAAACACGGATGAGTATTGATTTGTCTGAATTGTCATTTTCGTGGGAACAGTAGCCCATTGTGCTTCCTTCGTGTGACCTTGTACTTTGTAGATATTTGTCATAATCGTCATAGCTGTCTTGATGAGACCATGGGACTTTATTTTTCTTAGTTTATTTTGATATAAACCAAACTAATTAGGACTGTATTCAGATGTGCCCCGGTTCTGCTTGGGTTGTTGTGTCACACTGATGAGTAACATGTCTGCACAGCTGCTGTACAGCGTCTGCTTACAAAGTGCAATAAAAGATGGCAATATAAGCTTGTGGTTATTTCCTCGTGCCACACAAATCATACGTGAGCTACCTATCTAAGTAGGAATAATTTAATATTTCTAAAATCATCCAGCAACCTGGGCCCTCTCCTCTGCACCCTGCTCTTTACCTTACTCCACAGGTTTTTAAAGGGGTTGAGGTCTGAGGCCTGAGATTGCCACATGAGGAGCTCAATTAGTGAACCATTTCTACAAATTTCAGGAAAACAGTCTGCTTCTGCAAAAAAAAAAAAAAGGAACTTATTTTAAGGATTTGAACACATCAATGAATGACCTTGCTCACTTGACCGTTTGATTTTTGTGTGTTAGTCTTACTGACATTTTATATTGCACCAAAAAATCCGAGTTGCGAACGTACATTTCGTTGTCCAATAGCAATAAAATCGATTCTGATCGTGAACCTGAAAGATACACAGCACACAAGCAGAGGTAAAGGAGAGGGTGTTGGAATGAACGCAAGGTGGCGCTGCAGTTACAAACGCAGAACACGAGTTCCGGTTCCGGTTCATTTCCGTTCCGTTTAATTCTGGTCGCAAGTGTTTTGATTCCATTTTGAACCGATATGGATCGAACCCCGACCAGATCTCACTGGAACGAAAGGTTTCCTTCCCCGCCTTCAGGATGGGCTCGCACACCCTACAGAGGCGCTGGACCCCACGGTGGTTTTTCTGCTCGGGGCTACCACACTTACTCACCCAATTCCCCGACGTATTCGCCTGGTTTTAACCGTGGACATAGGGGGAGTTCGCCAGGAAGGTACGGTGCTGGAGGACGAGGCTACGCCGGGTCTCCGGCTATTTTCGGCAGCGGTGGCCGCAATTTCGGAGAGAAGCAACGGAGGGGAAACAGTTTCGGGAGGGCAGTAAACTTCAGTCCAGCGGCTGCGAATGTGCAGGTAAGATACAAAACTGCCACATGGCGCCTGGTGTCCGTCGTTCTCCAATGATTCCGACGGAATCAAATCACAACATATACGATGCTTAGAAACAAAACTATGATTTGACCCTGTTCAAGCAATAAGAACACAGTGAATCATCTTCAAAATTGTAGGGGACGATCGACCTTATTCCTGGGGACTCTTGTAGAAACGAGAAGTGAAGCCACCGGCGGCCATCTTACGTTGCCAGTCGCACAGCACCCCGAACTTAAATTGCTTTCGCCGCAGTATTTTCATATTATTTTCAGTCTCTATGGCGAAAATGCCCTCGTATGTATTTCTACCAATAAGCCTGCGAGACGCACTACATGCACATGTCTTTGCTACGAATGCGAATTTAGATTTTCTCATAAAAGCTGTATCTCCGCGTGCTACTCAAAAGAATCGTTTGTATCATGTTGTCAGAAGCACTAACGGTTAATTGAAAACAAAGCCCATTCAGAAAATTCAGTAAAATATAAACCTAAACTCTGGAAGTCACAATACCGAGATAATATAATGTGAATTGTCAATTGGGCGCTTTCATACTCTTTGCAACCCTACACTCTTAATGTCGATATGTTGTGTCCAATAAAAACACATTTTTTTTTGTTTTGTTATGAGTTTAAATGGACTGTTGGTCTTTTCCTCCATCCTAATTAAAAGTCAAATCAAATTTTATGACCATTGAATGCAGAAATCAAGCATAAATGTGCGTGACTAAAGTGCCTACTTCGTTTGTTCCTTCCAGCGTGAGTCTTCTGGCTCGATCGAGAGGTACTTTAGTCCATCCATGTTGGAGGATCCTTGGGCAGCACTGCAGCCAAAGCACACCGAAACACCACCAATCCATAAACAGGATCACTATCACACAACAGCAAGTAGCAGGGAGGTCCCAGATTAATGCGAGAATCATGCAGTTTGACTGCATCAGTGGCGGATGCTGGTCTGTCAAGAAGAGGAAGCTCAATTTCGGGCTACATCATAAAATGTGTCTGTTTATTTCTACGTGAATTCTACTCTCCATTCCTTTTCAAGAAAATGATCTGTGACCCTGGCATACCAACAAGGCGTCTATTCCAGGTTCTTAACTGTGGTGATATAAGTCAGTCTGCGAACACAAGCAGCTACAATAAAACACCAGAAATAAAAGATTAATCTGTCGCTAGTCGTTTTCAACAAAGAGAGTGTTGCCATTCAAGATGATTAGAAGTCTCCAGTTCAACTCAGAACAGAATGAGAATTGAAAAATGCTCCCACGGATGCCGACACTAAAAGATCAGTGATTGGCTCATTTTGCTGTCAATCATAACGAGATTCCGCCTCAGACAGGTCATCATGCAGAAACTCAGCGTCTGGGCGGGCCGATACACGGCCACTGTCCATAGACTCCCAGAGACGCCGAGCGTCCGTGGGCGGGACAAAAACCAGCTTGTATCCAATGGCGGACGCTCGCCGTCCACCGTTTAAAGCACAGCGAAGCTGCGGGAATGAATGAGAAGGGAGTCGCGTCGTAACCAATAAGAAGAAGCTAATTCGGGAAAAAAAGTTGAGCACGTAGCGCATATTTAGTCAATGACATGTACACACAATGAAATTTACATTCATATATTTGATCACTTATTCATTGACATTTTAGGGGAAGCCGAGCTTCCCTTGCAGTCGGAGAGCAATCGCCACTGGACTGCATGTGTCTACATTTCGTATAGGGTTAGGTGCAAGTCTTATGCACTGTTTTGAAATTCTGCGTGCTATTTGGGGTTAAAAAAGTGCCATATTTGGATTTTTTTCTTGTTCTTGATCAGTGTGAGAAGCAATTTTTGTTTGTACTGTGCATAGAGTACAGATAATGCACAGATTTTGGACATTAAAACAAAAACAGGCTAATTGGATCTTTGTACACTTATGTGTTGGAATTGCACATAATGACTAATATTATACTTTTTTTTTTGACTTGAAAACCATGTATTTGTAATGGACGAATTATCATTAAATTGATGAAAAACAAACATTGTTCTGTGCATGTATCCAGTTGATTTAATAATTTTATTTCCGGTATCGGGTGTCTGTTTGTCAACAAATCTAATGAGACAACAAAGTACAACGTCTTGGAAACTTAATGAGTTAAGAGATGCACTCTTTAGTGGTCAGCCACAGTTCAGAGAGGGATGAAGTAGTAAGCACTCACACCGGGGATGGGTGTGGCTAGCGGAAAGATGTGGGAGCTCCTGGATGGAACTCCACTACTGCACATTGTGTCCGTTTGAGGAGATACAGTAACTAGGAAAGTCAGAACAGAGGGGGCCATATTGAGGGCCTGCTAATCTTGTCTGCATAATATTAGCTTGTCTGACAGATCAGATTAAGTTTCGTAAAACTGTCGGGGGTGGGGAACAACCTGCTTTTCGTCTTAAGATCAAGACAAGGACGTTGACGGGGCACCACCATGAGAGCTTTGTTGTCCTGTTTGTTAATCTTGCTTTGCGTGGTCTTGCTCATATCAAATGGTAAGTTTTTCTTTCAATCTTTTCTTTCCACCTTTGAGATTGTTGTTGTACCTCCTTGTTGACTTAGTTATGTAATTTCATTATACGCTTGTTGCCATCCAGCGATGAGTCTGATTTTGTTTTCTTTAATCTTCCAGAATGCATGAATGAGTCCAAGATACACTGCGTATATAATTTAAATTTGAGACATAGGGAGTTAATAATGAACTGCAGTATACGGAATGCTGCAAGACTATATATAATAAAAGCACAGTCAGATTTGCTATTTTTGTCTCTGTTTAGTTCTTGTTCAGCACCTGGCATGCAAAAAGCACAGTCAGATTTGCTATTTTTGCCTCTGTTTAGTTCTTGTTTAGCACCTGGCATGCAATCCCAGCATCTAATCCCTTAATAGGACTGCAAGCTAATGCTTTTATCATGTGTGTAGAGAGCTTGTCAGCAATGGGTCATGAATATGCCAAGTATAACACCGCTCTACACTAGTTGTGACTCATCTTCACACATAAACAGTTCCAGGGCACGAGATACTCGGAGCCGGGGCCAATCCAGTGTGGCGCCCTAAGTGAGATTTCATATGCAGGAGGGGAGCCAGGCAGAGTTAAGGGGGCACCGCCATTGTTTGTATGTTGCTGCCCTCCGTCGATGATTTACAATCGGGAATCAACGAAATACAGTCGAATCATTTTTACCATTGCCTTTACTTTATAAAATCAAATTTCACCCAATTTAGAATGCAAAATAACATTTAAATATACAAATAAGATACCGTAATGAAAAATGCAATTGGTTTGTGCCTGTTATATACATGTAAAGGACAATATACAGTGTCTTATGTAAATTAGGATTGGGTACAATTTTGTCACCACAGAGAAAAATTGATTAGCAGAAGCAATAGAAGCCGTAAACTGCAGTTAATTTTGGTGTGTAGGAACGCCTAGTTATTGACTAATAATAACAATGATAATAATCATAATAATAACTAACACTGATGTAATGTGAATTTGAAAATGCTAACATACTTTGGACCAGGGGTCACCCGAACATGGTGCCCATCAGCACGAGGTCACCCCCAAACAACACATGAGTGGCACGCGGGCCTGCTTTAAAAATAGCTCACCGGAGATTGTACATTGTGATTTTCTAGGAATGCTGCAGGAGTGATTGTTTGAAAATGCAAACACTGGCAAGGATTTATTGAAATAAAGTGTTGTACATTGACATCTTTCTGTTTCCTAATTATTGTGAGAAATCATGAACATGGCCAGTGTCTCATTAATGAATACCATTCATATGAACATAAGGTGACAGCATTATTAAAGGTCATTTGGACAAATGTGTTGTTTCAGAAGTGTGTAGCCCTTCTCGATTAGTAGTCAGTACCCAAAAAGTAGCTCTCCGTTTCAAAAAGGTCGACGACCCTGCTTTTGGCAATTTCACCTGTTGCACAGGGAGGGTTACAAATTAGTGATGGGATTTTCGTCTCTTTTCGGTGATCCGGTTCATTTGGATCGGATCTCAAACGGCTCTTTTTACTATAGCTTTTCTTTTAAATATTTATGACAAATTACTATACATTTTATAAACTGATGACGTGGTAAAGTATTTGCACTCTACTGACTGCAAATACTGTAGCAATAATTATCAAGCAAAGAAATGGCTTTTTACTTATTTTATTGAACATTAAAAAGGCTCCAAACAATAAACAAGCAAAAAAATTAAACTTCAGCCAACAACAATCAAACATGCTGCATCATAACAAAAATAGTGAGTATTAACTGCAACGGCAGCAGTAAACAAAACAAACATAAGCTACTCCTTGCTTTATTTTAACAAACATAATCTACTCCTTGCTTTATTTTAAATTTGCAGTCAACAAAACTAAATACTTAACCCTATGTTGCATGGCTTCTGCAGGAATTATTCAATTGTGGTTTGTTTTTAAATTTAGGGTAGATTATGGCCAAATATCATAATAAATTCACAATTTTTGGAAAAAAAATACATAATAGGGGGGTACTTGTGTGCATAATGGTCACTACAATTACCTTGCCAAAAAGCATGGCAGTACTGATAGGTAACACATAGAAACTGTTATTTATTGTGTTCTATATGTTCTATATACTCTTCTGCACAAGTACAATAGGGTATTTGGACCTTTTCATCTCACGGATAGAAATTATTCAACATTTTGTGGACCCTCTTTCACCTTTTCCTCCCGCTGTTGCGCACGCTAGTGACATCTCGCTGTGGATTTAAAAACTAAAACTGGTAACTTGAATAACCAATATGAGTTAGTTACTGAAGTTGCTGAAGTAACCCGTATGCAACATAGGGTTAAACTCGGAATACTTCAGTTTGTCCAGTCTTTGAGAACACCCTCTCTGACGGGACAGATGTTGCTACAATGGACAATCTACTCTCCATTACTTTGATCAAACGGGGGTAGACAGAAGCTCGGTATTTCCACCAGCTCAGTGGATCAGCTGCCCTTGAAATCTGTGGCTTTTCAAGATATGCCCTCATTTAGTGTTTTGTGTTTTTGCACGCTTGGCTAATACTGTAAATTAGATTCAGATTGCTTGCCAAATGCCTTTGTGGTTTCCCGGACAGTAGGGGGCGATATGAACTAAAGACATCAAATTCACCAAGAAGAAGAATAAGTACAAGCTGAAGAACGGTACCACATCCGGTTCAATGAGCAAGTTTTTCCGCTGTCCACAAGCCCTGTTCTCAGTGAGTAATTTTAACATAAAAAAAAATAAACAAAATAAAAAAATTGTTTGATCTCTATACGTTAATTGGTCGCTACTCCGCGGATTTTCGTTTATCGCGGGTGGTTTTGGTCCCCATCAACCGCGATAAACGAGGGATTACTGTAATGCACTTTTAAGATTAAACGAGAATAATGAAGGAATTAATTTTTAAACCATTTACACGAGCATATAAAATCTAAATGTAATCCCTGCCTACACCTTACAAACAAAGGAGAGTGCTATAATATGTGTAAAGAATAAAGTATTCACATGTCCTTGATAACGTCCGCTCTGTTGGGTCTGTCTCAGTGACAGAGTGAGGCTGCTGTTCTTCTCTGATCAAAACAATGTTGTCTTTTCCTCTGATCAAAACACTGTGTCCCCTTAGCGTACATTCCACGAATTGCACCTTATTAAAAATATTCATTCCGTGTCTTTTGTGCATTTTTTCACTTTTAAATTATCCTGCGGGCCTGATCAAACCTTGCGGGCCGGTTCCAGCCATATGTTATACACCCCTGATGTATAGTGAGGCATTTTTAGCCGAAAAAAACGACCATGTATAGGAAGGCATTTTTAGCCTAAAAAATTGACCATGTATAGGAAGGAGTTTTAACCCGAAAAAAACGACCATGTATAGGAAGGCGTTTTTGGACGAAAAAAAACGACCATGTATAGTAAAGCGTTTTAACCCGAAAAAAAAAACGACCATGTAAGGCGTTTTTATTGGTAAAAAAAAACGACCATGAATAGTAAGGCATTTTTAGCCCACAAAAAGGACCATGTATAGTAAGGCGTTTTAAGCTGAAAAAACGACCATGTATAGTAAGGCGTTTTTAGCCGAAAAAACGACCATGTATAGTCAGGCGTTTTTATCGGTAAAAAAAATGACCATGTATAGTACGGCTTTTTTAGCCGAAAAAAACGACCATGTATTGTAAGGCCTTTTTAGCCCACAAAAACGACCATGTATAGTAAGGCGTTTTTATCGGAAAAAAACGACCATGTATAGTAAGGTGTTTTTAGACGAAAAAATGACCAGGTATAGTATGGCATTTTTAGCCCACAAAAAGGACCATGTATAGTAAGGCTTTTTTAGCCGAAAAAAACGACCATGTATAGTAAGGCGTTTTTAGCCGAAAAAACGACCATGTATAGTAAGGCGTTTTTATCGGTAAAAAAAAAAAAACGTCCATGTATAGTAGGGCTTTTTTAGCCGAAAAAAACGACCATGTATAGTAAGGCGTTTTTAGCCCACAAAAACGACCATGTATAGTAAGGCGTTTTTATCGGAAAAAAACGACCATATAGAGTAAGGCTGTTTTATTGGAAAAAAACGACCATCTATAGTAAGGCGTTTTAAACTGAAAAAAACGACCATGTATAGTAAGGCGTTTTAAGCCAAAAAAACCGACCATGTATAGTAAGGCGTTTTAAGCCAAAAAAAACGACCATGTATAGTAAGGCGTTTTAAGCCCAAAAAATGACCATGTATAGTAAGGCATTTTTAGGTGAAAAAACGATCATGTATAAAAAGGCGTTTTTAGCCGCAAAAAACGACCATGTATAGAAAGGCGTTTTTAGCTGAAAAAAACGACCATGTATAGAAAGGCGTTTTTAGCTGAAAAAAACGACCATGTATAGTAAGGCGTTTTTATCAGAAAAAAAACGACCATGTATAGTAAGGCATTTTTAGCTCCAAAAAACGATAATGTATATTAAGGCATTTTTAGCTGATAAAAACGGCCATGTATAGAAAGGCGTTTTTAGCTGAAAAAACGACCATGTATAGTAAGGCGTTTTAAGCCGAAAAAAACGACCATGTATAGTAAGGCGTTTTTGGCTGAAAAAAACGACCATGTATAGTCAGCCGTTTTTGGCTGAAAAAAACGACCATGTATGGTAAGGCGTTTTAAGCCTTAAAAAACGACCATATAGTAAGGCGTTTTTATCAGAAAAAAACGACCATGTATAGTAAGGCGTTTTTAGCCCCAAAAAATGACCATGTATAGTAAGGCATTTTTAGCTGTAAAAAACGACCATGTATAGGAAGGCATTTTTAGCCGAAAAAAACGATCATGTATAGTAAGGCGTTTTTATTGAAAAAAAACGACCATGTAGATAGAGTAAGGCGTTTTTATTTGAAAAAAACGACCATCTATAGTAAGGCGTTTTTAAATGAAAAAAACGACCAGGTATACTAAGGCGTTTTTAGACGAAAAAAACGACCATGTATAGTAAGGCGTTTTTATCAGAAAAAAAACGACCATGTATAGTAAGGCGTTTTTAGCCACAAAAAACGACCATGTATAATAAGATGTTTTTAGCAGAAAAAAATGACCATGTATAGTAAGGCGTTTCAAGCCGGAAAAAAAGGACCATGTATAGTAAGGCGTTTTTATCAGAAAAAAACGACCATGTATAGTAAGGCGTTTTTATCAGAAAAAAAACGACCATGTATAGTAAGGCGTTTTTAGGTGAAAAAACGATCATGTATATAAAGGCGTTTTTAGCCGCAAAAAACGACCATGTATTGTAAGGCGTTTTTAGCTGAAAAAAAAGACCATGTATATATAATAAGGCGTTTTAAGCCGAAAAAAACGACCATGCATAGTCAGGCGTTTTTAGCTGAAAAAAACAACCATGTATAGTAAGGCGTTTCAAGCCGAAAAAAACGACCATGTATAGTAAGGCGTTTTAAGCCGAAAAAAACGACCATGTATAGTAAGGCGTTTCAAGCCGAAAAAAACGACCATGTATAGTAAGGCATTTTTAGCCCCAAAAAACGACCATGTATAGTAAGGCGTTTCAAGCCGAAAAAAACGACCATGTATAGTAAGGCGTTTTTAGCCGAAAAAAACCTACCATGTATAGTTAGCATAGGTTAGAATCCTGCTCAGTGATGTGTGAAAATATTCCAGCAAACCCTCCAGAGTGCATGTCAAATACGCCTATCGTGCAGAGCAGGTCACTGTCACTGGTGGTGTAGAGGTATACACGCCGGCTTTCCGTCCAGGCAACCCTGGTTCAAGCCCAGCTCGGTGATGAGAGAAAATACAACACAAAAAACTTACTTTTTCCTGCAAACCCTCCAGAGTGAATGTCAAATACGCCTATTGTGCAAAGCAGGTCACAGTCACTGGTGGTGTAGAGGTATACACGCCGACTTTCCATCCAGGCAACCCTGGTTCAAGCCCAGCTCGGTGATGTGACAAAAAAACTTACTTTTTCCTGCAAACCCTTCAGAGTGCATGTCAAATACGCCTATTTTGCAAAGCTGGTCACAGTCACTGGTGGTGTAGAGGTATACTCGCCGGCTTTCCATCCAGGCAACCCTGGTTCCAGCCCAGCTCGGTGATGTGAGAAAATACTATGTAAAAAAACTTACTTTTTCCTGCAAACCCTCCAGAGTGCATATCAAATACGCCTATCGTGCAGACCAGGTCACAGTCACTGGTGGCGTAGAGGTATACACGCTGGCTTTCTGTCCAGGCAAGCCTGGTTCAACCCTTGCTAGGTGATGTGAGAAAATACAACACAAAAAAAGTTACTTTTTCCTGCAAACCCTCCAGAGTGCATGTCGAATATGCCTATCATGCAGGGTAAGTAAGGCGTTTTAAGCCGAAAAAAACGACCATGTATAGTAAGGCATTTTTAGCCCCAAAAAACGACCATGTATAGCAAGGCATTTTTAGCTGAAAAAAACGACCATGTATAGAAAGGCGTTTTTAGCTGAAAAAAACGACCATGTATAGTAAGGCGTTTTTAGCCCCAAAAAACGACCATGTATAGTAAGGCGTTTTTAGCCCAAAAAAACGACCATGTATAGTAAGGCTTTTTAAGCCCAAAAAACGACCATGTATAGTAAGGCGGTTTTAGCTGAACAAACGACCATATATAAAATGGTGTTTTTAGCCGCAAAAAACAACCATGTATAATAAGGCGTTTTTCGCTGAAAAAAACGACCATGTGTAGTAAGGCGTTTTATCTGAAAAAACGACCATGTATAGTAAGGCGTTTATAGCTGAAAAAAACGACAATGTATAATAAGGCATTTTTAGCGGAAAAAAACGACCATGTATAATAAGGTTTTTTAGCGAAAAAAAACGACCATGTATAGTAAGGCATTTTTAGCTGAAAAAAACGACCATGTATAGTAAGGCATTTTAAACCGAAACAAACGACCATGTATAGTAAGGCGTTTTAGGCCGAAAAAAACGACCATATATAGTAAGCAATTTTTAGCTGAAAACAGGACCATGTATAGTAAGGCGTTTTTAGCCGAAAAAAAGACCATGTATAGTAAGGCGTTTTTAGCTTAAAAAAAACGACCATGTATAGTAAGGCGTTTTTAGTTGAAAAAAATGACCATGTATAGTAAGGCTTTTTTAGCTGAAAAAAATAACCATGTATAGTAAGGCATTTTTAGCTGAAAAAAATGACCATGTATAGTAAGGCGTTTTTAGCTGAAAAAACGACTATGTATAGTAAGGCGTTTTTATCAGAAAAAAAACGACCATGTATAGTAAGGTGTTTTAAGCCGAAAAAAACGACCATGTATAGTCAGCCATTTTTAGCTGAAAAAACGACCATGTATAGTAAGGCGTTTTTATCCGAAAAAACGACCATGTATAGTAAGACGTTTATAGCTGAAAAAAACGACAATGTATAGTAAGGCGTTTTTAGCCGAAAAAAACGACCATGTCTAGTAAGGGTGTTTTTAGCTGAAAAAAACGACCATGTATAGTCAGGCGTTTTTGGCTGAAAAAGACGACCATGTATAGTAAGGCGTTTTAAGCCGAAAAAAACGACCATGTATAGTAAGGCGTTTTAAGCCGGAAAAAACGACCATGTATAGTAAGGCGTTTTTATCAGAAAAAACGACCATGTATAGTAAGGCATTTTTAGCTGAAAAAACGACCATGTATAGTAAGGCGTTTTAACGAAAAACCGACCATGTATAGTAAGGCATTTTAGCTGAAAAACGACCATGTATAGTAAGGCGTTTTAGCGAAAAACGACCATGTATAGTAAGGCATTTTAGCTGAAAAAATGACCATGTATAGTAAGGCGTTTTAGCGAAAAAACGACCATGTATAGTAAGGCATTTTAGCCCCAAAAACGACCATGTATAGTAAGGCATTTTTAGCCCCAAAAACGACCATGTATAGTAAGGCGTTTTATCAGAAAAAACGACCATGTATAGTAAGGCGTTTTAAACAAAAAACGACCATGTATAGTAAGGCATTTTAGCTGAAAAAACGACCATGTATAGTAAGGCGTTTTAGCGAAAAAACGACCATGTATAGTAAGGCATTTTAGCTGAAAAACGACCATGTATAGTAAGGCGTTTTAGCGAAAAAACGACCATGTATAGTAAGGCGTTTTAGCGAAAAACGACCATGTATAGTAAGGCGTTTTAGCTGAAAAAAACGACCATGTATAGTAAGGCGTTTTAGCGAAAAAACGACCATGTATAGTAAGGCGTTTTTAGCAGAAAAAACGACCATGTATAGTAAGGCGTTTTTATCAGAAAAAAACGACCATGTATAGTAAGGCGTTTTAGCTGAAAAAAACGACCATGTATAGTAAGGCGTTTTAGCAGAAAAAACGACCATGTATAGTAAGGCGTTTTTAGCGAAAAAACGACCATGTATAGTAAGGCATTTTTAGCTGAAAAAACGACCATGTATAGTAAGGCGTTTTTAGCGAAAAAACGACCATGTATAGTAAGGCGTTTTAGCGAAAAACGACCATGTATAGTAAGGCATTTTTAGCTGAAAAAACGACCATGTATAGTAAGGCGTTTTAGCGAAAAAACGACCATGTATAGTAAGGCATTTTTAGCCCCAAAAACGACCATGTATAGTAAGGCGTTTTTAGCCCCAAAAAACGACCATGTATAGTAAGGCGTTTTTAGCAGAAAAAACGACCATGTATAGTAAGGCGTTTTAAGCCGAAAAACGACCATGTATAGTAAGGCATTTTTAGCTGAAAAAACGACCATGTATAGTAAGGCGTTTTAGCGAAAAACGACCATGTATAGTAAGGCATTTTTAGCTGAAAAACGACCATGTATAGTAAGGCGTTTTTAGCGAAAAAACGACCATGTATAGTAAGGCATTTTAGCCGAAAAAACGACCATGTATAGTAAGGCGTTTTAAGCGAAAAAACGACCATGTATAGTAAGGCGTTTTAAGCGAAAAAACGACCATGTATAGTAAGGCGTTTTAGCTGAAAAACGACCATGTATAGTAAGGCGTTTTAGCGAAAAAACGACCATGTATAGTAAGGCGTTTTAGCAGAAAAAACGACCATGTATAGTAAGGCGTTTTAGCAGAAAAACGACCATGTATAGTAAGGCGTTTTTAGCTGAAAAACGACCATGTATAGTAAGGCGTTTTTAGCAGAAAAAACGACCATGTATAGTAAGGCGTTTTAGCTGAAAAAACGACCATGTATAGTAAGGCGTTTTTAGCTGAAAAAACGACCATGTATAGTAAGGCGTTTTTAGCTGAAAAACGACCATGTATAGTAAGGCGTTTTAGCAGAAAAAACGACCATGTATAGTAAGGCGTTTTTATCAGAAAAAACGACCATGTATAGTAAGGCGTTTTAGCTGAAAAAACGACCATGTATAGTAAGGCGTTTTAGCTGAAAAAACGACCATGTATAGTAAGGCGTTTTAGCTGAAAAAACGACCATGTATAGTAAGGCGTTTTTATCAGAAAAACGACCATGTATAGTAAGGCGTTTTAGCTGAAAAAACGACCATGTATAGTAAAGGCGTTTTTAGCTGAAAAAACGACCATGTATAGTAAGGCGTTTTTAGCTGAAAAAAACGACCATGTATAGTAAGGCATTTTTAGCTGAAAAAAACGACCATGTATAGTAAGGCGTTTTTATCAGAAAAAAACGACCATGTATAGTAAGGCATTTTTATCAGAAAAAAACGACCATGTATAGTAAGGCGTTTTAAGCTGAAAAACGACCATGTATAGTAAGGCATTTTAGCTGAAAAACGACCATGTATAGTAAGGCGTTTTTAGCCGAAAAAACGACCATGTATAGTAAGGCGTTTTAAGCTGAAAAAACGACCATGTATAGTAAGGCATTTTTAGCTGAAAAACGACCATGTATAGTAAGGCGTTTTTATCTGAAAAACGACCATGTATAGTAAGGCGTTTTAGCTGAAAAAACGACCATGTATAGTAAGGCATTTTTAGCTGAAAAAACGACCATGTATAGTAAGGTTTTTTAGCGAAAAAACGACCATGTATAGTAAGGCATTTTTAGCTGAAAAAACGACCATGTATAGTAAGCCATTTTTAGCTGAAAAAACGACCATGTATAGTAAGGCGTTTTAAGCCGAAAAAAACCACCATATATAGTAAGCAATTTTTAGCTGAAAAAACGACCATGTATAGTAAGGCGTTTTTAGCCGAAAAAACGACCATGTATAGTAAGGCGTTTTTAGCTGAAAAAACGACCATGTATAGTAAGGCGTTTTTAGCTGAAAAAAACGACCATGTATAGTAAGGCATTTTTAGCTGAAAAAACGACCATGTATAGTAAGGCGTTTTTATCAGAAAAAAACGACCATGTATAGTAAGGCGTTTTTATCAGAAAAAACGACCATGTATAGTAAGGCATTTTTAGCTGAAAAAACGACCATGTATAGTAAGGCGTTTTATCTGAAAAAAAACGACCATGTATAGTAAGGCGTTTTATCAGAAAAAACGACCATGTATAGTAAGGCGTTTTATCAGAAAAAACGACCATGTATAGTAAGGCATTTTTAGCTGAAAAAAACGACCATGTATAGTAAGGCATTTTTAGCTGAAAAAACGACCATGTATAGTAAGGCGTTTTTATCAGAAAAAACGACCATGTATAGTAAGGCGTTTTAAGCCGAAAAAAACGACCATGTATAGTAAGCCATTTTTAGCTGAAAAAACGACCATGTATAGTAAGGCGTTTTTATCCGAAAAAAACGACCATGTATAGTAAGGCGTTTTTATCAGAAAAAAACGACCATGTATGGTAAGGCGTTTTTATCAGAAAAAACGACTATGTATAGTAAGGCATTTTTAGGTCAAAAAACGACCATGTATAGTAAGGCGTTTTTAGCCGAAAAAACACCCATGTATAGTAAAGCGTTTATAGCTGAAAAAAACGACCATGTATAGTAAGGCGTTTTTAGCCGAAAAAACACCCATGTATAGTAAAGCGTTTATAGCTGAAAAAAACGACCATGTATAGTAAGGCGTTTTTATCAGAAAAAAACGTCCATGTATAGTAAGGCGTTTTTATCAGAAAAAAAACGACCATGTATAGTAAGCCATTTTTAGCTGAAAAAAACGACCATGTATAGTAAGGCGTTTTTATCCGAAAAAACGACCATGTATAGTAAGGCGTTTATAGCTGAAAAAACGACAATGTATAATAAGGCATTTTTAGCGGAAAAAACGACCATGTATAGTAAGGTTTTTATCAGAAAAAAAACGACCATGTATAGTAAGGCATTTTTAGCTGAAAAAAACGACCATGTATAGTAAGCCATTTTTAGCTGAAAAAAACGACCATGTATAGTAAGGCGTTTTTAGCTGAAAAAACGACCATGTATAGTAAGGCGTTTTAAGCTGAAAAAACGACCATGTATAGTAAGTCATTTTTAGCTGAAAAAACGACCATGTATAGTAAGGCGTTTTTAGCTGAAAAAACGACCATGTATAGTAAGGCATTTTTAGCTGAAAAACGACCATGTATAGTAAGGCGTTTTTAGCTGAAAAACGACCATGTATAGTAAGGCGTTTTTAGCTGAAAAAAACGACCATGTATAGTAAGGCGTTTTTAGCTGAAAAACGACCATGTATAGTAAGGCGTTTTTAGCCGAAAAAACGACCATGTATAGTAAGGCATTTTTAGCTTAGAAAAAACGACCATGTATAGTAAGGCGTTTTAGCTGAAAAAACGACCATGTATAGTAAGGCGTTTTAGCTGAAAAAACGACCATGTATAGTAAGGCGTTTTAGCAGAAAAACGACCATGTATAGTAAGGCATTTTTAGCTGAAAAAACGACCATGTATAGTAAGGCATTTTTAGCTGAAAAAACGACCATGTATAGTAAGGCGTTTTAGCTGAAAAAACGACCATGTATAGTAAGGCATTTTTAGCTGAAAAACGACCATGTATAGTAAGGCGTTTTAGCTGAAAAAACGACCATGTATAGTAAGGCGTTTTTAGCTGAAAAACGACCATGTATAGTAAGGCGTTTTAGCTGAAAAAACGACCATGTATAGTAAGGCGTTTTAGCTGAAAAAACGACCATGTATAGTAAGGCATTTTTAGCTGAAAAAACGACCATGTATAGTAAGGCGTTTTAGCTGAAAAAACGACCATGTATAGTAAGGCGTTTTAGCTGAAAAACGACCATGTATAGTAAGGCACTTTTAGCTGAAAAAACGACCATGTATAGTAAGGCGTTTTAGCTGAAAAACGACCATGTATAGTAAGGCGTTTTTAGCTGAAAAACGACCATGTATAGTAAGGCGTTTTTAGCTGAAAAACGACCATGTATAGTAAGGCGTTTTAGCTGAAAAACGACCATGTATAGTAAGGCGTTTTAGCTGAAAAACGACCATGTATAGTAAGGCATTTTAGCTGAAAAAACGACCATGTATAGTAAGGCGTTTTAGCTGAAAAACGACCATGTATAGTAAGGCGTTTTTAGCTGAAAAAACGACCATGTATAGTAAGGCGTTTTTAGCTGAAAAAACGACCATGTATAGTAAGGCGTTTTTAGCAGAAAAAAAGACCATGTATAGTAAGGCGTTTTTAGCTGAAAAAACGACCATGTATAGTACGGCTTTTTTAGCTTAAAAAACGACCATGTATAGTAAGGCGTTTTTAGCGAAAAAACGACCATGTATAGTAAGGCGTTTTAAGCTGAAAAAACGACCATGTATAGTAAGGCATTTTTAGCTGAAAAAACGACCATGTATAGTAAGGCGTTTTAGCAGAAAAACGACCATGTATAGTAAGGCATTTTTAGCTGAAAAAACGACCATGTATAGTAAGGCGTTTTAGCTGAAAAAACGACCATGTATAGTAAGGCATTTTTAGCTGAAAAAACGACCATGTATAGTAAGGTTTTTTAGCTGAAAAAACGACCATGTATAGTAAGGCATTTTTAGCTGAAAAAACGACCATGTATAGTAAGGCATTTTAGCTGAAAAAACGACCATGTATAGTAAGGCGTTTTAGCAGAAAAAACGACCATGTATAGTAAGGCGTTTTAGCTGAAAAAACGACCATGTATAGTAAGGCATTTTTAGCTGAAAAAACGACCATGTATAGTAAGGCGTTTTAGCTGAAAAAACGACCATGTATAGTAAGGCGTTTTTAGCTGAAAAAACGACCATGTATAGTAAGGCGTTTTAGCTGAAAAAAACGACCATGTATAGTAAGGCGTTTTAGCTGAAAAACGACCATGTATAGTAAGGCGTTTTTAGCTGAAAAAACGACCATGTATAGTAAGGCGTTTTAGCTGAAAAAACGACCATGTATAGTAAGGCGTTTTAGCTGAAAAAACGACCATGTATAGTAAGGCGTTTTTAGCTGAAAAACGACCATGTATAGTAAGGCGTTTTAGCAGAAAAAACGACCATGTATAGTAAGGCGTTTTTAGCAGAAAAAACGACCATGTATAGTAAGGCATTTTTAGCTGAAAAAACGACCATGTATAGTAAGGCGTTTTAGCTGAAAAAACGACCATGTATAGTAAGGCGTTTTAGCTGAAAAAACGACCATGTATAGTAAGGCATTTTTAGCTGAAAAAACGACCATGTATAGTAAGGTTTTAGCAGAAAAAACGACCATGTATAGTAAGGCATTTTTAGCTGAAAAAACGACCATGTATAGTAAGGCATTTTTAGCTGAAAAAACGACCATGTATAGTAAGGCGTTTTAGCTGAAAAACGACCATGTATAGTAAGGCGTTTTAGCTGAAAAAACGACCATGTATAGTAAGGCATTTTTAGCTGAAAAACGACCATGTATAGTAAGGCGTTTTAGCTGAAAAAACGACCATGTATAGTAAGGCATTTTTAGCTGAAAAAACGACCATGTATAGTAAGGCGTTTTTAGCTGAAAAAAACGACCATGTATAGTAAGGCGTTTTAGCTGAAAAAACGACCATGTATAGTAAGGCGTTTTAGCTGAAAAAACGACCATGTATAGTAAGGCGTTTTTAGCTGAAAAAACGACCATGTATAGTAAGGCGTTTTAGCTGAAAAAACGACCATGTATAGTAAGGCGTTTTTAGCTGAAAAAACGACCATGTATAGTAAGGCGTTTTAGCTGAAAAAACGACCATGTATAGTAAGGCGTTTTTAGCTGAAAAAACGACCATGTATAGTAAGGCATTTTTAGCTGAAAAAACGACCATGTATAGTAAGGCGTTTTAGCTGAAAAAACGACCATGTATAGTAAGGCATTTTTAGCTGAAAAACGACCATGTATAGTAAGGCGTTTTAGCTGAAAAAACGACCATGTATAGTAAGGCGTTTTAGCTAAAAAAACGACCATGTATAGTAAGGCATTTTAGCTGAAAAAACGACCATGTATAGTAAGGCGTTTTTAGCTGAAAAAACGACCATGTATAGTAAGGCGTTTTTAGCTGAAAAAACGACCATGTATAGTAAGGCGTTTTTAGCTGAAAAAACGACCATGTATAGTAAGGCGTTTTAGCTGAAAAAACGACCATGTATAGTAAGGCGTTTTAGCTGAAAAAACGACCATGTATAGTAAGGCGTTTTAGCTGAAAAAACGACCATGTATAGTAAGGCATTTTTAGCTGAAAAAACGACCATGTATAGTAAGGCGTTTTAGCTGAAAAAACGACCATGTATAGTAAGGCGTTTTTAGCTGAAAAAACGACCATGTATAGTAAGGCATTTTTAGCTGAAAAAACGACCATGTATAGTAAGGTTTTTTAGCTGAAAAAACGACCATGTATAGTAAGGCATTTTTAGCTGAAAAAACGACCATGTATAGTAAGGCATTTTTAGCTGAAAAAACGACCATGTATAGTAAGGCGTTTTAGCTGAAAAAACGACCATGTATAGTAAGGCATTTTTAGCTGAAAAAACGACCATGTATAGTAAGGCGTTTTTAGCTGAAAAAACGACCATGTATAGTAAGGCGTTTTAGCTGAAAAAACGACCATGTATAGTAAGGCGTTTTTAGCTGAAAAACGACCATGTATAGTAAGGCGTTTTTAGCTGAAAAAACGACCATGTATAGTAAGGCATTTTTAGCTGAAAAAACGACCATGTATAGTAAGGCGTTTTTAGCTGAAAAACGACCATGTATAGTAAGGCATTTTTAGCTGAAAAACGACCATGTATAGTAAGGCGTTTTAGCTGAAAAACGACCATGTATAGTAAGGCGTTTTAGCTGAAAAAACGACCATGTATAGTAAGGCATTTTTAGCTGAAAAACGACCATGTATAGTAAGGCGTTTTTAGCTGAAAAACGACCATGTATAGTAAGGCGTTTTTAGCTGAAAAAACGACCATGTATAGTAAGGCGTTTTAGCTGAAAAACGACCATGTATAGTAAGGCATTTTTAGCTGAAAAACGACCATGTATAGTAAGGCGTTTTAGCTGAAAAACGACCATGTATAGTAAGGCGTTTTAGCTGAAAAAACGACCATGTATAGTAAGGCATTTTTAGCTGAAAAACGACCATGTATAGTAAGGCGTTTTAGCAGAAAAAACGACCATGTATAGTAAGGCATTTTTAGCTGAAAAAACGACCATGTATAGTAAGGCGTTTTAGCTGAAAAAACGACCATGTATAGTAAGGCGTTTTTAGCCGAAAAAACGACCATGTATAGTAAGCCGTTTTTAGCCGAAAAAAAACGACCATGTATAGTAAGGCATTTTTAGCTGAAAAAACAACCATGTATAGTAAGGCGTTTTTAGCTGAAAAACGACCATGTATAGTAAGGCGTTTTAGCTGAAAAAACGACCATGTATAGTAAGGCATTTTTAGCTGAAAAAACGACCATGTATAGTAAGGCGTTTTAGCTGAAAAAACGACCATGTATAGTAAGGCATTTTTAGCTGAAAAACGACCATGTATAGTAAGGCGTTTTTAGCTGAAAAAACGACCATGTATAGTAAGGCGTTTTTAGCTGAAAAAACGACCATGTATAGTAAGGCGTTTTTAGCAGAAAAAAACGACCATGTATAGTAAGGCGTTTTTAGCTGAAAAAACGACCATGTATAGTAAGGCGTTTTTAGCTGAAAAAACGACCATGTATAGTAAGGCGTTTTAGCCGAAAAAACGACCATGTATAGTAAGGCGTTTTTAGCCGAAAAAACGACCATGTATAGTAAGGCATTTTTAGCCGAAAAAACGACCATGTATAGTAAGGCGTTTTAGCTGAAAAAACGACCATGTATAGTAAGGCGTTTTAGCTGAAAAAACGACCATGTATAGTAAGGCGTTTTAGCAGAAAAAACGACCATGTATAGTAAGGCATTTTAGCTGAAAAAACGACCATGTATAGTAAGGCGTTTTAGCTGAAAAACGACCATGTATAGTAAGGCGTTTTTAGCTGAAAAAACGACCATGTATAGTAAGGCATTTTAGCTGAAAAACGACCATGTATAGTAAGGCGTTTTAGCTGAAAAAACGACCATGTATAGTAAGGCATTTTTAGCTGAAAAACGACCATGTATAGTAAGGTTTTTTAGCTGAAAAAAACGACCATGTATAGTAAGGCATTTTTAGCTGAAAAAACGACCATGTATAGTAAGGCATTTTTAGCCGAAAAAACGACCATGTATAGTAAGGCATTTTTAGCTGAAAAAACGACCATGTATAGTAAGGCGTTTTAGCAGAAAAAACGACCATGTATAGTAAGGCATTTTTAGCTGAAAAAACGACCATGTATAGTAAGGCGTTTTTAGCTGAAAAAACGACCATGTATAGTAAGGCATTTTTAGCTGAAAAACGACCATGTATAGTAAGGCGTTTTTAGCTGAAAAACGACCATGTATAGTAAGGCATTTTTAGCTGAAAAAACGACCATGTATAGTAAGGCATTTTTAGCTGAAAAAACGACCATGTATAGTAAGGCGTTTTAGCTGAAAAAACGACCATGTATAGTAAGGCATTTTTAGCTGAAAAAACGACCATGTATAGTAAGGCGTTTTAGCTGAAAAAAACGACCATGTATAGTAAGGCGTTTTAGCTGAAAAAACGACCATGTATAGTAAGGCGTTTTTAGCTGAAAAAACGACCATGTATAGTAAGGCGTTTTTAGCTGAAAAAACGACCATGTATAGTAAGGCATTTTTAGCTGAAAAACGACCATGTATAGTAAGGCGTTTTTAGCAGAAAAAACGACCATGTATAGTAAGGCATTTTAGCTGAAAAAACGACCATGTATAGTAAGGCGTTTTTAGCTGAAAAAACGACCATGTATAGTAAGGCGTTTTAGCTGAAAAAACGACCATGTATAGTAAGGCATTTTTAGCTGAAAAAACGACCATGTATAGTAAGGTTTTTTAGCTGAAAAAACGACCATGTATAGTAAGGCATTTTTAGCTGAAAAAACGACCATGTATAGTAAGGCATTTTTAGCTGAAAAAACGACCATGTATAGTAAGGCGTTTTTAGCTGAAAAAACGACCATGTATAGTAAGGCAATTTTTAGCTGAAAAAACGACCATGTATAGTAAGGCGTTTTTAGCTGAAAAACGACCATGTATAGTAAGGCGTTTTAGCTGAAAAAACGACCATGTATAGTAAGGCGTTTTTAGCTGAAAAAACGACCATGTATAGTAAGGCGTTTTTAGCTGAAAAAACGACCATGTATAGTAAGGCGTTTTTAGCTGAAAAAACGACCATGTATAGTAAGGCGTTTTAGCTGAAAAACGACCATGTATAGTAAGGCGTTTTTAGCTGAAAAAACGACCATGTATAGTAAGGCATTTTTAGCTGAAAAAACGACCATGTATAGTAAGGCGTTTTAGCTGAAAAAACGACCATGTATAGTAAGGCATTTTTAGCTGAAAAACGACCATGTATAGTAAGGCGTTTTAGCTGAAAAAACGACCATGTATAGTAAGGCGTTTTTAGCTGAAAAAACGACCATGTATAGTAAGGCGTTTTAGCAGAAAAAACGACCATGTATAGTAAGGCGTTTTTAGCAGAAAAAACGACCATGTATAGTAAGGCATTTTAGCTGAAAAACGACCATGTATAGTAAGGCGTTTTAGCTGAAAAAACGACCATGTATAGTAAGGCGTTTTAGCTGAAAAAACGACCATGTATAGTAAGGCATTTTTAGCTGAAAAACGACCATGTATAGTAAGGCGTTTTTAGCAGAAAAAACGACCATGTATAGTAAGGCGTTTTAGCTGAAAAACGACCATGTATAGTAAGGCGTTTTAGCTGAAAAAACGACCATGTATAGTAAGGCATTTTTAGCTGAAAAACGACCATGTATAGTAAGGCGTTTTTAGCTGAAAAACGACCATGTATAGTAAGGCGTTTTAGCTGAAAAAACGACCATGTATAGTAAGGCATTTTTAGCTGAAAAAACGACCATGTATAGTAAGGCGTTTTTAGCTGAAAAACGACCATGTATAGTAAGGCGTTTTTAGCTGAAAAAACGACCATGTATAGTAAGGTTTTTTAGCTGAAAAAACGACCATGTATAGTAAGGCATTTTTAGCTGAAAAACGACCATGTATAGTAAGGCGTTTTTAGCTGAAAAAACGACCATGTATAGTAAGGCGTTTTAGCTGAAAAAACGACCATGTATAGTAAGGCGTTTTTAGCTGAAAAACGACCATGTATAGTAAGGCGTTTTAGCTGAAAAAACGACCATGTATAGTAAGGCGTTTTAGCTGAAAAACGACCATGTATAGTAAGGCGTTTTAGCTGAAAAAACGACCATGTATAGTAAGGCGTTTTTAGCTGAAAAAACGACCATGTATAGTAAGGCATTTTTAGCTGAAAAAACGACCATGTATAGTAAGGCGTTTTTAGCTGAAAAAACGACCATGTATAGTAAGGCGTTTTAGCAGAAAAAACGACCATGTATAGTAAGGCGTTTTTAGCTGAAAAAACGACCATGTATAGTAAGGCGTTTTTAGCTGAAAAACGACCATGTATAGTAAGGCGTTTTAGCTGAAAAAACGACCATGTATAGTAAGGCGTTTTAGCAGAAAAAACGACCATGTATAGTAAGGCGTTTTAGCTGAAAAAACGACCATGTATAGTAAGGCGTTTTTAGCTGAAAAAACGACCATGTATAGTAAGGCATTTTTAGCTGAAAAACGACCATGTATAGTAAGGCGTTTTAGCTGAAAAAACGACCATGTATAGTAAGGCGTTTTAGCTGAAAAAACGACCATGTATAGTAAGGCGTTTTTAGCTGAAAAAACGACCATGTATAGTAAGGCGTTTTTAGCTGAAAAACGACCATGTATAGTAAGGCGTTTTTAGCTGAAAAACGACCATGTATAGTAAGGCGTTTTTAGCTGAAAAAACGACCATGTATAGTAAGGCATTTTTAGCTGAAAAACGACCATGTATAGTAAGGCGTTTTAGCTGAAAAAACGACCATGTATAGTAAGGCGTTTTAGCTGAAAAAACGACCATGTATAGTAAGGCGTTTTTAGCTGAAAAACGACCATGTATAGTAAGGCGTTTTAGCTGAAAAAACGACCATGTATAGTAAGGCATTTTTAGCTGAAAAAACGACCATGTATAGTAAGGCGTTTTTAGCTGAAAAACGACCATGTATAGTAAGGCGTTTTAGCTGAAAAAACGACCATGTATAGTAAGGCGTTTTAGCTGAAAAAACGACCATGTATAGTAAGGCATTTTTAGCTGAAAAAACGACCATGTATAGTAAGGCGTTTTAGCTGAAAAAACGACCATGTATAGTAAGGCGTTTTTAGCTGAAAAAACGACCATGTATAGTAAGGCGTTTTTAGCTGAAAAAACGACCATGTATAGTAAGGCGTTTTAGCTGAAAAAACGACCATGTATAGTAAGGCGTTTTTAGCTGAAAAAACGACCATGTATAGTAAGGCATTTTTAGCTGAAAAAACGACCATGTATAGTAAGGCGTTTTAGCTGAAAAACGACCATGTATAGTAAGGCGTTTTAGCTGAAAAAACGACCATGTATAGTAAGGCGTTTTTAGCTGAAAAAACGACCATGTATAGTAAGGCATTTTAGCTGAAAAAACGACCATGTATAGTAAGGCGTTTTTAGCTGAAAAAACGACCATGTATAGTAAGGCATTTTTAGCTGAAAAACGACCATGTATAGTAAGGCGTTTTAGCTGAAAAAACGACCATGTATAGTAAGGCGTTTTAGCTGAAAAAACGACCATGTATAGTAAGGCATTTTTAGCTGAAAAAACGACCATGTATAGTAAGGCGTTTTTAGCTGAAAAAACGACCATGTATAGTAAGGCGTTTTAGCTGAAAAAACGACCATGTATAGTAAGGCGTTTTTAGCTGAAAAAACGACCATGTATAGTAAGGCGTTTTAGCTGAAAAACGACCATGTATAGTAAGGCGTTTTAGCTGAAAAAACGACCATGTATAGTAAGGCGTTTTAGCTGAAAAAACGACCATGTATAGTAAGGCATTTTTAGCTGAAAAACGACCATGTATAGTAAGGCGTTTTAGCTGAAAAAACGACCATGTATAGTAAGGCGTTTTTAGCTGAAAAAACGACCATGTATAGTAAGGCGTTTTAGCTGAAAAAACGACCATGTATAGTAAGGCGTTTTAGCTGAAAAAACGACCATGTATAGTAAGGCTTTTTAGCTGAAAAAACGACCATGTATAGTAAGGCATTTTTAGCTGAAAAAACGACCATGTATAGTAAGGCGTTTTAGCTGAAAAACGACCATGTATAGTAAGGCGTTTTAGCTGAAAAACGACCATGTATAGTAAGGCGTTTTAGCAGAAAAACGACCATGTATAGTAAGGCGTTTTTAGCTGAAAAACGACCATGTATAGTAAGGCGTTTTTAGCTGAAAAAACGACCATGTATAGTAAGGCGTTTTTAGCTGAAAAAACGACCATGTATAGTAAGGCAATTTTTAGCTGAAAAACGACCATGTATAGTAAGGCGTTTTAGCTGAAAAACGACCATGTATAGTAAGGCGTTTTTAGCTGAAAAAACGACCATGTATAGTAAGGCATTTTTAGCTGAAAAAACGACCATGTATAGTAAGGCGTTTTAGCTGAAAAAACGACCATGTATAGTAAGGCGTTTTTAGCTGAAAAACGACCATGTATAGTAAGGCGTTTTAGCTGAAAAACGACCATGTATAGTAAGGCGTTTTAGCTGAAAAAACGACCATGTATAGTAAGGCGTTTTAGCTGAAAAAACGACCATGTATAGTAAGGCATTTTTAGCTGAAAAACGACCATGTATAGTAAGGCGTTTTAGCTGAAAAACGACCATGTATAGTAAGGCGTTTTAGCTGAAAAAACGACCATGTATAGTAAGGCGTTTTAGCTGAAAAAACGACCATGTATAGTAAGGCGTTTTAGCTGAAAAAACGACCATGTATAGTAAGGCATTTTTAGCTGAAAAACGACCATGTATAGTAAGGCGTTTTAGCTGAAAAAACGACCATGTATAGTAAGGCGTTTTAGCTGAAAAACGACCATGTATAGTAAGGCATTTTTAGCTGAAAAACGACCATGTATAGTAAGGCGTTTTTAGCTGAAAAACGACCATGTATAGTAAGGCATTTTTAGCTGAAAAACGACCATGTATAGTAAGGTTTTTAGCTGAAAAACGACCATGTATAGTAAGGCATTTTTAGCTGAAAAAACGACCATGTATAGTAAGGCATTTTAGCTGAAAAAACGACCATGTATAGTAAGGCGTTTTAGCTGAAAAAACGACCATGTATAGTAAGGCGTTTTTAGCTGAAAAAACAACCATGTATAGTAAGGCGTTTTAGCCGAAAAAAACGACCATGTATAGTAAGGCGTTTTTAGCTGAAAAAAACGACCATGTATAGTAAGGCGTTTTTAGCTGAAAAACGACCATGTATAGTAAGGCTTTTTAGCTGAAAAACGACCATGTATAGTAAGGCGTTTTTAGCTGAAAAAACGACCATGTATAGTAAGGCGTTTTAGCTGAAAAAACGACCATGTATAGTAAGGCGTTTTATCAGAAAAAACGACCATGTATAGTAAGGCGTTTTAGCTGAAAAAACGACCATGTATAGTAAGGCGTTTTTAGCTGAAAAAACGACCATGTATAGTAAGGCGTTTTAGCTGAAAAAACGACCATGTATAGTAAGGCGTTTTAGCAGAAAAAACGACCATGTATAGTAAGGCGTTTTTAGCTGTAAAAAAAACGACCATGTATAGTAAGGCATTTTTAGCTGAAAAAAACGACCATGTATAGTAAGGCGTTTTAGCTGAAAAAACGACCATGTATAGTAAGGCGTTTTTAGCTGAAAAACGACCATGTATAGTAAGGCGTTTTTAGCTGAAAAACGACCATGTATAGTAAGGCGTTTTTAGCTGAAAAACGACCATGTATAGTAAGGCGTTTTAGCTGAAAAAACGACCATGTATAGTAAGGCGTTTTAGCAGAAAAACGACCATGTATAGTAAGGCATTTTTAGCTGAAAAAACGACCATGTATAGTAAGGCGTTTTAGCTGAAAAACGACCATGTATAGTAAGGCGTTTTTAGCTGAAAAAACGACCATGTATAGTAAGGCATTTTTAGCTGAAAAACGACCATGTATAGTAAGGTTTTTAGCTGAAAAAACGACCATGTATAGTAAGGCATTTTAGCTGAAAAACGACCATGTATAGTAAGGCATTTTTAGCTGAAAAACGACCATGTATAGTAAGGCGTTTTAGCAGAAAAACGACCATGTATAGTAAGGCGTTTTTAGCAGAAAAAACGACCATGTATAGTAAGGCATTTTTAGCTGAAAAACGACCATGTATAGAAGGCGTTTTTAGCTGAAAAAAACGACCATGTATAGTAAGCAATTTTTAGCTGAAAAAACGACCATGTATAGTAAGGCGTTTTTAGCCGAAAAAACGACCATGTATAGTAAGGCGTTTTAGCTGAAAAAACGACCATGTATAGTAAGGCGTTTTAGCTGAAAAAACGACCATGTATAGTAAGGCGTTTTTAGCTGAAAAAACGACCATGTATAGTAAGGCATTTTTAGCCGAAAAAACGACCATGTATAGTAAGGCGTTTTTAGCATGAAAAACGACCATGTATAGTAAGGCGTTTTTAGCTGAAAAAACGACCATGTATAGTAAGGCGTTTTTAGCTGAAAAAACGACCATGTATAGTAAGGCATTTTTAGCTGAAAAAACGACCATGTATAGTAAGGCGTTTTAGCTGAAAAAACGACCATGTATAGTAAGCAATTTTTAGCTGAAAAAACGACCATGTATAGTAAGGCGTTTTAGCTGAAAAACGACCATGTATAGTAAGGCGTTTTAGCTTAAAAACGACCATGTATAGTAAGGCGTTTTAGCAGAAAAAACGACCATGTATAGTAAGGCGTTTTAGCTGAAAAAACGACCATGTATAGTAAGGCGTTTTAGCTGAAAAACGACCATGTATAGTAAGGCGTTTTAGCTGAAAAAACGACCATGTATAGTAAGGCGTTTTTAGCTGAAAAAACGACCATGTATAGTAAGGCTTTTTAGCTGAAAAAACGACCATGTATAGTAAGGCATTTTTAGCTGAAAAACGACCATGTATAGTAAGGCGTTTTAGCTGAAAAACGACCATGTATAGTAAGGCGTTTTAGCTGAAAAAACGACCATGTATAGTAAGGCGTTTTTAGCTGAAAAAAACGACCATGTATAGTAAGGCGTTTTTAGCAGAAAAAACGACCATGTATAGTAAGGCGTTTTTAGCAGAAAAAACGACCATGTATAGTAAGGCATTTTAGCTGAAAAACGACCATGTATAGTAAGGCGTTTTATCCAAAAACGACCATGTATAGTAAGGCGTTTTAGCTGAAAAAACGACCATGTATAGTAAGGCATTTTAGCTGAAAAACGACCATGTATAGTAAGGCGTTTTAGCTGAAAAAACGACCATGTATAGTAAGGCGTTTTAGCTTTAAAAACGACCATGTATAGTAAGGCGTTTTTAGCTGAAAAAACGACCATGTATAGTATGGCTTTTTTAGCTGAAAAACGACCATGTATAGTAAGGCATTTTTAGCTGAAAAAACGACCATGTATAGTAAGGCGTTTTTAGCTGAAAAACGACCATGTATAGTAAGGCGTTTTAGCTGAAAAAAGACCATGTATAGTAAGGCGTTTTTAGCAGAAAAACGACCATGTATAGTAAGGCGTTTTAGCAGAAAAAGACCATGTATAGTAAGGCGTTTTATCAGAAAAACGACCATGTATAGTAAGGCATTTTTAGCTGAAAAACGACCATGTATAGTAAGGCGTTTTTATCTGAAAAACGACCATGTATAGTAAGGCGTTTTAGCTGAAAAAACGACCATGTATAGTAAGGCATTTTAGCTGAAAAACGACCATGTATAGTAAGGCGTTTTTATCAGAAAAAACGACCATGTATAGTAAGGCATTTTTAGCTGAAAAACGACCATGTATAGTAAGGCGTTTTTAGCTGAAAAACGACCATGTATAGTAAGGCATTTTTAGCTGAAAAAACGACCATGTATAGTAAGGTTTTTTAGCTGAAAAAACGACCATGTATAGTAAGGCGTTTTTAGCTGAAAAACGACCATGTATAGTAAGGCATTTTTAGCTGAAAAAACGACCATGTATAGTAAGGCGTTTTAGCTGAAAAAACGACCATGTATAGTAAGCAATTTTAGCTGAAAAAACGACCATGTATAGTAAGGCGTTTTTAGCTGAAAAACGACCATGTATAGTAAGGCGTTTTTAGCTTGAAAAAACGACCATGTATAGTAAGGCGTTTTTAGCTGAAAAACGACCATGTATAGTAAGGCTTTTTTAGCTGAAAAAACGACCATGTATAGTAAGGCATTTTTAGCTGAAAAAACGACCATGTATAGTAAGGCGTTTTAGCTGAAAAACGACCATGTATAGTAAGGCGTTTTAGCTGAAAAAACGACCATGTATAGTAAGGCGTTTTTATCAGAAAAAACGACCATGTATAGTAAGGCGTTTTAGCTGAAAAAACGACCATGTATAGTAAGTGTTTTTAGCTGAAAAAACGACCATGTATAGTAAGGCGTTTTTAGCTGAAAAAACGACCATGTATAGTAAGGCGTTTTTAGCTGAAAAACGACCATGTATAGTAAGGTTTTTTAGCTGAAAAAACGACCATGTATAGTAAGGCGTTTTAGCTGAAAAACGACCATGTATAGTAAGGCGTTTATAGCTGAAAAAACGACCATGTATAGTAAGGCATTTTTAGCTGAAAAAACGACCATGTATAGTAAGGTTTTTTAGCTGAAAAAACGACCATGTATAGTAAGGCATTTTTAGCTGAAAAAACGACCATGTATAGTAAGGCATTTTTAGCTGAAAAAACGACCATGTATAGTAAGGCGTTTTAGCTGAAAAAACGACCATATATAGTAAGGCAATTTTTAGCTGAAAAAACGACCATGTATAGTAAGGCGTTTTTAGCTGAAAAAACGACCATGTATAGTAAGGCGTTTTAGCTGAAAAAACGACCATGTATAGTAAAGCGTTTTAGCTGAAAAACGACCATGTATAGTAAGGCGTTTTAGCTGAAAAACGACCATGTATAGTAAGGCATTTTTAGCTGAAAAACGACCATGTATAGTAAGGCGTTTTTAGCAGAAAAACGACCATGTATAGTAAGGCGTTTTAGCAGAAAAAACGACCATGTATAGTAAGGCGTTTTAGCTGAAAAACGACCATGTATAGTAAGGCATTTTTAGCTGAAAAACGACCATGTATAGTAAGGCGTTTTATCCGAAAAACGACCATGTATAGTAAAGCGCTTATAGGTGAAAAACGACCATGTATAGTAAGGCATTTTTAGCTGGAAAAACGACCATGTATAGTAAGCGTTTTTAGCTGAA
This sequence comes from Hippocampus mohnikei, assembly GCA_026261675.1. Classification (NCBI taxonomy): domain Eukaryota; kingdom Metazoa; phylum Chordata; class Actinopteri; order Syngnathiformes; family Syngnathidae; genus Hippocampus; species Hippocampus mohnikei. Next base: position 1,664,468 of record JAKGUB010000228.1, read on the forward strand.
AAAACGACCATGTATAGTAAGGCATTTTTAGCTGAAAAACGACCATGTATAGTAAGGCATTTTTAGCTGAAAAAACGACCATGTATAGTAAGGCGTTTTAGCTGAAAAAACGACCATGTATAGTAAGGCGTTTTAGCTTAAAAACGACCATGTATAGTAAGGCGTTTTATCAGAAAAACGACCATGTATAGTAAGGCGTTTTAGCCGAAAAAACGACCATGTATAGTAAGGCATTTTTAGCTGAAAAACGACCATGTATAGTAAGGCGTTTTAAGCTGAAAAAACGACCATGTATAGTAAGCAATTTTTAGCTGAAAACACGACCATGTATAGTAAGGCGTTTTTAGCTGAAAAAACGACCATGTATAGTAAGGCGTTTTTAGCTTAAAAACGACCATGTATAGTAAGGCGTTTTAGCTGAAAAAACGACCATGTATAGTAAGGCTTTTTAGCTGAAAAACGACCATGTATAGTAAGGCATTTTTAGCTGAAAAAATGACCATGTATAGTAAGGCGTTTTAGCTGAAAAAACGACCATGTATAGTAAGGCGTTTTAGCTGAAAAAACGACCATGTATAGTAAGGCGTTTTTAGCAGAAAAACGACCATGTATAGTAAGGCATTTTTAGCTGAAAAACGACCATGTATAGTAAGGCGTTTTAGCTGAAAAAACGACCATGTATAGTAAGCAATTTTAGCTGAAAAAACGACCATGTATAGTAAGGTGTTTTAGCTGAAAAACGACCATGTATAGTAAGGCGTTTTAGCTTAAAAAACGACCATGTATAGTAAGGCATTTTTAGCTGAAAAAATGACCATGTATAGTAAGGCGTTTTAGCTGAAAAAACGACCATGTATAGTAAGGCGTTTTAGCTGAAAAAAAGACCATGTATAGTAAGGCGTTTTATCAGAAAAAAAACGACCATGTATAGTAAGGCGTTTTTAGCTGAAAAAAACGACCATGTATAGTAAGGCGTTTTTATCAGAAAAAAAGACCATGTATAGTAAGGCGTTTTTAGCTTTAAAAAAACGACCATGTATAGTAAGGCGTTTTTAGCTGAAAAAAATGACCATGTATAGTAAGGCTTTTTTAGCTGAAAAAAATGACCATGTATAGTAAGGCATTTTTAGCTGAAAAATGACCATGTATAGTAAGGCGTTTTAGCTGAAAAAACGACCATGTATAGTAAGGCGTTTTAGCTGAAAAAAGACCATGTATAGTAAGGCGTTTTTATCAGAAAAAACGACCATGTATAGTAAGGCGTTTTTAGCAGAAAAAAGACCATGTATAGTAAGGCGTTTTATCAGAAAAAACGACCATGTATAGTAAGGCATTTTTAGCTGAAAAACGACCATGTATAGTAAGGCGTTTTATCTGAAAAAACGACCATGTATAGTAAGGCGTTTTTAGCTGAAAAACGACCATGTATAGTAAGGCATTTTTAGCTGAAAACACGACCATGTATAGTAAGGCGTTTTAGCTGAAAAACGACCATGTATAGTAAGGCGTTTTAGCTTTAAAAAAACGACCATGTATAGTAAGGCGTTTTTAGCTGAAAAAACGACCATGTATAGTAAGGCTTTTTTAGCTGAAAAAACGACCATGTATAGTAAGGCATTTTTAGCTGAAAAAAATGACCATGTATAGTAAGGCGTTTTTAGCTGAAAAAAACGACCATGTCTAGTAAGGCGTTTTAAGCCGAAAAAAAAGGCCATGTATAGTAAGGCGTTTTTATCAGAAAAAAACGACCATGTATAGTAAGGCGTTTTTATCAGAAAAAAAAGTCCATGTATGGTAAGGCGTTTTTATCAGAAAAAACGACCATGTATAGTAAGCCATTTTTAGCTGAAAAAACGACCATGTATAGTAAGGCGTTTTTATCCGAAAAAACGACCATGTATAGTAAGGCGTTTTAAGCCGAAAAAAACGACCATGTATAGTAAGCCATTTTTAGCTGAAAAACGACCATGTATAGTAAGGCGTTTTTATCAGAAAAAAAACGACCATGTATAGTAAGCCATTTTTAGCTGAAAAAACGACCATGTATAGTAAGGCGTTTATAGCTGAAAAAAACGACAATGTATAATAAGGCATTTTTAGCGGAAAAAAACGACCATGTATAGTAAGGTTTTTTGCGAAAAACGACCATGTATAGTAAGGCATTTTTAGCTGAAAAAAAACGACCATGTATAGTAAGGCATTTTTAGCTGAAAAAACGACCATGTATAGTAAGGCGTTTTAAGCCGAAAAAAACCACCATATATAGTAAGCAATTTTTAGCTGAAAACACGACCATGTATAGTAAGGCGTTTTTAGCCGAAAAAAAGACCATGTATAGTAAGGCGTTTTTAGCTTTAAAAACGACCATGTATAGTAAGGCGTTTTTAGCTGAAAAAAATGACCATGTATAGTAAGGCTTTTTTAGCTGAAAAAAATGACCATGTATAGTAAGGCATTTTTAGCTGAAAAAAATGACCATGTATAGTAAGGCGTTTTTAGCTGAAAAAAACGACCATGTCTAGTAAGGCGTTTTAAGCCGAAAAAAGACCATGTATAGTAAGGCGTTTTTATCAGAAAAAAAACGACCATGTATAGTAAGGTGTTTTAAGCCGAAAAAAACGACCATGTATAGTAAGTGTTTTTAGCCGAAAAAAACGACCATGTATAGTAAGGCGTTTATAGCTGAAAAAAACGACAATGTATAATAAGGCGTTTTTATCAGAAAAAAACGACCATGTATAGTAAGGTTTTTTTAGCGAAAAAAAACGACCATGTATAGTAAGGCGTTTTTATCCTAAAAACGACCATGTATAGTAAGGCGTTTATAGCTGAAAAAAACGACAATGTATAATAAGGCATTTTTAGCGGAAAAAAACGACCATGTATAGTAAGGTTTTTTTAGCGAAAAAAAACGACCATGTATAGTAAGGCATTTTTAGCTGAAAAAACGACCATGTATAGTAAGGCATTTTTAGCCGAAACAAACGACCATGTATAGTAAGGCGTTTTAAGCCGAAAAAACCCACCATATATAGTAAGCAATTTTTAGCTGAAAACACGACCATGTATAGTAAGGCGTTTTTAGCCGAAAAAAAGACCATGTATAGTAAGGCGTTTTAGCCGAAAAAACACCCATGTATAGTAAAGCGTTTATAGCTGAAAAAAACGACCATGTATAGTCAGGCGTTTTTAGCTGAAAAAAACGACCATGTATAGTAAGGCATTTTTAGCTGAAAAAAACGACCATGTATAGTAAGACGTTTTTATCAGAAAAAAACGTCCATGTATAGTAAGGCGTTTTTATCAGAAAAAACGACCATGTATAGTAAGGCGTTTTAAGCCGAAAAACGACCATGTATAGTAAGCCATTTTTAGCTGAAAAAACGACCATGTATAGTAAGGCGTTTTTATCCGAAAAAACGATCATGTATAGTAAAGCGTTTATAGGTGAAAAAAACGACAATGTATAATAAGACATTTTTAGCGGAAAAAAACGACCATGTATAGTAAGGTTTTTTTAGCGAAAAAAAACGACCATGTATAGTAAGGCATTTTTAGCTGAAAAAAACGACCATGTATAGTAAGGCATTTTTAGCCGAAACAAACGACCATGTATAGTAAGGCGTTTTTAGCTGAAAAAAACGACCATGTCTAGTAAGGCGTTTTAAGCCGAAAAAAACGTCCATGTATAGTAAGGCGTTTTTATCAGAAAAAACGACCATGTATAGTAAGGTGTTTTAACCCGAAAAAAACGACCATGTATAGTAAGCCATTTTTAGCTGAAAAAACGACCCTGTATAGTAAGGCGTTTTTATCCGAAAAAACGACCATGTATAGTAAGGCGTTTTTATCAGAAAAAACGACCATGTATAGTAAGGCGTTTTTAGCCCAAAAAAAACGACTATGTATAGTAAGGCATTTTTAGGTGAAAAAACGACCATGTATAGTAAGGCGTTTTTAGCCGAAAAAACACCCATGTATAGTAAAGCGTTTATAGCTGAAAAAAACGACCATGTATAGTCAGGCGTTTTTAGCTGAAAAAAACGACCATGTATAGTAAGGCGTTTTTAGCTGAAAAAACGACCATGTATAGTAAGGCGTTTATAGCTGAAAAAAACGACAATGTATAATAAGGCATTTTTAGCGAAAAAACGACCATGTATAGTAAGGTTTTTTAGCTAAAAACGACCATGTATAGTAAGGCATTTTTAGCTGAAAAAAACGACCATGTATAGTAAGGCATTTTTAGCCGAAACAAACGACCATGTATAGTAAGACGTTTTAAGCCGAAAAAAACCACCATATATAGAAATCAATTTTTAGGTGAAAAAACGACCATGTATAGTAAGGCGTTTTTAGCCGAAAAAACACCCATTTATAGTAAAGCGTTTATAGCTGAAAAAAACGACCATGTATAGTCAGGCGTTTTTATCAGAAAAAAACGACCATGTATAGTAAGGTGTTTTTAGCTGAAAAAAACGACCATGTATAGTAAGGCGTTTTAAGCCGAAAAAAACGACCATATATAGAAAGGCGTTTTAAGCCGAAAAAAACGACCATGTATAGTAAGGCGTTTTTATCAGAAAAAAACGACCATGTATAGTAAGGCATTTTTAGCTGAAAAAACGACCATTTATAGTAAGGCGTTTTTAACCGAAAAACCGACCATATATAGTAAGCATTTTTAGCTGAAAACACGACCATGTATAGTAAGGCGTTTTTAGCCGAAAAAAAGACCATGTATAGTAAGGCGTTTTTAGCTTAAAAAAACGACCATGTATAGAAAGGCGTTTTTAGTTGAAAAAAATTACCATGTATTGTAAGGCTTTTTTAGCTGAAAAAAATGACCATGTATAGTAAGGCATTTTTAGCTCAAAAAAATGACCATGTATAGTAAGCCGTTTTTAGCTGAAAAAAACGTCCATGTATAGTAAGGCGTTTTTATCAGAAAAAAAACGACCATGTATAGTAAGGGTGTTTTTAGCAGAAAAAAACGACCATGTATAGTAAGGCGTTTTTATCAGAAAAAAAACGACCATGTATAGTAAGGCGTTTTTACCCCAAAAAAAACGACTATGTATAGTAAGGCATTTTTAGGTGAAAAAACGACCATGTATAGTAAGGCGTTTTTAGCCGAAAAAACACCCATGTATAGTAAAGCGTTTATAGCTGAAAAAAATGACCATGTATAGTCAGGCGTTTTTAGCTGAAAAAAACGACCATGTATAGTAAGGCGTTTTTAGCTGAAAAAAACGACCATGTATAGTAAGGCGTTTTTATAAAAAACGACCATGTATAGTAAGGCGTTTTATCAGAAAAAACGACCATGTATAGTAAGCCGTTTTTATCAGAAAAAATACGACCATGTATAGTAAGGCATTTTTAGCTGAAAAAAACGACCATGTAGTAAGGCGTTTTTATAAAAAAAAAAACGACCATGTATAGTAAGGCGTTGTTAGCTGAAAAAAACGACCATGTATAGTAAGGCGTTTTTAGGCCAAAAAAACGATCATGTATAGTAAGGCATTTTTAGGTGAAAAAACGACCATGTATAGTAAGGCTTTTTAGAATAAAAACCGACCATATATAGTAAGGCGTTTTTAGCTGAAAAACGACCATGTATAGTAAGGCGTTTTTAGCTGAAAAACGACCATGTATAGTAAGGCTTTTTAGCTGAAAAACCGACCATATATAGTAAGGCGTTTTTAGCTGAAAAACGACCATGTATAGTAAGGCTTTTTAGCTAAAAACGACCATATATAGTAAGGCGTTTTTAGCTGAAAAAAACGACCATATATAGTAAGGCGTTTTTAGCTGAAAAAACGACCATGTATAGTAAGGCGTTTTTAGCTGAAAAAAACGACCATGTATAGTAAGGCGTTTTTATCAGAAAAAAAACGACCATGTATAGTAAGGCATTTTTAGCTGAAAAAAACGACCATGTAGTAAGGCGTTTTTATAAAAAAACGACCATGTATAGTAAGGCGTTTTTAGCTGAAAAAAACGACCATGTATAGTAAGGCTTTTTTAGCCGAAAAAAAACGACCATATATAGTAAGGCGTTTTTAGCTGAAATAAATGACCATGTATAGTAAGGCGTTAGCTGAAAAAAATGACCATGTATAGTAAGGTGTTTTTAGCCCTAAAAAACGACCATGTATAGTAAGGCATTTTTATCGCAAAAAACGACCATGTAGTAAGGCGTTTTTATCTGAAAAAAATGACCATGTATAGTAAGGCGTTTTTAGCCGAAAAAAAACGACCATGTATATATAGTAAGGCGTTTTAGCCGAAAATTGACAAACAAACAGGTATTGACAAATTATACCTCGTTCCTTTGTTGTGTGTCTTTATTTCTCATGTTTCTCTACCTCTTATTTTCACCTTGTTTTTTTCCCTGTGGACTTGAGGTTGTTTTGCCATTTTTACAAAGCTCTCTCAAGCTGCAGCATTAAATTCCCCAGTTTCCCCACAGAGAGCTGGCAATCTGCTGAAAGGGAGGCGAGGTCTTGACTGACTTCTTTAACATCATTTATAGAATAATATTAATTTATATTTATATTTGGAATCTGTTCGATTTTGCATTTCAAGCGTTAATAGTAACAACAAAAACAAAAATACAATTAATTGTGTCAAAGGATTTCTTTATTTTTGGGGTCAAGTTGTAGCTGATGTGTTTTAGTTTCAAATGAATGTAAAGCTAGTGTTATTTGGAATCTGGGTTCAATAATATTTGTACTCAAATCTCACTCCCATTTTTAAAAGTACTCCTCCCTTTATTCCCTGTTGTGTTTTCTCCAGGTATGGCTCTCCAATGTTACACATGTATGGGCTCAAATAATGAAGACTGCAACCGCCAAGGCTCCAGAACATGTCCCATCTACTCTGATGCCTGTGCCGTGGTGGTGGGCCAAAACAGTGAGTCCAATACTGACAGCGTGTCAGCTTTTTTTTTTTACTTCAACCTTGGTCGCTACAAAAAAAATTTGTATTTGCATATACGGGTATATTACATATCATTATTATATTCTCATTACATATTTAGTCATTTGTTTTTCAAATGGTGTATATTGTCCAAACTGAATTCACATCAGCAAGAATCGAGAAACTTGAAATACATCTAGAACAGCATGAAGCCATTTTTCTTTCAATATCCATTTTCTACAGTAGATTGCCAAAATATCTCAGACATGCAGCTCTGCCATTGCCATGGCAACCTTGGACACACATACGGTCGATCATATAAAAAGTCTCCACACCCCGGTTCAAATGCTTGTTATGTGTGATACCCGTCGTTTAGAGCCAGACGCAGCAGTGAGTTCTTCCTACTGCAGACTCTGACAGTTTTCTTCACTTCTTTCCCTCGGAAAGCTTTGGAGGCTTGTCTCTTTTTCTTTATTCATCTTTATTTGAAAATTACAGTAAATCCGAAAGGCATGCATTGTGGCATTTTGACCCTTCTCGCAGATGCTTGTCATAGTTCAGAATTATTTTGCAGCAACAGCAAGCCTCCTATGTCATCATCCCAGCCCGAGTTGTTTTTTATACAGCCGTCAAAGGGCATTTCCAGCACACAAGACTTCTGTCTAGTATTTATTGAATACAATGTATGCTCCCATCAGAATCAGAATCAGAATCATCTTTATTGGCCAAGTATGTAGAACACACAAGGAATTTGTCTCCGGTATAACACGCTGCATTAGTATCATCATAAACAAAGACATGACAAATAGGTATGGAAGGACATTTCGTAATTTCGTAAGTGAACCGTAGTGCGGTGGTACCACCCAGTGACAACTGTTAGACAATGTGCAAAGTATCAAGCAGAGCTAAAGTGATCAGTGGTAGAATACAATACTATGACAGTTTGTACAGTTGGTGCAGAAAATCATTGAACCATTTTAGAGTGACCAGTATCATTGTTGAATTGTTTGTTTTAAGACATTATCAAAATATGTTATCACTTTAAATGGGGTACACACATATAGGCTACCGACAATCTGACAGAAATGTAGCATTTTCCCCTCCCGAGTTAATTCCTTAATTCTGATCAAAGGCAGCAAAGTTGCGATGCACTCGTGTCTCTAAAAGATTCCCAGTTATCCTGTGGCGTGGCTTGTTTGGGGTTTGTTAGGATATTTTTCCCCCTGCCCAATACATCTGCAAATTGGTGTCGCTAACAATCGTAAATGTTAAATGTGTTCAGTATTTCACAATCACAGATCCTTATGCGCGTGGTCAACACCAAGTTCGGCCGATTATGATGCGAAACTGAACTTTGGTCAATTAGAAAGTGACCTGAAGCAAGTACAATTGCCAGATACAAGGTTGTTCTTTCTCCTACGACAGAGCCCTGGTTTCGGGGGGGAGATTCACATTGTTGCTGGACTTATCGTTACGTGTGCAGTTTTGGTCTTCATGCGTACTGTGCATCACACATGGGAAGAGCACACAGGGTGTGGTTTTTTTCACATTTAAAAAAACTGGTTAAGATATTAAACATCTGTAAGTGTGTACCCCACGTTAGTTATGAAAATATATCAGTTCTGATTATAATTCTCCTTATCAACTAATTACTGACCTCTTGAGGCCTTTCTGGGCCATTAAACCCTAACTCACATTTTACTTACCGGTAATCAAATTAGACAAAAGCTATGCGAGCGTGACTGAATTCTCTGTTGTCAGGTGGGGTGATGAAGTCCTGCTCCTACAAGTCCTTCTGCAGACAAGCTAACAGTCAGAGCTACAGAGTTCACTGCTGCTACAGCAGCGACTGCAATTTCACAAACGCCGCCGACAGGCTGCACCCGCGCAGCTATTTCTTGTTGATTTTAACTTGGTTGTACCGCTGTTTTTTCTGGTAGACCTTGAAAACAATGACTTTAGCAAGTATTTTGACTATGATCGCAGCTAAAATATACTTTTCAACATATTGTACTAACATTAAAATGCCATTGACAGATATATTTACAACGTGTTGTTGGGAAGTTAGCAAGCACATAGTTTGTTTGAAGTGTGCCCGGCTGGATTATGCACACCACATAAGATTAAAGCCATTAAGAAGATCTCACGTGGCTGTGGCTTGTGCCTTTTCTTAAACGGATAAGATGAGAAGGGAAGTGCTGAAATATCATGCAACAAACATTTATCCGGTGTTCGCACCGGAACTGAAGTGGACAGCGAGACCGTTCGGCATGTTTCACAGGCGTTGGTAAAAATGAAATTGTTAGTACAAGTCAGTTGGCGTGCCATCACATCATCGACTCACGGTCGTTTGATGAGCTATTTCGGAATGTGGAGAGATAGTCATTAGCCCAAACTGCTAATCCACATAAGCCTTTAACCTGTAAACAGGAGTGTCGCACGGATGAGGCTTTTACACTCAGTGAGAGCCAGAAATGCTGTACATACACAACTGTATGTGCATCCGCCAGCATTGTTTGTTGAAACACTACAAACACAAAGCTACACGTCAATACTGAAAGCACAACTGTTTGTCAATCAATAAAGCTACAGATGCAAGTAGTCTCTCTCTCGACCTATGTATATTCTACGAAACAGAATTTACAGTGGATCAGTGCTGCCGGATGATTGTAGAATTGTACGGCATTAATTCAATGTGCAGTAAATGCTGTGTTCATGTTTGCAATGTCTTCATGAATAAACAACATATTTACGAACAATTATATTCATGGTGTCCTTATTTCATTGTAATTTTTTCTCAATTTAGTGTTATTTGAGCGAAATGCAGGTATCCACACCAACATTCAAATATAAACCTAAATGCGTAATTGTATGATGTTTAAACGTTCCTGCAAGTAAACATTAAAAGCTGGGTTATGTTTTCACAGAACCCAATTTGGTGAGCGTACTGAAAGAAGAATAGACCGACTTTTCTCTTATGTTAAATAACAGAAGCTGAACAGATTGGTTAAAATGAATACAAATCCATGAACCCGGAAATGCTTCTCATGATTAACTGTACAACATTTGAACGCATTTCAAAGAAAGAACTAAAGACATTTAAAAACAAAGTACAGACAGAAACGAGCATAATTTGCTGTATGAATGCAAGAGCTGTGCATTTTTCACATCATATTTCACATTAGGACCACTGGGAGTCAGTCTAACCACACTTAACTTCTACATGCACGCTCCAACCTCCCCCTACAGTTCTAATTCCAACTGACCAGTGTGTCTCTAAGTTACCTGTTGAGAATGCCAGTCGTGCTATTTCATTTTTGACAGTTTGCTTTACTTACACTCTCAGTTTGTTTCATTCGACTGCTTGAGGGACTCAGTTTAGACGTTGTTACAGTCATGGGTAGGTGAATTGTTTAAGCATCACACAATTCTCGTGAACTGAATCGACACCTGTACTTGTCCTCAACATGGACGAAAAGTGGAACCTTGATTTTAAAACAGTTCTTTTAATTGTAAAGAATGAAAATGAATACGAGGTAGCTTTGACAGCAAGAGATTACACTTGCCAGTTGGGGAGAGACCGTTAACTACAGTATTTCCACTGCCTCCGCAGTCCGTGACTTCAAACATCTCCCCGGCCTCACAATCTACACAAATGTTCACACAACTCTGGTGGTGAGCCGTCTAGGCTAACAAGGCCTTCTCTGTTGGTCTAAACATTATAAGATAGATCAAAAGTACTGACCTACATTTCCAAACTAAATTATAATTTTTACATGTAACTGTATGAAAGTATTCCCCACAGTCTACTCTCAGCCATTCTTTGTAGTATCTAGGTATATATTCTACACAGTATGCCGGTATTCTATTTATGGGTGCTTTACCACCCCAGAAAATGGGCAAGAAATGCCTATGCAGTGGAGTATTCTAGGTTGAAGAAACTGATGGTGTAGTGGTTTACTAGCCAGACACCTGTGCAGGCAGCGCATGTTCAATTTGCATTGAGTGACGTTGATGAAATGGAATAGTTCGCTGGTTCAATGTCCCCACCCCGTGAGTGACTGGCAAACATCCAAGGTTACTTTCACTTTTTGCCCATAGTTTGTTGGCATAGGCAACCAGCTCCCTGTGACCATCAACGGGATACGCGGCATATAAAATATCAAGATTCTAGGCTGGTCTTCTCCATTTGAAGGCAGATCTGTAAATGCAAAAAATGGCTATAGCACATAGATAAATCGAAGCATGCACATGGCTACAATGTCAGTCAGTGTACGACCCACGTACAGTATATCTTCTACGTAAAGGTCATCACCATAGCAGTTGTGCGCTTTCTATTGGAATGGGTTTTATCCCCAAATCTCAGGCACTCTGAGACATTATCACCACAAATCCCGCCACCTGCCCTTTAAGGAATTGGAAAAAATAAAAGGGAAAATAAACCCTACGCATTTCATCTTTCTGCCTGTGTAAAGCACCGGTTTATAGACTTGGAACGCATGGCCAGTTTGTGATAACGGCAAGCCGCAACGAAGCTGATGTCAAATCGTAAATACTGGCAACAAACAATTATCAATAATGCATATTTGAGTGTGTTCTAATGGAGAGAATATTACACAAATGACACAGATGGATTGCTCTCCTTATTTACGGTACGCAAAGAAATTAACATTCAGAGGCACGTCTCATTCTGACTGTCTTTACAATATGCACTCCCTCCCAAAACTACTTAATGAGTTATATGCCGGTCATGTACCTTTAAATCATTAAGTGGCCTCTCTGTGCAAAGTGACAGCCAACAAGAGCAGATCGTGTGACAAGTGGTTGCAAACACTCAAATTCTCATGCCGTTGGAGGCCAAGGGAGGAAAGAGGTGGGTGGGGCGGGGTGGGGGGGCATAACATGCTTTGGGGGGCAATAAGAGCGTGTGAGATGATGGCCATGTTACAAGCGTCCAGGACCCGGCTGGTCGGCCCGAGTTCATCCAACGGTCAATGGTTCTGAGGTCCCCGGGTCTTGGGTCTTTTTGAAAAAGATCTGTGAAGCAGAATTAAAGTGATCTACCTCCGGACTCCGGACGAAGGAGCAGAAAGGCTTTTTAGTCTGCGAAATGAGGAAAAGGAGAAATACAGAGAGAAAGGGAGGAGAGGAAAGAAAGGGGGTATGCCAGAATGAAGAGAGGAGAGGAAGGATTGTGTTTAATGTGTGTTCCCCTGCCTGAGCTACTTTGAAATATAACTAACTGGCCCACCTTCTGTGAGGCCAGCCGGCTCGAGGGGAGGGACAAAGTGAAGCTGCATACACTCCACAGAGGGGAAGTTCCTGAAACAATGTCAAACCAAGTCCTTGTTTTTGTAAAATATAATACCTAACTTGGGTGATATTATCCACAGTACAAAGATGGACAATTAGACTTTTTTCTTTTTTTTTTAAATTAAAGTTCGGTCTTTCCATAAGTGTAACCCTTTAACTCCTTCTTTGATCACCCAGTAGAGCTTGTTAAGAAATCAAATACAGTAATCAGTTTTCAGGACCACCTCGACTGGCTGGTACACCATTTTTTTTAATGGTGAAACATTTCTAAAATCCATTTCATCTATTTTCCGAACCACTTATCCTCACAAGGGTTGCTGGAGCCTATCCCAGCTGTCTCCGGGCAGTAGGCGGCGGACACCCTGAATCAGTTTCCAGCCAATCGCAGGGCACACACAAGACGAACCACCATCCGCGCTCACACTTACACCTAGGGACAATTTGGAGTGTTCAATCAGCCTACCATGCATGTTTTTGGAATGTGGGAGGAAACCGGAGTACCCGGAGAAAACCCACGCAGGAGAACATGCTGGAATTGAACCATTGTACCTCTGCACCGTGAGGTCGACGCACTCACCACTGGATCACCGGGCCGCACATTTCTAACAGGTTTTGTTATTGTAGATTTCAAACAAGGTTGTGCTCTTGCACCCTCCACCCATCACATTACAATACAAATACTTTATAGACCAACTTTATATCATCTGTCCAGTCTCAAGCAAATCAATGTGATCGTGTCAAGGACTATCTGCGCATCTCTTGTGTGTGGTATTTCAAGAGATTGGGAGAAACCGCTCCGATCGACGGCGAAACAAGTCATCTGCGTTCACGTCCACACAAAATGGCACAAAATTCCCTTTTTTCATTACTTGTGTTTGTCACATCCTGGAGTGCGTATGGGAGCTCGCCATGCACATAGTACATTTATAAGTAATTACAAGATTAGCACTTGCGGGTGATGTAAAGTTGGCCGCGGTGAAGAGGGCACTTGTTTTTGACCCCCCCCCTACGCATACACAGAGACCCGTTGTCCCATGGTTCAGGTGTGCTTAAAAAAAAAATGAAATATGATAATAATAACAATAATGAATTCAATAAATGGATTGCTGCATTGATTCAGAGGGTTCGATGCAAGGCTGATGTCCTATTTATGAATGAAATATGATGACCCCACATATCAGCGGAGAGCGGAGTCTGTCTGGAGCGTGTTCCACCAAATTCTCTAACACAGGAAAACTAAACTTGTGCCGGCACACACATGAAGATGCGCTAGTTTTTACGCCAAGCACACCTGAGCATGCATACGAAAATAGGACACAGCATTTCAGAGAGAGAGAGAGAGAGAGCGAGAGAGAGGAATCATTTGTTAATTCCAGTGTGTGGGTTGTTTTGCATGCGTGGCTGTGAATACTTTCATGCACATATAATAGAATCAGGTATATCCGAGGCACATGGAGTGGTGGCAGCAGCACAGAGAGCGTTAACCAATCGAAAAATTGTTATTTTGACGAGACATACCTTTATGCTCGGAATTCATTTCCACAGCGATTAATCTTGATGCGTTCTTCAGTCTGCTCATTGGGAAAGGCGATTAAAAGAAAAATATTTTTTTATTGCCTTTGTAATTGTGGGTTGGGGTTTTTTTTTCATTACAAAGAGCCATGTGGCTGGTGACATTCACATAAGCTTTCAGATATTAAATACATATCCCTTTATTGTGCTTTGGAAAGGTGAAGCTTATGGATTGTCTCTTGTGACAAAAGTGTTTATATATATATATCTATATCGTCCTTTTCTTTTGTCACCAATCCTCAAGCAACGTAAGCTACTGAGGACCATTTCTTAATTAAACCTTTATTCATCAATTTGATTGGTCTATGAGGAGATGAGGTCTGAGATGTACCCATCTCATATGGGCTAGAAAGGTTTAAGCCCTGAGGGAATATGTCGGTCTTCATAATTTGAACATCAGATCCAGCAATGGCTGCAGTTTTTTGTCTGTCTAAGCTGGAGGCTTTACAAAGAGGTGGTGAGCCAGTTGTCATGTGAATAGATGGAAACTAATGAGATGAGCCTTGTTGAACAGAAGGGGTTAAAACTAGCATGGAGGAGGTGGGATTACATTGATAAACAAAGCAAGCAATTCACTACACTTATAAATCTATTTTCAGGAATTTGATGAATTGATGCATTGATGTCTGAGGCCGAATCTTTCTTCCAGCCTGTCAAGTGTATTCAATGGACAAATCCTTATTAAGACAGACATTTAGTTTCAGCGGATGTGCAGAAAGCAATTACTGTAACAGCAGTCACATCAAATCTTTTGAAGGTGGAAGTGTGTTTAAATGTCCCAAATTAGGGACTGATGTATTTTTCCTCCCAGTGAGTTATAAAACTTCACAAATTTGTTTATTCACCACTGGACTGTTTCGTTGCTGCTCTACAATTATTTTATTTTTAAAACTAAAACATCCAATCCAGTCCAATTAGCCCAAACATCTTAAAAACGTAAAACCTTTTAGCGAACCTGACCATAAAGGCATTATGAGAAGCCCGACACACAAATGTGTGAATGCAGACAAACATGAAAGCTATTCGGCCCTGGTCGAGAGCAAAAGTGTTATCAAAATGCTTGCATGGGTGGAGGTTTGTTTCTTTTGGTATTTTGGTAGCTGGGCGCAGGTTGAAAAGAGCGTTTGAGTCATTGTGGGAGTGAACACAACCAGCTTGTTTCTCGGCTAATCAAAGCTGCTCCCCTTGTCCCCTTTAGAAGAGACACCCGGTCCCCGGTCCACTTGCGGATGATGTCAAGTCGGCCGCTGCAAAGTGGGCACCTGGAGACCACCTTCCACACACACCCACACACAATCCAGGTGTGTCGTGGTCAGGGAGGTGCTTTTAAAATATAGGTCAAAAATTCGAATAATAATGCATTCAATTAATTTATTTATACAATGATTCAGAGGGTTCTTTGCGCGCGGATATATTTACGAATGAAATGCGATGGCATCCACGACACATAATGGCGGAGCGTACAATCTGTCTGCCTGTGTCTGAATCAAATCCACCAAATTCACATGACAACACCTGCGCCACAACTTGGACCTGGTTTCACCGGGTCTAAAGCCTAGTCTCTACTTTCTGTCACCAAATTGTCAGGTGTACTGTGGGCGTGTAGTAAAAAACTCCCTCGGTCCGTTGGAAACCCCAGAGAGACGAGCGCAGTCTGCCAACCTGGAGTTGCCCCAGCACGAAAATGAAGATATGCCAGTTTCTACACCGAGCGGACGTGTGCCTGTCTACCAAAAAAGGATCCTTTTGCTGGGTAAACCGATTGTTAATTTGTTAATACAGTGATGCCTTAAAATAAGTGTGGCCGCTTGAGTTTTTGGAGATATGAGTTGTTGTTTGGCTGATTTTTTTTGCTTATTATTGTGAGCAAATGCTGGGATATGAGCAGTGTATAATTGCGATGAACTGAACTCAGATCACTTCATGAAATCTTCAAAAAAGTGGCTTAGAGCTCAAGTTTACTGTGAAACTACACACAACAAAGATAAATGTATTACACGTATTACAAATACAGTGCACAGCAAATTGGTGAATAACTACTTTTGAACTCAGAAGTCAAGAATAATGGTTAGTTCAGCCATTGTTTACATTAATGTAATAAGTACGTAACGAGATAATGCTTGCAATATCTATGTAATGATGGAGTACATAAGACAATTTTACATTTTGCTTCAGACTTTAGCAAGCATTATGGAAAAGTCGACATGCTTGATTTTCTCTTGAGGGCCACACAAAATGACACGGTGGGCCAGATCTGGCCCTCGTGCCTTGGGTTTGACACCTGTGCCAGAGACTAACCAGTTTGCTGCTCAACTTACCATGGCCGATGTCATGCCTTCCTCACATTGAAAACGGTTGAAACTGCAACAACAGCATCCGCCCCTTGGTGTGCCCAAAAGTTGCACTCCATTTGGCCTCAATTTCTTCAAGATACAATTAATGTACGACCGAATCATTTATATTACTGGTAATTGACAATACGTCATACGTGTGTACGGTATATTTCCACCCCTTAACACCACGACTAGGCTAGTGTTGGTGTAAGTCTATATAACAAGACACGACTTAATGAGGACTTGTTGACTGTACACACTCTTAATAAGACTTAGAAATGACCGATTGGTCGGTCCCCTGGAGAATGTGTTGTGCAACTGCATTAAACCTGGTAATAAATACTAAATGGTTTCTCATTAAACAATATTCTACCTCCATTTTTCATCCTTCAAACGCTCGCTCACTTCTTCCTCCTCACCCCCCACGGGGAACAGCTTAGGTCATTACAGTCTGCTGTCAAAACCTGTGACCGTTGCGTGTTGGAGGCCAGGATTAAAGACTGTGCAAACAAGAACAAGCAGGGAAGTGAGGTGAAAGCCGACAGAGAGAGCAAGGCCTTAAATATTTTCTTTTTTTCTCTCTTTTTTTCCCCTCCTTGCCTGCCACAAGTTGACCGCATGCTGATTCTTGCAGCTACTTTGAGGGCAGCTGCACTAATGTGAACGATATGGAGTCTCACGGAAAACAAGGAGAAGGAAGCTGATGATGCAAATGCCAAGGCTTCTGCTTTTTCATGGTGGTGATCGCTACTTCTTACTTTTACCAACTATAGTCCAATGTAAATCGATAAAATGCAGTGCAGTACTACTACACCATCAATGATGTCTAATGAAACTATATTAAGAAGCTTTTCATTCTAATTTATTTTTAAATAATTTACATTCAAGATAAACTAGATTTTTTTCCCTTCTGTGCAGTCACTCATCTGCCAACGTACAAAAGCCCGGATGCTGGTCCAAATGTGTTGTTCTTTCTTATTCATAACGATGCTGTTTCACATCAGTTATTTATGTCTTTTTCCCTCAGCATATTTTTTACATTGTGATGCCATCTGAAAAGGCATCTGAAGACATGCAGCTGTCAGCAGGCTTGAGGATACCATTTGTCATTATCTCAATTGGTGACTTTCACACATTTTCAGGCCTAACATGGCAGGATGCTTTGCTCCCCTTGATCTGCATATTTAATTGTACCTTGACTGCATTTCTTGACATTCATTTCAAATCAGAATACAATTGAAAAAAGGATTTAAAATAACATTAATAACGAATGATCACATAATTTGGGATCAATACCACACTACTCTATTCCAGGCCTGTAGTTGGCAGTATTATGAATCAAAAAATGGTTGCAAACAGTCAAATACTGTCAAGCTCAGCATTTTTGTGGAATCAGAAGTTCCATAATAAATAAAGCAATGTTGAATCCTCAAATTTGACGACAGTAACATGTGTGAGCAGTTAGCAAGACAGCCTCACAGTTCAGCGGTCCTGAGTGCCAATCTTGGCTTGGGAATTCCTGTGTGGGGTCGGCATGTTCTCCTTGTGCTTTCTTGGATTTTCTGCAGGATGTCCACCTTACCAGAAAACATGCATATTAGGTTCATTGAAGACTCTAAATTGCATGGAGGTGTTTCCATAGTGTAGCCGGAATCATATATAAATGACAGGGTAATGGCTCTATCTCGAGACCACACCAATTATCTACACTTATTCCCCTTGGTCATCAACGCGGCAAGGAGCTGTGGTCGTCGCACCGTGAAGACATCATACAAGAACAAACAATGCAATATTGTCACGTTAATCACCGCGAATCGCCGTGGCCCGATGCTAGCGGGCTAATGTGGCTAACCGGCTCACGAACATACGAGCCGCAATTAACTCAAGACAACAAGCGCACATCGTTGTAGTTTAGTTTTTGTCAGAAACTCAAGGCTTAAGGGGTCATCAATGAGGTAAAAGGTAGAAGGAATTTACAGGACACAAATCTGATATCGAATGAGGTTGAACATGACTCAAATCCGGAAACAGGAAATGACTCTAATAACGTGATACTGTACCTAAATGCATAAACGCGAACATCTCACGGCAACTAAATTTAGGAGCAGGCTGAGCCTTTGCTACAGCCTGATAAGCCATTTCCTGGTAGCTTTAACTCAGCAGAGTGGGTAGTTTTTACCCCTTGTTGGATCAAAATCTCAATCCATTTTACTGGGTCAAATCCTCAACCCAACATCTCTTTTCTTTTGGACCAAGCGCCCTGTTAACTATTCCACCAACTTTGGGCTACCTTTGACCCTGTGCTTTGAAGAGTCTTTATTCCAGCATTGTGAGACAAATGAGGACAAGCAGTATAGTAAACAAACAGCTATACTTTTATAATAAAAATCTGAATGGAATCTGTCTTGAACCACCCCACAGTACCACATAGTGCTTTACTTTCTCCGTAATCTTACGATCAAAACCAAATATGTGTAGAAAATTCTCCTTGGCAGGAGTAAAGATTGAAAAAAAGGAGAAAAAAAATAGCTTCTCAATTTTCAAAGAAGGTTTTGGCTCCTTTCAGTCTTTTGCCCCCTTTTGGCTGTACAAGGGCTCAGATCCTGTTCCATAGACCCATCAGGGTCATGAGCAGGCCCGGAGTTATGCCCCCCCCCCACCACCACCACGGACACACACACACACACAAACACACACACTCTTGTTCTTCATTCAGCTCCTGAATGGTACCCCTGATTATCTCATAGTTTGCTGGATATTCTCTTGTCTCGGCTTTAAAAATGTCTACATTACTTCCAACTCGCCAAACTTGTCAAAACCAATTAGCTGTCCTATTATTCCCTCAACTGATTTCACCAGCACCCCTCCTCACAGCCCCCCACTTCACAAATCCTTGACCCTGCGCTTTCCTCAATTGAAACTCCCAACGCGACCTGTGCAACCCCTAAACTCCCTCCATCCCCATCATGTGGACTCCTGTGTTTTTTTTGTCTTATTTTTTGCTGCGAGGCCTATTTTTTCACCCTTTACACTAAGTTCTTTCATGTGAAGGCAAACGGTGGTGAAGCAGCTTCTCAAACCCACAGTAATGGGCTTTTGTGTGAATAAAAGCAGACAGTGAGTCACTGTCGAAACAAGATAAAACCTGTCTAACAGAATGCGCCCAAGCTGAAAAATATGTTCTCGTCTGCGCGAGCAGCACTTCCATCATCATATCCTGCACAAGCCCAACCCCCAAATCCGCTTCTCCCCATTATTCTCCCATCAATTAGCGCCTCACCAGCAACAACACAGAGGATCTTCATTAGTGGAGACTGCTCAATTATATCGGTTGATATTTCTCTCCAAAATTAATTATACTACTTGCATAGTACGGCTGACTGATCCCGCCCTCACCCCGGGCTGTAGCAGTTACTGATGCGATTTGCTTTTGGCTCCAAAGTTCAGTCCCCCCACCACCCACCCCCATCGTCCCTTCCTTTCTTCTCCTCTGTTATCCTGCGTTTCATCAACATTATTTCGGCACACTCAACACCATCGATCACCAAGAACACCAAACCCCCTTTCCCACAAACATTACACACTCGCAATTGGCTCCTCATATTCTTTTGCAAAAATCTCTGTACCTATATCATGAAAAAATATGTGCCCCAACATAAAGATGCAGACTGTGTGTTCCTCCCGTAAGTCAGCTCAAATTGGTGGAGAGGAGGTAATTCTACAAAAAGCTCATCAAAAGAGCTCTTTCGCTGTATAATCCTGATCCTACAGGGAATAACAAAAATAGACAGCCTTTACTTCAGCGATCACTAAAAGAGAAGTGGTGCAAACAACGTCATCTCCTGAGAGCAAATGTGAAGGAGGTGGAAACCACAGAGAACCTAAGGTGAAGTGCTGGTGCCTCAAAATAATGTTTACTTTTGCACCGTATACCCAAATGAGTTGCTCTGATATTTGAAGTGTATGTGTGTGTGTGTGTGAGAGAGAGAGAGAGAGAGAGAGAGAGAGAGAGAGAGAGAGAGAGAGAAAGCATGCAATTCACCTGTTAATCTAAACACCTTTTTTTTTGTGTTCATCGTTTTTCTAGATTAAACACCGACTTCTTTGTCTGGAAAAAAAACTCCAAACCAGGTCTGAACCAGTGGGCAGGCATCCAATCCTCGTTTGGGGATGTACTCTGGTGTGTGCCTCCTCATAACTAAGACTTGAGGTCAAGTTAACTGCTTATTAAACACAGCGACACATGTTATAACAGGTGAAGGTCAAGCGGGCCATGTTTGTATTTTTGTATTCAGTAGATATGCTCACAACATCCGAAAGCTGCCAGTAGTATATGGTGTTTTAGATGCTTGGCGATTTTTTTAAATTCATTACAAATTAGGCAGGCTTTTTTAACAGCATTCTTCTCTGTACTGTGTTAAATTTGTAAGTAATTTTATTTCCACTTTACGAGGGAATTAAATGTAAGCACATTTTTTGTAAGTAAATTCAGACTTTCTCATAACCCATAAAAACTTGTAACCCCCCCGCAAAAAAATAAGAGTTTGACAAGTTTAAAAATCTGGCACCAACAATAAACTGCAATTTGGGCTGGTTTAAAAATCAATCATAACAGTACCCAACACAAGCTACATTCAACAGATTTTGATGAATTATTTTCATATTCTGTGATTTATTTCGATGAATAAGTCAATATTTTTTGTAATTTCAAAATTAATCACCGGGGATGGAATCACTGAAAAGTATTCTTGTATTAAACAATGTAACTCAATAGGGAACTACTGATGGGATTACTGTACTCCAATTTACGACAACAGGCATCACCTTGTAAAAAACACAGGCAGATACACAGGTCAGTGGTGAGAAAACTGCTGAAACATTTAGGTGAGAGTGAACTCTTGTCATCCGATGGCTAAGAGGGCCAAAAAAGGTTGAAGGTAAGCACAAAGGAGGTCATGAAAACAGATCAAATAAGCAGGAAGATTTATCTTTCCAAAGTTCGATCCACTGCAATATATTTGTGTGTGTGCGTGTTTTAATACTATGCTTTAATCATAATTCCAAAGAGGGGTGCACTGACAGAGTGAAATATTAGGCAAGAGACAGAAGTAGACAGAACATTATGAGGATGACACAGTCGGAATATAAAACAGCACCCAGAGCAATTAAATAGCTGCTTGTGCCTACAGCTCACATTGAGCAGCAATGCAACACTTTTTGTTTTGTGTTTCTGCACCGAATGACATTAAAAGACAGCAATGGCAGTATTGGGCCAAATGTGTCCCAACATAATCATTTCATATTTAAATCAACAAATGGAATAATTGGGAGCACTTGAACTTGTAATGGAAAATTATAATCAGAGTCGGTGTTCATTTGCTTGTGGACATTGCGACATTGTCCAAATTGTTTCATGAAATGGCCCCCGTCACAGATATATATAATGTCCTTTGAACGCCTTGTGCTGAACCACCTAAAGAACGTCACCGGACCCCTGCTGGACCCTCTTCAGTTTGCCTACCGGGCAAACAGGTCTGTGGAGGACGCAGTCAACATAGGTCTGCACTACATCCTCGAGCACCTCGACAGCACAGGGACCTACGCAAGGATCCTGTTTGTGGATTTCAGCTCTGCGTTCAACACCATCATACCGGAACTCCTCACCCCCAAACTCCTCCACCTCGGTGTGTCCCCTACGATCTGCCAGTGGATCCTCAGCTTCCTGACGGGACGGACACAACAGGTGAGACTGGGAGCGACAACATCATCAACACGCACCACTAGCACTGGAGCCCCACAGGGATGTGTCCTCTCTCCACTGCTCTTCTCCTCTACACAAACGACTGCACCTCAACAAGTCCAGCTGTCAAACTCATAAAGTTCGCAGACGACACCACGGTCATCGGTCTCATCAAAGACGGCGACGAGTCTGCGTATCGACAACAAGTGGAGCAGCTGGAGCTTTGGTGCAGCCGACACAACCTCGGGCTGAACACGCTCAAGACGGTAGAGATGATCGTGGACTTCAGGAAACATCCTTCTCCAGAGTTGCCCTCACACTATCCAACTGCCCTGTGTCAACCGTCGAGACCTTCAAGTTCCTGGGAATCACAGTCTCCCAGGACATGAAGTGGGAAGTCAACACCATCTCCATCCTGAAAAGGGCCCAGCAGAGGATGTACTTCCTGAGGCTGCTGAGGAAGCACGGCCTGCCACAGGAGGTGCTACGTCAGTTCTACACGGCAGTCATCGAATCAATCCTGTGTTCTTCCATCACGGTTTGGTTTGGGGCCGCCACAAAGAAGGACAAAATCCGACTTCAACGGACAATTAGGACGGCAGAAAAAATCATTGGCACCGCCCTACTAACTCTTGAGGACTTGCACACCGCAAGAATCAAAAAAAGGGCATGGAAAATCCTCCTGGATCCCCCGCATCCTGCCCACCACCTTTTCCAGTTACTCCCCTCAGGCAGGCGCTACAGATCCATGCGCACCAAATCCAGCAGACACTTGAACAGCTTCTTCCCTCTAGCCATTAACTCCCTAAACAGTCACTGACGTAGTCACTCTTCTTGTGCAACAAATATTGTATCTCTCTAAAATGGTTCAATGATTTTCTGCACCAACTGTACAAACTGTAATAGTATTGTATTCTACCACTGATCACTTTAGCTCTGCTTGAAACTATGGTTCACTTACATTATGAAATGTCCTTCCATACCAATTTGCCATGTTCTTGTTTATGATGATACTAATGCAGCGTGTATACCGGAGACAAATTCCTTGTGTGTTCTACATACTTGGCCAATAAAGATGATTCTGATTCTGATTCTGATTCTGATATAATTTGAGATACAATCTCAGTTCATAGGGTAACATTATTTTCTTATTTAATTTTTGTATTTAATTTTTTTAAAATTCAACATAGCTATAAACTGGCAGTGCAAATAACCAACTAGAGTACTCATCTGAAACAGCTCAGTGTAAACAGAACGCTTTGTCTCTCCTTAAAATTGGACCCCAGCTCTGAGCGCTAACATTACTTGCTTGAAAACCGGTCAGCAACTTTTTTTCCCCCCACATCCCTCAAGTGAGCAGCGTGGTTCAGTGTAAGGCTAAAGATTTTCTGCAAGTTATGTAGGGAAACGTGTTAATTCAAGCTGTGAGCACAATGGACAGCGCAGTTCCGATTTGGCGTCAGGAAAAACTTTCTGAGAGTCGATGATGGAATCTGGGCTCGCGCTTGTCCATATTCGAAAGAAATTACATGTTTGAGAAATTGAACACTCTGGATTGATCTTAGGTGTGAATGCGAGCGTGGTTGGTTTGTGTATGTGATTGGCTGGCAAAGAAACTCCTTCACCCTTAAAGTTGAGTTCAGATGCAATCAAAAGAACCAGGGCCTTCCGTCACCAACTGTGACCATCGCCAACTTCGCACGAGAGCTTGATTGAACCACGCGCTCTGCCATTATGTTGTACTTTGCGCAAATTGAAGCCCTTTCCCCAACTGTGCTCAGCAATTATTGTGTCCGCTCAGTGGCAGGTTTGTGTTTCTTTTCTACCTGTGCTAAAATGGACAACAAGTGAGTGAAAGCCTTCTCACTGTACTCTGTGAACTCTGACGCTCAAGTGACTGCTGACATGCATCTTGTAGATATCGGAGGTTGGTTCTCAACCTGTATAGTCATCCAAGGTGAGAATAACTTTCCCTTGTATCATCACACATTCATCTGGTGTCAAGCATTAACAATATGGAAGCTGCAGAAAAGGCTCCCAGTAGGGTAGACCTCGGTGTAGCAACAACACCAGGCAAGTGAAATGTTGAAGCCAGGCCTGCAAATGAAATCACACATTGCGTGCCACCAGCGTCTCGTTCGCTCTTCTCACTCAGATGTGTGCTCATTAAAGTTTTTGTGTTGAATTCCCACTTCCACTTCACTTGGTTGGTGCTAGTTTTTAAATCCCTTCAAAATGTTCTGCTGAGGGCATAGCAGTACTTTAACATCAAACTTTATTATTTAGGGGTGGGCTGCCTCTCTGGCTTGAAGGAATGAGGTTATTGAAAGGATGACATCTAGGTCTGTCCCTCAAATAGGTTTAGGTAGCCACTACTGTGGTTACCCTGGCCAAGCAGGATGGGTTTTATTAACTGTTTGTTTGTTAGTGCAAAGACTATTCTGATAGGGGTTTTCCATTTAGCGATGTATTATATGGTTCCTTGGCACTTGGTACATCAATATTGTCATCATTTGATGAAAAGCGAGTTCATGCTTTCGCGTCTTTAATCGGGATTGTTTTTATTTTGATGGAAATAATTGATTTACATCAGATGTTTAAAACCATTAGAAACAGCTGTCAGTATGAAGCAGCGCATGCTTCACTCCCCTGAAAACAACAACAATAACATAGTATGACATGAATCAAAACTGAACGCTACCGTTTTTGTAAGTGGCACATAATGTTGTAGCTGCTCAAGGTATCAAGGTGAAGAATTTAGTGCTGATCCAATTAAGAATTGTTTGGCCTTGGTGGAGGGCAGCATGGGAATGCATGTGGTTTACACAGCTGTGATACAGTCGAAGGTTCCGAGTCGGCTTCTCAAGTGGGACGAGGTGGTTCTATCGAAAGGTCTCGGGTTTGGTGTGCATCCAAATTAGGATTCTTCGGCCTTGGTGAAGATCTGCGCTTTCACTTCTAGTTTATACATTTTTATAAACTAGAAATTAAGTTTATAATATTACAAAGAGGAGCAAGCAAAGAAATTGCCTGGTTGGCCTTTGCCTGAGGAAATCCCAGACTTCCATTTGTAACGGACCCATCTCTTGACCCCGCTTGCCGTACTATCCCTCCTCGGTGTCCTGCTGACCCACCTCCATCCTCTCTCCCTCCATCTCTGTCCACAGTGACACTCTGTAAAGCAAACTCCAGCTTCAGGCCACATCTGACTTTCCTTGCAGTTTTCCAGTGTATTACATACACTGCAAACAAGACCCCTCATCCACTCCGCAGAGAGGGGTCATTGCTAGGGTTGACCGATTTAACAGCTGCTGGGTAATACACAGAGAGTTGTTTTTTAAAATCTAATTGATCGCTCCATTTCCAACTCTATGTTCAATCCTTTCTGTATGCATGGCTGAACATCAGATGGCGTCCGTCCTAAAAAGCAAGAAGGGAAGTAGAACAAGTGTGACTTTGCTGCTTGCAATCTACTTTGTAGCTAGTCAGACATATTCCTATAAATGGCTTGGAACAGTCATCGATGTTAAAATCTTAGTTTTCTTAACAAACTACAGCCCTTTGCTGGCACGACCCGTGTGTTGAGTTCCAGGGTGTTAGCAAGCTTCTTATTGCCTTTCCTATCTTTATGTAGAGCAATACTTGTTCTGTTCTTTGCCTGGTGCCATTTGAACTCTATCTGTCTCTTTGTACTGGAAAAAAAAAGCAACACTTGTTTTTGCTCCCATTTTTCATGAACTGAACTCAAACATCTAAGCCTTTTTTATGTAACCAAAAATCTCTATTGCGCTCAAAACAAATGTTCACAAAATGTGTCTGAATCTCTGTCAGTGAGCACTTTCCCTTTTTGGTTGGGGGCGAGCAGTGGGCGGGGGTGGAAAAACAGTCACTATCTGGTGACCATTTGCGCCGCAAGTTCCCTTGCATGGATATGATCAGGTGTTTGAAGCCCGTGGAATTGTGGTTCACTCCCAGTTAGTGATTGTGCGAAGCTGCCAGATATTGGCAGAATGAAGAACATGAACTTGCTAACCCTCCATTAAAAAGGGTTTTCTCTGTTTCATTTTCACCTTCTAGCCTAGGACTGGTGATATATCCTGCAGCTGCAACCAGCATACTCACCACCCCATAACACATGTAGGTACCCACAGATATACAAAATGTACCTCCTGGCCCTAGCGGCAGAAGGTTAACCTGAGCCCGTCTGACAGCGCCAATTTGCTTGCCTCATAGTCACTTAAAACACAACCATTTCACATCCAAGCGATCAGCCAACAGCCACAGGCCCAATTCTCACCCACTGAGCTGTGAGACGGCGAGCGCTATCAACACATGATGGCGAGACCGCCTCCCCCTCCTTCTGTCACCTCGCTTCAGCTTATAACTGTGAAATCAACTCAACACATAACACCGTACATCTACTATTATCATCAGTGGTAGCTTGCATATGCTACATATCTGCCAAGTGATCTAAACCCAGAGAAATGGTGCGAGACTCCTGGCACATTAGAGGAAGAGAGCAAGTGGCTAATTATAAAACCACTCTGGGTGCCTGCGAGTATGGAGCCACTGCTGCTGAGCTGCTCCATGCAGAGGGGCGAAAATGAGCCTGTCAGTCCAGTCCCAAGTTGGCCATGAAGAGGGCAAATGAGGTAAGGCCCTGGAAGCCTTTTGCGGGCCACATGAGACAGTGGCAAAGAAGGACGTGAAAACACACACACACACATACATACACACACATATACCGTGTATATATATATATATACCGTATTTTCACGACCATAAGGCGCAATTAAAAGTCTGAAATTTTCTCCCAAGTGGACAGGACGCCTTATAATGCGGAGCGTCTAGTGTATGAGCCGAGTTCCAAATCCTGACTGAGAGCCGACACGCTGTTTATATAGAGAAAAGGCAAGTGGGCGTGAACAGGCGTGCGGGAATACAGCCGGCCAATCAGTGAAGGGTGGGCGTGTAAGTGGACGTAAATGAGGACGTGAGAGAAGCCAGCTTTACGAAGAGTGGGAGGCAGCGCCGGGCTAGTTACGCCACTATTTGCGAATGGATTGTGGCTGCTTGGACAAACGTGTCTGCTTGCACTGTTGTTCGAGCTTTTGGCAAAGCCGGCATCATTTCTGTGGAGCCACACGGCAATGCGAGTGACTCTGACAACGAGAGGGAACCCGGCGTTTTTGATGGATTGTTCAATTCGGACACAGAAGATGAGGACTTTGATGGATTTCTGAGTGATGATTGATCGACAAATGTGAGTACATTGTAAGATGTCGAAATAAAGTACAACCGATCTCACTTTTGCTTCCGTTGCCTTTTTAAAAACGTGTTTTTAGCATGTCTTAGCATGCTACGCTATGCTTCAAGCTAACGTGTTTTTAGCGTGCGTGCATGCATGCCGTATGTTTAAACCGGCGTATGTTTTACCACGCCTGGCTGCGCCCAATAATACAGTGCGTTTTGTGTATGTGTAAAATACAGAAATAGCACCCGTTACTGAGACTGCGCCCTACAACACGGTGCGCCGAATGGTCGTGAAAATACGGTATATACATACATATATAAAAATCCTCGTCTCACCCCTCGGGTGGTGTCCGTCCCCCATTCAGCTCGGGTCCTCTACCAGAGGCCAGGAAGCTTGAGGGTTCTGCGCAGTATCCTTGCTGTTCCCAGCACTGCACATTTCTGGACTGAGATGTCTGATGTTGTTCCCGGGATCTGTTGCAACCACTCATCTAATTTGGAGGTCACTGCCCCGAGTGCTCCGACCACCACAGGCACGACTGTCACCTTTACCTTCCAGGCTCTCTCCAGCTCCTCTCTGAGCCCTTGGTATTTCTCGAGTTTCTCGTGTTCCTTTTTTCTGATGTTTCCATCACTTGGGACCGCTACATCCACTACAACGGCTTTCCTCTGCCCTTTATCTATGATCACGATATCCGGTTGGTTCGCCATTACCATCTTGTCAGTCTGGATCTTGAAGTCCCACAGGATCTTCGCTTGGTCATTCTCCACCACCTTCGGAGGTGTTTCCCATTTTGACCTTGGGGTTTCCAGTCCATACTCCGCACAGCTCGGGTCCTCTACCATATATATATACCACATAACATACATGCTCCGGTTTCAATGTCCGTCATTGTTTTTTTCATGTTTCTTGTGCGGAGCGTGCCTGTTAAGTGATATTTCGTTGCACGAAAGTGTAATGACAATAAAGATCCATCCATCCATCCATCCATCCATCCATCCAAATCTTCTACCGCCTCGATGCACTTGGTCGGTGTTCCACCATCGACAGTACAGTGGGAAACTGCCAAAACCACAATGAATGCATCAAGCTCGGGACCCATCACCTTCTCCCGGATCAAAGTCAGCAAGGAACTAATTATCGTTTGAACTAATTATCATCTATTGTTTTTTTCTCATAAATTAAAATGCACATACAGCTGTAGGCCAATACACTGTATTATCATTTGAAATGTGCTGCTTATGCAAATTCAGTACAGTCACTTGAAGATGTAGCTTTGGAAATTATGCGGGTAAAGGTTATCCAGAAATATTATTTGTTCGGGGTATTTACAATACAAAACCAAAGTGTTGTGGTCTATTTAAATTAATGAAGTTAGTGGATTCAAAAACAACAACAACAAAAAACAGAACAAAACAAAACAAAAAAAAACTTCAATAGGAAAATGATAACCACATCTGTTAACTAGAATGCATTGTGACAGACTTTTTCATGAATGCTGCTGTATATCAGGAATCATTATGCACATATTCAAGATGAAAGAATGGGAATGGAAATCATACATGAGTGATTTTCTTTTTTTCGCCAACACGGATGCTCGTCTTTATGTTCACATTCATCACATGCATGCAGACAGTCGGCTTTGATTGCGAACCACTTCAATATATCCTTCAATACATCTCTTTTCCATCTGCTGAGGCAAGTCATTATTAGTAGTCATGCATTTCCCCTCCCTAATTTTGTCCATGACTGACAGACAAGTTGATTCTCTCCTTTGATTTGCATATGGTGCCGTTGACTCTATACTTGCCTCTGGTGATTCCCAAACTGTCATTCCCAAATTAGTATGTTTCATCCTGGGACTTGGTGTTGCTCATCAGAAGTTGTGACGAGGGGAGAAGGATATCTTCAAATTACATCCTTTTCAGTCAACAGGAGGTGCACATGAAAGTGCGACATCCCGTCGTTTCCCTCAGAGCCGGGCCGGTTTGCTGATTGACATTGACAGCCCCCCGCTTACGTTTGAGACACCCAATAGAGCTTCGGCAATTAAAAGCTTCCTGTGATTTCTTCTATTAATAATAAATGTCTCTGCGCACAGGGGAGATGTGAATGGCTATGTGCCTGAGAAGTTTTAGTTCAAGCGTTGACCATAGATTTCTTCGACTGTCATGGAAAGCTTTTGAGCGCGCATGTCACTTTCCTTGAGAGCATCCTTTGCTGCAGCCTGTCAAGTAGCGCTACTGAACTGTGATGTTCACACACACACACCTTCAAAACAATAACAGACCACTCTCGCGAAACTGAACATGCCACATTGGATTTCAGTAAGAAATCTGAAGAGGTGCTGATGAAGATGCCAGTAATGCCAGTCAGGCAGAAACATCTTTTCCAGGAAAAATGCTTTGTGACTGAACCCCGCACCCCTCCAATAAATCCAAAACCACCTGGAGTGCAACAACTCCTTATTTAAGGGTCAGGTGCATGTATCATCTTCATAAACAAGTGAAATTAAAGGTCATCATGGAAGAGGCAGAAGGTGGAAATCCACAGATTACAGAGTACAGTGTCACAAAACTTTCATTGTCTAATAATAATAATAATAATGAGTAGTAGTAGTAGTAATATCATCATTATTAGTTTTTGTTTATTCTAATGGTGATTACTAATTTTTATTTAGGCTGCACCATAAGCTATTTCTGGGTGTTGTGTTTTGACATGACCTTGTCAAGATGGTTGTTTGAGCAAGATTTTTTATTGTCGTCATGGCAAAAAAAATCAAAATAAATAAATTTTAAAAACTTGCAAATTGCACAAATATGTTTCTTCTGACCTTAATTCACACCTTGTTTTGCCATTATTCCCTTCTCGTGATCTATTTTTGTTGGCTGGTGCAAATCCAGTGCATAAAATCTGCGCAGAGGCGTTTTAAACCAGATGTTTGTAATTTGGCAGATGTGGGCAATTTGGCGTATTAAAAAAAGGGCAGTTTGAGATATCTTTGTGTATAAGGATGGAGCGACCTTTGTCAGACCACTGTATTGTCTCTGCTGTTGGCTGTTGAGCAAACATTCCATGGGTACCCTCATTAAATGCAGAATACTTATGTGTACTTAAATATGTCACGTGTCCATCACCATTCCTTTGTGTGTAAGGCTACAATAGCTGCCCGTCGACTTATACCGGGATCATTTAAACACTATAATGATGATGATGATGATGATGGTAATAATAAAGCACTCAGCAAACTGATTACTCAATTGATTCAGTGTTTGATGCCCACTGTTGTCATATTTCTGAATTAAATACGTTTGACATCTACACACATGTCGACGGTGTTCTGAATCTCTCCGCCTGTGCCCCACTCAAGTTCAGCTAAATTGCATTTGACTCGCTGTGCCCTTATTTAGACGTGGCGTAACTTTAGACTGAATTGCTGCCATGAAATTGTCATTCCTCCAGACGTATCTTCAAGGACATGCCCTTGCTGCGTCAGAACGCCCAGCATGGCGCAGACGGGTATGGCAAATTGACAAACACGCACAGCGAGACTTGCACCTGGACAAAAATCAGGATACACCAGCCTTTTCACAAAAAGAGAGTCAACAGTATTTCTTATAAATGCAATTTGAACAAAAATTGAATCCCCAGACTTCAATTCCAGGAGATGTTGTGAGCGGAGGAGGAAATAAGCAGCAAAGGGAAGAAAGTGCTGATCAGTGCGTTGCAGTTTGTGTTTACTGGGAAACTGTATAGACCTTGGAGAGACACTTCATCCAGAGCACGCTGTTCAGTTGCCTTTAAACAAAACAAACTTGACAGCATGCTTTCATAGTGATCTTTTTCTTTACTGGCCATGATGTTGATGGCAACGAGGGGCAGCGTTTTCTCTTCTCGTATACTAAAAAGTTATGCATGTTCTGTCTGTGAATCATCTTAACTTTGAATTGTGCCTTATATTGGCAACTGTAAATCCATGCATACTGGATTAGTATGTATGCTGAGTGCTGCTGTTATTGAGCCCCAAAAATCCTAAAGAAATCAATAGAGGGCATACTGCATAAAAACACATACTACTACATTGTGTATGATGCAAATATGCTGCAGAAATCCAAGATTTCCAAAACATGAAGCGCGTGAGTTGAACAGTGGTGCTAGGATTGTCATTCATCATCAAGATAAGCAGAAGAATAGTCGCTAGAAATTGTGGTCCCTCGGGAATTGGGTAACACTGTTGAGAAACGCTGCCTGAGTTTAAATTAGAATGAATATATACATTTGAAACCAAATGGTCACTGGATGGGCTTTTGACAAAGTTTCCTTTATGAGTAAAATTGACAAGCAATTAATTGTTATTTTTGACCCCACCCTTGTATATAAACCAGTAATATGTCTTGAATGTGTGTAAAAAAAAAAAGACGTAAATGAAAAAATTGAAGCAATTCATGACAAGTGAACTGTTGAGTAAGCTTGCTTCAAAGTGTAAATTGCGTCTTTGTGTTAATATGTGAGTACCGGTAGGTGTTTTTATTTGATGAAATATCCTGGCAGAGCCTTTTGTCGTCTTTTCTGTGGACAAGAGAGTAGTCTGCGATGACCTTTAGCGACTGTCAGGCCAGAGGAGGGGACAGAACTTATAAGAAACGGCAGATCTGCAGGTGACCTTTCTAAAGCCCTCATATTGCATTAAAGCCACTTGATGACTTGGATTATTCACAGCTGTCTGAAAGCCCACTGCATCATATTGAGCAGGCTGCCTTGTCAAGATGTTCTCATAAAAAATTAAAAAAAAAACGCACACTCTGTTTAAAAAAAATAAACCCAATAATAAGAATGAGAAGTAGAAGAAGAAGAATGAGCAGTGTCATTTTAATTTATTTATCTAAATGGATGAGTGAACTCATCTTTTATTTCTCTAAACCAGTGGTTCTTAACCTTGTTAGAGGTACGGAACCCAATAATATGCACATTCACCAAACCCTTCATTAGTGAAAAATAAAAATGTGCTTCTTTACAATCGCATTTATTAAAAACAGAAAAATGTAAACACAATTTGTATAAGTATAAAGTATATGTTTTTTAATCGTACACAAAATGAACCAGCCAGTGATGGCCAAGCGGGTGTGTCATAACTAATTGACAGGATGAGTCTGGTATGTCTTAACCTCCGTGGCAGAGGCTCCGTCAAAACCCATGAGACCGATTCCCTGAACCCCTGGGGTTCGATCGAACCCAGGTTAAGAGCCACTGCTCTAAACTCTCAATAAAGTTAAAAAGGAAGTGTTCTTCAAATTATGTTGAGCAAAACACAATTACACATTTACTTTTGCATGAGAAAATCTGTTCATTGTACCATCCTAGACTGAAAAAGCAATGTTAGCTCTAGCTTGGAAAATTATCTGTGGAAAGACAAAAAAACTTTAGAATAGAAAAGTCAGATGCATTGTCTTTTGGTAAATGTTTTTATGAATTGTTAAATGTAATCTTCTTTTTGCCTATCGGTGGGTCAAAACCTTATATGTCATAATTTGGTAAATGTTGTAATCGGGTCAGTCCACGTTTGGATGTTTCAATGTTATTTTTACAAAATATTGACCAATCTAAAGTGTTGAAAATGGTCTGCTTTTCTTTGATGTTGCACTGTTCATGGGTGAACAAATACAGTATGCGTTTTTGAGGCCTAATGAAAAGTCATTGCTTTGGAAGTGTAAGAATTCCACCCGATGCCAGCAATATACAGTGCAAGCTTGTGGCATAAAGCCATCGGTGCACACAAGGCTTGCAATTTCTTTGTGAACGTCATAAACCGTCCATGAATAACCCAGCCAGCCACTCTAACCATTTTGAATATCTTCAAATACAACCACTTAAAAGCACTTTGGATGGATGTTTTACACTGTGGTAAAATGAACACGGAGCATGTCTGAGAATGAGTCACCACAGGAAGGATCGCCGAGGTTTAGGCTTACTTTAAATGCAGTTTTTCTTGCTGGATGTCCTCTGATGATTAAATGTGTTATCTCCAGTACTTTACTAATAATAACTTGTCAAAACTAAATTCAAGTGGAAAGGTCTGAGTGATTGAAGAATGGTCATTACGCCTATCTCGCATTTAAGAGGTTCGAAGTTCCAAGCTTGGATCAGACCCAAACGCCACACAGGAAGACCGGAGAAGGAATCGAACCCTGGACCTTTGCACTGTGAGGCCGTCGTGCTAACCAGTTGACCACCATCCCGCCTCTTATTAGAATGTTGTTTGGGTTATTTGTTGACAATTGTTCATTCAAAGCGTGATTGACTTCAGTTAATTGGATCATATTTTTCATTAAAAACACATTATGGGTGCGTGCTAAGTGTTCTAGGGCTGCCAGACAGAAAAGAACATATTTAAAAGGTCTGCTGATGCGAACCTAATTTTGTGAGTCCCTTATTAGCGGCGTGTTTTGGTTCAGGTGCTCCGTCATGGTCTCATTTGAAACCTTTAGCTCCGCTCAAGATATCACAAGCAGCACACAGCAACAAATCAGGTGTTCAGAAGGATTGCCCTTTGGGACATTTTCTAGTTTGGGTGGGGGCCTTTGAGACATTCTCTTCACACCCACGTCTGCTGTTCTTTCATACCCAAATCACTGTCGCACCATATGGACGATCTAATTGACTCGGTCATTTCAAAGCCACCTGACCACATCTGTGTGTGTTTCAGTGATAAAACATAAAAGCGCGTTCTGTTAATCTGTTCCTGGGCTGTTTCCATCTTTTCTGTACACTTCCAGTGACCCATTAACAATTTTAGATTACAATTTTGTGAAAGTCTACAGCATCTGCCTCCGTTAGCTTGTAATAATGGCCTCTCTTCATATTTAAAGGGACCAGCTACTTCACCTCATGCGGTGTCATTTTTGTCTCCGCAGCATGCACAGGAATAAAAAGTAGAGATGGTGTCAATTTTGGCTCTCAGAAGTATAATTTTCGGTTGCACTTGTTCTCATTGGGGTCTGTGGGTGAGCTTGAGTATGTCCCATCCAATGGTAATGCAATTTCGTCTTGCAACTTGTAATTTAATCAAATATTGTTCAAAAAGGATGGTACGGCGGTCCAGTTGTTAGCGCGTCAACCTCACAGTGCAGAGCTTGTGGGTTTGATCCCGGCTCTGGCTTTCCCTTGTGGAGTTTGCATATTCTCCCCGTGCCTGCGTAGGTTTTCTACGGCTACTCTGGTTTCCTCCCACATTCCAAAAACATGCATTGCAGGCTGATTGAACGCTCAAAATTGTCCCTATGAAATGAATTCAAATCATCCATCCATTTTCTGATCTGCTTATCCTCACAAGCGTCGTGGGAGGTGCTGCAGCCTATCCCAACCGTCTTCGGGCAATAGGCAGGGGACACCGTGAACTGGTTGCCAGGCAATCGCAGGGCACACAGAGACAAACAACCATTCACGCTCACGCTCACCCCTAGTGACAATTTCAAGTGTTCAATCAGCCACGCATGTTTTTGGAATGTGGGAGGAAACCAACCCGGAGAAAACCCAAGCAGGCGGGGAGAACATGCAAACTCAAACACAGGAGGGCCGGAGCTGTAATTGAACCTCTGCAATGTGAGGTCAACGCGCTAACCACTGGACCACTGGGCCGCCCATGCACAAACCAGCGAGTCTAATTTATTTTTCCGTAATATAAGCATGTCGTACTCGGGCGTGCACTCTGTACCGCCCTGATTTTGCTGCCAATGATGGATTCCATTCCACAAGGCGCATAAAGGTGCAAACGCCGCGTTACACCCAATTCTACTGGCGCCAAGTCTAGCAAAATACCAAAAAAATAAAATGAAAAATCCACCCATCCGCAAAGTAACCCTCGGAAAGAAAGCTTTCCCCTTTTTTAAAAAACTGCAGGTGAAACAGTGAGAACGGGTGCTAAAAAATGAAATCTAATAAGTTGAAGCGTGTTTTAATACATTTGAATGTGTTTAAAGCAAAAGTATTTCAACAATTTTTTCTAATGGTTTCTCCATCAGTGATTTTTCGCAGGGGCCTAGAATGTATTGCCCCTGATAAATCAGGGTTCACCAAATTTATGATTCATACAAAATCAGGAAAAAGAAGAAACGAGTTAAATATGCTATGTATTTCTCTCCCATTTAAATAAATGAAAATGCTCACCAACCTGCTTGTTGTTAGGATGCAGTTATATAAACCGGAAAACATCCAGACAAAAATAACTTCATTTCAGTGATAACATTTTGATTGAAATGTGTTTCACTCGCTGTTGTCCCATTTGAATACAAATTCATTCTTCAACTCATGAGCGCCTGTGATTACAGAGTCACTGCCTGTCTTTGTTGGCTGCAGTAAGACACGGGCTCCCCTTTTAATTGGAGCTTTTGGAAATATTCTCCGCTCGGGGGCAAATTTTGACTCTCACTAAAATGACAGCTATTCAAAAGCAATGAATTTCAATCACCTTTTCTTGTCCAGCGCCAGATGAGTTCTTCATCAAACTGTCATTTCGCTCACTCACCCTGACATTTCAACAGATTTGGGCGGTGACTTCATTCATGTGAACTTGATTAATCAATCATATAATACAGTACTGTTAAAAGAAGACAGCGGTGGCTGGAGATCATTTACACCGGTGAAAATATTCTTTGTGCACGAGAAAGAGAATAGCGTGCGCAACAATATACAGTGCACTTAATTATCCAGACAAATGTCTCATAAATAAATAAATACATTAATTTGCATCATTATCTGAAACGAGATGTCCTGATAATGTTATGAAATGAAAGCAAACATTTCAAATAATGTAATCAACAATTTATCAGATGCTTCTGTAGCAAATTACAATGCACGATTAATTTCACCAAAACATTTATATCATTGATTTTGTGATTTCAGGTGTATCTTATTTTTTGTTGTTGCTGTTGTTCTTGTTGTTGTGACTGTTTGTGTGTGTGCATTTATGACATGAGCTGTTGTGCATTTCATGCATTCATTAATTGTACCTTCCCTATTCTTCTAACATCTAAATTGTTTATAAAGCCTTGGAACAAGGCAAATAGTGTGCGTGAGTGTGTGTGTGTGTGTGTGTGTGTGTGTGTGTGTGTGTGCGTGTGTGTGTGTGTGTGTATCCCACTTAGTGTTACTTCAGGCCACTGTTATTTTTCAGCCTGCGTGTATAGAGGCACCATAATGTGCTCAGGATGAAGATGCCCTGTTGAACTATGCTGTTCTTCTCCTTGTGTGATTACAGAATGTCTGACTCCAGATAAATCGCAACGGTCAGCATGTCTCTCTGACTGAGAGGTTCTGACAGATCAATGGCCATCATACTTAATACCCCACTCTTGTTTTTGTCAAGTTGTGGAATGTTTGGTACAGCCTTTGGCTGCTTTTTTTTCACAGCCAGATCAAACGCATCCTTTGCCTGTAGACGTCTTGTCGATCCAAGGTTGTTCAAAGCCATCAGAGTCACTGTCCCACAGAATCAATAGACTGCTGCTCCCGCAGCATCGGTCTTACTTGTTCTTTGCCTCCTTCAAAGATGGACAAAGTTTTCCTGTACATCGTAATGGAAAGAACATCAGTCCGATCAATAGTTCAAACAATCAATGAGCTCCAGGGAGCAGGCGGAATAGAGTCCCTCAAAGGACCGACCTAGTAACAGGTCAAGTTTGGGGATTGGAAAGGCCTCTGTGTGGCCCTTAAAGGTGGTAAAATGGTCATTGAAAATTTAAGAATGTTTAGATGACCATCAAAAAAAGAAATATTTGGAGTGACTGCATTGCAACAAATCCAATGTGGTGTGGGTTCTTGAACATTATGCTCTCTATTTGCTGTGGTCGACAAGGTCCCAAATCTCCAAAATCAAATGGAGCCAGAACTTCTCTCAACAGATAAATGCAATGAACTTGCCTGCTTAATGATTGAAAAAGTACAATTCATCAGGTTAAACATTGTCACAAACCAGCAAGATTACAAAATGATTGCAGCATTTAAAATCGCCCAGGAATAAGTCAGTTAATGTGACAGAATTTGCTACAGTGGATTGAAAAATTATAACAGATTTCATCTGACTATTGTGAAATCTGTTCAATCTGAGTCACAGCAAATAATGAATTGCCCAATTCAGTCAGGCAATGTACTTTCCTAACTCCGTGAAATTAGCCGCTGTCAAGCTCCTTCTAAAAAAAGAGAATGCAGTATGTCTCCTTGTTAGCAAATTATAGACCCATCTTAAACCTTCCCTTCGTAAGATTGTTGAGAAAGTGGTTTTTAATTAACTCAGCTCAACTCAAGCTGACTTTTTGATCAATTCCAGTCAGTATTCCAACCTTATCACAATAAAGAAACAGCTCTTATTCAAGTACCGGTACTAAATAACTGAAGGTTGAACACCGAAGCAGGAAGGTGTCGGTGCTCGTCTTATTGGAGAGCATTTGATACAATTGCTCAAACATACTGTATAACAGTTTGGAAACTTGGTGGGGATGAAATGGAACAGTCCTAAAATGGCTCTGGTCCTACTTCGAGGAAAGGAGTTGCCTTATGACCAGTAGATGCTTTGCATCTGATTGAATGGCTATGACATGTGGGGTGGGTCTCTCAAGGGTCAGTCCTTGGACCCCTTTTCTTCAGTCTGTATGTTACCTTTGGGTCAAATGCTTCAGAATGCCAATGTTAGCTATTAGTTATGCAAATGAGACACGGCTATATTTATTATTGTCCCCGAATGACAATTAACGTACTTTGTTACTGTGTAGAGCAAATTACCAACTGGCGTGGATTAGATTGTATAAAAAAAAGCAAGCATTTTGGATTCTGCATGTGGCAGAAAAAAGTTCTGCAACCGTGTGTCCATTTGGCATCCATTAAATAGTTCAACAGAGAAAATGCAGTCCTTTGGTAGGTAATGTTAGTATACACATGCATTAAATATAAACGGCACGGCAAAAGTTCCCTCACGACTTTTCAAGTTGTTTGGTGCAACCACCATGCCTCATATGACTGACAGCTCAGCAGACAGACATGCGACTAGCTATTTTTACTGCAAGGAAAATTATCCATTCAGGAATTCTTCAATATCCTTTAATATGATGTGCAGACATTATCGTTGGTCTTCTGAGAGCCGTTGAGCAATGTTTTAGATGTATTTGTTAATTAATTTTGTTGTAGCACTGCAGCTCGTATTAGCTGTACTGGGCTCAGTAAGTCTTTTGACAAAATACAGAGGCTATAAAAAAAGATTGATTTCCTTAAACACTTGTTGATGATTACAGTCTATCTAATGAAAAGGTCAATCTCTGTCTGGGATTTTATTGGTCCATGACACAATACAGATATACAGTATATATCATGTTGATTGGCTTGGAGCGCAGATATATAATCTACCGGTACAGTACTTTGATTCAATCGTGAAGATGTTGTATTGTAGTTCCATTTCAAAATTTACACCATTTGTCCATCCACACTTCAAGAGGCGGCTCGATTACCGGTATATGTTGCAAAAAAAAAAAAAAAAAAGAGTATGCCTTCACTGATGGGCTTCTCTACATTACTGGCAGCAGTGTGTAGTGTGCTAAAAGGC
Source organism: Hippocampus mohnikei (assembly GCA_026261675.1). NCBI lineage: Eukaryota > Metazoa > Chordata > Actinopteri > Syngnathiformes > Syngnathidae > Hippocampus > Hippocampus mohnikei. Next base: position 1,703,191 of record JAKGUB010000228.1, read on the forward strand.
CTAATTACATTGATCAATTTAGAGCCATTTCTATTGCAGAATGTACCGATACCCTCGCTCCATCCTCATTCCTCTCATTGTCATGTGATCATCTTTTTTGTTCAAGCATACCGTCTTGGACAATTATAAGCTATATCTGGAACACTTGAAACTTCCCGATGCTGGCAGCACACTTGAACTAATACATCTGAGGGGAAAGGGGAGGCCATTATTCAGCTATTCAACAAGGATCTTTTGTGCACCTCCTTTAAAGCTGCTGCAGCACAAGGAAACTGACAAAAATAGCAAACAAGCAGTACCTTCTTCAATACTGCTACTACGACCAAGTACTACTCAACGGTAGTGAAGGGGAAGTGAGAGTGAACCTGCAATCTTCCAGCCACTCCACCACCAAACATCTCGGCCTAATTTAGTCCATTAGCGTGTCTGTTATTAAAAATACCCATGATAGAACCTCCACAGTTGACAAACACATCAACTCTAAATTCTCTAAATGGCTCTCACAACATCAAACTAAATAAGAGAGATGAGGAACGCAGCAGGGAAGCTTTGAGAAGTATCATCCGAAAGAATAAACATGGTAATGGCTGTTGGCCATTTACTCAATTTAGGAACAAAGTTTAATCAATGTGAATTAAATGGACATAGGATCATAAAACAATGGATTTTCTGTTATCCCTAAACATTGCCATAGAAATGAACATATAATTATTATTATAATAAATTGTAAAATGATATTGTTATCAACCCCCTGGGAAGTAATGGCTGCCCAAGCTGCTCAGTACAAAGCATCAATTATTAAAGTAGTATTCAATAAACACACTGAGTCAACCGAGGGACACATTACGACAGCAGTGATTTTATTTTCCGTTTACTGTGGAATGAGCATATTCCCCATGTGTAGGTATCCTCCACGACACTCCGTCTTCCACCCACATTCCAAAACCATATATGTATCGTAGGCAGTGGTGGCTGGTCAATAAAGGGTTTGCTTTGTTTTTTTTTGTTTTTTAATTTTGTCTATTGTAGGTCATTTTAACTCATTCACTCCCAAAGACGTTTTTAAACGTCTTTTCAGACTTGGTCCAGAATCGGCTGGTACTGAGTGAGTTAAATGCCAGTCAGGCTAACCAGATAATCACATTTGTTTCACTTCAAAAGAGACCAATCATTCAAGTAACTCATAATTTCAGGCAAAAAACTCCAAATAAATCCAAATATACTTTCTCTGATTTATCCTTCACTGACAGCTGACACCTTCCTGTAACAAATTAGACAAGACTGGCACTTGGTGACAAATTACTTGCCTTATTTCCTTTGACACTGCACTGTGTTAGTTGATAATCCTTATACAGAAGGTGATATGCTAGCAGATGTAGATGTTAATTATTCATCAGTAGACACAAAAGTGCCTGTGTCTTTGACGCCATCCATCCACTTGTACTGACCGCTATATTTTATTGTGAGTAAAGAGCCGTCTCTTTAAAAAAAAGGTTCACAGCAATACAATCCCTGGATGTCCTTGTTCGAAAGAAGCGAGAGGCACTAATGGATGAGAATAAAGAAAGCAGTGGAGTATGTAAATGCTGTGGGAGTTAGACCACACGTGGACTTTTAGTCTGCAAATGAACATTATCATTCACAGCAGTGTTACTCACAGAATTTTGTCAAGTGCTTATATTTGATCTCTTACACAGACCTTAAGAATAGATGTTATTGATGGGAACAAAACAACCTACGTCTACATAGAAGACAATGCGACGCCTCATATTCAGTCTGTCTCTCTCTTCGAAATAAAGAGAGCTGGGTGTAACACAGGATATTGAACCTTGATACATTCCTCTTGACTTATCTTTTGGAACTTTTTCATTAAATTGCACAGTGCCGTGAAAAAAAAGCCATCTTCTGAAATTCTTACTTTTTAGCATAGTTTCTCCATTTCAATCTTTAAGATGGTTAAAAAAAATGTACCACGAAGCAAATAGAGTAAAATTTTTGGTTCCTCGAACCACCTATAAGTATTAAAGCTCTTTTAGAGGGGTGCCACATTTCCTTGCTCTCTTCCGTGATATAATTAAGGATGCCTCTGGATTGATCAACTACGAGAGGCAAGGATTTCTATCGACGAAATTCCCCGTATTTGCCTGATGTTTTGGATTCAAAAGCAGCATATGGCTAACTCGTGCGTCATTTCAAACACAACATCACTCATGCTAAAACAGCTTAGTGGAATTAAATCACCATTTTACCATAAATCACCACGTGTCCTGACAGCTCAACAGATTTGAGCTAAATCACCATCATCGCAATTGCCTTTGCCAATTTTACAGGAACTTCTCCCGCTCCATCGCTTGGCAGCCCTTCTGTGATAACAGACACATCAAAAAGGTCAAGTAATTATGGAATGTGCTCAGGTCTCCTGTGTGCGATGTTTCGGTTCAGATGTCGTCTTTCCTATGCGTGTGGTCAGTCAAGCACTCTTTGTGGCCTTCTCAGTGTCAGCGCTGCAGTCATTGTGGCTGCAGGCATCCTGTCGCTGAGGTGGATTTACTGGCAACATGCCCCCCACCCTCCCTCCCTGGTCATCTCTTTAATTACCCTGGACTATTGATCCTCCCAGGGACACAGCAGTCTGGAGCTGGGCCTGGGCCCGCACCGGTTAATGACTGATTATTCCACCGGTCCCGCGGGAGCAGACAGCCGCTGCCGGGACAGAAGGAGCAGAACGCCACAGGGACTGTTGAGCCGTGCAGTAACATTAGCACTTTTACCACCTTACCAGTGAAACGCAGATAGCGTGTCTTCCAGCTCAGAGATAGTTTTTAAAACTTTTTTTTCCAATACTTTGTTAGAAAAATAAGGATTTCTCCCTTACGCTCACAAAATACCCGTCGATTATTATTCAACTAGAATCAATCAATAACTTGTACCCACTAAACAAACAAAAACAACAAACAATTTCAAATTCAACCAGTTATCCTGAATTTTTGAAAGGTTGACTTCATGGAACAGAGAACCGCAAAATTCACTAAAATGGTCATGAGTCGATAATGACATAGCTGCTTCAATGCTTCAATGGGTCCCGACACAAATAGCGGAGTAACTATGCAGTTCAAATAATTCCGATGAAGAATCTCTGCAGGCTTGGGAGGAGTTGGGGAGTCTGTCCAGGTCAAGTCTCCCTGCAATTTTGTGATCACCAGAAGACCAACAAGGTTCGGAAAGTCAGAGGTTGACATAAGAACAGTCCAAGTCAGAATCTTGCATGAGAGCTGAATTGCGATTTGGAGCATCCGGGTGTCCAGGAAAGCAGAGTGACTAAATCAGGTGGGCGTGGCTGATTGGTAGAGTGGAACAGTGTTGAAGTGCGCGAAAATACACTCAAGTTGTGTCAGAATGTCCACCCCTATCCTCAAACCCTGGGGTGGGCAATTCCGGCCCTCGAGGGCAAGTATTCTGAATGTTTTAGACTGCATGTCTCCATGCTTCGCCACACCTGATTCAAATGATCAGCTCATCGGCAAGCTCTGCAGAAGCTGGATAACGATCAAAAAGCTTTATTACCCATGCAGTCATGCATTGTTGTTTTGGCTGTGATGTACGCCTCCACTCAACACCCAATACATCAATACTGTAGGTCTGACATTGTCACAGAAAAATATTTTCAGCATTTACATGGAAACAATAATTTAAAAAACAATCCAGACAAAAATAATCTAAATTTCTTGGTTATGATAATGGAGGTTTTGTGTTCGACACAATTTATAGTATACTGTATCTTCATCCAAATTCCGTAACTACAGCATTGTGTGAAGGAGTAGTACACCCTGGACTGATGACCACTCAATCAGAGGGTTGACTTTGAGACAGACAACCATTCACTGATATTCACACTTATGGAAAAGCGATCTAGTCTTCCATGGGGATCTGAAGTAATAAACGGGCGACACCCTGAATCGGTTGGCAGCCAATCACAGGGCACACAGAGACAAACAACCATCCGCGCTCACACTCACACCTAGGGACAATTTGGAGTGTTGAATCAGCCTGCCACGCATGTTTTTGGAATGTGGGAGGAAACCGGAGTACCCAGAGAAAACCCACGCAGGCACGGGAGAACATGCAAGCTCCACACAGGAAGGTCGGAGCTGGAATCAAACCCGGTTCCTCTGCACTGCGAGGTCGATGCGCTAACCACTGGACTACCGCGCCGCAAGTAATAAACAACAAACCGAAAAAGAACGAACACAGGACAGAGACAATTTGCAAAAACAGACGGCCCAGGCCCCCAGCCGATATGCTGCCTAGGCCGATTTATAAGAAAATTCTTGACAAAGAAAAACATTTTGGCACTTTAAAAAATGGTGTAGCTGTCAGCCTGATTTTAGTCTGTTCTTGAAAAGAAGATATTCATCTATTTTCATACAGTTGGCTGTTTGGCTGGTTACTTTCAGCAATACGTACATGAGAATGTAATTACGCAAAGTAAAATTTGAATCATTGAAATCAAAAACTGGATTTTCGTTCAATATTTATCAGTAACTTAATAATATGACCGAAATGCATAAAATAAGCTAAACCACTCGCATTTATTTTGGATGTGTTTTGTAAGGGATGAGTACAGACATTATTCACTGCCCTCACCACTTCTGAGATGTAATTTAGGTGTAATCCTCATTCAATGTGAGATGATGAAACGATTGAGAACAAGTGTTGGAAGACAGATGTGGGCAGAGACACCGAACAAGCGTAATAAAGGCAGGCAACAGTTAATGATGACGTGAAAGAGGCTTGTGAACAAGTAAGGTGTGATCTTGACACTTCCACGCAATTATTTTTGTTTCCTTCAATCATGTTAATCATCACACATTGAAAACCCTAATCCCGAATAGCCTCAACTGAGACCTAAAGTTTCGACTGTCTTCTTGCTTTTCTTTCTTTCCTTCTTTATTTCTGGCCTAATATCCCCCCCCCCCCCCCAAGTTTGATGGAGTGCTCCCTTCTTCGCGCATTTTCCCTCGACGACGACACTTATTGGCTGAAGTTGACGTTTTAGCTTGGCACTGCTTGGAAAGGAATGCAATGACTGACACCTGACTGACACTTTGGATGATAAAAGTCCTTCCTTTCAGTTCATGCGCAATCGGTCTTCACCTTCTCTGTTCTATTCCTTTGTGGCAACCTTCTCCTTTTTGCCCCTCTAAGATTCTACCTTTGCGCGGAGGGGTACTCTTTACCCAACCCCTTCTTGGCCCATCAGTCAAAGAAAAGAGAGGGATATGTCAAGGCAGTTACGATGGAATGGGCTCCGGAGAATCTTGATCCTTTCCTCTGTATCCCAAACTCATGTCTTACTATTAGTTTTGATCATTCAGATTTAATGAAAACAGTTACGGAAATGTTTTTTATTGAAACGGTGCCATTTTAGCTCTGCATCGTGCAAAAAAAAAAAAGTGTCTCAAAGTTTCTGAAAACAGCGGCATAATTGTTAGCGAGTGAGCACTCAAGATAATGCTCACGCACATCTAGTGAAGCGAAGAGTACGCACGTAAACACTAGGAATTAATTTTATTATCCATTCATGCAACTTGACTTTGGGCAAGAGGGCCCAAACTAGTCTGCAGTCGATCACAGGTTACAGACAAACAATCATTCCACTCACATTTACAAATATGGACAATTTAGAGTCTTTAATGAACTGAAGAAGCATGTTTTTTGTAGAAAGAACCGAAATACCTGAAGAAAATCCAGAACTTCAAGATTGTTAGGTACAAGTGCTAACCACACTTTGTCATTTGGCGTTTTAATCTCAAAAGTAATATTTCATAACATTTCAATGTCACTATCACTATCCGTGTTTCAACCAAAAATGAACATAGACAAAATCGAGCCTCATACCGGCCGTCTGACATTACGATTGCTCGTCCACCGCATCAAAAATTGAGGTCTCTCTTTCTGACAGCCAATTTGCAGTCTCGAGTCCACATGCTCATTTTAGACATGAGGATCATGAGGCATCATCAACTTATTGATCATGTGTCCTGCTTGCCGCCTCTGCCTCCGTGCTGTTAGATGTCTTACATGCGAGGCTTCAGACAAGGCTCTAGACTAGAAATTCTTGGTTCGTGTTAGTCCAGGCCATTCGGTGAAGCGTTTAACATTCATTTCTAATGAGATGAGGCATTATATCGCCACAAAATTCACAAAAATTATTTCTCTTATGTTTTTCATGGATGGATTAATGATACAACTTGCGTTTGTAGTTTGCAGTGGTGGAGAACTGCACGGCATTATTCTGGGAGGAGTTTCTAATATTTTTCCAGTCTCGTGTAGCAAAATTGGGTGGCACAAATCAAATAGACATGACTGATGCCTTCAAATATGTGATCGATCTGTTTTTTTTCAAAGTTTATTATAAAAGAATGAATTGAGTATAACAAGCTCCAAGAATCAATCCCGCCGAAATTATTTACACCATTTCAAAATTTGCTGGCTTAAATGTTTTTCATGTTCTCTTCATCAGCAAGCGACGTTTGTTGCCAGTGAAATGGCTTGCAATGTGAATTATGTGATAAGGCATCATTGATTGGCCGTGCTTTTAATTGATGATAGTGCTGTTTGTCTCTTTCCATGTCTATGAATTTGTAATTATGATGTTCCATTCCTAATCATGATTAGTTTCCAACAAGAGCGGGCATCGACTAATTGGCTGTTTTCATAATGAGTTGTCCTTGCTCACGTTTCCTCTGCCGCTTCAGACGCTCTAGTCTTAATTTTGTTGTGACAACAACAACAAAAAAAGATTCGGCAGTTCACCTCGATAATTATTCATACGTCCGCATTGTGTGGTGATGACTTAAGTGACTTCTGAGCGTGAGTGTATAAAACAGCGGCTGAATTAAATCAAGTCAATCAAAAGATGACTCATACACAGAAATTCACACTTTTTTTTTTCCTTTCACATTTGGCATTCCTGTCAGCCTCATGCATAAATAAAGGAAATAACATGCATATGGTTTGACTAAGTGAGGAGATGCAGATGACCGGAAACAGGGTGACTAATAACATGGGAACAAGATAAAAATCAGATCTTTCTTATGGAAATTGACCATGGGATTCTAATTTTAGCACTGCAGGAGAAATGAATCCATCATTGACGGTGATACAAAAGTACGTAAAATGCTCTCTCTCTCTCTCTCTCTCTCTCTCTCTCTCTCTCTCTCTCTCTCTCTTTCCTGGATGATTGACACTGAGGGGGAAGCGACACAGACAGTGTGCGCACATAGTTAGCTTTTTAATGATATGTGTGTGTCTGCAATACGAGCTATGATGTGATATGCAACTCAACAGTGCAGACTGACAAGTTTACTGAGGCTAACAGGGCCACAATACCTCAAGGCCCAAATTGGGAAATGATATTTAAGAATGATGCGCTACCTGTGTTGTCTGCCTAAAATCTCAATTTGTATAAATTGTTGAGAACAGTTGTTAAACCTTTGTTTTTAACATGTTTCTCTTATTAATTAAAAGTCCGTGGTCTTAAGCGGACACTTGAGAACTCACACAAAGAGGAATAGCAATACTTCTCCTATTTACAGTATATTTTATCTCCTTTTAAAAAAATGAATAGTAGAGTCCATCCATCCGTTTTCTAGAACAACTTATTCCGTTCAGTCACCGAGAACTTGGCTCCCGAGTCTTTCCAAGATGACTTCAGTCCAAAGGCAGATTACACCCTGGCATAGTCGCCAGTCGCCACTCAATCACAGGGCACACATAGAGACAGATAACGAGATGACAGATGTCCTGCTAACACATTTATATTTTACATGGAAATCAGGATAATATATCATTTTTTTCATGAAATGTACAAGTGTGAGCACATTTCATTTCAGCAATATTATACTTTTATGTCAGTCCATATCTGTAAACGTTCTTTCCCGAGACTGTCAACACTGGGTTTATTAAAGAAGAAACATAATGGCCAAGTGCTTGTAAATAGGTAGTTTGGTTTCTGGCGTAGGACAGAAATTTGTTAAAAAGAAAATATATTTAGTTCTTGGGTTTTATAATACATGGCGTTAATAGGATGGATTAGAATTAAGAAATTATTCACATCATACTAAGAACTCAAATCAAGTATGCATATGCTATACTTGGATGTCAGACAGCAACGCTCTTGGTTCTTGATGCTTGTGTTCAGATGATTATGCAATTTACTGCACTTTCCATATTTCTGTGCTTTATTTTTAAAACCATTTCATCCAGAAAACTCAAGTACAAATGTGGAGATTTTATTCATCTCACAATGGAATTTCCAGGAAGGAAAGAAAGATTTGTTCTTTGGACAGATGCAAATGTAACCCCATAATGATGTTGCCAACAAACATTTACTTAGCTGACTATTAACATGCCAACATCGCTACAGTAAGATCTATTGCGGGGGGTCAGAAGGGTTTGAAAGTATTCCGAAGGTTTTTCACTATATTGGCCATTCATAATCTTTTGGGGCTATGTTTTGAGAAAACTGAAGAGTGCTGGCAGGGGACATGAATTGAAAAAAAAAAGGGAATTATTAAGTACACATGATTTCTTGGGGTGCATACATCTTTCCTTGTACCTGGAAATAATTTAAAAAAAAGAAATAGTTGAAGAATAACGAGAGCGAAGGATGTGAACGAGTATCATCTTGAGTCATCTTTCGTCCTCTTCAGATTTCAGAGAAAAGCGAAATGATGCTTTCAACTGACAACGTCTGATGCCCACTGTTAAACATGGCATCGGGAAAGTAATGGAAGAGGCAGACATCTACCGGGGATCATTAGGTCTACTGATTCCGCTGCGAGATTGCATAACAGTTCGGGAATATGGCGCCATTTTACAGAATGAAGAGCACCCTGTGGTGCAGAGGCAGTTCCCATGCGGGACTGGCATGCCGCGAAATGATGATGCCACGCTGCACACTGCTAAATGAATTTCAAAGTAATTCCAGGAACACCAGGAGCAAATTGCACGTTGTTTTGTTTGAAAGATGCTTGCATCAGGAGTAATTATTTTTAAAGGCAGCGACTGCTGTAAAGATTCTGGCTGAATCGTTCCTCATTGTTGCGTTCCTCAGTTGTGTCAGTCACATTCTGTCATGATTTATGTTTTTGTTGACTTTATTTTGATTAGATTAAATTTGGTAATTTTTTTTTCACATCTTACCCTGTGTCCCTTTTTTTCAGGTCAGGTCTACTTGTCAGGTTTTGGTTTACATTTTTTTTCTAGTGCCTCATTGTGTGGTCGGTTTGCTTGTATTTAGTGTCCTTATTGTCTTTTAGTTTTTGTCGATTCATTGTCGTGGTTTGCTATCACTCATCTTAATGTAATTGTGCAGGGGGATAACCTGGACTGGTCACTAATCAACCACAGGGCGCATATCGACCAAAAAAAAAACATTCACACCCACACACATCGATAGTCAATTTAGATTCTTCAGTTATCCTAATAAGTTATCCTTATACGTATGGTATTTTTTTTCATGTGGGTGGACTATTCACTACATGCGGAAAATCCATACAAGTAGGAGGACTGGAAGAGACATTCCAACCCTGCAACTCTCCACTGTGAAATGCTAAGCATTACACGGTGGCATGCTACCGTACACAAATCCGATACCACAACAAAAGTACAAGTAACAGAAGTACAATGTGCAGCAAGTATCAAATAAACAGAGCTGAGACACACTAAAAACATTCAGTACATCCTTTGCCTGTATGTCAGTGGCATGCTATCTATGAGGTCGTCGGTTGGCAGCTTCATGGCTAACAGCCTTTCTTTGGTTCCACTGTCTGCATTTTAGCCATGCAGCATGAACAGGTGCCTGTCGGTCCCTGGTGGGTCATTTTTAGAAAATTCTTCCAGAACGCACTCTCTTTGCTGAGTCGCTTTCTAATTGCCTATATTCGTCACTTTAAAGGTCCATTACTGGAAGCTGAAACTCTGATGACGTAAAAAGGGTGAGTGAGGTATTAGCTGAGGTCAGATGAATAATTCTTTCCAATGCTCATCCAGGCAGGCATAATTACATAACTGATCTTCGCATGTTTATGTATTATTCCCACATACACTGCAGGTAAAAAGTAAAGGATATTCAGCGTTGGGTGAAATTTTCAGGATGAACCTAAAACTTTACAACTTGCTGAAAGGTAATGTTTTTGGTTTATTTGTTTGTTTTTGGGAGGGTTGTTTAATTTCCAACAATATGCCTTTCTGTGACTCTTCCAGTCTCCCTGTACAGCACCTCTGTCGCAACCTGAAGGTAACACTGGTGACCCTTTAAGCTCAGTGGCTTCTTCCCTTCGGAGAACATTTATGGTGAGTCAATGGCAATAACTTCTCCAGAGTTATCTTGGGTTCAAGATGTCAGAATGCAAGCAGCACGATAAACATGATAACCACCACTTGTAATTGAACCAGAATACATGGATCCAACACACACCTGTGGTGGCTTTTGCTCTTCAGTGTCACGTACGGTGGTGGTGGGGGACCCCAAAAAGCAAGCAGGAGGGAAGAGCAGGGTAAGTCCAGAAAACAACAAGAATCCAAAGTGACAGACAAAAATCCATGGCGGTAAGGCACAAACACTAACCAACAAAAGCTGCGACAGCAACAACAGAAAACAGGGACTGAAACAATGACCCGACCCTGAGTGGTCGGGCTGGGAGTCCTTTTAACAGAAAAACCTACTAATGACATGATGACCAACAGGTGTGCCCAACAGAACCACCTGTCAGGCCCAAACATATCAACTGTGACATTCAGATCCATGTCGAGAACAGAACGTTATGCAAAAAGTACTAAAACATCAAACAGTTGAGCATGTGCACTCATAATTTTAGAGACGGTCAACAGAAGTTCACCCGTAAAGGTTATAATGCATTTTAGGTTCATCCTGAAATTTCACCCAAATGTTGACTAGCAATACCTTTTTGTGAGTCGTGTTCGGTACTGTATCCCAAGCAGGAACCTTGATTGAAGCGACCTAAAATTGTGGTTAAATCTGTGTTTGGATCTCCACCAATCATGCTCAGTTTAAATTTGTAAGCTATTACTTCCGGCTCACAAGAGATTTTCCAGAATGGTCATTCAGCTGGTATGAGCTCTGCAGGAGCGCAGTTCAACTGTCTGGTCGCTCTGTTGTGTTGTCTCACCATTGCTGCGCAGCTAGATTTGAACGACGACCCATTGTGCTGTGATTGCTACAAAGACTGAGGTGAGCTTGCCAAGGTTCAAGATGCAGCATGCGTGGGTACAGTGAGGTGATGGAGGAGTGTCGGGTGGGGGCATAATTATGCTATTGGGAGCCATGGTGATAATGGCTGTGCTCAGAGCGAGGGAGCATAGGGAAAGCACTTTAATTGAGATATAAAAGACATGGTTCCAAGGGCACTTTGCAAGAGCAGAGATAGCAGCTCATGCGCTCCGGATGCTTGCACAGTTTAAATGCTAAATCACCATGCAAAAGCTATTTAGTGTCTATTTATAGCACTGTTTGCTTGAATTGATTTCAGATAAATTAACGTTATCAACTAATTTTGACTTCCTTCCAGAGGGAAAACAATTCATTAGGCACTGTTTGCAAACCCACATTTGCCTGCCGTCTTCATCACGCAACCAAAGGCGAACAAGTCAAAAGCAACACTCTCTTTGTTTCGTGCTATCTGTGTACGGTATATTGAGCGAGCAGATGGGCTGAGCCGACAACAGCGGGAGGGACACAGCGCAAAGAAAAATACTTGTGTTTACTCCTCTTCCTCCTAGAGGCCGCCAGATGCAGTTCATGACAGTGAGCCATGCTGAAATGGAGGAAGCAGGATTGAGCGCGTTCAATTTTTCTGTCATCAACATGAATGATCTTGTGTCGGCAAATGAAAACAATTAACTGCAAGTTTATGCCTTGCTTTAAGCTGAACTTGAACGCAAATGTTTTCATTTCCTGTTTTATCAGTAAAAAAAATAAATGGTGTGGATCTCAGTATTTTCTGGACTGTCATCACCGTGTGTCAAAGTACAATGAAATGTGTCTTTTTTTCAGATTGCGTATTGTGTTTATGAGCTATTTTGTTGCCCAAATAAACCATCCATCCAGTTGATCTTTTTTTTCTTTCTTAGAGAGACAGACAAACATTCACAGTCGCCAAGAGGGAACTGAACTCACCCTGCCTGCCCCTAGTCAAGCGAATGAACCACATCAGTAACATCCATTGAACACTATTTAAACATTAACACAGTGATGACTGCGTCAAATGCTTTTCTTTTTTCATTTACAGAGATATCTACATGTATCCGGTTTTCCCCTCTGTATTGCTTTATTGTGATATAATTGGTTTTGTTATCAAAATATTGAACACTCCTGTCGTGAGTGACTGGGATTCCCACGCCGCTTTTAACCACCATGTTACATTGCAGTTCAGTTTACCACAGTATCTGTCGGATCATTAAATCTTGAGCAGGCTTTTTTCCACTGTGACGTGTGGAGGCGAAATGAAGGTAACTGAATAATCTACCCGAATAGTGTCATAAACTGACCATTCCAAACCGTACCCGGACCACTTGGATCTCATGCAATTTGGACCGTTAATGTTTTGACCTTTTCAGGTAATCAAAATAATTGTGTTAAGTCTTCTGAATAACTATTGTCACACAAAGCACTCCCCGTTGTGTTTGTCACTACTTTGTTGTTCTATTTATCGAACTAGGCCATCAATAAACGCTGTCTGAATTTGAGTCATGGAGCATGAACAACAAAAGATTTCCCCCTAACACATCTTCCTTTCTGTATTCAAGGTGCCCGTCTAATATTTCCAGCCTTTTGCCTGAGGCACTTTCTCTGTTGCGAGGTGAGAGGGCTTTGTCACTACACAAACGCGGTGCCACCAAGACACCTCACAAAGTCACAGGAGAAACGTTTCCATAGCAGCCAAGCTCAAGGTCACCTGGCCAACCAAATCAAATTGGCCCACCTGGGGTTGAACCTCCTTTGACATAAGCAGTTAGGAGTCCCATTTTTCTATTGGTGGTCTTTCATATTTGTGCCCCTCTTGAAAACAGCACACACAGAGACACGCTGGATGTCTTCCTAGTTTTCCAGTGGGATCTGGCTGAGCAGGACTTGGCACCTGCGGGGGACCGGTCTGAAGCTTGAAAGAGAGCGGAGCAGCTTGGCAGCAGTGGCTGCGCAGGTCTCTCAGGTTCGGACTAATGTCCCCCCCTTGGCCTAAAATGCTGCCGATGGTCAGATGGCCTGCTCCACAATGAGGCGACAAGGCCAGGGGCAAATTTTCCCTCCACCCTTCTTTGTCAAAGACACTCAATGACTTTTCCAAAGTAGGCAAGTGGGAATTCCAGAGTGGGATCAAAGAGTGCGTTGGAGAAAAAAAGGCTGGAACAAGAGAGAGTCTTAAGTGCAAAAACGCAGGCGAGCAGCATATGTTGTTTTATTGCCATCACTTCAGGCCCTTCTTTCTCCCCAACATGCCATCATAAGGGTTCATCAGTTTACAACAGGCTCCAAAATGACTCCTGCTTTGGAGTGGGCGGCCGAAGGGAGCACTTACCTTGCACAGTTTCTGCAGCAGCAACAGTGACGACGGGTGTTGTATGCAAGGATGCCGCCTGAAAAACAAAAGTACAAGGAGCAGCATGGTGGAAGCCATCTTTTCAAAATGTTATTCTGAACCCCCGAATTTGAGTAATCTTTGTCATCTGTAATACAATTGCCCTCCAGGCGGTGTTTATCTTAACGTGGCAGACTGGTGTTCAAAATGAAGATATTAGCCGCTTGACAACCAATGTGGGGCTTCCTCCTGCTCAGCCCCAGGACCCCGCTGTCTCCCCCATCAGTCCCTCATCCCAGGAGCACAAGGCTAATCATTTTTGGGAATTCCCAGAAGGCAGCATTGGTGAGGCTGTAATCCTTGTGCTCTATCTGCTAGTGAACGGCCTTTACCGCACCTGCAGTGGCCCCCGTGGCTTCCGCAGAAAACCACAGGGGGGGAAAAGGCTTTCAACTATAGGCCGGACTATGAATCCACTTTGTACTCTCATGTCTGTCTGAGAGAGCCAACTTGTCACATTTAGTCAGGGGTGAGGACTGCAGAAATGTGGACATGCTAAAGATAATGATTAAAAAAAAAAAAAAAGGGCTTCGGGTAATAAGAGATTGGCTGTGACCTTTGTTAACGCCACATTTCAGTTTGGCTGAAACCAAGCAGCCACAGGAACTGCCTTACGGCTGGACAAATATGTAGCTCCTGGAGCACCGTGAATAAGATAAGTAATTACCGGTACTTGTTTGAAAAGATGCCCTTTTTCCTAATCTCAGCCCAACATTCTTCACATTTGGTGTGCATTGTTAGGGTAGCTGAGACATAATTAAAAGTATTTGTACAAACCAGATTTACATCTTGACTCATGTTAAATGTACAAAACCAAATATCTAAATTTACAAACAAATAATCTATCATAAAAGCTATGGAAGTGAGTCTTGCGTGAGTTAAACACCTCAAAATCATTCCGATTTGTGCAATTTTCTGAGGCACAGGAATCATCTAGTTCCCGGAAGAATAGTGCCAGACTCGGCTCTGATTTCCATTTCCAATTAGTAGTCTTCATTGACCTCTCAATATATGACTGTTAATGGGCGGGGAGGGGTGACTGATAAATGTTGCACCATCCAAAGCTAGCACAAAACCCCCTAAAAAGGTATATATGTACAGTGTGTAGTTTACAGTCATGCATCCTCAACAGTTATCATTTTGCATTAAAGATCAATCTACTTGATCGTCATGCACATGGAATCGACTCGACACATTTGGAGTCTTGGTTGAGCAGGCCAAACGAAACATATCAATAACAACCAAAGGCGAGTAGATAGTACTAAGTACTGGGGGAAAAAAATTCACCCCTTGTGTCACATGCCGAGGAAATCAAGTCTCCCGTAGAGATGTTGCACCATCGTTGCTTCGCCGACGCTGCCGGTTATCTGACTCATTCCTGGATCCTGTTTTTCTAATGAGGGATATCGGCACTTTGGCACATGCACTTGATTGGCCATACGTTTAAAAAATATATAGTAAAAAGAAATGCAGCTCCTCAGAATTCTCCCACAGCTCAATATTTATTTATTTATTTATTCATTTTTGAGGGGGGCGTGAGGGATGAGAGGGCTTGTTTCTTTTTTTTTTCAGTGATATTTATTCCAAAACCACATTTGGAATTTGTAGATAATGAGGCTCACTGTTCACAAAGATGTATTTATTGATTTATTTTCAGATTCTGGATATTCTATACACAACCCTACCACCGCCAATACCAGCCACCAGCTATAACATCAAGTATATCTATTTTTTTTCTGTTTACAATGGCATGAGCACACTTAAAATCAAGGAGCCTCTGTGAATGATGCCAGCAGCGTATGTGCAGTGCTCCACAACACTAACAAAACAATACACCTTTGGGGGACGTTTTCAGAGATGCTGCAGACTCATTATCTTGTCATGTATCATAAAAAGACAGCAAAGCCCAGCGTCGTGGGGCCCTGGCCAGTGTGTTCCCATGCTCCCCGTGCTCGTCCTCAGTCGGAGTCTCTTACAACTTTCCATAAGGAAAAAAAGGTTTACAATGTATTGATTGTCTCCCTCTGTTGCGAGGTCTCATTCTATCCGTCACACTCCCACACAAGTGTGTCCAACACACACACACACACACACACGCGCACGCTCACAAAAATACACAAACAAAGCTGCACGTATGCCACCCTGGAGGGCTTTGCTGTTTGACATTTCGCCCATTAGATGCACAATTAAAGAGTAAATGTGCACCATGTAACCATTAATTGGTAGATTCTGTCAGGCGGAGATCACTTTTGCTTCATGTCCTGCATGACTTTGCCACTTTCTAGTTTGTCTCTCCGGTGCCTAATTCTTGTCAACATTGAGCAAGGAGGTCATAAAGCGTTACGTTTTTACTGGCCTCTGCCACTCAGAGCGACCGCAAAATATCCCCGTTAAACGTGAAAAAATGGAGATGATGGAAAGTTTACCACCCAATTCTCTCGCTTCCAGCTTCACGATCGCGCTATCCGCTTTATGTTTGTTGATCTCAAATGATCACGCTTGATTCACGGGAACTTTAATTGCCCCCCACTCTCATTTCACTCTAAACTTTTTTATTGGCTTCATTAGCCAGCAAAGTAACCCTGTTAAATGAAACCCCTTACTACCTTTATGGCCTAATAATTTCAAAGCGTGCATGCAAGTCATGCATGCTGACTGCTATTAACATCCTATTGTGTAATTAACGGTTCTATAATGTGTGGTGACTATTCGTGCAAACGGAAGATGTTTTTTACTTACTAAATACAAGAACAAGTGCAATATTAACATGCACATGCAGATCGGGACACGTGTGCAGAGAAAAGTGTTGATTGACTAACCTGCCAGGCAATTATTGTCGCTTGACCTCATAACCAAAATGTGTTTCTAATTATCATGCTTCAGAGCATCTGTTGTCAAGGAAGCAATGTTTCAAACTGTTTAGACAGCACCTTTGACAGTCCACAGGGGGACGGTTCTCAGCCAGGCAAAAGTGAAAGCAAAGCTATAAACTACTGGAAAAGGGGAGAACGTCAATTTTTGCTTAAAACGGAATTTCATTGCAGAATTGTAATTAGATGGACTGATGAAATGAAAAGATGATTTCCGTGGAAACTAATTACATACCCATCAGTCAGCAGATCTTTCCAGATTTTGACGATAGACCCTCTCGTAACTCTGATTATTTATTTTTTCAAGATGTTTATTGGTGTGAGAAAAATCAACGTAGAACGGCGTCAAAAAATGTTTCACAAGTTAATGTCGAACCTCTAAAGATGACCGATCTAGTAATGTAAATATGGAAACCATTACAATATAAAACATCCAGGCATCCATTTATCCCAAAGAGGGCGGCGGGAGGGTGCTACAACCTGTGCCGGCTGACTTCGGGCAGAAGGCCGACGACACGCACGACACATCAATACAATACAATGCATTTATATGTCTAGCTTTTTCACAACAGCCGCACCTAAAACAAACCACTACACAGAACATTTAAGATAAAACAGAACACATCAAAAATTGACAACGATTCCTACAGACTTTGCGCTGCCGGTGCTTGTCATGATTGTTGCCTAATAGCGCGCTCACTGCACACTAAACACCGGGCCGGAACGTGAGTTTTGAAAATGTCGAATACAGCAGATAAGGAGTGACAAGAACTACTCTTGGAAGAAGTAGCACATTGAGGAAGAGAGGGAATAGCTGTTGACTGTTGAGCCCTGATCTACGACCAAAACGCACATGAAGGGGTTGAGGAAGGGGATTGTTTTGTACTTTTTTTGGGCTCACACAAGTGTTAAATTGTATTATAGTTATCTTTCTTATAGTAAAAGTGTCCTCAGACAGGCTTTGTTACAGCTGTTACAGCATTCTACTGTAGATGCTTGTATTACAGTATGCTCTAGTTCAGTCTATCCAAAGTACTTGGACATGGCCGGAGTCCTTCTGTTTGAAATGAGTGCTCTCATTTCACAGTCACTTCAACATTTTTAACTTCATAAATTTTTTTTACCACACCCCAAATTCTGCAAGCTTTGATGCACTCCAAATTTGATGTTCTACACAGCATGACAATGCATTGATGCATATCATTTATTTCCCCACGCCCCATCCCTAATGACCATAGACTCAGATTGACATGAGCTTTGTGATCTGGAGGTAGTTCTAGAGGCATGACAGGTGTGTTTCTCTCAGAGATTATTATCCACACGCTCCCTTGAAATAAACACTGCCATGACAGCATTCTAATAACGTTCCACTTTTATCAGGATGCACAAATGATGCACTTTTCCACATTTCCTGAAGCTCAAGTTACAGCATAAATGGGGCAAACATCAAGTGGCGCAGTAAATTGGAAATGCCCCCCCCTCTCCCTCACCCATATCTAAATCTTTTGAATTCTCTAGGTCCCCAACGTAATTAGAGTCTCGGGCGAGAGCGGCTCATAGGGGCACCTGGAGTCACTCTACTGAAATAATAGAGGGAATGCCCTATGTAAGGTGGTGTCCCACAACCCTCTCCGTCAACATCAATTACCTCCTTACGATTTAAATGAGGTTCTAGTCACAGATAGAATTATATACACACACAAGCACACACATGTGCCGTGTGCATTCTCTAGTGCACCCTTAAACAGTGAAACAACTTGGGCCTTACACAGTGGCCGATCTGTCCAGACTGGGAGGACATGAGACATAGCCAAAGTTGCTGCAGGGTGCTTGTTATCTCCCGGCTAGTAGGTCGTGTTTCACAGGCTCCTTAGCCGGCCTCAGGCACAGCATCAAACTCCTTGTCAAATAAAATGAAGTAAACACGGGCAGTCTGGCCTGGGTTAATAGCACTAAAAATAAGGGTCAGGTCTTCCATTATGGACCGGTGCCTTATCAGGTGAGAACCAGTCATCTGTCAATCACCTCACTTACACGCTACCCATATGAGAAATCTTCAATTAAAATATAACACGTGTGTTCAAAGCAGGTCTCTATCAGTGAGAAGCAGGTTTAGTTTTTTTCCCAAAGAATTTTCCGCCCCAGAATATCGTAGAACCCCCAAGTCGAATGATAGAAAAGCAGTATAATTTGAAGTTTATGAAGTTTGCATATTTTTGCTTTGCTTGAAAACATCCTTCAATTTTTGGTTTTACACAGTGAGCTTCTCTTCATATCTTTATGATGGGAACGTTAAAGCGCCAGTCAGGGTGTGCCCCGCCCCTCGCCCAAAGTCAGCTCGGATACGCTGCAGTTTATTGCCAACTCTTATGAGGACAGGCGCTATAGAAAATGGATGGCTAGATGTTAAAATGTTACTTTGAATAGGTTTTATGATGGCAACAGTTAGAGCCTGCAGTTAAGGAATTCATGGACATTACTTGTTACGGAAATCACTTCCGCTGTAGTTTTTAAGAGACGAAGCTGTCAAATCTGGGACACGTGTCCAATCTTGAGTTGAAAAAAAATGTAATGATGAAAAATGATAGTCAACGTGAAACCAAAGCAAGGCCTTGCAGGACCTCACCTTGCATCTTCCTATTTTGCACGTTTCATTTCTTTAAATCTTTTCAAATCCTTAAATCTCTTATTATCTCCGAGTGCACCTTCAAGTGCACCCCAGTGATATTAAATTCCATTTCTTTCAACCTTCCTCATATCTGTATACCCACCATTCTCC
Source organism: Hippocampus mohnikei (assembly GCA_026261675.1). Classification (NCBI taxonomy): domain Eukaryota; kingdom Metazoa; phylum Chordata; class Actinopteri; order Syngnathiformes; family Syngnathidae; genus Hippocampus; species Hippocampus mohnikei. Next base: position 1,722,501 of record JAKGUB010000228.1, read on the forward strand.
TTTACCTCTTTGTTCTTCTTTTCCATTCTTCCCTGGCCCTGTCGCTCTTTTCCAATTTTCCTGTCAATGGTCTGATTCCTTTTATCCAGGAGCATAGCAGATTAACAGATATTGTATCATGGCCAAGACAGGCAAAGCCCCTCTCTGTCCCTGACATCTAATTAATGATAATCCTCTAATCTGCTGCTTGTAGTGCAGACCCCTTGGTCGCTGTCCCATTCGCAGCAACACAAGCGAGTCTGATGAAGGGAGAGACTTGGGGAGAAAGCAATTTTGCTCACTCTGCAGGTCATAATACTGGTTGGTGTGGGTGAAAACACACAGAACATAATAAGAGACCATGAGTCATTCTTGGGAGTATTCAAATTTCATTTGCAATTCACTGTTGTCCATCTCAACTCCAAAAAAAGAACAAAAAAAAATGTGAGCGACTCACAGCAGGCCTGCTGCCCTTGGTGACAGATATTTAAATCCGGCAGTACATGTGACTCTAACGGCCATATTCTGAAAACATGTTTGTGTGGTGAGAAATGACATTTGGATTTACAGCAGTGATCCTGCGCTGTAGACACGGATTAAATAAATATCAGGCGTGTGGAAAGATAATCCTCCATTTTAATTAACTTAATTAACAGAAATAAATACAAAGTAATCACCTTCAGTCTGTCTTTGCTTGTTAAGCAATTAAACCTCATCATTGGTTGCGTCATAACCAATATGCTGTCACATCACAGATGGTGCTCGGATCAGCTGGACTTTGGACAATGTCGATTTGACAATTGTGTGCACAAGTTTTGGCGTGAATGAAATAATTCTCTCCTCTAGAAAAATTGAGATTGAATATCTGTACTGGGAAATAAAATGGTTATCTAAAAGTATGTTTCTGGGTATATACAGTACTGTAAATAAATAAATAATCTTCAAATCCATCATTTCGTACTGAGTAATTATGAAAAAAACTGTTCCAGGGATCAAACTTTAGTTTAACGTTGAACAGGTAATTGTCATGGTGGAAGTTATTCAAATAGCAGCTTATAAACAGTACTACAACAGCACTGGCACCATCCCAATGAAAAACGCGGTGCATAGTTACAGAAAAATCAGGTACGTACTTTTTGTGTCACCTTGCGAACGAACAAATAAACCAGGATGACTGTCAGAACAACTCACTTCACAACGCCCTTCCCAATGAAGCAACGCACCCACTTCAACGTTGCGAAAAAGTGTGACACAGCACACCAACCTCTCCTCACCATCACGCACCCTCTCAAAGAAGGTCAAAACATTGGTTGGCTGGTATTACCTTAAGTGCATTTTAGGGGATCTCATTTCTTTCAATGACACAGAAATTCTTATAGTTAACCTTTTTATCATTTAAAAAACAAAATCCACGGTGCAAAACTCAAATTATTATACCAACATTTTAAATCTGCAGGGCACTCACAGGCACCTGAGTTGAGAATCCCTGCTCTTTGTGATACGTATTGTACCATTATTCTCTCTGTCTTATCATCCCCGATACCCTTGTGAAATTAACATCACAAAAAAAAAAACGTTTGAAATTCTGTGGGTCCGCTCGACTATTATTTGGGTAGCTTAATGATCACTAAGAGAGCAGCCTTTTTACCTTCTGCCATGCACAAATTCATCATGATTTACTAGCACAGGCACAAATCATTTCCAAGGGCAAAAACAGAGGACGATAGAACCTTACCTATGCATTTCCCTAGCAAATACATGCTGACCCACAGAACGGAACACGGGACGCATTGTGCCTCCGTATGCACAAACACACGCCCACAACAGCAGTGTGTGTTTGAAGACTTGTCCACCGTGATAATGATGAACTACCGACGGTAGTAGGTGTTTGTGTCTTAATCATTCTTTATTGGTGTTTCATTAGCTCCTGATAGCTTCCGATGTCCTGAGTCTCCGGCCCGGGACAGACAAGCCTAATCGATCCCCTCGGCGATAGTTACCCCCGCCACAAGCACTCCCCTGCCCCTCGCGTTTCCCCACTGACAGGTGTGTCCGTCAGGTTGTTAAAAATGCGATGCTCACCAGCACAGCCTGCTCCTGAATTCATTAACCTACATTTGAAGGATAATTCAGTCACCAGTCGCCGGCCATATGCGCTTTGACTGCTGGACTCTTTCCATTGCTGGGATTTAGTGCAATGCAATGGGCGGTTTAATAGCACGTGCAGATGGCCCGTGGCACTTTTTCATTCTTACTACAGTTTCTCCTTATCACATCTGGGAATGCCGAACTTATGTTGCACTCTTAAGATGCCACACTTTATGGTAATATACGATAAATCTCCACCAATATGGTGGCAGTTATTCTAATGAAGTCGTGGTTCCAATTAGATAGCGTGGCTCAGCTTCTTCCCCACACAGTTCCAGCCCATCAGGCTGTTATGTAACCGGAGTAACACGCAATTTCTAATCTGCTGGACTTGCATAATGTAAACAGATAATGTTTGGAGGGGAGGAAACTTTACCTGAGCGAGCTATCTTCTTTTACAATATCACCTTCCTTGCTTTTCTTGATTGTAAACGTGGCACCTGAGGGCAGTGGAGGCTGTGTCAGCTAAAATACAAATGGGGCAAATCAGTAGTCAGCAGCACAGTTCTACAGGATACTCAGCCAAAATTAATGGGAAAAAAATGTTCACAAGGACTAAATTATACTCCAATTTGCAGACAATGCTGCAGACCGAAGCGGAGAAGACTTTATTTTGTTTGGGCCTGCCACTGGCACGCGGATATCCAGTGTGTTGCAGAGAATTGAGCCGCCAAATAGAAAAAGAGAAGGAATGATGCCAGCTAGTTCTACAAGAATCAGTCAGCACTCAGGAATCACAAAAGTCACGGATTCGACATTCCTCTCCTGGAATCTAACATTGTTTTGAGAGAGCCAGTATAGTGCAGGTTCACAACTCAGGACAGACGGAAAACATGGTTAGTTGCTTGCCAACTGGTTGCTGAAAACATGTCGCTTGAGCAAGGCATCCAAACTTGAATTGTTCAGACCCCTCACATCTCACATTTCTCCTCAGAATACCAGGCAAAATTTCCCTTGGAAAGAATAATCTATCCATTCATTTCGTTTTTTTGTTAGCAAGCTCAAATGTGGGCTGGTGTCTCTCCCACTTGATGAAGGAGCATATTCTCCTGTTCGCACTTGAGTCAATTTCAAGCGCGCCTTTCTTGCACACTTTCATGGTGCCGTGATTCTCCCATCTAGGCTTCTGACACTGATCTTTTCTTCTTTTCTTTTTTCTTTTAAAAAATATTAACATGATATAATGTTGATTTTTGGCCATAATTGTTGTGACGTAGGGACACGTATAGAGCCATTGGGCAGTCAGTGAGCGTATATGGGACTCTCACAGGGTCAGTCTTGGTACTATGACATATGTTTTCACGGGTCCACTGAAAGTGGAAATATTGTCATGCATGTGTTGTGCTTTCTGGGTTATCTCGAGTACACCTCACACCGTAAGAGCAGTGAGCACACATGTATATGTAATATTTTTTCTTCGTCATGTGTACCCCATCTGTACCTGGCTCTCACATCGATTTATGATGTAAAAATAATAAATAAATAAATCCCTATGTTGTCCATAAGTATTAATCCATCCATCCATCCATCCATTTTCTAATACGCTAACCCCCACGAGGGTCGCGGGCATGCTGGAGCCTATCCCACCTGCCTTTGGGCAGTATGCGGGAAAACTGGTTGCCAGCCAGTCACACCGCACACATAGACAAACGACCATTCGCGCTCACAATCACACCTAGGGACAATTTAGAGTGTTCCATTAATCTGCCGTGCATGTTTTTGGAATGTGGGAGCAAATCGGAGTACCCAAAGAAAACCCACGCAAGCACGGGGATAACATGCAAACTTCACACACTTCTGCACTGTGAGGTGGACGCGCTAACCAGCCGTCCAACATGCCGCCCATAAGTATTAATAATGTCACTGTGAATTGTTTGTCTCTGTGGTCTGCAATTTGGCTGGCAAACAGTCCGCACCTCTCACGCCAAGTCAACTAGGATAGGCTCCAGCTAATCCCTGGCCCAAATGTGCTGTAGAGATGAAATGATGGGTGGATTGTCTGTACAGTAAATAAAGGCTATATGATGATGATGGGGTGGTCCGGTAGTCCAGTGGTTAGCACGTCGGCTTCACAGTGCAGAGGTACCGGGTTCGATTCCAGCTCCGGCCTCCCTGTGTGGAGTTTGCATGTTCTCCCCGGGCTTGCGTGGGTTTTCTCCGGGTGCTCCGGTTTCCTCCCACATTCCAAAAAACATGCATGGCAGGCCGATTGAACACTCCAAATTGTCCCTAGGTGTGAATGTGGTCATGGAGGGTTGTTCGTTTCTGTGTGCCCTGCAATTGGCTGGCAACCGATTCAGGGTGTCCCCCGCCTACTGCCCGGAGACAGCTGGGATAGGCTCCAGCACCCCCCGCGACCCTAGTGAGGATCAAGTGGTTCGGAAGATGAATGATGATGATGATGATGACGATGATGACACTTTGGGCTATGGAGAAAATTCTTCCAAGTATAATTCATCTCAATGTGAAATGTTGTTTTGATTGCGAACCAAATGGAAGTGAAGCATCACATCACAGATTTGTTGCATGAGAAACCCGTATTCACGTGTACCTTTCTATCAGTTATGGATTGTGGCTGCTGTAAAAAATACCTGCCTCAGAACATAACGGGAGGTCAACCATCACTCACAAAATGGATTACCTCAACCCTGAGGGCTCCACTGTATGTGATGTAGTCGAAAGAACAGCGACATTAGTTGGAAACTTGTGACACTTTATTTTCTATCAGCTGTTGTTCACATCCTGCACTTTTGACCCATATTACAATGTGAAAAATGAATTTCTGACAAATTAAACATGTCATGATTTTCTTTCAACTTGAGGATGAACAAAGGAATCACTTACAAGTTATTTTAGTGTGGCGGAAAGATGAAGACAGAGTATAAGATGCAAAAATAGGGTGTGAAGAAACAAAAACATGCAAAAAAAAAAAACCTTGGTCTTCATGTCTGCTTTCTTGACACCTCCTGTTGCACTTCGGTTTTCTTCTCATTATCACTCCCCTCTCTTCTGCTTGTGAGGTTTGTGTTGAGCGTTCGTCTCATTGCTCAGATGCAAGTGTTGTAAAGGGTCAGTGAGGGTGTGCTGAACATCAACAGTGGTTTGTTTGCTCCTTTTAGGGTGCATAGAAGTATATGACTGAGCTCTGCACTATGTAGCAGTCTCTATACACAGGGGTGTCAAACTCATTTTTGTCGTGTGCTACATTTTAGTTACCGTTTCTCTTGGAGGGCAGTTATGACTGAAACCAAATAAAAATAAGTAGACAAATAATAAAACAAAGTACATAAGCTGATGTTGTTGTTTTACAAATGGAATTAACGACCGGGGAGATTTCAGTGCCTAAACTGAAATCATTGAAAAGTTTTCTGTGAACTCAGCCAAGCGGAACTAGGAAAGGAGTGAACGTCTTGCTTTTGGAAAGTGGCTTCACGGTGAGAATTTTTCTAAAGAACTGTGAAGGCCTTACAAATAATTGCATCAATTGATGAAGTGGAAATGCTTAACTCTGAAATGTCATACAGGGACATGGTTGGGGTTTAAATGACCTGTTAGCTTCTTTGCTGTGGCATCAACTGGTCTGTTTGTCCAGCAACACCGTCGGCTGTTGTGGCGTGTCTACAGAATAAAATAGTGATAAAAAGAGCATGGGAAAAAAATTGCATCTTGATTTGTTGTCAAGTTTTGCGAGGTGGTAGTTGGAGGACCCCAAAAAGCAGGGAGGAGCAGGTTGGACTGAACAAAATGTATTGAACAAAAATACAAACAGGAGTACACTGGAAAAACACTAACTCGAAGTACTCAAATAAAGTTCTGGAAATGACTAGGAATCAAAGTAACAAACAAAACTTTGACAGGAAACAAAACAGATACTCTCAATGACCCAACAAAGACTGACAGGGAACTAAATACAAGCAAAGTGACGAGACGACGAGAAACACCTGGACAAGACACAAAGGGTTGAGGGAGCTGATTGGTTAAACACAAGGGACACTGATGACGAGAACAGGTGGCAACAAAAAGGGCACATGAGGAAAAAAAAAACGAAAACCAAACAAAAACATCATAATTATTGAAGGATGAGAGGTGTCAGGGCTTTGTCCATCTTGAGAGCAGGACTGCTACTTTTACAATCCAATTAGTCGAGATGTACCCCACAGAACCTTTGGCATGTGCAGTCCACTGAGGAAGGGCCTGAACCCGCCCCTCCAGATGACTTTACTGATCTCTACCTGAAGCCTAATTTTAAAAATATCAGCTGTATGGAAACTGTTGACCGAGGTTACCTGTAAAAGAGAAATAATTGCGACAAACGGACTTCGGGGGTCACACACCCTGTAGGGTTGGACTTTGTTCAAGCCATGTCGAAAAATCGGGTTGATCTATGATGGAGGAATTTGCACCGTGCTATTGCAACAAATGCATTTGTATCTGTTGTAAATTGTGATATTTTTAGCACGTCGATTTTGTTGGATGCATGAACATTCTTTCCATCTTTTTGTAAAGGGTAGGAGACTAAATGCTTTTTTTCTATCTTCTTACCTTTGTTTTTAACCTTTTTTTTGAGACACTTTTTCTGGCCTTGTGTCTATTTTTTTGGTCACATTCAAGAAGTAAGACAAATCAGCTCTTGTTTTTCCAGTCAGGGGAGCGAAGTTGGCTATTTATATCAGTTGAAGAGAGAAATTGCACTTCGGCCCTTTGAAGGTGAGGTCGAAACCGAAGCTTTGGCCACATGGAATTTGAATATTTTTGGGGAGGTGTGAGGTTATGAGATGATTTTATGCAGTGAGTCCCAACAGAAAGAGTTTGTGGTAAGTGCTAATCTTGGCTGAATTTGGGTGTCGTGCAACTCCAGCAATGTCTCTTTGTGAATTTTGTTTTTCTAAATAAAGTATTTTTCAAAATGTAAATGTTAAAAAACAAAACAAAAAGAACTGCATCAAGTTCCTGTTTCCCTCCAGTCTGAGTAGAAGTAGCTAAAAATAGTTGCTTGGTTCTACCTGTCCCAAAAGGCAACTTTATAGCGAACAAAGGAGCAGCTCAAATAACTCTTGATGAGATGGCGGACATTGCTTTTAGGACTCTGTTGCCCCCACTAAGGAACATTATTACTGCGTTATTGATTTACAAAAGTTAAGTAGTGCTTACCATTAATAAGTCATGAATCCCCTTCTCACTTCTTCAGTGAAAACGATTTGTTATTCGTAATCATCAACAGATCGCTCTAACACTGCAACGCTAATTAAACACCCAGAGTTGTGAAAATAGATTATCAGTGATGTCAATGTATAACAAAGAAAAAATACAAAGTTTGGATTTGCTGACATTCTGGTGACATTTGGTATGGCAGTGGCATTTTCTAAGAAATATGAGCAGGTAGCTCAGTCTGCGTCACATCTAGCGTGAAATGCTCCTGAAGCATTTACACAGCAATGCACCAACACAATGCTTTTTTTTTAAACTCGATGCATATTTCTCTTGCAAAAAACTTAATGAGCTTCGTTAGTCTTGCTTTTCTCTGACTTCTTTTGAAGCTCAAAGATCGCAATAAAATGTGATCCCTGTCTTGCGGATTCTCCTCTCGCGGCCGTCCGTACATCCATCAGGAAGCGCTCCAGTGGAGCGCGCCCGGCCTTACAATTGTCCTCATAAATTGTGTGCGTGTCGGGGTGCAGAAGTGTTAAGTGAGCAGTAAATAACAAGAAGCCTGGCTGCCATCCGCTCCACCATGGCCGCCTTTCCTGATGCTGTTTGGCCACGCAAGATTACCCAGAATTCCCCAAGAGGGGTGTCTTCTTCCTGTGTATGATGAATGGACAAGAAGGAGGGTGAATGTGCCTCTGCCGCCCTACATCCGACACCGTCGAGGTGAAGTCCTGGAACCTTGACATTTTAAATTGATGAGTGTCTTTATTCTGCAAAAAACAAAACTACAGTCTGTATCCACCCTTGTGTAATAACAGATCACTCTTTTGGATAGCTTTAACTGCCTCCATTCTTCATTGTCACTCCTTTTTGTCCTGATCCCACTCACTTTGGCTTGCTTCGCTATTGCCCTTTTTCGATTTTTCCTTGCCTGCACAATTCTCAGGCTCCGTATTGACTCTGCATTCATAACTGCCTCCAGTACTTCCCCGCGTTTCAGAGGCAATTTCATTTGCAGTCCCACATGGGATGTCCCTCCCGCTCTCATAGCTCAAAAGGCTAATACAAAACATTGAACCTACCAACGCCACTCACTATAATTTGATCACAAATAATAACATGTAATTGTGCTACATCAATAATGCCAGATAACCTTTTTCTGGAAGCTAATTCTTTCAACCTTGCCCTTGCCTTGCATTTTCTTCTGCGCTTGTACGCATTTCACCTTGATTATCAATATCCCGGAATTTCTGCAGCTCGGTGAAATCCTCTTTTCTGCATAATCCGGTAGACAGCATAGCGCGTTGCTGCAAAGTCTTCCACTCTAAAGCAGTTTCTCTGATCATTTTAATATAATTTTAAATACATTTCAAACTAGTGTAGCGTGAGAGATCTTAATCTGATGTTACTTCATCCAAAAATGCTTTATTTACTACAAATAATGTATCTTTGGTCATCTATTTATGCATACGACATACAGTATAGTGAAAAATCAAACAATTCAATGTCCTTACACTCGATGGCAAAAGGTGCATAATGAACCTGCATTTCCCCTTTTTGTGACATTTTTGCTTGACCGTGTGCTTGACATTTAATTCTTTTTTTCTCACGTGAGCCTTGTTTCAATAAGGGTTGGAAAGACCGTTCAATACATTTGAGTTTAAAAAAAAAAAGAATTCAGCAGATTGTACATGTTATTGTGTCTTTTAATTAATCATAACGCGGTTGCTGTGTGGTCTTGCGCGGCTGCTCCATTTAATTCAATCACAAGTGGCACACATTTCCAGAAGTTTGTTGTTGAATTTGGAGTTTTTTGAATGCGACGCAATTGTCTCTTCCATTGTGCTGGAGGGGTTTCTTTGCCTTCCAAATGTTGACAGCTGTAAGACAAAAGATGAATGGGTTCAAACTGGGATGTGCTGCCTGTTGGTGGAAATATTCTAAACATAGCTTATGCAACGGGGCTGAGTTGGAAAAATCCTACATCCCTCGCATCTTTGTGCTTATGAATGGGAGAGAACATTGCGTCAAACTACATATTAGAAACGATAAACTGTCAAATTTTGGCACAGCATTTGACGATTGTCTCCCAAGGGATAAAGGCGGCAAGCAGAAATACTAAATAAGAGTCATCTGTGTCTCTCTTAAACCTACTTTAGTGCACGATACTCAATGAAATCATCACATAAAAGCTTGTTTTACTGCTTTAGCGCCTTTGAACGGGGGATAAAATGCCTGTATATCTCTTTATAGGCACTACATATCACATGTAGATCAATGCGGTATTTAATAGTTTGACGTGTTACCTTTTTAAGAATATTGATTTCCACCGTGCTCTGCATGAGGGCTCACTTTGGAGTGTATCGACTGTGGTGTTGTTATGATATTGTGAAGGAGGGACGGTGACGCCTCAGGCTCCGGGTAGACGCTCCCAATGCCACAGTTATTGACCTTTTTGACCTTCTCCATGTAATGATGTACCGTATGTCGTTTGCTTCTGTGTTTGAAACACCAAACCGCCTGAACCTGAACTAAGGTCATTATAAAATTACGTCCAATCATTTCTCTCTTAGATATAATTCCAGCAGACGGTAATGATGATGAAACTGTTCTTTTTTGGCACGGAGGCTTGTCACTGGTCTCCTTATGTAACCTTGAAATATGGCAACAACAAAAAAATGACAATCAATTTTCATTATAGAAGGGTATTTACATTAATTAGCAGAAATAGTCACACTGATTCCACTTGACTCTGAATAGACTCGTTCCCCGGATTTAGGCGGGCTTGTTTCTTCCACACTGGGGTAGTCAATCCACTATAGACGTGTGTCCAAAACATAACTATTATGAGTTGCCATCCATCTCCCACCATCTGTCAAGTTTTATGTTGTCCCTCTGCTGACTTGGGCATCCGTACAGAGGCAAGCAGCTTCCCTTGGTCACAATGACACCATAGATGTCATCACACACCCTGGATGAGAGCACACTGCTTAAATGAAGGACTGAGCTCTCTCCCACACCCGCCATCATTGCCAGCGCCCACTGCTGGATGAATTAGATTGCAGGCTTTTTAATAGGGCTTTTAATGGTTTATAAATTGCACGTAATGATTCCTCCTTCCCTCCCTCCTCTTGCGGTGCTTTTTTTTACAGCCGCTCTGCTTTCCAAGGGTGTGGGTGGGTTTTAATATCTGGTGGAAGAGGCAGAATGAGGAGGAGAAGCTGGACCAGCATAACTTCCTGCCTGTGCTTTTAATGTTTCCCCTGGCTACAGAAAAGGGAGTCATGGAAATAAAGCTGGACACTGATACTATCTGGCTGCTAGTACATAACGGCTGGCACATGACTGTGCCGCATAACAAAACAGGACACAGGAGGAGTGCAAATAACCTGGAGAGAAAGGCGGGATAGGTGTGATGGAGAGGCCACACCTTTGGGAAAGACGAAAATGTGCTATCCCAACCACGGGAGTGAGAAAATCGAATACAGTAATCTAGATAAAACAGATGGCAAATCATCATCCCCTATCGAATGTGAACGTGTGTGTGTGTGTGTTTCCTTTTTATTGCAGGTAGATCGATCATGACTTTTACATGTTTATATTCCATTAGGAAAACCTAAACATCACATTAAAGCATTCACCAGCTAAAGGGAACTCCTGTCCTTCTGCGGGACCTACGGAGACTTTAATTTGCGCTCACCTTTTATTTGCAATTCCATGTTTCAAACTGTATTTATATCGACTGCAGGGAAGCAAGGATAAGCTTGGGGGCAGATTTACAACATCGCCCGTTGCCTGCAGTGAGTCGCATCTAGTGTTTAATTTCACCAAACGAATAAACATATGCTCTTTCTATAATTGTTCAATTAAATCCTTCTCTTTGATTCACTGTTTACATTGCACTTCTTCAACTTTTTAGAGGATGATAATTACAGCAGTGTGGGAGGCTTCCAAGTCCTAATGCAGCACAGTTGGAACAGCAAACTATATGCCCTACTTGATGAGGGATGAAGTGAAAATCTAAGTAAATGACCCAAATGTTGGCATCTGAGGGTGTGCGTTAGTTGGATGAATCTGCAGAGGTAAATCTTCGACTTCGGTTCCCATCGATTTGAGTTTACAAAGTCATTGTACAGAAGTAAAGAGAAAGTCGGCTGTGCCGTGTGCATCAGCTTGTGAGTTAACTTGAATTATGAACACTTTAAATAACTACCTTAAAAGGAGCAATAATATGTAAATGTCATGGTTTATTTTTTTTCATTAAAGGGGAAATCAACCCACAAATATTCTTTGTAGTAATACGTTCTGTGCGTCTCCATTGGTCTAAACACAGCATTGTGATTCAAATCGCATTTGTGGAATATGGCTAGGCGGCCCAGTGGTCGAGTGTATCCACCTCACAGTGAGTCCCTCATCCCTGTGTGAGTGCATGCGTACGTGGGTTTTCTCAACCTCACTGTGCATGGAGCTGACTGAACACTCTAAATTATCCCTGTGTGGAGTTTGCATGTTCTCTGTGTGCCCTGTGATTGCTGGCAACCGGTTCAGGGTGTCCAATGCCTACTGCCCGAAGACAGCTGGGATGCTCGGTTGAGGATAAGTGGTTTCAGAAAATGGATGAAAATGGATGAATATGAGTAAAGCAGCAAAATCTATCTGTTTTTAGTCATCTCAGGGGGGGGCCATTTGCCACCTTCGGTCAACAGAAACTGACATCACAGTTGCTCAGGTAATAACCAACCATAGCTCACCTGTTTTCTAAAGCTCAGCAATGATTCGTCATTACTTGAGCCCTGAGCAACTCTGATGTCATTTTCCGTCAACTGCAATTGACAAAATGTAGATCACTCAAAGTGTTGGCCGTGGCTGAGTCCAACATCTCTACTACAGGGTCCGGTTGAATCTCGCAGCTTGAGGAAGAGCTTGAGGCTCATCCTATCTAGCTGACTTAACATGTAACATGACACATTTTCTCACAAGCATTTGGAAGATTTCAAGTGTGCTTTTCAAAATGTATCCCGGTTTGGATGTTTTGCTCTGCAAGATACAGCTAAAACAAGATTTTATCTAACCCTATCCAGTCAAGCAGGGGGTTCAAGTCCAGTCCTGAAGAGCCCCTCTACAGCTTCTTTTAGACGACTCCCTCCTCCAAGACGCCAGATTCAAATGATCAGCCTATCAGCAAGCTCGGAGAAGATGAATCAGGTGTGTTGGAAGAGAGAGGATGGATCGGGGCTCTCGAACACCGGACTTGGGCACCCTTGCCATAAAGTCACCCAGACAGCTGAAGAAAAGGTTGGGTAAGTCGAAAGGTCAGCCACACTCCCACTGTTTTATTTAATTGAATTGTACTAATTATGTAGGTCACATTGACGGTTGATTCAGTTTAGAAATGACTTTTTGTGGTCCACTTTTTTCATATCACAACAACAAAGGTGTGCAGACGCTTTCACTGTTGTATCCTGTCACCTTGTGTCAAAGTATTGACGACAAAAAACAGATTCTTTTATCCAACTGAGAACAGGTGGTGAAGCAGTGTTGACAAATGGCCCACGCTGCGCTTTATAAAATAGTTCAGACATTTTAGTTTGTTGAAGGGGGACTTCATACCCTATTTTTGCTCAGCTTTCTCTCATTTCTCATCTCTTCTTGTTGCTGCTCTAGACCATTGAGGGAGAGCCGTTCGAGTTAAAATATGATGAATAGTCTTGCGTCTAAAAAGTAGTTTGTCTGGTCGAACGAAAACAAACAAACATATGATTCCAAAGCGTTGTTGTATAGCAGCTTGCTGGTGGAGTAAGACAAAATAGATTTTGGAAAAACACTTTATTAACAAAATTAAATTGAAAAAAAAAAGACATTGCTACAAAATTAGTGAGACAAGCAAAGTAATCGAAGAATATAGTTCATATGAAAGTAACATACAAAGTCAAATACCTGCTGTTTTGTTTTTATTCTTTTTTTGTACACTATTGGACACCACCATAGAGCATTTGTAAATGTAACCAAACGTTTGCTGTCATTACACAAGACAGCTGCCACCATTTTTGACATGATGTGGTAAGTGTTGAGTTATTATCTTCCTTTGCCAGACTTTTCTTTTCCGATCATTCAGATATGGGATGACCTTGGGTTGTTCTGCCTTTAATATTTTTTTAATAGCATGTCGATTATTTTATTTGGGTTCCGGAACTGTGGCATGTAGAGGAAAAATTCCCAAAACTTGTTGTTGTAAATACTTCAAGCGCAAACTGTGGATAAACAGAAGCCATAAAAGTGGCGAAATGATATTCTAATCCATAGTCAACGTCTGGGAAAGCAAAAACACAAATTGATTCTGCAAGATCTACAAATGAAAAATCCATTGGGTTCAGATCGTATCAGTCTCATGGCACAGAGGGCAGTCGTGGTCATGCCTCTTGTATCACAAATGAGACCGGGCTCAGGCATCTCGGGTCGGCTCGGCTGCAAGCTGTGGATCAGCTGGACATGGGCCAAAATCAACCTTACCGGTAAAGTATCTTCACACAGCTTTCAGTAAAGGATGTTTGAAATTAATCATGGATGCTTGTTTATAATGGTCTGAATGATGATCCAAATCAAGCGAGCATTTTGGTCCTATTAGACGTGAGTTTGTAGCGGCCTGTCCTGTCAGACTTCCTGAAAAGGGAAGATAAAGAAGCAGAGGCACTGCACCTCTATCAGTCGTTCCAACTGAACTACTTTGCTTCTGTCGGGCGGAGGCAGGTAGGGGGTTATCAGGTTAAGGGAAGAGAGGGAGGATTTAGTTATTTTTTCTCATTACCACCATCTGTCAGTACACGCATAACCGACATAATCACTAATCTGTATTTCTGTTCTGTTCATCTTCTCACCTCCCCCTTTCTCTCTTTTTTTGATGGCAGCCTCACCTAAAATGCAGAGTGGTAACAGGCGAGAGGAAGTCATCAAAGTATGGCCTGCAGGAGCCTGCCTGAGCCTGGCCAGCCCGAAACGGGACAGTCCTTTGGGTGTGTACACACTGAGTGTGAGAATAGGGCTTCAGAGGAATATCTTCCATTTTGAATCCCCACTGGGTGATTCGTGAGAGCATGAGATGCACAGAGTGTAGAGCAGAAACATGTTTCTGCGCCAGTGGTGGTGGTTGCATTTGGAAGCATGTGCGTATTGGATTTGGGACATTAAGTGTTGACAGTCGTCACTTTGCCACCTTGTCACAATGTCTCGGCAAGCAAAGCAGCTCAGTATTGCACCTGGCATCTTCGGTTACCTGCTTTTCAATCATTTTCACTGATAATAGTTTGAGGGTCCACCTTTGTACAATATGTGTACTCATTGACGCTGTCATATAATGCATTACTGTACAATACGGTGATGATTTGAGAGAGAGAGAGAGAGAGAGAGAGAGAGAGAGAGAGATCCTTTGTTATTGTTTGCCTTCTGTTCTGTTATAAATGTCAAAATCTGCATTTTACCATAATTTCAAACTGATTAATTAGATAACATCTAGTGCACGTTGTGTTACAGGAGACAGGAACAAAAGAAAAGAGAAAATAGACCCAAACAGTTTTCTGCCTGAACCACTTTTAACTGATCATATATGTCTTGCATCAAAAGCTATGAGCTGTTTAATAGTTTGAATATAACCTCTTCATTTGTCACAGGCAATAATTACATTGTAGCCAAGCTTTAATGGCTATGTGCAAAATCATAATGTGAAATCTAACTCATTACTGTGTGCATGTGTGCATGCATGCGTGGGTGAATTTCTGTGATGCCAGCATCCCTGCACGGCCCTTATCAAATTTACGACAAGCCCGAATCATGTTTTTAAACCTCCAATCTATTGGACCTTCTGACTCCACTGACTTCTGTTCTTCTCGTTGTTTTGTGCGCGTGTGTGTGTGTGGGTTTTTTTTTTTGCTGTCTCCATCATGGAGATCACCCTGAAAGGTTCAAAGCTGCAGTATTGAAGACAAAAGCAAAATCGATGTTCAGACAAAGCTATGTAATACATTCTAATGAGCTAACGGGAGACTGGGGTAGCATTTATATGCCTCCTGCATTCACATCCGGAGTTCATAACAGAATATTCTTGTGTATAAAATCTGCAGTCAACTAGGGACGAAAAGCTCATCAAGTTTGTTTGTTTTTTTTCAAGGAAGCCGAATAACAATATCAATACAAATACAGTACAGTTAATAAATGTTTTGTAATGGAGATATTTTTTTTTCATGTAGTGGATTATTGTTTGCTAGAAAAGAATAGTTTTGAGTTCTGAAGTGATCGTGTGTTCGACCTTGGAGGTTCGACTGTACTTGAGGACACGGAGAGACAAGAAGTAACGACTGACAGCGGGTAGTTTTTCGGGAAAGATTGAAAAACTGCATCTAACAAAGGTTAAACGCAAGTGTGGCTCGAGCCCGCGGCAGCGGTTCACCTCGGAGTCTGGAGACTGAATTACCCAGCAGCCGGGCTGCTTGCAGGATCAAGCGGACAAGGGGAGACGACGGGAAGAGTTAATGAGGGGAAGAGACGTGCTGGTCCCACAAGAGCCTCTGGGCGCTTGCAACTGGAAATCTTGTACCACCCGACCAAGTTGTGATGATTATCGACATGAATTTAGCCCAGAGACAATCATAGCGATTGGAGTTTTTGGTGATTTTCCTCTTTGCTCTCTTGGTGATTCTCCTTCCTCTGCTGTGCTTTGTGTGTTCACCACATTCCCAGTGTGGGAGCTGGGAGCTAGCTGCAGGTAACCAGTTACATTGCAGGATGTTTACACAGCTACAGACGGGATGCTTTCATCTCCCTGCGGACATATAATTACCAGAATAAATTATTCGTATCTGCAGAACCTTGGCAGAGTACAGTACATTCCTCAAATGGTGGCGAGGGGATGAAAGGGCATGATTACTGACATTTTGGGTCAACATATTTCCAGAAATTGATGTTGTTTGGCATTGCCACTGCACCTCTGGAGCAGTCACTAAATAAACCTTGCTATGTTTGAACATAAGCCGATTTACAGGGTCGTGTGCTAGACACTTGAATATGCAGGTTGTCCCAAAAACATTGCAAAGAGCAGAGTGTGGAAACATACAGGTTTCATCAAGCGGGGGTTCTCAAAGTGGGGCCCCCTATCTCAAGGGTTCCGTGAGCCCTAATTTGGAGCAATGAAAATAACTCACAAGTAAATAATGATTTTGTATGCACCTGTGGCGGCTGGTGTGCTTATAAATCAGGCTAAACTTCTAAACATTTTATTCCATTTTTATTAGCATGAAGCTTAATTAATTTAGTTTAATTTTAATAGCTGTAATTGTTCATGTAAATATTTCCCTCAATATATATATATATATATATATATATATATATATATATATATATATATATATATATATATACATCCATCCATTTATTTTCTTTAGCACTTGTTCTCATGAAGGTCTCATTCAAAGGACGATTGGGAGACTTCCATGAACCTAACGTGCATGGTTTTGGAATGTGGGAGGAAGCCGGATTATGCAGAGAAAACCCACACAAGCGCAAGTAGAGCATGAAAAGTCAAGACAGGAAGCCCACAGCTGAGATCTGACCTCCAAATCTGAACTATGTTATTGCCAAACACGTGTCTATCGTGCTTCCCTATTTCTTTGAAAGAAAAATATTGAATGCACATAACGTATAAACACATTTTTTTTTGCCATCGCTGCTCAGCAATTTCTACGAAAGGTCATCGGTTCTTAAACACTGAAGGCCGACACCTTCACTCAAATGATGTTTCACTGTTGCCGTGCCCAATGTTTGTCCCCATGCTGTGAGTATTGAATAGCTTGACAACGTGGGAGTGCATATGAAAAGCTTCCCCTTTTTGCATCCTAATCCACCTGCAGGCCAAACGGAGTGCTTGAGACATCTTGCCATTCCATGGAACAGAACAACAGAAGAAAAAGAAAAAGAAGAAGAAAACCCCCAAGAACTAAGCTGCACATTGCATGCAAATTATGCAAGCAGGTATCGTCTCCCCCCGCCGCCCCACCCCCATCAGGAAAGTAACCCATTGTCTTCTGTTGGAGCCAATACAAGAGGTGATGGAGTTGACTGAAACTCACAGCGGGATGGAAATGCTTTGCCTAAGCAACTGAGGGCTTAACTGGAAAGTTGAAATGCTGATTCCCAACCTACCCCATCGAAGTGAACAAAAACAAAAGAGACAAAACATTTTAAGTCTGTGATGATGGTCCACAACCTGTATAGCACTCCAGGGATTCCCAAAAGGGGCGGGGATTAGTAGTGCTCTATCTCTTAGTGCTGGGTATTAATTAAGTAATTATGAAAGGCAGACGAGGGATGAAATATGCATGAGCCCCGATTGGGACGTTTGTGATTGTGTAATCTGATTTCTCCTGGCGCAATGACCCTGTCAGACAGGTAGGACACACAAAGCTGATAGAATGAATATTAGGAGCATTAAATTGATTGAAATTAGGGATTGGAGTCTTAATCAAAGTTATGATGATTCAACAACAGATTACCACTTCCCATTGTTTGCGGGATTATATGAAAACTACAGGATCATTTTCCACTACACTTTGTGATTGGGGATTTGCAAAAGGATACAAATACAGGAGGTGTTGAGAAGATTTGGATTTTCTCTCTTCGCGGTTACAGTGGAGCCTTGAGGCCAAGTGGAACTGCGAACAACCAATGGCATCAGATGGAGTTGCTGTACCTGCAAGGCAGGAGTGGAACAGTGTGGCCTTTCAAGTTAAGGTTTCAGATACGTGTGTAGGATTTCTCGGCTCTGATCAAAGCAACGGGATAATGATAATTTCAAATGTTGGTAAAAATTCCTCTCTATTGGGACTAAAACTGGCACTTCATTGGACTTCTGGATGTCAATGAATGACTTTAACACTTAAAAAGTGAGAAACTGCATCTATTACCATGATCTGTGGAAGAATGCCTTCCCTTGGACTATATTTGAACACCATTTTTCTTAAATCGCGAGTGAAAATAGTGACGATGGAGGAATTAGGGTTGGCTGTTGACTGTATCCGCTCAAAGTACGCATTCGCGTCTAAAAGCGGCATAAAAAATCAGGAGGTGAGGATTTACAATGTCAAGGGTTTACAATAATGGAATTCAAATGCAGGGAAACGGGCAGGCAATGCACGAGTGCTCTCAAAAACTTCAGGTTGGATTTAAAACAAACAAAAATCAAACGCGGTACTGGGAGGGATCAAAGACTAAAAACGCGGTACTGGGAGGGATCAAAGACTAAAAAAACGACATATAAAAATGAGACTCAGAGTAACAAACCAAAACTGGGCACAAACTAATTACACAGGAAACAATACATGATCCAGAAAAAAAAATATGAGGGATAGTGGCAGAAACAGAGGCAGTGAACAATGAACCCACAGAGAAAGAAAGAAACCAAGGGACTAAATACAAGCAAATGAACAAGACAATGACAAAATAACAAGACAAACACCTGGACAAGACGCAGGTGGCCGAGGGAGTTGATTGGAGCACACAAGAGACCGGCTTGACAAGCACAGGTAGAGACAAAAACCGTAACAAACAGACACGAACCACAAGAAAAAACACAGATCTATTTCGATGATATAAATGGATTTTGTAAGCTCGTTTTTGGTTAAATTACATCGCTCGTGGCTTTCAAAAAGTGTGCGGGAAGAGGACGTAACGTGGGCATTTGTTTTTGTAAGGTTAAAAGGTTGCTTGTACGGTCGATGGCGGCGCGTTACCGTGGCTGCCTGTCAGTCCATTGAGCACAAACCAGCAAGGCGCCGTGTATGTAGCATTTTAATCAATGACAACATAATGAATTAGCATTTTTTAATATTATATTAAATTAACAATCGAATATATTTTTGGAGTGCTGTTGTGTTGATGTAAGTGTGCAACGCTATGTGATATTCCCATTTTGCTTTTTAGCCGAAAAAAAAATGAACTGTCTTGACTTCACCTATACCCTCTCTTCTCTTGAAGGTCTAGGAGCCTTTTTCTGAAAAATCGCCCAACAGAAGATGAGTCAATAGTAGGGCAGAGGTCAGCAGCCACAAGATACACCGCAAGAACAAGACCTCCTTTCTTCGTACACAAGTACGCAAGATCTGGTCAATAGAGGCTCGAAGCATGAACACAAATGTACACAAAATGTAAATACACACACAAGGCTCCCATTTGCTCTCAATCACCAGCGCGTATCGACCGTGGCGCGTTCTCTTTCCTTTTGTTTATTTGGCTTCTCTTTTTTTCTCTGCGTATCGATTTCTACATTTGGAAGGCTGCGTCACACTATGCTGGTGTATCATATTCTTACTTTGGCCATTTGTGTCCTTCTGCATCCATCCTCTGCTGGTCCTTAATGGCCCCGACTTTAAACTTAACGATCAGTGTAACAACACAGCTTGCAATATGCTTTAATTAAAAGAAAAGGGGCTGTTCATACAAAAGCAATGCGGCCACGTAGACAGTGGCAATATCGGCAAAGGCACAGGCTCTTTATATGTCTCTGTAGGACATACTTCACTGGAGCGCTGCAGAGGGAATCTCCAGTATTTCAACTGGTCCCCAGTGTTGGAGCTGCGCTCACAAGGCAGACATAAAGTAGAGAGATGAGAAAACACACACAC
Organism: Hippocampus mohnikei; assembly: GCA_026261675.1. Taxonomy (NCBI): domain Eukaryota; kingdom Metazoa; phylum Chordata; class Actinopteri; order Syngnathiformes; family Syngnathidae; genus Hippocampus; species Hippocampus mohnikei. The sequence goes on from JAKGUB010000228.1 coordinate 1,742,441, forward strand.
ACATAGATGAAACACTGCAATGCGACCTCCAAAGGGAATGCGGCAGCTCGGGAGCATGTTAACACACAGTTAGTTGTGCACTTGTTCTTTTGTGTCATGTCGTCACCCTTTAGTTGCGACTTTAAAGAGACTGGTTGGAAGGTTGTGAAGTTCTTATCGTCAGATTCGTCACTTTTCTTCACCCCAAAGGAATACTCTTTATAGAAAGTGCTGAACTTTGATTGCATGACAAAGGAGGTCATAGCTCTCACACAGAGAGTGATGTTGTTTTTGAAATAACACGTAGGCGGCGCATGGAGCAGATGTGTCACTAGCATCAGCTGCTCACCTTTTGGACCTCTGCCTCTTCTCGAAAAAAAACGTGCGATGGATGCTCCTTCGGTGAATTTCAGCTTGGTTTTAGTGACACTGCATGGGTCAATGTTGGACTGTTGTCTTTTGGGGTTATTTTGTAATTAATGAGTTGACGCTGGACAGTACCAGCAGCAACAAGTTGGACTGTCTCTGGGCTCTTTTCACATTGGGTGTGTCAAAAATCAAGTCGTATTAATAGCCGTTGGGGTCGCAAAATGGGTATTGCGTCAGCAGATTAACATACAGTATTTTGGAAAGGACAAGAACTATAACTGCCCCTTCTCTAGCCACACGTCAAGTCCGAAAAACCAAACAGTGCAGCTTGGCTTCTGCCTATCAAATGGCATGTCATGGCGTGTGATATGTTTTTTTTGGGGGGCAATACTCGTCGATACTCATTTGAAACAGCATCATACCAACAAGAATGCAAGTGCAGCCAAGGTCCACGGGGGTAACTTGCAATGTGCTAATGATATCATCCAGCGGGTTTAAACAGACGTTTCCAAGCTCATCCGAATGGTGCCAAACAAATGCCATTGATGTTTTTAAAGCATTCCAAAAACATGCATGGCAGGCCGATTGAACACTCTAAATTGTCCCTAGGTGTGAGTGTGAGCGTGGATGGTTGTTCGTCACACACTGTGCCCTGCGATTGGCTGGCAACCGGTTCAGGGTGTCCCCCGCCTACTGCCCGAAGATGGCTGGGATAGGCTCCAGTACCCACCCCGACCCTTGTGAGGATAAAGCGGATCGGAAAATGGATGGATGGATAATATAGCCTGTTCAAACTTACTGTCGGTATCGTTCATTTCCTAGAGGTAAGGTTAGCTATTGATGTCGTCCTTTCCTCAAAAAGGAAAGATTTGAGCTGTTGCTTTTGCATTTTAAATGTGTTCCCGTTTACACAATATATAAGTTTATTTATCAAATGTGAACCAAACCATGACCTCAAATTGTCCTTGCCTGGCAATTTTTACACTATTATTATGACACTATTATATGCAGTACTGGTACATGTTTTTTTTTCCAATATTAAAACCATCCACAACAGCTATTTGGCCCATAATGAAAACGAAAAGGTTTGACACCCCTGTTATGCTCGTGAAATGAAAATAATGAAGTGATCAAGCAGGCATAGCATTTCTTGGTAATGGGCTTTTGGATTCACATTTGTTATTTTCTCTGTCATTCGTTTATATATCCACAGTACCAGTGCACAAAAGTTTTGACACACCTTTGTATGCATAAGAAAATGTGTCCAAACTTTTGACTGGCACTTTGTCAATTGTGAGGAAAGTCGGCATGTATGGTTTATTTTTCTACATCTGGGTACCTGGGAGGAATCAGAATACCGGTACCCATTTTGGTCTTGGGCTAAAACCCTGATTTAGAAAAACAAATCAAGCCTTTTCCCTCTTTTATTGTTTCAGTCTAATTGCAATGATTCATGATTATAAGATTAATACACTACCATACAACATTTTCCCAAATACATTGATTTCACAACTTTATTTTCTTAAGATGTGACTCCAGCGGTCATGACAGTGCACAATAATATTATCTGTTTCCCGTTTACTCCATTTTGTGCCTTTAAAAAAAAAGTTTCAGTTCTTGCTTACTCCTGACCTTAGTCGTCGTTGAATAATTTCTAGTGCCTAATTTGTGGCTCTAGTCTCAACTGACTGCATGATTTGCATGGATTTGTTTTGCAAGCATAACGCTGATTTGCATCCAATGGAAAGTAGAGGCACTTGGAGGGCAGACGAAAAAGACCGCTGATTGTGATTGTGATTACTATTCAAACTCACTGATGACATTGAAGGGTATCATTTGAATTACAATACAAAATAAAAACGACATGACTAACACTGGTATAAACGGTCTTTTTTTTCGCGCTTCCCAACTCAGCCTTACTTTCACCGACTCCTCGCGCATGTTTTCCTCCTTCCCTTTCTCCCCTGGTGCTGTTGGCCTCGGCGACCTGAAATGAGGCGATATTGTGACGATGGGAGACCACGTGAAGACAAACAAAACGCACCCCTACACCTAGGCTAATAAGGTGACCGCTGACTCGCTGCCCCTGTTCTCCATGCCCGCCGTGCAAACGTCCAACCGATTATTCCCATTCTAATTGGCTCTTTAGCCAGCCATCTAGTCAGACTAAACACTTATTAACAGGTGAGAAAATGTAAATAAATACATACAAAGTCCATCCATAAATGTCTTCATACGAATAAAACCTTGCCTGTTGTTAATCAAACGATTCATCCTACAGAAAACATCTTTAGTATTGTGATTTTTGTTGTTGTTGGTTTTCTTTTGCCACATAGCTTTTGTAAAGCTGTTTTATTTGGGTTTTGGTTTTTTTGCAGCTGCTGAGACAGTACTTTGTGTTTTATTACATCGACAAATATACCGCCGCTTTATGAGTTTGGATGCAATTATCATACACTTTCCCAGGGTGAACTCTCCTGTGCCAAATTGAAAATGTATTAAATAGTGACACAAGAGTGTAACAACTCCTCCAAATAGGAAATACTTACATTGCATAACCACTTTATGCGGATATTTTCTCCCCGCTTCTCTTTTGCGGGTTTTTTGGGGAGCCAAATGAGGCTGGTCATATCCTGCAAAGACTGGCACTCAGTTGCTTGGTTGACACACACAAAAAAAAAAGTCAACCGTACATTTTCACATTCATCTGACAGCTGACCGTTACCTTATGAATTTCTTTGTTTATTTTTAGTGGATCGGAGAAAAATCAGAAAGTACGTCTTATCACATTGTCCTGCTGCATCCAGCTCTGTTTTTTTAAGTACGGTAATCTGACTATAAAATGTAAATAATCCAATAACACTAAAATAGCTACCATTCAACAGAATCGGTTTCTGTCTCACTTTGTTGCGATTTTCAAAACTTTTGTTTCCACATGAAACACACACAGCCGAAGTAATACGTTCAAGACATATTTTCTTTAAAATGTCACTGGAATTCCAAATGACGTATCATTCATCTTGTCGGCTTGGCTGTTTTCAAGGTGTTTTGTGTCCCTTGCAGGCAGAAGTGCTATAGTGGCAACACTTGAGTATTATTTCTGTTCAGAGTTCTTGATGTTCCCTCTAGAGCGAGACTGTGATTAATAAAACTGGCCTCCCGGTCCCACTCCAGCCGATCCTCACCTTCTCCCTTTACAACTTTATGCTGCCTTTGGAGCATGTGGTTGCATCCTAGTGTGTGTATGCCTCTGTCTACTATCCTCATTCTTACTCGATTTTTCTTTCAAGCCTCTTGCAGGAGAACAATTGTACTCCCTTTCCTCGTGTGCCCTCTCTAAAGCTAATGGCAAAGCATATATGTGGACTCAGAGCCACTGAGAAATCATAACGGAGGAGGTGCAGGTGAACAGGAGAGATGTTTGATGAAGAGAGGTGAAGCAGAGGATGTAAAAATAAATAAATAAAAGTATGTTTCCACTCGCGGGTGTTTCCCTTTGTCACAAAAACTGGAAGTTATTTGAGTAGAGCGCAGTTGATGGCACATTTCATACCTTTTGTCGTCAATCACACCCATCGAGAAATGAAACCATGATGTTGATCACACAGGCGAAGCACTGACTTACAGTGTCCCAAAGCCCTTCGCAACCATAAAAAAGACTGGACAAGCAGAGCAAATGTGCTGAGCAGACAATACTATGAAGTGTACATAATGCTTCCCTTATGAAAAATCATCACTCAACAATGCTCCGATGCCCCTCATAATAAACAAAATGTGGGTTTATAGTTCATATCAGGGCTAATAGACTGAGACATTACCTGACACAGGTCCACAGAGGGTGCCGCGTACTCCCACAAGCAAATCATATTGGAAACCGGATTCACAGACCGTATATACTGACCATCTTGGCAAACGATTTTCCACTAGTATGGGGTGTGTTAAATGAGGGTTTCCCACCCTTGAGCAAGAGGCAGGGCTAATTATCTTAAATATTAAACATTTTTAATATTCAACAACACCAAACCACAAACTGCAACCATGGCATAAAACAGAAAAAAAATAAAAATAAAAACAGGAAATTACGCGCGCCGCCAGTTGCCCATCCCTGTTCTATGTTCTTCGTCAATCAGTGTTCACTTTAAAGTAACCCGGCGGGTTGATGACGGTCGGGCACTGCTAATCTATAAAACGTCAGGCACATCACTTTTTCGTGATGGGCCTTCAAACATGCATTCAGTCGTAAGCACAATATTCCAATATTACTAGTATTTCATACTAAAAAATAAACAAAAACAAAAAAACAACCAAAAAAAACACGCTCTCCTTCAAAGTGTTGCTTTGTGGGCTTATACTACGTCAGTACTACTGTAGCCCACTCTTTGCCGCAGGTTACGCATGGTGGTTTGTCAGAAGTCCGGATGAAAAGAATACTCAGATGAAAAGTGCATAAGTCGAGGTGCAGAGAAAATGACTTATGCACGAACACGAGCCATATGAAACCAGAATACGCATGCTGATTGATTTCTCATCTTGCGTGTCTCTCACACTTTAAAAATCACTAAGATCTGGTTTGGCTACACACACACACACACACACACACACACACACACACACACACACACACACACACACACACACACACACACACACACACAAAACCCAACAACAAAATCAACAGATAATGAGTTTGGAAAAACAATTTTGAAGGTGAAATAAAAAATCAAATTTGCTTTCACTTACAGCTTCTACCTACACCCACCCCGAGCTCCCACATTGCACGTTCATTGATAAACAGCTCACACTATTAACGATAGCTCAAAAAAATTTATCAAACTGATCAAACGAAACATCATCATCCTTGAAGAAACACGGGAGGCTTTTAAACCAAGTAAAATAAAAGTACATCAATTAATTCTGTCAGACTTTTATAAACAAATGAATAAATAATGTAGGGCATATATTCTGAAGTGAAATGACACATTCATTTCTGGTCTAGAATCTATAATAAACAGAACAGAAAAAGAATGACCACATATGCAGTGTGGTGGTATTCTCCAAAAAAAGATCAATTTAAAGAAATATGTTCAAATAAGTTTAGAAAATTATTCTCAATATTTTATTTAAAATAAGTTAAAGCTTTTCTAAAATGAAGAGAAGTAGAATAGTTCATATATTTTGTCATGTTTTGCATGGTGGTGGAGGAGAGGACCCCAAAAAGCAGGGAGGCAGGAAGGAGCAGGCTGGATTGACCCAAAAAAATTGTTGAACAAAAAATACACACAGGACTACAATGGAAAAAACACCAAGTCAAAGTACTCAAACTCAGTCCTGAAAATCACAAGGAGCCAAAGTAACAAAAAAAACTAAGACAAGAAAAAAAAACATGACAGGGAGCAAACGTATACTCGCAAACACTCACAATGACCCAACAAAGACTGACAGGACTCAGGGAACTAAATACAAGCCAAGTGACGAGACAACGAGAATCACCTGGACAAGACACAAAGGCTTGAGGGAGCTGATTGGTTCAACACAAGGGACACTGATGACGAGAACAGGTGGGGACAAAAAGGGCACATGAGGAAACAAAACCAGACAGAAACATAACAATATTTTAGAGTATATTATAAACATATATTATACATAATATATTCTAGATATTTAATATAAGATATATTTAATTGTATTCAATTTAAAATTGAATAGACAGTATATTCTAAAATAGTCGCTGATGGCGTAGTGGCACACTCGCCTGACCACTCAGTGACGGTATAGATGTGCGCGTGAATGGTTGTTTGTCTTTGTATGTGCACTGCAACTAAATGGCGACCAGTTCAGGGTATACAGTACTGTAGTCTTCTTTCCACCTGGGTTAGGCTCCAGAATCTCCATGCGACCCTGTTCAGGATAAGCAGTGTTGAAAATGGATGGATGGATATACTGCATTCTAACATACTGTATATAAAATAATGGGCATCTTCATTTACTGCTCATCTCCATTATTTTCTTTTATCTTTTTACGTTTTGGGGGAATTTCTCCATTGTGGGACAAATAAAGGTTTTCTTGTCTTATCTTCAGAGTTTTGGTATTCTGTTAGTTATTTAGGATCATATTTTTATCTTTTGCCATTTGAGTCCGCATTAGTCACTTTGAATAATACTGCTCTCCAACAGAGTGCAAAGCCTCTTTCCTTCACAAAGTGGTCCAATGACACACTGTATTAGAATAGTTTCGGACTGGTATTTCTCTCCGGTTCTTGTCCACTTATTTAGCATTGGTGACAATCACGACCTTAGTGGTACTGTGATGTTTACTTACGGCATCTGCGTGAGTCCTATAGGACAGCTCGGTCTCACCATTGTCATTAGAGTGTTGTGATGAATATTAGACTTCCTGTCTGCCATGAATAATATCCAGCAATCACTTGCTGCTGTTTGCAGCGCAGGATTAAAAAAAAAAACAAAAATCATTATTGTCTAAAAAAAGAAAAAATAAGACACGTGTATCCCTTTTGTTTGCAGTGAAAGGACTAAAAAAAAAGAAACTTTTTTTATTTCATTATTATATCAAAAAAATAATAAGACACGTGTATCACAGCGCATGCCTCCACTGCAAGGCAGGGAGTCAGCAGCGTTTCTAGGGCAACAATCACCGTAATTGTCCTAAGTGTGACACATGCAATCTGCTAAAAGCCCTGAAGCCAACGGGCCCAGGTGTGTCCAGGGATTACACGGGTGGAGGACAGGTGAAGTCAATGAAAAGTGACAGGGAGACACACACACTCACACACACTTCCAAAAAAAACACACACACTGACAACTTTATACACTAATACGCAGCCATCGAGAAAAGATACCAACACTAGAACATTCAAAGGTCTAGTTCCACCGTCTTCAAACGCTAGTTTCTTATTTGAATCCAAATGGACATCCTGTTTTATGCTTTTTTTTCCGCGATTTTTCAAAACGCCCAAATGATCAAGAATGACAGCACGTTGCTTCCACTTTTAGCACCCTGATTGAAATGATTCAAGTCAAGAGGGGTGGTCTGATTTCATGCAAATGATCCTCTGCTTGTACTGCAGCTTTTATCAGCATGATGACAAGGACAGAACCTAAGGGGTGCTTACAGGTTGAAGTCCAACGCTACAAAAGTGAGAGCTACCTGCACTGCACATACCCCCATAATGACAGCAGTGGCTGTATTTGAACGTCATCACCAAGACGCCAAACTCGACTTGTCAAATTAGTGTCCCAGATCTGTGGCGCTGGTAACAGCTACAAATTCCGCAGGCCAGTCATGTAGCACTTATTAGAAGCTAATGCTAGCAATTCAGCTCTGCTAACTTTTGGACATTAGCGTTTCATCACTTGAAAGCGGCAGATATTCAGAGTTTAGCTTTGGTTTGGAGAAACTTGATAGTGGAGAAGTGTTAAAATTATTTTTTGTTCATCGTGATGAGCTGGCTTACATTTCATAACTGTATGGGGGCCATAGAAGCAGATAAATACAAACACGCTATCATGTAGCTAAATCATGTAAGTCCAGTATACTGTACTCTATCTACAAGTACAATCACTTCACATCAACCCCTCCCCATGACAGATTTAATTATAAGTGACACATTTTGATACATACAGTATTTGACATCAGAGATTTTTCAGGTGTTCTTATGTTGTGATCAATGTACACTTGCGTGAACATACAGGACAGATTTACCACCACTATCCACTATCCAAAGTGTGTGATAAAACTGAAACTAAGAGGCTGACCTTCAGCTTTCACCACATTTTAAGAAAGAGATACAGGACACCTAATTCATAAGACAGCTTATTGTCTGTGGCAGTATTCACTTGTGAAAAGGTTAAAAGTCTTTGTGGTGTGCCCAAAGCCTGAAGGCTGGTGCCTTTTTTTTTTTTTTTGTCTTATTCACTTCAACCACAATCTATTAAACAAATTCTCCTCTGGGCAGCAAAAAAAAAAAAAAGTAAAATAATTAGTCTCCTGAATAGGTCAACTTAATCATTCCTGAAAATAATATTCAATTATCGCATCTTCTGGAACACCTCTTCTATTTTTAGAGCCCCTCTGCTTTTCAGAGATATGCAGTTTGCAGTCTTTTATGTCAAGCCTACAATACGATGCACTTGAGTGTCTGTAATAGCAAACAGCCCCCTATAATGACCCATTATCCTCTTAATAATTGCTGTTTTCCACATAGCCTTTAAGGTTCTCTACACATTGGTCACTTCCCCCACTAGCTTTGCTCTCCCATTTTGCTTAAAACAATAAGTGCCCTTGACTATTTAAATTAGAAAAGGTATCACCACCAGCCAAGACAGTTACTGTCATGTTAGGTCTTCAGTAGTGGCCCTCCTCACCCTTTATTTCAACGTCTAATGCATTTTTTTGCTCATTTCAAAGGTGGAGGTGAAATTTCTCAGGTTATTCCATGCCAAACTCATCCAAGCACACTTTTAGTGACCTTGCTTTTCCCACGGGAGCATAATCATACTGGAACAGAAAAGGTCATTTCACAAACTTTTTCGACAAAATTGAATTTCCCATATGAGCAATTTCCCAAGTACAGTAAGTTAATTACGGTATTACATCGGTGTTATTATTTTGCAGCCATAGCGTTACCTCTGCGTCCCGCGTCCGAGACGCCTAAGTTTCCCACGGGACGCACAGTTCCAAATAATGTGCATTTCTGGGACGCAAGGAAATTTCTCAGTCAAAACACACAAAAAAAAAAAACTACGGCACATCTTTTTTTCCAGCAACGATCGCAGTTTGACAATCGTCGCCATTGTTGTTTTGATCTTGCGTTAAGTAATCTCGCGAGACGAGATTGGCGAGATCGGCAGACGATTGCCAAGTTGTGGAACGTTAAAACAAGTGTTGTGAACGTTTATTGCGGAGATATCACAGAGGAAGCAGCTAAAGCTGGATAGTTTTTTTTTTGCGATAATAAGTTGACTTTGAGAAAGCCTTGCATCATTGGAAGCAGAGTAAAAAGAGGAGAATTTATGAACTCAAAGACTGAACCATGGGATGAAATAAAAACTTTTTTCTCAGCAAATCTTGTATGCTGGAATTATTATTTTTTTGCAGCATTTGTTTATGAGGAATAAACCAATTATCAATGTATATTGTTTTTGTCTGTGTTATTATCCTATGCAATTGAATAAGTAGACCATTTTCGAAATTTGGGACTCTCTAAATGCATAATGGGACTCATACTTTTCTGATCAGCGAGTCCCTGGGACTCGCAGGGCTCAAACTATAAAATTATCACTGATTTTGCAGATCACCATTACACCGTGAAATTGTTGTTACATTTTGTTGACTACCATTAAACATAAAAAATGAAGATTGATTTTGTGGGTAGGGATCACTTAACACTCCTTCCCAACCTTGGGTATTACAGGTTATTCTGACTGAACAAAAGACTCTTTTGGTATCGCTTCACAAGAATGAAACAGCAATGGCACACATCTCACATGCAAGGCAGATGGCGTAACCAGCTCTGTGGCTTTTTTTTTTTGGCAAAATTGGTTGGATAAAAAGTGAGAGAAAGCTCAACGAGTCCCACACAAAAGCTATGGCAGGTCAGTTATGAGGAATGTCCTTCCAACATTCCTGTTTGTTATTACTTCCGCCCATGGGGTGTCAGTCTGTTGAACAACCGTGGTTTCTTGTGGTGGCAAATTCCCTGAACTTCTCCAATTGGCTCCAAGCACGGCTGTCTAACACAGTGTAGTCAGCGATTTGCAGTTTTTGGACTGTGGACTCAACGCAATTTTTATTTCCCTGCATCAGTGCCAAAGTCGATGAACATGGAAAAGAGCTGTTTTCACTAATGATCAGGATTAAGCCAAAATAAATAATTAAATAGTTAAATGGGTTTTCGCAACGTTTTGGAGAGTGATTGGAACATAAACTCAGGTTTTTTTTCCTCTCTCTTTTTTTGTTTTTGTTGTCCAATTTTGGTCCCATGTTTAAAAATATATTCAGACTAATGTTGCAAAGGTAACAGCCTCTACATTCATTCATTCATCTTCCGAACCGCTTGATCCTCACTAGGGTCGCGGGGGGTGCTGGAGCCTATCCCAGCTGTCCCCGGGCAGTAGGCGGGGGACACCCTGAATCGGTTGCCAGCAGGGCACACAGAGACGAACAACCATCCATGCTCACACTCACACCTAGGGACAATTTACAGTGCTCAATCAGCATACTATGCATGTTTTTGGAATGTGAGAGGAAACCGGAGCACCCGTAGAAAACCCACGCAAGCCCGGGGAGAACATGCAAACTCCACACAGGGAATCCGGAGCTGGAATCGAACCCGGTACCTCTGCACTGTGAAGTCTACGTGCTAACCACTGGACTACCGGGCCGCCCACAGCCTCTACAGTATTGTGGAAATGGTTCAAAACAGTTGGCAATTACACAATTTAACCACAATAATAAAACATAGTCTTAACCTGCATCATTTTCTAAATGTACATATGATGTATCTACTTTGACTTTTCCACTGTTACTGCATTGGGAAGAAAATGCTAGAGCATGTTCATGAACACAAAAATAACCCTGCTACCTAGAAATGTTGCATAACATATACCATGATGTGCAAAAAGCTTGAATGTCAACTTTATTTAGACATTGGTGTCTAAAAATCTTGCATATCTATGTCTGTCCTACAAGATTCAAGTTGGATTTTTAAAGGAATAAATAAAAAAAGCTCACTGTCTTCTTAAAAATATTTGATATAAATTACTCATGAAACTACGTGTACAATCATTCATAACATACAGCCTCCAGGCTGAAATAAATTATTCTCACAATCATGTGCATTTCTATAAATTATTCTCCCTTGTAGTGTGAATTGAATTGCTCTTCCAATTCAATAACCGAGTGGTGTCCACATTAAATACCACGAACTCCCATCATATATGATGGGCACTGAATAACGCCAAGAGAATTGTCAGACACCTCACGGGCAGGCTCATTAATGAAAGGGTGCTCCCTTGTGGCCACCGGGGGTACGTTTGTGATGGAGAGGAGTGGATTGACAGAAAATAAGAAGGAGTCGGATGATTGATCAACGCTGCAGGACCACGAAGTATAGATAGATAGATAGATAGATAGATAGATAGATAGATAGATAGATAGATAGATAGATAGATAGATAGATAGATAGATAGATAGATAGATAGATAGATAGATAGATAGATAGATAGATAGATAGATAGATAGATAGATAGATAGATAGATAGATAGATAGATAGATACATAGGTGAGCCTGGTGAATCCTGAGTGGACCCGGGTTTTCTCTCTTGCTCCTCTGCAATCTATTTTTCCGTCGCTTGCTCTGAACTTCCATTCACTTGTTCAGTCATCAGTGTGATGAAGAGGACGAGGAGGAGGAGGAGGAGGAGGAGGAGGAGGTTGCAACGCGATTGGCTAGGCGGAGGCTGCTAGTCCGGCTTGTGTTGTTCCTTGGGTCTTCTTGTTTACACCTGGAGGACCGGAAACAAGTCCAGAGTGCCTCCAGCAGACTCGGCCGTACAGTCTGCGTTGAACAGGGGCTATCTGGCAGCACCTCGATCTTGTCGGAGCGAGTGTTTTTTTATATTTCTTTTTTTTTTTCATGATTATTTTAACGAATGTTTTTGTTTGTTTTGTTTTGTCTACAACATTTTCTGTTGAGCATCAGTTTACCACTCAGTCGCGGGCAAACTTTTTAGTGACTTTCTTGAAGGTGTCTTTTGTGGCTGTCAGTCAAATCGCACCTGAACACGAAAGCTGCTGGGAATATTTCCATTTTGCATTGATATCGCTTTTTTGGTCCAAGTTATATGCTGGAGGGAAAGCACGCCGTTACGTGTTTATTGCAGCGGTTTAAGCGGATACGTTTACTGTCACTTCATGGTGGGATTGGACTGTGTTTGATATTCTCCTACAACTCTTTTCTGGACGAGAGACACTCGGTGTGGCCAATCCACGCGTGTGCGCACCCTGGGACGCCTCGCAGCAGTCTAAGCGGAAATGATGCTCGCTTTTCGGATGCGGCGTGGACAAGCTTACGGTCCGATTGTGCTTTTGCTCCTGGTCGGGGGTTATGTCGTGTGTGATACCGGTAAGTACCAACATCACATGAGGTCTACAGTACTGTATTTGGCGTCCTTTACTTTTAGACTTGCACGCAATGACGCTTGGAAACGTTTTCACACCGTATCGTGCTGTTATTCCCGGAGTACTGTATTCTAAATTAAATACTGTAACAGAATAATCAGCTCTCCAAGATTTCTTTTGGAGTCCAGTTGGACTTAAAAGCCTTGCACTTTGCACGAACCCGTTGTTTCTTCTACTTAGAGCATAACAACTAACTCACCTTGAGTAAATGGATTAATTGAGGTGCGCTGTAAAAGACAGAGCAACTGTTTTGTTTTTCCTTTTCATTGTTGCCCATTACAATAAATAAATAAATTAATATGAAAAAAAATACTAATATTGGCTGTATGAGTATGTTAAGTAGCTTTTAATTCACTCAGCTGCATCATAAAACATAACATCGTTAGAGCTGCATTATTAGAAGTGAGTGTTGGATTGTTCCACACAGCAGCCAGCTCACATTGGAATGCTTGACTTGGCACAAAGGCCAGGTCACTGCGGGTGAGCTAATGGGACTTGGACACTGAGGTGACAATGACCGTCAGTGCAGTTTAGAAACCTGGTTGTTCCTCCCTTGTTTATGTCATCTTGAAACACAAGACAGATATTTGTGGTTTGGCTTAATATCTGCATAAACACACACACACACACACACACACACACACACACACACACACACACACACACACACACACACACACACACACACACACACACACACACAAAAACCCAATAATGTTTATAGAAGATTTGCTAAATGACCACTGCAGCAAATACAAAAGTTTACTTTTGGCATACATGACACAAATAATAGGACACACTTGTCTCTCTAGTTATTTCCCTGACTGACCTCTTCTTGGAATGCACAGTGCACACATTGTACACACATATGAGTGTATTATTCCCCAAACATGCGGATCAGAAAAGCAGCTTACATTTATTAAAATTGTAGTCTGTTCAGAAATGCTTGCATGTGAAATGTTGATATTAATTATGTGGAGTGTTGCAGTGGGGTCCTGTAAGGGGACAAGTGCTAGTAGGAGGGGACACAGCCTGGCAATAGCTGAGTTTGTGTCTCGGAGAGGATGAGCCATCGATATATTTAGTGAAATGCACGATGGGACACATCTGTGTATATTACTCCTCTGCCTTTCGTGTCTCTCTCTGGCTGGATGGCTCACAGCACTGCAATAAGCTCTCAGTGTTGACATACTCATGAATTACCTGAAGTCTGGAGTAACTTGCGTGGAATCATCATTGCTGACTTGATTAGATTTACTGAGCTGGCAAAAGGGATGTGTGTTTATACAATGTTTGCAACACATCACAAATAAATGTAGAGATGACCCTTTAGAGTGGGGGTGGGAGGAATTATCAGCAGACCCAGTCCGGACTGGGAGGTCAAGATAGAAGTAGAGAAAAGACAAGCGTATCAAAGAAGCAGTTGCGTCTCGAAAATTGGAGTGCGTAACATTCCACACATTCCCTTGAAGGTCTGGATGTACACTGTTGTTAAGTGTAGTAATCTTCATTGTTTTGAACAGCTTCAACCATCTGAACAAGGTGCTAGACATTTTTGAAAATGCTTTAATGTTGTTTGGAATGTGCTTTGGATTAGATGATTGACACATATACATAATTACAAATACAGAAACACCTTCAATATCTACAGTATATATTGGTTTAAATGTAGGATTTACTATACAGTACTGTGTTCTGAAAAAGTTGCTTGAGGTTTCTCCATTTTGACCCTGATCATGTCACTTTTGCTTCAGTGGAAAATAACACCAATGGCATGCGTCCAATGATTTTAAAGTGTCTGTGAAACAGTAGTACAATTGAAGAGCTAGTGGCGCTCACTCTAACAGGTGACACAGGACTTTGGGGGACTAACATAAGAGAAAGATCTCTTTGGGCCAAGCTTGAACCAGAATGGGTTATCAAGCCGGTCCTGTCAGCATGAGAGACATGGGCATGTTGTGTCCTGGAGCAATGCATTAGTTTTATGGCCGTCAGGCGGCAGTGGATGGGATCGCTGGCTAGCCACTGGCCTCTCTGCTGTATTATTCATATGTGCAAAGTGGTCTTTGTTAATATTTAAAAATGTGCTTATGATGCTCACATTGTGGACAGCAAAGGAGCAAGAAGTGGGAGGGCAACAGCTGCTTAGCTATCATCGGCGTAACTGACCCCGGGGGCTACGGGGGTTTGTGAAAGATTTGAGAGTAACAAAAGGCTTTTAAAGACAAGATGAAAAAGTGGCTCTTCTAACAAGTATGCCAATTACACCCAGAGGATGTGAGCATGCCACAAAAGAACTCCAAGGTGGAAGACAATCCATTTCAGGAAGCTGGTCTACTTCCAATATGCTCACATTTGGAACTGATTCATCCCGCAGGAAATTATGAAAATAAAATAAAAAAAATCATCCCTGCAAGGGTCTGTTGCCATCATAAAACTTTTATTAACTGTACAACCAAGGTTTTCATTTTAATTATCTACCACACAAGTGTAAAAAGTAAGATGTTGAAACAAAATAACACAATACCTTTGGTGATAATTGGCTACATATAAAGCAGCCAGCCACTCGGATCGAGTTAATCCTTCTGCACTGTCAGAACTGAGATCCACTAATGACTCATTGGGGGTATCACACAACAAACACAGTGGTGCCTTGAGATACGAGTGCCATGACTTGAGAGTTTTTTGAGATATGAGCAGTGATTGATGATTCAGATCCCCTCGCTAAATGGCAGCAGCATGCATTACAACTTCCAGTCACCATAAATTCACATTGTTTTCCTAGCAAGTGTAGGACGGTATTAGTTGCGGGTGGTATATGTGGCATTTATTGGGTTTGGCAGCTGTCAACAGATCCCAGAAGAACAAGGAAAGACAATAGATTCGGTACAATTGTTTTCTCGTATTTTCAGTTTGCAGGTTATGTGGAGAGCAAATGTTATTATGATGTGGACGTACAGTATAAACCTGTGGCATAATTTTTTTCTTTTGGGGTTGGGGCTGGTTTGCATGTCTAAGCATTTGAATGGGAAAGAATTATTTGATGTAATAGTTTTGAAAATCCAAAAAAGGAGCTAATTGAACCTCAACCATGTTACAGTTTAACATACTGTAGATGTTTTAATTTCCTTTAAAAAAAAAACTTTTCCTAATACCCGTTTTCTAAATTGGATGACCTATAGAGGATTTAAATATGCGAGTTAAAGCGAAGAACAAGACGCCATCCAGCGGAAACGGCAGAACCAGAACATGCAGATGGATAGGGGATGAATAAATGAGAGACACAGAAAGATAGATTGATATCTCAGGGCTTGGCTTTTAAATATCCTTCATGAGAGAAGAAATTTCCAGAGCAGTGCCATTCAAGCATCATTAAACCTCTGGCACCGACTGAAGAATGAGAGTGTGAGGAGGAGATGAAGGTGAAAAAGAGCAGCATTGGAGCTTCCAGAGCATCAGAAGAAACAGAAGTTTAGGCTGTAGAAGGTTCTGATCATTTTTTGGGGGGTGGGTACGGAGCAGAAAGTGAAAAAGACATATCCACAAATCCTCCAGAGAGATGTTTTTATTAAGGCTCTTATCGATGGAGAGAGCTCACGGTATAAGAGTGGACATGTTTAATGCTTTGCCAATATTGTGCATGTAAGGGCGGACCATAAATCTGCCGCAAATAGCAAGGGCTCTGTAGATGGAGCAAAGGAGCGAGGTAAATGGAGTAGGACGCTGACAATGAAGAATTGACAGAAGAGTGAGCTGCAAACGGGCATTTCAGAAAGCTGGACAGACTGGGTGTGAATAATGGTCATTATTCTCTTTCCTGAAACGCTATATAGATCAATTTAGATTGGTAACTACATTGTAATAATCTTCCTTACTTAATTTAAACAAAAATGTTGAGTAATTCATTTGAAAGTATCTTTAATTCATAGCAAATGGTCTATTGTAACTCTGTGCTTTCGTGTAAAACTTTTGTACAATGCTGGAATGTTTCAATTTTATCCAAGAACTCAATTGCATTCATGTTTCGATTGCAGAGATATTTTCAATATGACTCGTTATCTTGGGGAATTAAAAAAAAAAGTTGGATGCAATTCTTGGAAAGCCATTGAGTCGAGAGGAGCTGGGCGGATGAATGGTTCGGGGGAAGTTTTGGTGGCAGATGGGAACTGAGTTGCTGCTGGGCCGGCATGACAGGATCCCCCACCGCCCGTCTATCCTGTCTGTGGGGGGGAGATGGGTGGGGTAGGCGGGGAAATGGGAAGAAAACCTCTGTGGGGTTCCATTGTAATTCAGATGAATAGTAGACTTCGTAGGGCTTTTTATGCCCTTTTGTGTGGGGTGAAGGGGGCGACAGGAGAACACACACATACTCAGAACTCATTCAGAAATGCCCCAAGAGCAATGCTAACCTGTGTGTGTGTGTGTGTGTGTGTGTGTGTGTGTGTGTGTGTGTGTGTGTGTGTGTGTGAGATTCTTGATGATGCGCATTGCATAACCCACTCAAGCACAGGATCTGACCACATCAGCACGCCTTCGCTAAAATATTATGTCCAATATTCTCCATCTGTATAAAATCCAAGTTATGACTTTTGCACATGAAAGCAAGACTCTTTTGAAGAAGTCCAATTTGTACATGGGTGGTTCTCAGAAAGCGTGGTGCAGCTGGATGCACTTTGAGAGTCAATATTTTCTTCCCTTTCCAATCAATTGCCAGATTTCAGTTTTTTCTTTCCTGGTGACAACAAAAGCTGAGTGCGACTATCAAAACTGTTGGCGAACATCTTTGCCAACGTTTCCGACTTTGAAAGAAATCATTTTTACTTAGTTGCTCAGTGCTTCTATGCTCAGGTAGGTAGCAAGTACAGTACACTGATGTGAAACAATGGAGTAGACCGCAACATTGGAGAATCTCCTGCAAACAAAGGGCTGAGAGACCTCTTTTTCGTCAACTGCAGGAAGGTTGGATTTGAAAAATACATTTTTGAACAAGTTAATTTTTGTGCTCTCATGTCCTGGACTCCTGGACTATACTTTTGGAGAACCACGCATGTATTAATTTGGGATACCTGCTGGTGCATTGGAGTGAGTGCAGGAATTTTCATCTGAGATCTCAGCAGTACTCAGAGCATCGTGACCAATAGGATAAGGACTCACTACAGGGGGCCATGCCTGATCCTGAGCAACCCCCTTCTTGGAGATGGACACACACATAGATACACACGCACATACAACCTCTGTGAAATCCATAGATCAGAGGCACTGTCAGAGCTCGATTGGCTGGTCCTGCGGTCCAGCACTCGGCATGTGTCCCCGCCCGAGAAGTTCTTTCAGGCCATGCAGATTTCTCCTTATCTTCTTAGCAGAAGCTTTTTTGTCTTCAAGAAGCAGTTGGAGCCAAGTTCACTCTGAGCTTAGGCCAAAGTCGATCTGTTAATGCTCGTGTTTGCGCCTGTTTGTATGCAAGTGTGTCAGGAGTCTTGGCTTAACCAGAGAGAAACTCTGCTTAAAGCATGTTAATAAGATACCGCAGTAGGATAGCAAATGTGCCGCATTAGAAACGCAGACAGGAATCGCACAAGCATGCTGATGTATTTTTGTTGAACTCCCATCGTTTGAATCCAACACTGAAAGCTACATTCCACTACCTCTACATTAATAAATTGCCTCCACTCATCCCCATTTCCTCTTCCACTTCCTTCCCTCTCACATCAGGCACATTTATAGCTTTAAAGTCCCACATATAACAATCTCTGTCATCCATTTCAGTGTCACACCATCATTTTTTTTTAGCCAGTCAGCTCTCTCTCAGAGTTTGGGAATCGCTCTTTAAAAAAGACCATGAAGAATTCCATTTCTGTGAGTGTTAACGCTTATTAGGGTCCCAGCTTCCCCCAGGGAGCTGCTGAATGTGTCGGGTGTTTGAGTCTCCTTGGGTCGCTAAGGCAGGGATGTTAGGGGAGAGCTTTGTCATGTGTGGAAGTGGATGTGGGTGACACCCCCCTGTGAGATGGGAAGGGGCTACTAACACTGCGAGCGCACACTGAGCAGCCGGTGTGTCCGAAGTAGCGGAATGACACACGGACCTCCCCGGAGTGATGGCCTCACTGAGCATATGAGTGCACATATTCAGCTGAGAGGACACAAATGATCCTCCTCTGTGTGTGCTTGCGTGTGTGTCCGTGTATATGTTTATGTGTGTGTGAGTGTGCGCTCTCGCGTGTGGCAACAGCCTGACTTTTAAATAACTTGTAGTTCCCTCCGTTGCCTCCCCTCCCAGTTAGATTTTTAAATCAAAGTGAATGATACTTAAAGTTTGTGGGTGGGCTTCCCTGATTGACTGCATGTCAACGGTGCGCTGTGGTGATATTTAGTGTGGTGATTGTGGTGGAGTTAAAGCACCGCGTTGCTCCATTGCTCAATGTGCCTGTCAATAATGGAGCATTGATTGGCCACTTATTCAGAGGTCACAAGGCTGCACCTAAATCGCTGAGTTTGTCAAAAGCAATACGTCACCGATGCACATCGTGGGCAAGTTGTGCAGTGCTTCACAAGATCCAGCAGATGGCGCTTGGATGGGGGAAAAAAAAGATGTTTTTCGGAAGAACCAGTGATACGGTTGCTAAATGAATGTGTGTAATAATTTTCTCATTATCTTTATGTCCGTTGGAGTGCTTTTGTTTTTGTTCCTTCATTTCAATGTTGTCAACGCTCTTCCCTGCTGAGGACGATTTGTGTTGCTGTATTTTTTCTGAATTAATCAATTTGATTTTTGCTATTTTTGTACACTTTCTGATTAGGCTGGATGATTAAGTTTAGACCCCAGGTAAGGTATTTATTTTCATATATTAAATGAAAATGTGTATCTGTATGAAAAAAAAATGCTTAGACTTTTTTTTCTTCAAATTTGGAGGAAAGTAAAATACCTTGAATCCTTGAAAGTGCAACTTTAAATACAACTTGGAAGGACAATAAGAAAATAAATTAGCAACAAAGTAAAATAGGAAATTACTTAAATAATGGCAATAACAACAACAACAACTAAAAAAAGACTTGAACCAGCTTTTTCTGCACTTGCCCTCTTGGTCAGTGTGGTGCCGTACATTTATGGAGTACCTCCATACAATGAGGTAAGAAGAACGTTGCAACCCAACTCTAATATAATTCATTTTTCACAGATTGAGAACAATTTGTGCTTTTGAGTATTTGTTAGGTTTCCTGTATGTTTTTGTTTCTACAGCATTTGTGTGTGAAAATGTTTTTTTTATTTTTCGGAATGTCGCTCCCTAACTTAGTTTTAGCATGTCAATGGGATTTTACATTTACTTTAGCATTAGCAATAGCAATGTTTTAAAAATGTGTTGTGTTTAAATCTACAATGTGTGCAATTCTATATGTGTGTGTTTAGTTTTGCAGTAAATCTCCAACAATATGTCATCAAACAGTTTAAAGCGAGCTTCGGGACGGCATAATCACATAGGCTACATGATTGCCACAAGCAATATCGTCTATTCGTTACTTTCACATCGGGAACTTGAAAATGCAATAAGCCACTCTGCACATTTATTGTTTTTCTTCACTTAAGGCCCTGTCACACCTTGACGATTCAGCCAGCGTATGCCGACGTTCAGATTTTCCCTAAAACGCTGGCATACGCTGAATTATCGATTTTTTTTTTCAATTTTGGGCGTATACATAGCGCATTCATAACGGGCTGGACGTATACATAACGTATCAGTAAATTATATAGAACGTTTCGATAACTTATAGATAACTTATTCCAACGAATGCCTAGCGTGTTGCCGGCGTACACAACTTATGCCCAACGATAGTCTAATTTATGCATAGCGTGCAGCAGCGTATTGCCGACGATCACGTGACGTAGTCTATAAAAGGCTGGCGCCGACGTTTCAAGCCCCTGTCACACCTTGACGATTTAGCCAGCGTATGCCGACGTAGGAAAAATTTGGCAAATACGCTGGCGTCGTCGAATAAGTTATGGGTAAGTTTTGTATACGTAACAGCACGCTGAAGCACGTTGGTATACGTCGGCACGTCGAAGCACGTATGTCAGCGTATGGCTATCGTCCGTGATACGCAGGCCATAAGTAATAGGTAAGTTATGCGATCGTTGCACACGCTCAAACACGTTAAGTGTAGGTTACTCATAAGTCCAAATACGCCGAGAATACCTACTAGCTGTTCTCCAACATCCGTGCCTTCGAACTTGGCGCTTGGACATGCTGACCAGGCTGTCACGCACGTAGTTGGCGAAGGCTGCAGTGGCTGTGATGGGCTGAGCCTCTGCGAGACCTTTGATGAGCTCCCCAGACTTTTCTTTGCCATGACGCTGATGTTGTTTGGTTTATTAATGACACAAGTCATAATGGCGTTTGATTGCTGCTTTAATAGCGTGAATAGCAACTCACAGTAACGATGGCAAGCCGCACCTTGCCTCTTGGGTTATACCATTTTAACTAGACCGGGGATAGTCCCCAAACAGATGTTGGTACTGCAATGTCTAGTGCAGTTATGATTTGAAACGTCGAGCGCCAGCCTTTTATAGACTACGCCACGTGATCGCCGGCAATACGCTGCTGCACGCTATGCAGCAGCGTATTGCAGTTCAAAGGCACGGATGTTGGAGAACAGCTAGTAGGTATTCTCGACGTATTTGGACTTATGAGTAACCTACACTTAACGTGTTTGAACGTGTGCAACGATTGCATAACTTACCTATTACTTATGGCTCATGATACGGGACGATAGCCATACGCTGATATACGACGAGAAATTTTAAGCATGCTTAAAATTTCTCGACGACCTCGACGATTTCGACGTATACCAACGTGCTTCAGCGTGCTGTTACGTATACAAAACTTACCCATAACTTATTCTCACGTGACGCCAGCGTATTTGCCAAATTTTTCCTACGTCGGCATACGCTGGCTAAATCGTCAAGGTGTGACAGGGGCTTTATAAAGTTGTAAGATCAAGAGAAGCCAAAATCACAATTAAAGTTAGATGTATTGTCCAGGTCAACTTTCTGTCTCGCAGCAAGTCACCATACAACCTGTGAGCTGGGGGAATTCTGTTTGCCTCTGCTACTTTTCCCCCAGCAAAACTTGTATTTCTCTTGTTAAATCACATGGAGTTTTTGTTGCCTATGTGCTTTGGAAGTTTGTAAAGCACACCTGACAGGAAACAGCATCTGAGAGTTGAGTCTTTAGTAAAGTCTTTTGTGCGTTTCGTCCTTTTTTTACATGGCACACATTTTCTAACTTGGGTCGGAACATCAACGTTTCTTGGAGCAGCAGCAGTGAAAGACAGTAAATAAAAACAAGCTTTGGCCTTCCTTGCCCTTTAATTCCTCCTCCATCATCACTTCCAGCACTTAAATCTTTATACTTCTCCAAGTTTTTTTGAGCTTCTCGAAACACACTCTTCTTTGCTTGCATGTAGGTCTTAATCACAAGCTGACAGGCTGCTCTTGGCTTGATTTTTGTGGGCGTATAAGCGTTCGCAATGAATGCACGCTGAAGGGAAGCCAGCCATATTTCGTAGGAATTACTCCTGTTTTTGCATTAGGTCAGACTAGCGTCACATTCCCAATCTCCATCATGCACATTTTTCCTGCTTTCTCAAGCTTTTCTATTACTGTACATAGGAGACCACTTTGTTTATCCACCTGCTTCATTCCTCCATGCCAGGTGAGCATCGCACATGCTACAAACACCCACCTGAGTAATGACCTAGGGATTGTTTTAAAGTGGGCGCCATGTGTGAACTAGCAGGACAAAGGTCTGTCCTGATGTGGCAGATGTACCTGCATGTAGTTAAGGCTAGATTTGAGTGTACATAAAATGTGTCAGCGTGTGTGTGTGTGTGTGTGTGTGTGTGTGTGTGTGTGTGTGTGTGTGTGTGTGTGTGTGTGTGTGTGTGTGTGTGTGTGTGTGTGTGTGTGTGTGTGTTTCAAGCCTCTTACCTGCTGCTGACCAGATGGGCTCAGCAGCCAACCTCACGCTCACCTCCCTCCGCCACTCTGCTTAGATTAGCTAGTGAGCTGAGCTAAGGCATCCGGGCATTATGGTAGATAAATCAGCAGGTATCACCTTGCCCTATAGCACCCAACCCTGTGCAATGAAACAGAGTCAACCTTTATCTTGATGGGAAATATTATAAATGACTGTTTCTGTGTGTGTGTGTGGGTCCTATGGCTGATTGGGTTGCACCCACAACCAGCCGTTAATGGGGATTATGAAAGCAGATGGACAGCCATGCTGACTGGTGAGGGTTCATTAACTTTGTGTGTTTCTGCTCTGATGGCTGCTTCTGTTGAGAGCCAGTAAGGTGTGTGTTTGTGTGTGTGTGTGTGTGCGTACGTGTATGTGTGACAAATAGAGATTGCACGTATCGCTCATGAAAGTAGTACTCGTGTTTATAAATCAGGGATGAATACAGTCTTATTTCAGCTTGATTGGTTCATCGGAGGCCATTCAGTGGCTATGCCTTTTTTTCATTCTAATGGCATTAAACGGTAGTCACATGAGTTAAAGTTCAGCTCTTTTCGTGCACTTTTAAAGCGGGACGGATTATGTATGGAAGGCCACCGGAAAAGCCTCACTGAAGACCTATCATTGAACATGACGCAATATGTTCGGCAGAGGACCATATCCAGCGCATTTCGGCGCTGTAATGCAGGAGATGAATAGGTATAGTTATAGTGGGTCATTAAACACTGAGCAATACCCGTCTACGGATTCAACCTTCACGCTGCAGCCAACACCAGCACTCCTCTTCCATGACTTAATAAATGCAACATGGATTTGTGCAGGGACAGACATACCTGTGGAGAGCCAGACAGACGGACTGGCAGATTCCTTGGCAGATGGGTCGTTTGTAGCCCTCTCCCTGGAGGCCTTTGTACCTCAGTTAGACAGGCGAACACAGTGTCCTGCCGGGTTGGCAGCAAAGGGATCTGCAGTAAAACCAGAGGGGAAGAAAGATGAAAAGGAATGGAGTGTTTCACCGATAATTTGTTCTCTCTCAGTAAATTGTATCGACACGTAGTTGGCTTCTTTTGTCCCGCTAAAGTTACAGCATCAACAATGATAAGCTATTTCTCCGTCTGGCACAGGAACCTCCTAGAGTCTATAAAGCTTTCTTGGGAGCATTACATTGACAGCGAGACTCCAAGATGTTTTTTTTTCCCTCTAGACTCAGATGCCACACAGGAACTTAGACGTTCGAAGGCTCCAGGATGCTACCACACCCTGCCAATAAAAAGTCCATCATGCAGTACACAACCTCCATTAACCACAAATTGCTATTTTATACTTTGTTTGGTCCAACAACAACAAAAAACCCCCCTCCAGTACACAATGTGTCTGAAAAGTTCGAAGACAGATATCACAGGGATGTATTTCAAATCCATACTTCAAGGTTTCCCCTTCAGAGTCCTTTTCAGGCCTTCCATCTCAAGCACTCCCAGAAAGATTCTTTCAGGATATTCCACAGCTCTGCCGTTATGGCCATATTGATGTGTTCTACATATTCCAAAATGGATCCTCTTCATGGCTTCCTTGATGTTAGGAAAGAGAAAAAAAAAATAATCAAGTCGGGTATTTGGGAGACAGCTCCAGCATGCCAATCTTCTTTGCTAGGAACTGTCCAATGCTCATGCCTTTGTGAGCAGTCACTTTGTCCTTTGTTATTTTGGACTTCTGATGATGAAGTATATTTGATCAATTCAAGTACCATGTTTGCATTTTTGTTCATTTTAAATAAAATTTTCAATTGCACAACTGCCTCATCTTCATGCTTTCCTGAAATTAGGTCCTCATCCATAACTGCCGGAACGTTCTGGTCCTCAACAAACTATATTTTGGTTTAGATATATTTCTTTACGAAATAACACAACTCGTATTCAGTTAAAAATAGCTTTTGAAACGTTTTTTAGGTGACATTATTGAACATTGAATAAGGGGTAGGACTAGAAATAAGGGGTAGGACTAGATAAGTTGTTTACTTCTTCCTACTCCTTTGAGCATACAACTGTGATGATGTGTGTTTTTCTTTTACATACTTTTAAATTTTTCCTTTCATAAATTTTGCTTGACTTTTGTCAATCTGTTACTGTGTGTACTATATATGCTCAATAAACAATAAACAAACAAACAAACAGAAAAGTACAAATTTAGCTGACCTATGGTCCTCAGAAGATATGCTTTGGAGGAGATGTTCATGTTGAACTTAACATGATAGCCTGTGTTTATGCGTGTCATTTTCCATTTACGCTTCATTCGTGTGAATGTGCGTGTATATATGTATGGATAGCTGCAAATGTGCATACAGTTCAGTGAGCTTTTGTGTTTCACATGCTTTCCTTCACAGCATCTCTCGGTATACTTTTTTGCAAGCGATGGTCATTGTTGTGGCGTGTGATCAGAATATCTTTCCATCTTAAAACTCTCAGCAGGGGGCCTTACAGTATTACACATGTTACACACACCCCTGTTACACATCTTGAGGCAAACAGGAAACTAAGAATAATGAAAGACAGTAGAGGGAAGTGAACAAGAGACAGAGGTATATAAAGATCTCACAGTCACTCTCCAGCCTTTTGTCCTTCTATTATCTTTGGCTACCCCTCGTTCAGGAAAAAGGACTGATTGCATGTCTGCGTCTCTTTTCTTTCATCTCTCTCTGTGAAGAGGACAGGAATGAATGTCTTCTGTAGCGTGTAATTACACTGAGACATCCTGGATGAAGGCGCCTGTCTCTCCAAACAAAATAGCAGCCCCCTCTAACCTTCCTAAATGCCTCTTGATGGGGTAAGATCTGAAAAAAAAGACACTTATCCCCGCAGGCTTCTTGTCTTTACCTGCCACTTATGGCAGCCTAACAAGTACGATTGCAAGTTTATTTAGTTCATTAGCAGCGTTGACACTAACATATGCGTGGCTTGGATCCAGCCCTGTGGGAAAGAAATACAAAGCGCCACCATTCATTTTAAGCGTGGACTCATAATTATGACACATTTAAAGGCCAGTGTTCCAGTCTTGCCCACAAGTCATGTGGCCGAGTGATCATGGAAGGGCAGACTTTTATGGGCTTACACCGGTATTGGCTCAACCTCTAATTGCCCCATAGCACATTTGCATTCTGGGAAGGTAATAATGGGGCTCTTTGGAGGCGCTTTAAACGAGAGCGCCATTGCACTCCGACTTAGTTGTGCTCAGAGTTCTGCCGAAGCCTCCAGATGGCTTTTTTTAAGCGGAATATGGCCTTCTTGTGTGCATGATCTTATATGTACTGGCACAAACCTTTGAGAATTGTGAACTTATTAGCAGTGTCGCTGATCTGTGGTCATCCATTTCTGGACTTTGATATTTTAATGTACCTAATTTTGTCCTTGAGTGGGAACTGAAATAAACTGACTTAGCATGACCTGTTTATAGAGTAACAGGCATGTATATGGATGAGAAGTCTCTTTTCCGCTTCTCTTTTGAGACATTTTACGATGATCCTCCAGTGAAGTCAAGCAGCTTGTTGTTAGAGAGCTGGAATTGACCTGAATGTGTTTCACGTCTTTTTTTTTTTTCTCGTGTAAATCCGCCCCTATTCTTTGAGACTTATCTGTTTCTCTGAACTCACCGGGAGATGAAGTGAGCCCAGCTCAAACAGACTTTGGGTCAGACAATGGTGCAGGTTCTTTCTATTACACTTAGCTGATGCTGCTGAATAGACTCTGAATAGACATGAAGTGGTGCGGCCATGCATACTGGACAATAGCTGACTCAGCAGAAAGGCAACCGGTGACCTCAAGGTCTCCTCGGGCCTTGTCCATGCTGATCCGTGAACCCTGACCACACAACTTCAGCGACTACTGAATCAATCAAACCTTGCAAGTTGCAGTTGTGGAATTGTGGTTATACAATATAGCTTGCAGCAGCAGGAATTAGAGGCATAGTTGACACATCTTAATAGTATATTCCGTATTGTGCAATGTTATTGTTGCGGTTCTGGAGCGTCTCCGTCCGATCGTTATCATCATGGAGAAGTTGGAATTTGCTCTTCAAAAAGAAATTGAGGATTTGGCTGATCGGCGCCAGTGAAGGGATACAGCCACGGACTCAAGGCCACCTGGAATTGTTGGCGGCCGTCCCAAAACAAAACAATGCTATCTGGACCTTCCCCTGAAAGTACGCATGGAAGCTAGAGTCCCCACCATCACCCCCTCCTTCTCGGCCATGGACTGATAAGCCGGGACTGTCTCCATGAGCAGACCTTGACGAAGCAGCTGCGGCCTGCCCTTATCATCAACGCCTTCATCGTCCCTTTGTTTTTTCCCCGTGATGTGACCTGATCTGCTGTGCGCTGAATGGACTGGCAGCACGCTGGTCGGGTCGCGTCGCGTTCCCCCCCACCCATCCACCCACCCCCTCACCACATGTTATGTCTTGTGACTTGTTGTAACTGTCATATGCTTTGATGTGCAGGGTATTTTTTTCTCCTAGACTTAAATTATCCTCAGAAGAGGGTAGTTCGAGCATGGTTTTTTTTCCCTCTCCTTCCCTAGTGTTTACTTTCTCAACTAAGATCTCGGGGCGCTGTATATACGGCGAGTACCGACAGGCCCTTCGCACTGTATCCCATGTTCGTCATTGTTTTTCATGTTTCTTGTGCAGAGCGTGCCTGTTAAGTCCAAATTACCCCATGGGGATAAATAAAGTTTCCTGAATCTGAATCTGAATCTGAAAAAAAAAAGCTTAAGCCACATTTACATTTTAACAATACTGAATAAAGACCACATATCACAACAGTGTTTTTTATTTATGACAAAGGGCAAAAAAAATGTGTTGCTTTGAATGTGTGTGTGTGTGTGTGTGTGTGTGTGTGTGTGTGTGTGTTTACTCATTTATTCTGTTAGTTAGCAGGCAATTTACTTGTTAATGGGACATTAACAGATGCATGGTGAATGCAGCGTTGATTCTTGGGGTGGACAGTTACACTGATGTCAGAGTAAGAATGTGTCCTAGCTGCTGTTTTAGTCAAAAATTGATATCACATATTAAGACCACTTTCATTGTTAATCCCCGGAATTGTAAAATGGTATCATATTTGCCATCAGATTTTACGAATTGATATTTTTTGTTACAGTGTCTTTTTTTGTGTGTGTTTGGCACTGAGATATCGTGTACCACTTTTTAACCTCTCTTCTCGGCTGGGTAATGCACTGCCATGGTACGGTAGCTAAAGCGTGGAGCGAGACGCAGCAGCTTCCTTGATTGACCAGTCAATATTTTTTAGTCTAAATTGGATGTTATGGATGTCTAGTCTTAATTCCACCCCTGATTATACTTATTGAATACATTAGTTTGTAGTAACATTTGTAGTATGCATTTTTGTTTTGCTTGATGAATAGGCTAAAATGAATTTCAATAAAGGGCTCTTTTCAACAATATTAATGTCTACTAGAACACTCTGTGGTTTCCTGCCTGGTCAGAAATCGATTGTACAATCAGCACCACCATCACACTAATAATCAAACACAAATGCCACAATATAGAGTATGCATACACACATACGTAGTGGAGCTCTCCTCTGTATTTGGAGTGGCAACCCCCACATTCCTATTTGTGTTTATTCTGGGGGATTATTCTGACCTAATCTCTTTAGAGCATAATTCAGATTAGATTTTGTGTTGTTGTTATTATTATTATTGCAATGTCCACTCTCTAAAGTCCTGCTGGGAAATCCTGGCTGCCTTAGTGCTCCTGTGTTTTGAAAATTGATTAAAACCGCTGACCAATGCCCTAGATAGCGCAGGCTTTGAAGCGTGGATGGAAAAAAAAATACAAGCAAACGCTACTGGGACTGTATTTTTTTTTTCCAAAACGTGTACTTATGGAATTGTGGCAGATGCTCGGCGCAGTAGCAGCCATTGTGTAAATCTCGCTTGCTCCTCATGTATTTCTTCCTTGTTGATTGAACGTCAGAAATGTAGTCAGGAATGTTCAACAGTATGCTGAAATATAAGATAGACCGCAATCGACCAGCGATCCAGAGACTTATTTCTTATTGAAAAGTTGAAACCTGACGCGCCAAATTGAATTTTTTTTTTCACATCTCAAAAGAGCTGACAGAAACTCTTTTGAAAAGAGCAGGAAGGTAGTTACAAACCTTCATGAGCATTCTGCCCATGATATTCATTAGAAGCCAATCAGATCAACATGGATGAGCAAAATACAAAGGATTATCTCAATAGGGGGCCACTGGTTCCTAGTGAAACCAACCCTCTGTTTTTTTTCTTTGCTCTTCTTTTAATGAAGTTATTTGATACAGTTTTGATGAAACAGTTGCTATGACAGCATCCACTCCATAGGGTATATTTTCAAGAGCACATTTAAACCTCATCTGTTTTTACTTCTGTCTATATGATCTCAAAAGTACCTCCGTTTTGCCAATGTGGAACGACGGAGGGCCAGGTGAGAGGGGAATTAAAATAGTCTGTTTTGAAAGGTCAATATATTTGGAAGCAATGAACTCCCTTCATTTCCCTTTCCAAATAGAAAACATACTCAAATTCCCTTATCACCAGAGACATGTGACCATCACTTTACATCCTTCTAGCGCTCCCCTTTACTTGCTTGTTTTTCTCAATTAAGATGAATTATAGAACTGCACGGGGGGACAGGGACAAGGAGAGCTTATTGTGATATTACCCTGAGGCGTTCAGTCTATGAGTTGGTGAGAGAAACAGAGTGCGCTGTGGATATTTTGGTCTCAGTGCTTCACACCCCCTGGATTCTTAATGGACCACATGATATGCAACTTTAGCCAGGGCCTGTGCAAGTGGGAGGGAAGATGGAAAGTGGAGGAGCAGGCAAAGATTGGAATTATTGCTCATATGTGGTCATGGAGGAGATAAAGGGAGTTAGATGGGGGAGATGTCTTCCTGTGTTTGTGCTACCTGTTGGGGACTTAAAGGTAGAGCATGCTGCAGTGTACTTTTCATTACTTTGTACTCCTCTTGAGGCCCAGGTGTGTGTGTGTGTTTGTGTTTGCGTGTGTGTGTGTGCGCGCCTTTTGCTCCCCTCTTCATCACGACCTCATGTACTTGCTATAGCTTCTCCTCTTCTCTCCATTTGCCAGTTTTCCTGTCCCGTTTTCCTTTCTTTTTATCTGCCCCACTGATTGTGTTCATTGTCTCCGCTGCCGTTAAAGTGATTGGAGACTGCAATACGTAATGCATAATAATGTCCCAGTCATTTCATTCCACACCGAATAATATTTAATGAGGAGAAATCGCAGAAGCAACTACTCAACGCTCTTTGCTTGATAAATAACTTGGGGTGGTTTTAGTTTGTTGTTGTTTTACGCAAAAAAAATATATATACTTTTATGGCACCCCCATGTGCAAATCAGAGTTCAAGAGTCACAGACAGCTTAAGTCTTGTCACAGGCCTCAAGACCTCCCGGTCAATGCTTGTCTGTACTTGCTTCATTATTGTGCTGGGAGCAGAACCGTGAAAGGCGTTATCATATTGAACAGTGAAACGTTGCAGTGTTAACACGGCATAGCGACCCCTGACCCACAGATGTGCTCCAGGTAACACCCTTTTGCAATTATTTTTCTGTATTATGAGAGCGCCGGCGCAAAGCATACACAGACATTGTTCTTTGTTTGCAATTATGTACATGCATACACTTGTTTGGACCAGAGTCATTTCAAGGTGAACATACTCAAAGAATGAATCTCATCATTGTAAAATGATGAAATAGATAATTGATGACTCCCTGAGAATGATTGCACCAATAAGGAAAAGACCAATTTAAACACACTCCATTTCATAACACAGTTTGACCTCAGATTTGGAAACCATGTTCCTCATTAAAAGTCACTGGAATATAAATAATCTGTTCCAGGGTCAAAATGTCAGCATCATAAATCCCATCGATGCAATGCACTAAAACAGTCAAAGATGCCGCCATTTGAATTGTTGGTGTTTAGCATATACTGTACATAACTTTATACGGGCTCGGCGATTGACTGGCAACCAGTCCAGCATGTACAGTGTCTCTTGCCCAAAGTCAATTGGGCTACGCTCCAGCTCAACTGTGACCCTGTTGAGGACAAGCGGCATAGAAATTGGATGGATTCATGAATCGTAATGGGTTATTTAGCTTCTGTCCACCTCTCAACAAATGGCTGTAACTTAAGTCACTTTGACTGCATTCCTTTTTGTTTGCTTCCCATAATCCGTTTTGCAGTTTCCCAACTCATATAGTTTGACAAATAGCATTTCATTTCAATGTTTATCGCCGCTTGTCCGCAAACGAGAAACGTTTGTAGGATTTTAATGGGTTGCAATTATGATTAACGTTGGAATGTAGGATTTTCATGTAACGTCTCGATAAATGACAAAAGTTAACGTGTGTCTCCTAACCAACCATGGCTGTTTTTAGACAGTATAATCTTCAGACTGGCTCAGAAATCCAACATAGAATAACATTTAATCAGGGCAAATCAGATCCCATATGCTGTGTGGTAATGCTCTCCGCGTGTATATTTAGCCCAGTCGTCTCACTCCCGACCTGTCATACCTTTTATCCATCAGACTTTATTAGTCATCCGAGCAATAGATTAAGCAGCTGCTACCAGCTTCTTGACTGGCTTCCACCATACTAGATTTAACGAAAAACTGTGCAATGTTATTTGTTACTCCAGCCCAGATTTGTGTTTGCAAGCCTACTTTAGTGAGCCCATTTATCTACTCTCTCAGCAGAACCCTTTCTTTTGCTTTTCATCTTTAAGTAATCAATAGTGCTTCTATGAAAGAAGGTTGTCTTGCCTCCCGTGGCTCCTCTGGCTCATGTTCCCTTTTTTGCTCCCTGTCTTTATCAATTTCTGTCTCACTCCCTCATTCTTTTCCACTTGTCGCTTGTACTCTCGCTTTATCTTTGTCTCTTCCCTCTCTCTGTACCTATCATTTTTTTTACCTTTCCTGTCTTCCTCTCTCACTACCCTTTTGATGAATGACTTTACCCATCTGGACCAAGCCCTGCATGGCCGTTACGCTATTAGGCGATGTGCGCCAATGATTAAAAATAGATCAAAATACTGAGTGAGAAATTAGTCAAGACGTTCTCCCTCTTGAATCTCCTCCTGTCCTCCTCCTCATACACAAAACTGTATTGGCTGATATTCAATGACAAGTACAGCACCATGCATGGTGAGCAAGTACCACTACCAAAGTCCATTTGTCTTGCAAACACAAATTTAAGAGTCTATTATACGCACATTATCAATCCATTTTCCAAATCAGCTTGTCTTCACTAAAGGTACAGGTAACTGGAACAGATCCCAGCTGAGAGGCAGCGTACACTCTGGACTGGTCATAAGCGAGTCGCAGGATACAACATCAAATTTACTGTCAATTGTTTAATCACAGCCCTTGTTAACAGACTTCGAGAGATTTCCAAGAGACTGGTGCAGCATTCCATACTTCGTACAACACAAAGACGGATTTGCTTGATGGCACAAAGGGCAGCCTTGGTACAGTCCAACTGTCACGATGCGAGGTGGTGGACCCCAAAAAGCAGGCAAGAGGGAGGAGCAGGGTGTACTTGAAAGATTGTATTGATAAAACACAGAAAACAAAATCCAAAACAAACAAAGTCCAAAGTATAAAACAAAAAACATGACCGAAGCTAAAACATAACAGTAACCGAAACATGACTGAAACAAACATGACAGCACCCAACAAACAGCAACAATCACCCGACCCTGAGTGGTTGTGCCGGGAGTCCCTTTATACTACCGGTACTAATCACATAACGACCAACAGGTGTGCAGCTGCAGGGAGAACCCTACAGTGCCACCTGTTGGTCACAAACAGAATCATGACACCAACCTTTACTGCCAGCAAGGCAAACCAAAACTCTGACATTAGTGGTACATGGCCCAAACAGCCCGTATCAAGGAATTCGGTACCCCATAATCCTGAAGTACCACTCACAGAACTCCCCTGGGTGACATGGTGGAATGCCTTTCCACAAAACACATGTAGACTGGTTGGGCAAACTCTCATTCACCCTCAAGAACCTTGTCGAGGGTGTAGAACTGTTCCACTGTTCCACTCAACTCAATTGTATTTCCGCAGCAGTTTCGAACAACCACCGCCATACACAAAGTGCTTCACATGGAGCAAAAGTAATTCATACACAAACAAACAATGAATTAATAACAAAGGCAAGTCAAAAGCCAAAGAATAAAAATGAACTTTAAGAGGAGTTGGGTAGTGAGGGGGGCTTGCCGAATGTTTGGTGGGAGGTTATTCCAAAGAGAGGGACCAGCACCGGAAAAGGCTCGATCTTCTCTGAGCCTCCATTTGCACCTCTAATAATGTTTGTTCTGCAGACCTGAGGTGCGTAGTGGCGGAGTAGCTCAGAGAGGTAAGGTGGGACGAGGCCATTTAAAGATTTGAAAACAAATAATCAGAAAAGGTGAAAGGATGCCAGAGTTCCACAGCTGGGACAAAGAAAAACACACTGCCCTTCCTGGGTATTTTGTTCACTGGTAGTGGATGGAAATAATATGAAAACGACTGATTGAAAATATGTGTTTTGAGTTACGAAGGTCACAGAAGTAATTAAACTCATATGTCAAGGTGCAACTGTATCTGGAGCCTCAAAACCTGACACTGGGTTGCCGTTTTTCTGTTGCAGCACTTCGGCGGATGTTCGGTGCTCAATTGCTTGCCGTGCGTGTGATAGTCACCAACTGTGATTTTTTTCACAATGGTCCACGACAGTCGCATTCGACTCTGTGGAAAAACACATTGCACTCTTTGCTCTCGAAAAACGCAATAGAAGTCATTTAAGTGCATGAACTCAAGCAAGTAGTCAGCTGTAGCAGTTAAACATTGTCATGCAATGCACGGCTAACTCACGAATTAGATAGCTTCAGCTTGAAAATTAGTGCAAAGAAAGATGTTTCCACAGTAGCTTTTAAATTCTCTTAAATCCACCAAAATCGTGTTATTCGACCTGCGCAACATTTTCGACCTGTTCTGTTGTTCTCAAGAATAGTCTACTTTCTGTCACCAAATTGCAGGTAGTGCCAGGGACGTTTAATAGAAAACACCCTCGGTCCATGGAGTCGTGCAGTCTGCCAAAGTCCCAAAGGAAAATCAAAATGAGCCAGTTTTTATGCCAAGCACAAATGTGCCCATGAAAATTGAGCCCTTCGTGTTTAACCGTCTCGTCTGCAGGGTCATAGATAAATATGGACGTGTGCGCATACATGCAGATACCTGAATATGTTTTAAACTTGACTACAAGTGTCTTGTCGTTTCAATAATTTATCTATTTTATGACCTCATTATAAAAAGTACCTTGGCGACAGGATTTTTTTTTTCGCAAGGACAATTTTTGTTTGATAAGTATTCATCTGACACTTTTTTGGTCGTATAATTACCTTTGGAAAAAGAAAAGTGTTTTTCTCTGGTCCCATTGTATAACTGCTCAAGTGGAAAGTTGGGTATGAGTGTGTGTGTGACCGTCCGTAAGTGGGGATCGCCTGCGGACCTCTTCACTGGGTGCTGTCTCATGTTGAGCGCTGTGCTTGAGAGGCTTGTTGAGGTAAAGCTTCTGTCAGTGCCTGGCCTGAGGGTGTGTACTTATGAAAGGCCTCTTCATCATCCTAATGGCTTACACAAACCTCTTCGCCAGCATTGAGAACGGGGCAAGCAGAGAGGCAGCGAGTCCACACGCACCAATACCTAAAAAAACCCACTATTTAAAAAAAGGGCTGTGTAAACAAATCAAAACGATGCTGTTGGGAGTCACTGGCCTTTTGACCCTGGGCTGCCTGTAGTTTGTGAGCGGCTTGGTGGATCAAAACCATTCAAATAAATTACTTTTGCAGATTACTAGAGTCCACCAATGTATGATGAATGGGAAGTGTGTAATATGCCGCCCAGTACGGACCTTGCAAGTCGTGATATTCACACACAGAGCTGATGAAAATAACGTTGACATGTGTATACGCTTCTTGACTGTGTGCATGCAACAAATGGATTAACCAAGCATTGTAAATCCAGTGGAAATAAAAATATATTTATAGGCACTGTTGCTCAAATGCCAGGTTTTGTAATAGAAAGACGAATCATGAGGTGAATCATGATTTTACATTATTCATCAGCTCAATTGAAAAAAATGAAATGTTTTCAAGAGGGGAACTAAGACGACTGTAACCAGCGTTGGGCAAGGTAGTCCCACAATGTAATACATTTCAGATTTTTAGTCACTTACATTTGAGTGGAATACGTTCCTTTACAACCGGGGTGTCCAACTCCGGTCCTCAAGGAACCCAAGCCATCATATTTTATCTCATCTCAAATGTGCTGGATAGGGGCCCTCGAGGACCGGTGTTGGACAATCCTGCTTTACAATATTACCATCTGAGTGGTGTAATAAGTTACTTAAGTTTAAGTTACTTTAAAGTAAGTAACTTTTTAAAAAACAAATCAGGGATTCATTGCTTTAATAATGATTTTGACATTTTAAAAAGGAAAATGCAAAATTGGCAACCATATCTTGTAAAGTCAAGAAAAAAAAATGGCAAAAACACAGCACAAATGTTTATTATACAGTTTAAGACAAGAATCTATACCTTCACAGTATCTTTATGTGTGTTAGATTACTTTTGCTCCCAAGAGCATACTGTATGTTTTTTTAATAAAATGTTTAGCCACGCAGTTATAACAATACATGCAGTGAATTTCATCATGTTAAAAAGTCTAAATTATCCCAAGTGCATTTAGAGGTTGCCATTGTAGTCACAGTCACAGTGCTTTTTTTTTTTCCGTAGGAAACATTTAATTGTCTTGACCTAGAAGTTGGTAGAGTGACATCATTGAAGATGCACCGGTGGAGCATTTTAATAAGATAAGATAAGAAAACCTTTATTAGTCTCACAATGGAGAAATTCCCAATTCACAGCAGCAAAGTTATGAAAGGAAGAAGGAGAACAAAAAAATATAGGAGTAATGCAGTATGTTGTGAATTTTCTCAATGCCGCTGTCTTCTAAGTGATACACGCATACGCTTTTCACATTCACGCGATCGTATTTAATTTACGTAGCTGTCTTCATCAGGGTTCTCCATTGCCATCATTCCAGTCAGTCCCACCATAGCTGCCCCAATTATGGGATTCGACCTCTTTTAAGTACCCCTCTTGTCTAGAGGTCAAGGGCACGTTCTTTGGCTGCAGGGCAGAACAGCAAAGAACAAAACAGTCAGGAGCCAAAACCTCATGAATGATTGACACATGAATGCTGACTCATCACACTTGGGAAAAGAACTAATGTCTTTAAAGTGAAACATAAACATATTTTACGTATGGAAAGAATGCATGGCTCATTTTTCAAAAGGTTACCTGCTGCTTTTTATGCAACAAATGTTTATTAGTTCCTCCGTGCTATATGACAGTTTCATATGTGAAAACAGGATTAATAGGATTTCCCCCACAACCCACCAGCTAAACACATCTTCACTGAGGCTTTGGGTAATATGTCTTGGGATTTCTCCGATGCAATGGGACGGAATGAAGGAGCAGAGTGACGCAAATGCTACAATGTTTATGTCGTTTGTTATTCCTCACTTCGCACGTCCAGGTGCTGCCATTCGATCGCTCGGCCTCGGGCTTCACGCATATCGCCTATAAGTGGCTCTCCGTAGAATTCGTACGCATGTGCGTGTCGTGAGGGTTGTCACACTTGCATTGCTCGTCGATCCACTGTCAATCCGGCTCATCTGTTCATTAGCATGACAGAGAAGCTCTCCTGCCAAAGCAGTTAGTCACAAGAATCAGGCCCTGTCACAACACATTACAGCAGCAAGCTTCTCCAAAAGAACCAGATACTGTGGCAACCAGAGCACACACGCGCTCACTCGGAATTATCAAGAGTTGCACTTGAACTGCACCCGGGGAGTATTTCTGTGTCTCTCTCCATTTCTTCTCTCCCTTGTTCTTTCCATCAGCATCCCTCTTTCCTGGCGCAGCTACCCATTTACACCCTTGGCTCCCTCCTACCGGCTGCCAGCTTCCTTGTACTTGCCCATCTATCGCTCCCATTTTCTTGTCCTTTTGCTCAAGTTCTTTCCTCGACTACCTTACCTCTATTTCTGGCTTCCTTACTCTTTGCTCACCGTCTTCATAAAGCTCTCAGAAATGGAGACCTTTTATTTTTAATCCGTCTGTCTTCTCCCGCGATGAATCAGCGTCTCTTACCAAGGCCGCGACATTTTCCTCTCTCTTCATTATCACCTGATGGGAGTGTCTGATTTCATTTGTACTGAGCCAGTCGACTCCCTGTCTCTTGGGCACGCAGAGTTGTCAAATCAAATAATGGAAAACACACATGTTGTGACGCCTTCCGTCAAACCTTTTCACATTCATGGTCGTTTGCATCTTGCTGTAGCCACACCTTTGCAAACTCTGCGACATTTCTCTTCCCTTTTTTCTAGCCTCTCTGTAGCCTGCTCTCGGTAAAGCTGGGAATGCACTGACTGTCGTGCGGTGTACCAGCGGACACAAGGACCAATTGTAAGTTCCAACCCAAGTTGGATGAAGATGTAACTTATCAGAAATGTGTCCAAAAATCATTTCATTAGGAATTTCATTTCACAAAGTTCAATTGAGTTACTAAAAATTGAATCCGTTCGACCTTCACTGCACCTGGGAAAAGTGGATGAACGATATTTCGAAAATTAAGAGTTTTATACACACGTGTCTCTTTTCTTGAGATTTCTTAGTGAATCAAGCAAAATAGATTGCTTTACACTGTCAGCAAACAGGTGAAAAGTTTTGTGTTTGATCTGTTTGAGAGTCAGGAAATAGTCTGAACCACACATTACCAAACTTTACAAATGTGAAGTAGTTGGTTCTTATAGTGTGAACACTTTGGCTGACGGGAACGTAGGCGTTCCATTTAAAAAAGGTAGGAACAAGGTTCCAGTTAACAAAGCTCAGTTGTTAGCTCAGAATGGTCTACGGTGTCTTTTTGGAAAATAATTAAAAGACAGGGTGAACTAAGACGCTGATTACGGTAGTTTTTTTTGAAAGGGTGGGGGTGGGGTAATGTTTGACTAAGTAGATGCAATTCTGAGAAGCGTACAAACCGTGTCTTTGTTGTGTCACACAGGCTTGGTATCAGAGGATAAATAAAAGAAGAGCAGGACCTCTAACCGTTGGTTGTTTGCAACAATTTTGGGTGTCAAAGTGAGGAATGTGTAATTTACCAGTCTGCGTGTCTCCAGTCTGACTGGAATCCCCGACAGGGGTCAACAGACTGGTTTTGACAAGGTCTATAAAGTGTGAAGTCATGTGCACAAGTCCGCCTCTCCTTTGTGCGAGGACCGCTGAGAGACGCCAAAGTGGCGTTAGAAAGAGTCCAGATTTACCTGGAAGGCAAAAACTGTCAGCAAGGGGCGGTTACGAGGACCACTTAGCTTTTGTCAAAACACAAACACACCAATAAACAAAGCAAGTCTGATGCATTCAGTGCTACTAGGTGTGTTTATGGGCTTTCATAGATCAATATCAATTGCATAATCTCGTGTTAAATTCAAGATGTTTGTGTTAGTAGATAAGGAAAAGTTCAGGTGGTGTTTTGGGGGATTTTGTGAGGCGGGTGACTTCACTACAAAGTCTGTGATGAGTATAGAGGGACATTGGGTGGTTGGGGGGGTTGCGTTGTTTTTTTTTTTTTTTGGGTCGAGGGGTGGGTGTAGAGTGTGTGTAATTACAGGGGCCCAGAGAGGAGAAGCCTATAATCAGCTTGCCCTCAGGAAAGAATGCAGCTCATCTTCTCACATAATTACTCCCATTAAAATGGCCCTAACTTCCAGTGTACTGCTCACCTTTTCACATTGTGCAAACACACACACACACACACACACACACACACACACACACACACACACACACCTATCTACTGGACAAACACAAACACATAGTCCCCAACTATAACTCCTGCAAGGTAAGCAGGCAAAGCAAAAAAACAAAAAAAAAGCATGTGGGCTATCGTGAATGTCTGCAAAGACTGCAGGCATCTAGAGGACTGAGCACCAAGTGAATTCCAACCATGGCAACCAGCCACGCTGGGTACATCTGCATAACGCTCATCAGGCAGCTGCATAGCGGTGGGGCGGGCAGGCAGTGGCGCCTTATACAAAACACTTACTGTACTGTTGTGACTACACGCGCGCTAGCCGGTAAAGTAGTAGGTTGACCTCCAAGTGCAACATTGCTCTATAATTTCGAGATGATAATAGGAAAACGACATCGTCTCACCCAGAGTGCCTCCTCGTCCTCCCTCTGTCCCTGCCTCTCCCTCTGCACCTTTGATCGTGATTGATTGTGCTACTTGCCTTGTCCCGTGTTCCCATGCCGCAGGAGCTCTCTGGGGCACACACACAAACGGCAAAAGGCCATTTTTTGATGGGCTGTGATTAATGAGCTCAGCGGGGGTGGCGCCCTCTAGCTGCGACAGAATATATTTCCAACCAAAACGGTGCCCACCCCCTGCCTGTGTCCAGTCCAATCTACGGCACTGCTAACACCAGTGGGTTGGCTGCTACAACACAACCACAAATCCTCTTAGCGCTCCCAATCTTGCAGTCACACTTACCCACACATTTAAAAAACACACTCACACAGTCTCTCTTTGAGTAGGCTGTCCCTTGTGTTGCACACAGGGATAAATATAAACCAGCCAGTACAGTATATGAAATCAATTCTCATCGCAGTGGCACTACGAATTATGGTCTCTATTCACATGCAAGAGTCATACCGGTAACCCTCCATCAGTTCTGAACTTAGGCCAAAATATATATTTTTTCAATTTGGATGTTTGTCTAACATCGATGTTGGTTGTTGAGCCAGGAGAATAATGGAATCCGTTGCACATGGGTTAGTGTGGGATTTAGTATCCATCTACCTTCCTCATGCCAATAAATTTGTCACGTTGCGTGGTGGTGGCGGACCCCAATAAGCAGGCACAAGAGAGGAGCAGGTTGTACTTGATGAATTGTATTAAAACAGAGAAAAAATTAAATCCTGAACAAACAAAGTCCTGAAAACAAAAATAATCCAAAGTGGCAAACAAAACCTATGACTTAAGCAAAACGCTATCAATAACATAAAATATGACCAAAAACATGACAAACATACATGGCAGCAACAAACAACCATGACAGTAGCCAACAGCCACAAACAAACAATGACCCGACAATGAGTGCTCAGGCTGGGTCCTTTTAAAGCACTAATTACATAATGACCAACAGGTGTGCAGCTGCAGGGAAAAGCCCCACAGTGCCACCTGTTGGTCACAAACCGAAACATGACAAAATTAGAGATACTTTATTTTAGCGTACATGCCAGAAGGGGGCAGCGCGTGGTGTAGTTTTGTGACTATTGTCCTATTGCTAATTACGTAATCATTAGCCAAACTATTCGTTTAAGCAAATTTGTCAAAATTCTTCCATTTGATTGTGATTAATTCAGACTGGACTATCTAACAGGATTTTTTTTTTTATAATTCATCATATTGCTTTTGAAAATTGAATGGTGCTTTTATAATCATTATGATCGCTTGAGTGTCATATAATAGAAGCATAAGATATAAAAACTTTAATAAGACAACAAATTCAGTCAATGTACATTTACTGAAGGTGGTTTATTATTTGAATTTGTCAAAATACATTTGTGGGAAAAGCTTGACCTATCAAAGCTTCATGTATATATTAATGGTTACAATTTACAATACAGGCGGCCCGGTAGTCCAGTGGTTAGCACGTCGGCTTCACAGTGCAGGGGTACCGAGTTCGGTTCCAGCTCTGGCCTCCCTGTGTGGAGTTTGCATGTTCTCCCCGGGCCTGCGTGGGTTTTCTCCGGGTGCTCCGGTTTCCTCCCACATTCCCAAAAAACATGCATGGCAGGCTGATTGAACACTCTAAATTGTCCCTAGGTGAGTGTGAGCATGGATGGTTGTTCGTCTCTGTGTGCCCTGCGATTGGCTGGCAACTGATTCAGGGTGTCCCCCGCCTACTGCCCGGAGACAGCTGGGATAGGCTCCAGCACCCCCCGCGACCATAGTGAGGATCAAACGGTTCGGAAGATGAATGAATGAATGAATGAATTTTCAATACACTTAAGGTTTGTTTGCTTGAAACTGCCGCCGTTTTTAAACTCTGGCTAACAAAGTTATTACGACTATGAATTACCATTGGAATGTTTATCTTAAGTGTTAGGGGTGGTATAGGCAGAGAAGAGTCGAAAAAAGAAAAAAATTAAGCATTTTAATGTGCGTCGCTGCCTATGTTAGAGATTAAGTCTGTTGGAGTCCTTGCGGAGAGTACATTGTGTCAGAGCCATGTGGCGCTCATGCTGGTGACAGTATCAAAATATCCAAACAAGAATTTCACAAGGCCATCATGTCAAAGCCACGGGGACTCACAGTGTTAGATCTCCGTCTTAGCGGGACGTCTAATTCAGTTTCCTGCCTCTCTTTGTCTTGGGAACCACAATGGAGTGTGTATTTGTTTACAAGTGAATTCCCTATTAAAAGAGGACGTGTGTCTCTCTTCCCTTGCCAGAGTTGAAGGAGGCTGCTTGAAGTGTAATTGGTTGCGCAAAGGTCTGTGTGTGTGTGTGTGTGTGTGTGTGTGTGTGTGTGTGTGTGTGTGTGTGTGTGTGTGTGTGTGTGTGTGTGTGTGTTTGATAGTTTGTCAGATGGGCAAACTGTGTGAATCTTCACACCCGGTCAGCCTTTGTTGATGTGAGAAGAGATGTTGTGTACAACTTGTACTGAGGTCACCACATACCAACATACACAGTCAGTAATTTTCCATCAGCATATGATCAAAAACATAACACTTATCTTTTATTGTATGCATTTCTTCCCTCGCCCCACCCTCCCAGGCAGACTTTTGTTTGGATTGATGATGAAGTCAGTTGGCCCATAAATCATTCAATGTAATTGTCCTTTAAGGAAATCAAGGAGACAATGTCTCAGTCCATCCATCCTTGCTGCTGTCGACCTGTCTGGCTGGCTGTTTGTGTGTCTCTACGTGGGCTTGGGTTACAGTTGCTTCTTTGTAAAATATGATCATTCGGAAGATGACGGTGACATCAGTCAATGTTACATAATGGGCTTTATTTTGGCTTTGTTGGGTCTGTATACCGGACAGTGCTGTTGTATTTAGTGGTAAAGTTTAGTTCTGCTCACCACAAATGAAATGGTAAGCCCTGGTCTTAAACACCTTTTATGAAAGTAGGACGTGCACATTTGTATCGATCTGAATTATACAGCGCTGCTTGATAGGAACGGGGCTTTTGGCTTTCTGCTCCCACTGCTTATTGTCCTCAGTGTGTCACATGTAATTCAAAGCTGTGGGCTAATGTACCAATCCAGCAGACAGTACTGGAGTCGAGGGAGAAAGACGAGAAGCATTTTTATGTCAGACACCCAAATGAAGTGGATGAAGTAGGAATGATTTGCTGTTGTTTGTTGTTTTTTTGTTGTACTGAAATATACTGTAGAGGGGAAAGCTCTATAGGCCTACATTCTCTTTATTGTCAGGTATCCCTGTAGTTTAACAACTACAGTTTGCGCATTTGAGCGCAGCGTGTAATCATAAATAAAAGTACATTTGTTTGAATCTTCACTAAGAGTCCACATGCAGAGATATGGGAAAATATGAGTGAGAGCTTGAGAGGCCATTTTACCATTATGCTGGGATATGCAGACATCATCTTGATTCAGGTTGTTCACAGCCCCTTCTTCTCTCCACTCTACTTGTCGCTTCTTGGCTCTTGGAGCGGAATACAAGAACATCCCAGTTGCCTAATACATTTCATCCAGGTCACGTTAATCCACAAATGTTGAATCGCTTTTTAGTTGTTGGATTTGTTGGGAGTGGGGGGGGGGGGGTGTTTTGTTTTTGGAGAACCTTCAAAAATTACTATAGCATGTATGCTATTATGATAATCATTCAAAAAGGGTCTAAACACACTTTTGGGAGCACTTTGTATTATAGTATGTCATCGATATCCTGAAAGTTGAGGTGTGCTCATTCATGTTGTGTCATGTACATATATTTGCGATGGTTATGAACCAGAACAAATGATAAAATAATGGAAACACAGAACAGCATCAAAGTAAAATGAATTTTACGCCTTGAAATGCTGTTGTATTCAACAAAAGAAGGAGAGTGATTTCCTAAACCAAGTTTAGGATGTTGTGTCTCCGCCCGCGCGCTTCTGAAAAGACTGTTCCGAAGCCCGTGCTTTCCAACTGTGTGTTGTCTGCCATTAGAGCAATAAAAGTCGTGTTGTGCCGCACTGCAAGGAGTTGTTGTCTCGAAGGCTCCTCCTATCTGCACAAATTGCCGGCTGCTGAGCCCTGATGGATGTTTGTACACTGGCCCAAAAACACAGATTCCACTTAACACCTCCCAGCTCCATTATCCCTGAAAGAAATTGGGCAAGAGAAAGAAGCTGTCTGTTGCTCCCTTACCTCCATCATCTAAAAGTGTTTTAATTAAAGTGTGCTGGCCCCAGAACACACCCACCCACGCACGCACGCACATGAAGTAAGAGGTTCATCCAAATTTGCATGGCATGCTTTCTAACCGCCATCTCTTGCTCTGGTGCCATTCTCTCACCACCCCTCACTCACCCCTTTACTCTCCTCTCGCTCGCCCTCCCCGTGCTTCAAGAGTGACAGCCTGTTTTTTTTTTCTTTTCCCCCAGTTGATGTTTGAACACCGAACAATCAATGCTGGGCAAAGAAAAAGAGCGTGGGTGAAGGGTGGGGAGGAGCAACACAATTGGTTATTGACAGAGAATTCAAAGTCTGAAAGGCTGGAGGCGAGATTCGAGCAAGAGGACAGAGGGAGAGAACAAACAGAGAGAGGGCGTGAGAGAAGCACCGTGACAATTGTAGTCCATGTTCAGATGTGTTAGCGTTTTGTTCACACTTGTGTGCACCTGCTAGCGTACCCACTTCTAACAAGGTTCCGCATGACATTACTTGTGGAGTTGTTGTCTCACTGATATCTCAAATGCGCTAAAATTGTCTTAAGCTAACTGGAGGACACTTGGACTTCCTGGTCACGTGATGTGGACTCATGACGGGATCACCATATAGAATGTATTCTGATTTTGTATCAATTCAGAAAACTTCAACTCTGAACAATTTCATCGACAGAACTGAAACTTGATCGCGGAGCTTGATCGAAATAGCGAACTACAAACTATGTCAAATTACGTTAGCATGAAAGCTGACCTCACATATGTTCAGAAATGTATCACTTCAGGCGCACTAAAGAGAGGGACCGGCACACTAATCATTCAACTGCAGTATGTTATTTGGTCTTTATTTTTTTGCCTTCCTCGAGCCATACATAATTTCTTTCTCTCATGCATCACTGGCACACTCATTGCTTTTGACATTTTTTCTTGCCTTATGGTCACCTCAAGGCAAATGGTTGTGTGCTGAGAGGTTTGAAGACCCAGACATGGTTTTTGTTGGGCACATTTGGATGTCGGGGAGGATAATGACTACTGTATGTGTCACTTATGGTGCCAGTTTTTTTTTTGTTTTTTTTTTTAACAAAAGTCATTTGCCGTATAATGGGCTAGTGAACTTTATTGCCTGACCGCACAGTAATGGCATGAAGGCTTCAGTCACGTACTTGAATAATACCTGTGGGTTCCAGTTTGCACTTACAGGTTAGTGAAAACATTTAGTCATACAGAATCTGTGTGAAGAAATTCTTTGGATAACTTGAGATGCTCTGTAAGAATGACTAATGGGTGACTTTGGGATTAAGAGCGAGTACTTCAACTATTCCACCACCATTCATTAGAATCCGACTGTTCTTGGCTTGAGAGCCTCCCGAATTTTCACTCCTGCTTGCCACTGCGTTCTGCGTTCCACTTTTGCTTTGCACTAATGTCTGAGCAAAAAGTCTGTCAGGGGAGGAGACGTGGGCAAGAGCGGTAGTAGAGAACTGCTGGTGTTCCTAAAATAGAAGATTGTAACTCTCTAAGTAGATTCTCTTGTTCTAAGCTTG
Source organism: Hippocampus mohnikei (assembly GCA_026261675.1). Lineage (NCBI taxonomy): Eukaryota > Metazoa > Chordata > Actinopteri > Syngnathiformes > Syngnathidae > Hippocampus > Hippocampus mohnikei. The sequence continues at coordinate 1,787,136 of JAKGUB010000228.1, forward strand.
TGGAATAACTGATCTTGTCAAACTTGATACATTTATAACACCGTGAAAATGTACCTGCCCAGAGTGTCCTCGTTGAAAGTCTCCAAATATCCACCTCCAAACATTTTTTTAAATTATTTTATTGAATGGTGATGTGAAATTGAGGTTGGAGAGCTGTGGCATTGTGGTATTGCCGTGTTTGAAGGTGAAAAGCTTGATGGAATGATAAATTGAACAGAATGATGGAATTTGTTTATGTACCACTGGAGTTGTGTAAAAAAAAATGTCTTCTGCTGAAATGCATTACTGCTCAGCTGCTGTAGTCTGTCTCCTATTGGAAGACAAAAAGGTAATTCTGCCAAGTGCAACATTATTTCTCCCGCCTAGTTTACCACCAAACTGTAAATTTCATCTTAATTTGCTGTGGTACTGGTCAGTAAATGCTCATCAGGGTTGCATTTCCCCTCTGGAGTGCTTGGGTGGAATAGCGATTAGCTGCATCATCCACGTAAATAGTTGCATCATACCAGACTAGAGAGACAATGGTTACTTAAAACAAATAATACAAGTGGCACACTGCTCACAATGCAAGAATACAAGAAAGAATAACTCCAGACTTTTCAGAATATTTCAATGTAAAATTGCTCCATCCACTACCACCATAAATCCCCACCATCAGCCTGATTCATTTGGACAGTGCCTCTTTTATGGTCATCCTGAAGTTACAGTGAAAGTTGCACTGACTTGACAGACAAAAAAAAAAAAATTTGAAAAACAACAAAAAAGATGGAAGATGGTGTCATTCCTACGAGAAAAAAAAAACTCTTTGCTAAATGTCAGTGGGTATGTGTCGTATTGAGCAAGTCACGGGATAATGTCAGGATCTTAGCTGCCTGTCCAATGAAGGTCATCCGCTCCACTCCTATTTAGAAATGTGCACTGCTGTGGTCTGTCTGGAAGGCTTTTGTTGACCAGATTTCTGGCAGGTCGAACCACAGAACAGCTCTTCCACGCAAAAGCTGAAGAACAACAACCATTTCAACCAGCCCTGTGTATGTACATGTTTTCAGAAAGCAGCGACTACAGTGATGCCGAGGTTCTCCCGGACTCGTATCCATCAGCACCAGCAGAACCTCTCCCGGAATTCCTGCTTGAACCGGAGGATGCTTTTATTGTGAAGAACCGGCCCGTTCAGCTCCGTTGCCGGGCGTCGCCTGCCACACAGATCTACTTTAAGTGCAACGGGGAGTGGGTCAATCAAAATGACCATGTCACAAGAGAGAGCTTGGACCAGGTCACAGGTGAAGATCAAAGATGCCCAGTGAACAGAACTACAGACACACAGCAATGTCACCTTGTACTTTACAGACCTAAACAGCATACTCCATTACAAACAGCATTTCCAACGACATGTCCCATTAGCTCTTTCGAGGTTTTATGTGCTCGAAAACTGCATTTGGCTTGCAGCCAACTCGTTGTGGATGTGCATTATCGCTCTCTATCGCCGTCTCCCCGCAGGCCTCGTGGTGAGGGAGGTGGACATCTCGGTGTCGAGGACCCAAGTTGAGGAGCTGTTCGGGTTGGAGGACTACTGGTGTCAATGTGTAGCCTGGAGCTCAGCCGGCACCACCAAGAGCAATCGCGCCTACGTCCGCATTGCATGTCAGTTTTGGGCAATCTTTTTTAATCATGGCTTTTTTCCTGTCATCTGTCAAGTGTACATGTAAACTGACATGCTGTCATCCAGCATGATTGTGTGAGTTGTCTTGTGATTGACAGTCCTGTTGTGATGGTACAAATGGAGAAAAAAACCTGAGAGAATGAAATTTCATATATATGCTATACACATCGCTGATAAGCTGAACGTCATTCGGGGGCCACAAAGCAACTTTCGCCAACTGCAGATCTGCGTTTCTGCCCTGTAGACTTGAGGAAAAACTTTGAGCAGGAGCCACTTGGGCGAGAGGTACGACTTGAGCAAGAAGTCCTGTTGCAATGTCGCCCGCCAGAAGGCATGCCCACCGCTGAGGTACAACTCTCTTACATCACGGCTGTCTACATATGTATCATTGCGCATCTGTATATTCGACTGAAAGTCGGCCCTCCCCACAGAGGTTTTGTGTGCCCAGAACATTGGTCAGATAGTTGTGTGGAAAACATTCAACAAGTTTAGCGATCTCACGGTAGTTTACCACATGGAGCAGGAATGAAGAATTTCATACCATATTAAGCTATTTGTACCCAAATGTGAACAGTCTTATTGGACTTATCTGAGAAGACAGAATGATATTAATTACTAAAACAAAATTTTATATATTTTTTCTGTTCACGAATGTAATGTAATGCAACTTTTATGCGATGTAAGAAATAATTACCGGTAATGTGCTGCAATATTTTTCACATTTATCATTTCGGTTCAAAAACCTCTACTGACAGGTGTGGAAATATGACAGAAACAAACAAACAAACAAAAATAGATTTTGTTAATTGCTATTTCTGTAAATTTAGGGCATCAGTGGTATTTTTTTTCCAAGATGGCGCCGGATAGGCAGCCGTCGGCAAGTGCTCTTCAAGAGCCTTGCGTTTTTTGTTGTTTTTTTGTTGTTTTTGTCTTGTTTTGTCACATGGTGTTGTTCTTACGTCGTGTGGACCTGAAGTGGACTGTTTTCAGTATTTTTGGTCATGGCATTCGTCAAAGAAGAAGAATCTGTGCTTGGTGGTTGCGCCTTCTCGGCAGCACACGCGTACCAGCACTGATTTCTTGATTGGGAGGAATGTCGGCGCCATTTGACTGTCGTTGCTGGACATTCCCGGGGCGCTTGTGTGTTGCGCCTGAAGTAGGCAGCATTTTCACAGCCCCGCTTTGTTCAGCGAAAAGGTCGGTGCTGATGGACAGTCTGCAGCTGGATGGATGCATGGATTGAGGAGCCGACGATGAGAAGAAGGGAGCGTCAGCGCAGAGCGCCCGATGCGTATGTGGAACTGGGAGTCGTGGCTTAGAATTGAAGCGGACTTACATGGGACAGGAGAAGAGAGTCAATCTCTTTTCGTTAATGGATGCTACTGCTTCTTGTTGCTTTCAAGTTTAGCTTGTAGCAGACGTGTGCACATTGCAGCATGACGTCTTTGATCCACTGGTGAAAAGGATACTTTGATTCGCTCCTCTTTCATCTATAACTGCTTCAGACAACAAAGTGTATGCAGGAAAGTGGTTAAGAGTGCACGATTGTCTGTGTCTCATGTGTTGTTTTGTATTTTGTCTTTTTTTGTTAACTTTTCTTTTGATGGCGGCGCGGACAACCGCAGCGGCTCCTCTTGTTTCATGTTGAGAGGGAAGAAATTTCATCTGTGCTGTATGTTACACATACTGTACATTTGACAATAAAGTGTATCCAATCCAATCCAATAAACCTTACACTGGGCGATGCTTCAATATATTTACTTATGATCTATGTCCTAGCAAGAGCTGGTGTCCGAAGATCTCTTTCCATCCATTTTCAACAAAACTTCTTCAGACTGAGGTTATTGATTATTGATTTGGAAGGATGTCCAAGATCCTAGACTAATTAGTGATGGCTTCACAGGTCTAATTCTGAATCAAGGATGACGTCTTCATGGGAGACAAAATAGCAGTTTTGGCTTTTTGAAATAATTTGAACGTGCCAGATGGTTTGCAACAAAACATCTTTTCCATAAATGTGTAAAGTTGGACTAATGAGGTTCTGCTCCTTTAAGGTGGACTGGCTGAAGAACGAAGACGTCATTGACCCTTCGCAGGACTCCAACTTTCTGATCACTATCGATCACAATCTCATAATCAAGCAGGCCCGACTGTCAGACACGGCCAACTATACTTGCTTGGCTCGCAACGTGGTGGCCAAACGACGTAGCAGCACAGCAACGCTCATTGTTTTCGGTAACGTACAGTTTCCCTCATCTTCATTGTTTACACATGTTTTGATATGACAGAAAAAAAACAAAGTACCGTATTTTCACGACCATAAGGCGCCATTAAAAGTCTAGTGTATGAGCCGAGTTCCAAAGCCTGACTGAGCGCGCTTCTGGCCGACACGCTGTTTATATAGAGAAAAGGCGGGCGTAAGTGACGTCAGGCATGCGGAAGTCTGCCAATGAGTGAAGGGTGGGCGTGCCCAACAACCCGGTGCGCCGAATGGTCGTGAAAATACGGTATTCAAATGTTTCGCAACTTAGCGTTATTATTGATGTGCTGCATTGTTTCGATGCAGCTCTTGTTCTGGATTAAATAAATGTATGCTTGGATGGAACTGTTTACATGCCCATTTATTACATTTTCATGTTGTCAACTGAAAGAATGCTTAGGCCACCCTTTTGTTGTTTATCTGTATGTCAGTGAGCGGCGGATGGTCCTTATGGACTGAATGGTCCGAGTGTAACACAAAGTGTGGGCGGGGCTGGCAGCGACGAACACGTAGCTGCACCAACCCCGCACCTCTCAATGGAGGAGCCTTCTGTGAAGGCCCACCCTTCCAGAGAGTGACCTGCACCACGCTGTGTCCAGGTTCGCATGACCGTCTTATTACTAGTGCCCCGTTGTCCGGCAACTTCTCAAATAGGGCTGCCACAAATTAGGATGATTTTGCTCGTCGACTAGTCACGAATAGTAGTCACCGTTAGTCGACTACGATCGTACGTAAATCGCAGAAGATCGCATCAGTAAAAAGCTGCTCTTAGAGAACTTTAATTAGCTTACAGTTTGAATTCTATAGGGTGTGTGCAAATTAAAAAAGACAATTTAGATGCACATTCAGATTTAATTAAACTTCGCAGCTTGTATTAGGATTCCTGACATGTTTATAAATGGTGGCGCAAGTCAATAACAAAATGCTGTTAAACATATTTCACTGTTCTCAGGCTTTATGTTTTTTATTTAACCTTTATTTTAACGGATGTAAACAGTTTGCTTTTCTTCATTTGTCCGTATAACTTAAATGATCAAATTGATCTACCCGATCAAAACGAGGTACTCTAATGAACATTAGGAGGAATGTATTAGATGTATGTAATGTCGTACATTGAAACGAACTGCAACGAGCAAGCGTGTGCTACTTCATGTTTCAACGTCATAATGGCCATACAGTAGTTTGTACTGTTTAATGAGTTTGGTCATGTGATGTTTGCAAGCTGAGACGTAATTAGTCATTACCTGAACCCTGAGCAGCCGTGATGTTGTTTTCAGGCGACCGCAAGCAGCATGTGGAAGTGCTATAAAATAAAGACTTATTGTATTGTATTGTAAAATGTCCACCCCCTGCGTTGGATACAAATGGGTGGCTTTTGTTGCTTCATTCAGATTCCACAAATGCAGTAATAATCAGAATGACGTGCTCCTAGTGGGCTCGCATAAAACCTATTAGTGTGAAGAACATTTTTTATTTTTTTTTTTTATAAAATCAAACTTAAAAGTCCGGTTTGGATTCATAACTCACCCAATCACATCAGGTTCACTGTGTTACTTTGATTGCTAAATGATCCACTTTCCCTTATGATATATTATTATGTAATGTACTGAAGTCATGCTTAATTCATCGCTACCATGATGGTGTGCCGTTCCGCTTAATTTTCTTACGCACCATAACTTTTGTCATTCCAGTGGATGGAGGCTGGACAGAATGGGCCAAGTGGTCTGCCTGTGGCACAGAGTGCACCCACTGGAGAAGCCGCGAATGCCAAGCGCCTCCACCCAGGAATGGAGGCAAGCACTGCAGCGGGAGCATGATGGAGAGCAAAAACTGTACTGAGGGTCTCTGTGCACGCAGTAAGTAACCTGAATGGATTATGTAAAAGTTGAAGTCATCTTTCAACTCGAAGTCTTCCCCTGACCATGAATACCCACTAAATCTGCGAGAAGGTCTCAATAGCTTCATATCCGAGAATATAGATATTCTAAGGCAGCCATCAGGACAAATCCTCTTCGATTATATTTCTTGCCCCAGGTGGTCATTCAAATCGTAATAGAACTCCTTTCAGAAAGTGATTTCCTTGCACAGTTAGACCATTTTGTAGAATGCGGTGCATGTCCAAGTGATTTTGTACAGAAATGTATTCCTCAAGGTGTGAAACCTCTCGCAGTATCTTGGAAGAACACGAATCCTGCAGAGAGCGATGAGAAGAAATAGCGACACAGCCTAAACAGATGTTACAAGAAGGAACGTGTTAGTTCGCAAAAGTGAGAAAGCGGACGAGCCACATGCAAAAAGCACAGATGGAGAGTGAGAGACGGTGAGGGAAATAAATATGGCACATCAGAGTCGAAAAATTAGCGCAGTGTAAAGCATATGAGAATGAGTCAGACTCAACCTGACACAGAGTGTGCGCCCCGTGATGAGCAGGGAGAGATTCAGATGACAGCGCATTAGAGTCAAAAGCGCACATCCACAGAGGCCGCACACACTTAAGAGACATACACGAAAAGACACAAAAGCAACACGCCCGAGCGTTCGGACAAACCTCCTTAAATGCAACTGGGGGGATCGGACGCATCCTCCGAGGAACGACGGAGCTTCACTTTCACTCTGAGAAATACACGTGATTGCTGACACAAACCGTCATGTGTGGCGCAGCAGATTAAACAAATAGACTTTGTGGGCTAACGCAACACAAATCTCCGGAGGTCGCCCGGAAAAGATGCACTCAAGTTATTTTGACACAGAGGGAGATGTTGTGTGAATGCGTCATTTGGGACGTGGCAGATCACTGATTGATTTGATTTTTTCATTTTAAATGTGATTATTTGGCTCTCTTGTGTCTCATTTGTCTTTCCTTTGAGGGTAAACAAATGCAGCTGTCATAAATGTCACTCGTTGGGTGGCCTCTTCCACTGTTGAATGATTTGGTAACCACCAAGCAAGGATTTAGACTCTTGGTCACTTAATTGGCCACCCCGCCACCACCAGTTGTTGCCAACCTCACTCCCTGTAAATGATTTTTGGCTATCACTTTGTGTACTGAGTGTACTGATCTGTGTATAGTGGTGTTATAATATCAAAAATGCCAGTAGTGAGGTGTGTATAAAATGGAATGAACACGATACCATATTCTGCAGGGAGAATATGAAGTTGTTATCAGTCTTGCCAGCACCATTAAATCCTCTCCTTCACGCACCACGTACGAAGCCATCTCCTGCCACCGTCAATGTTTGTCATTTTTAACTACCGTACTTTTGATTGACGTTCTCGATAAACAGGAAAAGAATGGCACTGGCCTTGGAATAAGGCTAGTCACTCACATTTGAAACACTATTTTTTGGGGAATGTAGCCCTATTAGTGTAGTATTATTATGTTTTTTAAATCTTCACTTGTGGCACTTTGCTGTGTATTCTGTTCCTGTTTGATTTGCAGTACGTGTAGTCCATTCATTCCATTTCAAATTTCTTTGGTCTTCTGTTTTTTTTTTCTGTTCAAACAGATAAAAAGGTTTCTATTGAACATGCAAGTCATCGTAAGTTCAACCACCACCATAATGTCACTTGTTTTGTTTGTTTGTTTGTTTTACTTCCACCCTCAGTGTGTTGTCTGGCGTCCGTATGGTCCTAACATCTGTGTCGTGTACAGCGTAATCTTTATCTCCCATTCTCCTCAAAGTGGATGTCTCACCTTCCTTTCTCAGCTTCACATCTTGCTGCAATTGAGAATTAATCGAAAACCAAATTATGGAATGAAGGTCAAGTCAGCAGGCTCAAACGACTACCGAGCCGTGAGGTGGAAGCACAGCCCAGTTGATTTGTTCAACTAATCTGTGATTTGGTTTAAAGTTAAAGTGATGCTAATTCCTTTAGCGCAATGTGACATGGGCTCAGGGGAGTGCAGCCTTAGTAATGCACCTAATTCCCTATTGTTCCGTTTCTGGTAATAAGTGCGGACGGCTGTCGGATTTGGTTCCATCGTGCTACATGAGCATGGAGGCACTCCTCTTCCAGCAAGTCTGCCTCTGGCTTGCCTCCCGTATTTTTCCTGCATCGCTTTAAACTTCTGCTCTTATTCTTTGTTGGCTTCTTCCTCTGCCCTCTCAATGAATAATAACCATATCGATCTCCTCTCCTTTTTTGTCTACCATGGCTATTAATGCAGTAAAGGAACACTACAAGACTGTTTGACCACATTTATTATAATAATAATAATAATACCTGTGATAATAATAAAGATAATAATATCAAGGTTAGCCATTTGAATTGTATCCTAGCTTTTAATAAGGATAATAATATCTCTGTCCATGTGATTATGGTGGACCAGCCAGGACACCTTTCGCGTTATTTTTTCAGAGTGGTGTGCAAGGTTTGTACAAACTTTGGAACACTCTGAGATATGGTTTTAAAAACACATGATTTCATCACGAACATGTTTTGTTGCATCTGGCTACATTAGTTTGTGACCTCATTGTTGCTAGTAACATATTGGACCATGTTTCCTACAAAAGTAATCCATAAATTAATAAGACACTTATCTGAAGGATAGTGCTTTCTGTGAGGAGTTTCCAGGAAATTGAAACTGACATAGTGCATCTTTTTCACAAGTTGCTGTTATGGTTAATAGATATGTGCTCGTAGCGCCGGGCATCTATTCACCCGTTCCTTTCAAACGGAAATTGCCAAAGTGGGACTTTTCCGTTGCTGAAGTGCACCTGCACGCAGATGTTGGGCCTTGCATATTTCGATCATTTAAAGCCCGGTGACATCAGTGTTGGGGTCTGGGACAGTGACGATTGCTTTCAACATAAAGACTTCTGTATGTTGAAATTCACATACTGGTCATTGCTGGTGGCGTTACGCCCCTTTTAACGCTTCTGATACTTCGGCTTCAGCGCCTCATCGTGCATTGATACCTTACACACAGAAAAGAGTGGAAAAATTAGAATAGACCGGCACACATCCACCGTGAAATCTGCAAGCGCCTTAATACGTTCACCGGTGCCGATTGTCAACAAATTCATTTTTGTCCCTGAGGCTTTAAAAGAAGTTATAATTCGCAACTGTAAGGGGAGCCAAGGTGCAAATAAAAAGCGCAATTATTCCCAGTTGCTGCTTTTAGTAGTTGGGTTTGAGGAGGCTGCGTTGAGCCGTCTAATCCCAACCAGCAATCAGCCAGTAGGAAGGAGATAGAGCCCAGTGGGAAGCAGGTGAACATAAGGCCAACATCTTTTATCCATCTTGTTTTTATGTCTTCGACCGTTTGTCGTTGTTGCTTTACTGCATGATCCTCTTAAACACAAGTCCGGTGGAATTCGGAAAACATCCGAACAGGCGAATTGGCAGATCCATCAAATCACAAGCGTGTGTGTAGAATAGAATCGGTACGGGTCGCGGGGATTGCTCCGCCTCTTCCTCCCTAACTCCAGTCTGTGAAGTGATCAGCCCTACAATGTTATTCCAAATAAGCAGATGGAGGAGGAGAATCCTCTGTCCTCATTTTGAATTTCAAAAGTTAAAACCAAAGCTGTACTTGGCTTTACCTCAATTAGTGATAGTTCTACTTTTAGTGCGCATCCAGGTTCTTAGCAAATTAATCAAAATCTAATCAGAACTTCTCATATTTACTGAGCGGTCCTCTTTCTCTGGTAAGAAGATTTAAGTAGGGGACTTTCACACTAGCACCTTGAGGCTGTATGAATCAAACTTTACTTTGTTGCCCCCATTGATGCCGTGCATTTGGGCAACAGTCAACACAGACTCAAACTCTGGTGTGGACGAGGTCAAACGACCACAAAAGGTCTCCCGTGGTTGAGGTGGTCTTGGACAATCAAGTGCCTTGAGTAAAAGTACGAGTAACGTCACAGCAAATACCTGTAACGTTGGTCATAGTTAGTCACCTTGTGGAATGGTGCATGGGTAAAAGTCTTACACTGTAGCAGTGCGTCCATATAAAGATTTTTCGGATTACTTGTGTCTCCAATTCAGGATTTCTCCCGACCGTTATTCCTTCCACCTCAGTACAGGCAGGACTATTCTTTGGCTTTGTGCTCAAACAGTTCAGGGATTACGTCAACAACCGATCTCTTTGCATTTTGTAGGAACAAGTAACAAAGATAGTGAGGGGTATTACATAATATTAACAGTATACATTTAGGAAAACTGAAATTTGAAAGAAATATAATGAGTGAATCCGAAATATAATGAGTCATTTGCATTATTGTTGACTGTACTCACATGACAACCCCTTTCCCTTTTAGTCATCTTAACATACGCAACTGTTTGTGATAACTTTTTCTCAAACTTTTCTCAGCGCTGGCGCCAGAGTTGGGCGTAGCAGTTTACGCCGGTCTGGTCGGGGCGCTACTGCTGTGCGTGATCCTGGTGCTGTGCGTAGGCGTGCTGGCTTACCGCCGCAGATGCAGCCACCTGCACGGAGACATCACAGACTCTTCATCTGCCCTCGCCGCCGCCTTTCACCCTGGCAACTACAAGCCTCCCAGACAAGGTAAGTTGACACACACAAACATACACTCACGATGCTATTTCCTGTTTCTTTTTTTTTTTTTGCTCCTTTTGCATCTGCTCGCAGAAGCATGTCCTCACGTTTTATTCAGCTCTGCTTTCTATTTTTACCAGGAATTCTTTTTATACCCTGACACCATTATCTCCACTCACGGAGACAGTTCTCCCTTCTTTACCACATTACATATTTTAGAGTTCAGAGCATTTGTCGTGGTATCTCCTCTCTTGTTCCGGCCATCAAATATTAATTGGCAACATTAATCCATTTCACTTGCACCACTTTTTGCACTCTCAGCGGGGGCTGTTTCATTTCTGCAGATAAGAGAAGAGCCTCTCTCGATCGTGCGTGTGTGTGTGTGTGTGTGTGTGTGTGTGTGTGTGTGTGTGTGTGTGTGTGTGTGTGTGTGTGTGTGTATCCACAGATAACCTCCACCCTCTGCATCCGTCCGCTCCTCCGGATCTGACGGCCACAGCGGGAGCATTCCGTGGGCCGCTCTATTCCTTGCAGCAGGGTGTTAACGAAAGCCACCACAAAATCCCCATGACCACATCCCCATTGTTGGATCCCCTGCCCAGTCTCAAAATCAAGGTGTATAATTCCTCCACGCTATCGTCGCTGGAGATCCCCGCTGATATGTGCTCAAGAGACGGCGACATCCTCAGCCTGAAGTCGGTGGGCACCGGCGGGAGGGAGCGACAGTTCCATAGCCACACGCTATCCAGGGAGCCTGGGCTGAGTACCAGCGCCACCTTGGGGCACCTGGGGGGGCGCCTCACCATCCCTAACACAGGTAGTCACCGCAAGCATTGAAATTGTTCAAAATGTACTAAACTCATCCTGAAATTGGGCGAGTACTTCTCAGGGGGTGCTACAGATGTCGTGTTCACAACCCCTAAATACACATACCAGCAAAACAAAAATTGGGAGTTTGCAGGAATCTTGAGACAGTCAGAGATCAATTTGGTCCCTGGAAGAATAGTAATGAAGCACTGTAGGTTGGAGTCCTTCTGTAGCCTCAAAATGTGAAACGGTGTGCAATGCTTGGATGAACTACAATGTCGCTCAGATGAGCGCAGACCTGTCAGTCTCTATGTTAACAGGCCGCTTCCTGGTTCACAGAGGATGATGAAAGATGACTGCACTCTACCATTTTAGATTCTAGTGGGGATAAAATAGCAACAGAAAAAGAATCCTTTTTTAAAACTACAGAAATCATTAAACGGTATTTGTCCATTTTTTTAATTAGCATGCTACTTTTTGGTTTGAGAAAACTGATGTATGTTGGACAGATAGGACTCAACCATTTGCATTCCGGGGCATGGGGAATGTTTAAATTGGAAACTGAACAGCGGTGGAGACAGTCAACCACAGTTTTTTTTGGTTGAATGATCCGTTCCTCACCACATGTGACAATCAATTCTCCAATCAATCCTCCACAAAATACTTTCAAATTGACAATGTAGTTTTTGGCTCATATGGTTGAATTAAAAAAAATTTCCAAAGAATAAAAAAGAAGAAGAAAAAAATAATAACATGAACAAACTGATGAATCTATACAGGTCCAATTCAAGAATTGCATGAAAGAAAACTTCATCACCACAAATATTACCCAACAATTCTCTATACGTATTATTTTTTACAGCAGCGTCCAGTTGCTTTGCGTCATACGGTGTCACGTTTTGCAAGGTGGTAGTTGGAGTAGGACCCCCAAAAGCAGGGAGGCAGAGAGGAGCAGGCTGGATTGACCAAACAAAACGTATTTAACAAAAAATACACACAGGAAAAAACACTGAGTCAAAGTACTCAAAAAATGCCTGGAAAACCACAAGTATCAAACAAAACTATAACAGAAAACAAAACATGACAGGAGCAAACGTATACTCAGATACTGACACTCACAATGACCCAACCAAGACTGACAGAAACTCGGGGAACTAAATACAAGCAAAGTGACGAGACAACGAGAAACACCTGGACAAGACACAAAGGGTTGAGGGAGCTAATTGGTTACACACGAGGGACACTGATAACGAGAACAGGTGGCGAAAAAAGGGCACATGAGGAATCACAGGAGGTATAAGATAAGATAAGAAAAACTTTATTAGTCTCGCAATGGAGAAATTCCCAATTTACAGCATTAAAGTTATGAAAGGAAGAAGTAGAACAACAAAATATAGGAGCTGCTGGAAAGGCAGCCACTCTTGCGGCGCCATTTTGAAGTCAAAATAACAAAGATAACACAACACAAAGGACACAGACAGTCGCGCAATCTTCACCACTTTTCTGCATACACTTTGTTGTCTGAAGCAGTTATGGATGAAAGAGGAGAGGATCAAAGTGTCCTTTCACCAGTGGATCAGAGATGTATGTGAGCATACGTGTGCTCCTGTCATGTTTTGTTTGCTGTTATAGTTTTGTTTGATACTTGTGGTTTTCCAGGGATTTTTTGAGTACTTCGATTTTGTGTTTTTTCCATTGTACTCCTGTGTGTATTTTTTGTTACAACATTTGGTTGCCTTATTCAACGACGTGACTAATACTAAAATAAAATACAAGCACATATGATGCTGTACAGCTACACCACTGCAAACATCATCCAGATATAGGCTACTGTATATTTACCATATTGTCAAATGAATACCTCTCTTGACAATGTCAATCAATACTGAGCATGAAGATATTTTTATACACCTTTTTAAGCAGTAGGCCATGATATTGGGCAGTTCATTTTAAGATTGTTTGTATCGTCAGTGTACCCACATATGAATATACATAAATGTATTTATGTGAACAAGTCTGTCCCGGATGACACAAAAGCCACCTTCTCCTATAGGTGTGAGTTTGCTGGTTCCGCCTGGCACCATCCCCCAGGGGAAGTTCTATGAAATGTACCTCATTATCAGCAAATGGGACAAAACGACGTAAGTGCCCATGATCTCGTCTTCATTTGAAGAAGCCCCGTCAGAAATGTTATACCTCATGTTATGATTGTGTCAGATTTGAAAAAAACACAGCTGTGCCCTTTGAAGTTGAATGTGATGTTTTGGCACCTCTTGATGCGACCTGATGTGTGGTGTTCACAGTTTGCCATCTGAGGGCAGTCAGACTGTGCTGAGCCCCGCAGTGAGCTGCGGTCCGTCTGCTTTGCTGCTCAATCGCCCTGTTGTCCTCACCTTGCCACACTGTGCCCAGCTTGACACGCCAACACCTGACTGGACACTCACACTGAAGACGCAGACACACCAGGGAGCATGGGAGGTCAGACTGCTTCGTGTATGAATGAGTCAAGTGTCTCTATTGAGACCCACTTCACTCCTTTGCCCCCCACTTTCCCCCACCCCCACTTTCCCCCACCCCAGGAGGTGCTGACGGTGGGAGAGGAAAGTTTGTCTTCTCCGTGCTATCTACAGTTGGAGGAGGAGTGTTGTCATGTTCTCATGGAGCAGCTTGGCACGTACGGCCTGGTGGGTCAGTCGTGCCCCCCACAACCGGCTTGCAAGCGCCTACAGTTGGCTTTGTTCGCACCCCGAGCGCCTTGCCTCTCCCTGGACTACAGCCTTCGCATATACTGCATCCATGACACCCCTCATGCACTCAAGGTGGGAGATGGAGTCTCTTTTCTGTCTCACGTGGTGAATTTTCTATTTTCCAATTTCTTCCTTTCCTTCCTTTGTGCTTCATTTTGTTCTCATGTTATGGTATCCATGTCACTTAATGTATATCCATCCTGTTTCATGTTCAAATCCATACAAAATCGATGCTGGAAATTAACCCCAGAGTCTTGTCTGCATCCAGGAAGTGCTGGATCTGGAGCGCAGTCTCGGTGGGGTCTTACTGGAGGATCCCAAGCCGTTACTGTTCAAAGACAGTTACCACAACCTGCGTCTGTCCATCCATGACATTCCTCACACTCACTGGAGAAGCAAACTGCTGGCCAAATACCAGGTGAGTTCCCTTAGCCCTTCCATCTAAACACAATGCTGTGAATAGCGGAAAGATATTGTGACATTGACTGTGTTACAAAATACAAAACCTCATCAAAGCAAAACCGTCTCTTATTGAGATTCACTTTTATTATTATTTCTACCAGGAGATCCCATTCTATCACATTTGGAGTGGCAGTCAGAGACCTCTACATTGCACCTTCAGCCTGGAGAGAAGCAGCCTAGCCGTGTCACTGCTCTCTTGTAAAATCTGTGTGCGACAAGTGGAAGGGGAGGGACAAATTTTTCAGCTGCACACCGACATCCAGGAGGTAATGTCAGCCATCACTTACTCGCTGCGAGATCCTCCCCGTGAGATCCTCGCGCGAGATTGTTCTCAACCCTTTTCTGCTATTTTTTCTTCCCAACGCAGACTCTACCGCCTCACTCGCCGCTCCCCGCAGCAGGCTCCTGTCTGCCCTCTTCTCAAGTAGGACCGTATGCCTTCCGCCTGCCTTGCTCCATCCGCCAGAAGATCTGCGCCAGTTTGGACGCGCCGAGCGCCCGAGGTTGTGACTGGAGACTACTGGCACGCAGTTTAGGCTTTGACAGGTGAGTTTTATTCTGTCAAGATCAGCAATGGACTCAAGTAGTGTTTCCCAACATTGATTGAGCCGGGGGCGCATATTTTACAACACACCTCTAAAAGTCAAAAGTTTCCCCAGCATGTTGCTCCACAGATACCGGGATTAATTTGCAATACCTTGGCCATACTGAAAAATCCACAGACAAAGACTCTGAAGTGAATTTTCTGTTATGGCGTTTCCACTGACTAGTTGTCTAATTGTACCCCCCACCGGCCCCCAGGTACTTGAACTACTTTGCAACAAAGCCCAGCCCCACAGGAGTTCTCCTGGACTTATGGGAAGCTTCTCACCAAGGCGACGCAGACCTGGTCTCTCTGGCAACGGCGCTCGAGGAGATGGGCAAGAGTGAGGTGCTGGTTGTCATGACGACAGATGGAGATTGTTGATTGGTGAAGGAACAAGAACATACAGTAAATGCGACAAATCATCAACATGCCTATGAAAATGTCCACTGCGACACAGATGGTAAAGCATTTTAATTCCTTTTCCATGTACTCTATTACCTCTTGGACACATCTTCATAAACTCATTTGCATAACCACTGGGTTTGAATCCTCCAAAGCGGGGGATTTGAAATCAGTTTTAAGATGTTTTTTGTTTGGGAAAAAAAAAAAAAAGAAAGAAAAAGTGTCTGAAAATGACCACGTTAATGTACTGTATATAAATAGAGCTGCTTTCAGGGTAGAAAACAAAAAAAAAAAAAAGAATGTGCTCAGCCCCCTGAAGTATGAACAATAATACAAAAGCAGACGTGGGATTACCCATGTTTGAGTAGCAGCATGGAAGTGCATGATTGAACACCATCACACCTCGGGCCAGTCGCCTGATTGTTTTGTCACCGATGCAAATCTCCATTGTCGTGCGTGCGAGCACTGCGGGCTGCAGACGCACTCCGAAAAGAAAGAAAGCGGTCATTAATCGGCTCTCGCTCAAGACTGCCTCGCATTTCTCGCTTATTGGTTGCGGACGAATCAAACGAGGACGAAAAGGAAGCGTTCGGGTTTGAGCGTCTGGCTTTGGGCTCTTCTTATCTCGTCGAGTAGAACGAGTGACTGTTTCTATTGTACTAGCAAAATGCCTCAAAGCCTTGGCGTGCACACTATATCATTGCAACTGGCAGGGGGGTGCCTGTGTGTAATCTCTCCTCCCACTTTGCCGCACTACCATCCGCTGAGAATAAATTGCAAGAGTTTTCTGGTCATCCTTTAAAAGTTTCCTTCGGGGAACGCTCTTTAAGTTATCATCCATATTTGGGATCGTTTATCTTTGCTGTTCTCTCTTCGCTTTTGTTTTGTCTGTGTACTATTTCTACTCCAGTATAGCAGGCCATGCAGTAGATTTAAGCACACAGCAGGCCGCTCAGTCTTTTGGAACGACACCATTTTGTACATTTAATGTGTTTTCATGCCACTGTGAGACAGAGGAGCCTTCAAAGTCGAACACCATCAGTTGCAAGCCGCAGATTGATCTGGTTCAGAGTCAGTGGCGCCATTAAAAAAAACTTTGCATTCTTAACTATCATAGAAATTTTGTGCTCCACATACACTGAAGGATTTTTTTGAAGAGGAACCTATCGTCTGTCATAAAGCTGACCAACTTTTGAGCCTCAGGCCAAATCCCTGTCTAAAATAAAAGTGATGCTTTGCCGCCACCTTGTGGTGGCTAAAAGCAATATTTGACTTTTTGAGTTTTCAATCATCACGGCAGGGTTGAGTCCCTAAGCCCATCACAGAATAAAACTGAATTTTTAGAAAATGGAACGGAAAAAAAAAATTTGAATAATAAATAAATAAAATACCCACTCTGAGCGAGATCAGGAGGGTGTTGGCAGAATCATACTGTCACTTGTGCTGAGACTTACTGGAGCCTTTTACGTCTGAGTTGCATAAGAACGCATCTTGTGTTTTGTGGTACTTTTTGTTTACTTAGTTGCATAATACAACAAAATCTACATAATAAAATTACCATAATCAAAGGAAAATGTTGTGCAGGTAGCATCAGAAAACGAGGTGGGGTTTAGGCAAGATAAATATACACTACATATCGGTACAAAAATAAACGTGTGGGGTGAATATACAAGAAACATAAAGAAATTAAGAAAAATAAAAGGTGATTCTCTCACAGCATGTGTCAGTTTAAGAACGTGATCGTCAACATTGTTGGTGGGGGAGGAGGAGTACTGGGAATTATTTGTTCTCAATTTACCCATAATAGGTGAAAATATGCCAAACAGAGAGAACATATTTCAAAACATTTTTGTATAGTTTAATCCCCCCCCCCTTCCCCCAATGTGCTTTAAACAATTTTCAACGTATTAAAATGCACAAACTATTTCTTAGTGCCTGTTCTCATTCTCACTCTGTCCAAAAATTTGGAGCCTATCATATCATATCACTCTGAGGAAACCAAAATAAGACTCTTCCGCACGCAGTTTTTCAAATAGGATTATATAAATGAGTAATTGGCCCTTCCCGGTTTAAGGTGTACTGTAAAACTGACACCTAAAGTAAAAGATTATTCAATTACAAACTGTTCAACAAAACCATACATAAGAATCAGCTGCTTGTTTAGCACACATGGAGCGGCATAAAACAATACTGATAGTCATATTTTTTTTCTCTGCTCTGTGGGTACAAGGACTGTAATGGAACCTACATAATTGGGGACCTTCTCTGCCTCTTTTTCTTCTTCATTATGCTGCATCTCTTTGAATGTGCTATTCATATGCCATTTTAACTTCACCTGCATACCTTTTAGCTTAGCACCTGCTTGGTAAATAAGCAAGAGTAGTCTTTCGATGCTCACTGAGCTGACTTCAATTTTTTTTTTTTAATTAAACTTGTTTTTCCCAAGGGATTATTGGTTGAAATTGTATCGCTTTTAAGGCGTTCCACTTTGGAGGTTTCACTGTACATCAGAATGCGCCGTTGGTGTTCACAAATAAAGTTGTCAGAATAGATTAGCTGTGCCTTGAAAAAATAAGGCAGGCAAAGGTGTATTACTTTTACCTCAACACTTCAGCTATGTTTAAGTCTCTTCTCATTCTATCCCCACTCTGTTTTCTAAACTGCCTGTTTTATGGCCAGGACCCTCAAGCTATTTTTAACGTCAGTGTTAACTACCATCCCTGTTTTGAGTCATCGCGAGGAAGGAAACACCGATGATGTCTGTTACATCTGGAATTGTAACAATGTTCGCAAAAAAAAAAAAAAAAGTGTTTTTATCTTTTAAATTTCTAAACCAAAATACCGGAAGTATCCCTTCTGCAGTGAGTCATGTCACTGGTTGAATGATTTGGGGCGCGTGAGTCTGTATGCTGTTTTATTTGTGCGCGGGCCAACCCTTCACGCCTCACCTTTATTATGTATACATTTATTTGTGTGGACATTTCATCTGGTCTAATGCTTGAATGCTAGTGTGTGCGTGTGCGTGTGTGTGTTTGTGTGTGTGCGCGTGCAGTGGTTAGGCGGGGTGTACATTTTTAAGTGCTATGCAAGAGCAAAAGAAAAGCATCTTGACTTCTCTTGCCTCCTGAAAGAATAAATCTATTTTTTCAAATAAGAGCATAACACAAGACAGGGTTTTTGATTTTGTATCAAACAAAAAGCGGCACAGGATTACAAAACCTTTTTTTTTTCCTGAGGTGCAACTTTCTGGATTGGATAATTGGATCAAGGTCATGGACGCTATTAGTGGCTTTCTTGTTGCAGAGACTGGCTAATGAAGACCAGTATTTATTCTCTCAGATCTTTTTGGATTGTTCAATGTAGCTCTGTTACATGTTGCTGCAAATGGACTAAACTCCTCTTTGTTCCTGTTCTAAAGTACTTTCTCTAAAAAAAAAAAAAGAATGAATAGAAAGATTTTTTTACAAAAACAAATGTTTTAAAAAACTGTATTTCCGTGACATTTTATCTCTGTAAAGTACCAATTGTAAATAAACATCTAGCCTTCTTACCTGTAACTAAATATAATTTTTATGCAATAAATTATATTTCTTAGCTTAAAAGCAGCCTCTGTGTGGTTTGTTATTGTTGTGAACCCTGACATGACATCACAGGTGTGTATACAGTATATATATATATATATAGACACCTTTTCTTGTCTAAATAATTAATATTTCCAACGTAATTATTGATGAAGTAAAACAATGATAATGAATTATTTTATTGTATAAAATAACTTTTGGATTCACCTTTTAACATTGTTATTGTATATACAGTAAACATAACTTGTAAATGACCTGAGCCATCTGTACATTGTAAAAATCAAAAGTGATCATTGAGCACAAAGGTCATCCACTTCTGTTTGATGGAGATATGTTAAGATTCATCACATGGCAAACGCATACAAAGTCACGAGTGGTTTTCATGGAAAGCACTGGAGGTTTTACAATGCCAAAGGTAGTGGCAGTGTGAAATGTTGTTAAACAATAAAATAAAGTCCACCTTGTCTTTCCCAAACAGGCACCGCCACGTACGTCATGAAAGAGGCAGTACAGTTAACAGTACAGTACAACAAATAAATGCAGCAATATTCGGAAAAAAGTGTAGAAATTCAGACACATCTATTTGAATCAACAGATTCACACTTTATACTGCAATTTCCACCGAAGCAGTTGCTTGTTGATGAGCGAATGAATAATCAAATACACACTGACTAGGCGAATCGATTGTACCATGTGTCACTGTTGTACTACTGAGATAGTCTTTGGTACCTTGGGTGGCCTTCAGTTCCAGCCAGATGAAGGAGTTAACTAATATTTTATAATGAGCCATCATTTTACTGATAAAAGTATGTATATTAAAAATACACAACGATTGTCAGGAGTTATGTAGATGTGTTTTTTTAAGTATTTCCGTGGGGGCGGGGAGATATTTTGAGCGCTTCCCTGCTCTCAACGTTGGCCTTTGCTGCCCTCTTTTGGCAATTGCCGTAAGTGAACAGCATTTTTCAATAACACCCAAAGATTTCAATAACAAAGCAAAGATTGAAAATGAACGTTTCCGTGTAAAAGTAATAAAAATAACACTGCAAAGATAATCAACAATGTGAAAGATAAGATGAATGAGAATAATAAATACAAACAATAGAGATTTGACAGGTTTAACTTAATTAGAAAATTGTAAGTGTTCATTTCACTAGTTCAATTTAAAAAAAAATGAAACATTGGACCAATGCATTCAAGTTCTTGTCGATTGTTTCTTATGTACTGTTCTTTTTTTTTTTTAATCAGTTTCACTTTTTGGTTGAACTCGTTTTTCAAGATATTCTAATTTCTTGAGCTCCACCAGAAAATCCTGCCAATAGCTCGCAACCAGTTCGGGGTGTACACCACCTCTCACCCAAAGACAGCTTGGACCGGCTCCAGCACACCCATGAACCATGTGAGAATAACGGCTGCAAAAAATGGAGGGCTCGATGACAGAAAACCAGAATTTGTCTCTTAAGGGCAAGGGTGGCACTTTTTTCTCTCCTGGGGCTAAAAGGAGCCGATTGAGGGCTACAAAAATCATGTATACACATATTTTGGAAGATCGAATAAATGGCTGGAGGGGTTTAGCTCAGGCTACAGATTTCGGACCGGGCTATACTCCACCAAGCCACCGTCGCACAATCCCTGAACAGGGGAAAGACCAAAAAAATAAAACAACAAAAACAACAACAACAAAAAGATCATTTGTCACAGTATGCGGCCATGTTGGACTCATACCATATTTTTCCTAAAAGACACCTTTAACAACATGATTTTATGTGCGGTCACGTTGTACTCATTTCAACATGTAAACAGCCAGCCACAACATTATAACTGCAGCTAGCAGCACGGTTTGACGTCCAAAATGAGAACGTGATCAAATACTGTGCTGTTGTTTTTCAAACTGAGACTTTGAGATACACATTCATTTAACCATGTTTAGTATTATTGTGGCTTTGGCTTGCGCTTGTGTATAACTGTATTGCATCACAACGAGGGCCGTGTCTGCTATTTAGGTTACCTCCGCCAGTTGCATGAAAGAGTGAAACATGCGAGGAGCAACTCTCAGCATGACATGGTACAGTCGTACACTAATGTAAATTCCAACCACAATACTAAAGTTAGCTTCATTTCTTCAATGTCGTCCCTTTAATTAAACAAGATATAGCAAAAATGTCTGGTGGACAGTAAACTATTTGTGTGTTGGCATTCACAGATGTTTTCTTTTCAGCTATCCTAAGATATTTGCTGATCTATTTACTGTTTTTGTTCTCAGGCCAAAGCAATATATATTGCTTCGCCACCATCTTGTGGCATAAGCTCTTCACTTGGTGTTTTGCTGCTATCTTTTGACATCTATAGGTAGGTAACTGTAACTCTTTCTTGGGCTGGTGTCAATTACGCATGCATTTTCATTATTTATGGCCGGGCCTGGTCCTACGGTGTTCACCTTTGTGAGATAGTGTATATTGCAATGCTCCTTCAGAGCTTTAATGATGCATAATATACATAATCAGATAATATGCACAAGAACGAGGGAAAGAGCAGATCCGGCGGTGAGTCCCAAAGCAAGGAAGAAGGACATGACTACTCCGGTGGCCTCTGCCAGCTCCCGGGGCACAACCTTGGGCCCGTAGATCATCGGCAGAGTCCCCAGGTAGCCGTTGGAGAAGCCTAACAGGGAGTTGAAGACAATGGGATACACATCGTGAGTGAAGAGCACAATGTGGAGGTGGTCCCTGGGCTGGTAGTTGCAGAAGATGATGAGAGGTACCAAGACGGAACGGCACACAACCAGCACGGGCAGAAGTCGGCTGGTGGGGCCCGGTACCTGCAGCCAAGCAGTGGACTGCCTGCCGCAGAAGTCTGCAACGTTATACAGGAGGAAGCCGGCAAGGGGAACAAAGTAGGTGTTGGTCCAGGGGCTGCCGCTGTCTTTGTCGACGGACTGGATGCCGGACAGTACCGCAGGGAACACCATGATGGTCACACAGAACACGTAAAAGACACTCATCCCCAGAACCCACGTCTTCTGGAGAATGGGCTTCAATGGAGGTGTTTGGGAGGGTGCTGATTCTCCTCCTGTGCTGCTCTCTCCTGGAATGGTGATTGAGGCAGCCATCATGTAGTATCTACATGAAGGAAAAAAAACATCTTGCATGACGATAAATATTTGACCAAAGCCTTTAGCATCAGCCAAACAAAAACAAGCCCAAAGCTACTGCTGGAGAGGTGGCTTTTCACAAAACATTTCTGTGATAAAATTGAGATTTCAGCCTCTTTAAAGCGATTATTACATCACCATCTTGAGCTGCTGTAGCATGTGAATTCTCTCTTCTGGACTAATGAAGGATGAAGTTATCTTCAACCCACTCAAGAAGGGCTCTTCATTCATATCCACATTTTCCTCTTCATAAAATATGTGTTCATTTAATTAAGGAAATGACAGATAAAGCCACTGTATGAATCTTTGTGCACCTTGAGAAGGCCAGCTTGGGGAGCAAGAGGTATGCAAAGATGCAGAGCAGGATGAAGATGTCTGCGGTCAAGAAATATGCCAGGGCGCTTTCGGTCACGTCCTTTGCCAGTGCAATGTCTGCTATTGATGCAACAGCACTTAGTGTTCCTCCCATAGCCTGACCTATGTGATACATTGGATTACATGGTCAGTCACTGAAACCACTTTGCAAATTAAACAGACAAATACTTAAGACAATAAGAACAGGATACAGTATGCAGACAGACACGGACATTAACTTACTGACTCAAAATGACCTTAAAATTTGCTTTTGAGGACTTGTAAATGGCCAGCACGATGGTAAGTGGTTGG
This sequence comes from Hippocampus mohnikei, assembly GCA_026261675.1. Taxonomy (NCBI): domain Eukaryota; kingdom Metazoa; phylum Chordata; class Actinopteri; order Syngnathiformes; family Syngnathidae; genus Hippocampus; species Hippocampus mohnikei. The sequence goes on from JAKGUB010000228.1 coordinate 1,809,960, forward strand.
TGGTGGAAAGAAGTTCTGAGTTATGGGGTTTGAATCCTCCTGCCTTTCTGTATGGAGTTTGCATATTCTCCCCATGCTTGTGTAGGTTATCTCTGGGCACTTTGGCTTCCTCCCGCAATCCAAAAAAACTTGCATGTTGAATTAATTTAACACTCCAAATTTTCTTCACTCATTTAGGTTGCTGTTGCTCGATAATTCTGGGTGAAGCGGCAATCAAATAAAAATCAAACAATGTATCTGCCCATCCTGCATAACATTGCGTTTAATATTTGGGACAGCAGACTCGACAACTGTTCTGGGAGAGGTCAGCAATAATTGCCACAATGCACTGAAATAATAAAAAAAACAGACGCAAAAAAATACACAGTTGAAAGTACTTTTATCAGAGGAGAACTGCTCTTACTCATTGCTCAAGAAGACCAGTGGTTCTCAACTGCTGTCACGCACACATTTGTGACCCAGGACGAGCTCGCCACTAACAACCACATGAGCAAGCCGTGGTCCTGTTCCAAAAACTAGTTAATCAGTGATGGGACATTGTGATTTCTTAGGAAGGGTATCAAAGTGACAATTTGAAAATGTAACCACTGGCTGAGATTCAGAGAAATAAATTGCTGCATTTTTGTATTTTGTATTCCTCTCTAATTGAGTCATTGTTGATAATCATTGTGAGGAAAAAGTCATAATGTCTTTACATCAATTAATGTAGTGATGGGTAACTTGAGCAAATTATTAATTGAAAAGTGCGCATCAAATGGGAGTAATCGGTACCCATGAAATAGCTCTGTTTAAAAAAAAAAAGTGAAATCATATCACACAAAATGAACTGTGCAGCAATATTGCCCATTTGACGGACACAATCCTGGGCGCACCGGCTTAGTGGATCAGCTTCCACATCTGCGCGTGAGCAATCATCTGTGCGCCTCTTTTTACATGTATAAAACACTTGTAAATCAGGCCCCAAGTCTGTACCTGATATGAGAGCTTGAGAGATCCTCATCGGGAAGTGCCCACTGATGCCAAACACACTGCCACAGAAGATGTTAGAAGCACCGCTGATGACAGCCACGCTGGCCAGTGTGCCCGCAAAGAATTCCTCCCTGCGGCCGGACACATCCACCTTGACCAGTATGGTGGTCCCGACAAACACCAGCAGTATGACAAAGAGAGACGACAGGATCCGCACATTTGGAGATAGCCTGGAGAGCAAAAGGGAGCACAACCCTATGAGTTGCCAGCACCACAAATGTACAGGGCAGAACATTTCAGCAGATATTTGACAGCACCCCTTCAGATGGCTGGGCTTTCTCTAAACTATTATTTCATATTCATGACAGATCAATTATCTAATTTCACCCTTTCGGGGACAGCGGTTACTACAGTGGACAGCTTACCATGTTATCAGGTTACAGGGTGCATGAAAGGGTTAATACATACAGTGTGAGCTTCTTGAGTGAGTCCCTAGAAGTGCAGTTATGACTGATATATGCTTATGCCTTTTTCAAAGGAATTTTTGTTGTTAGTTCATGTAATGATGTAGATGCAAGTGACCTGTTCACGAGAATGTAGTTGAGAATCAAGCAGAGCACTGAAGGCACCGTAGAAGCAAATGTCAGGTAACTTTCAAAGTAGTCCTGTGACGAGAGGAGAATAACAACACATTAGTTCAAGGAGTTGGTGACAGTATGCGCACAGAAATAAAGGTGGCACATGGGGAAATTTACCCCGCAAAATATTATTGTTGATGGACGGGAGAAATCATCCAGTTTGTTAAGAGCCTGCTATTTTATGTCGGACATATATGTACGCCATGCTAATTTTCTCAGGAAAGGTTTCATAGCTGCGAAAATTTCACAGACATTCACTACACTGGTCACAGAAAATCCAAAAGTGAATCTCATACGATGTTCATCACAGAGATGATGGATTTGGTTCAAGTTTGAGCATGCCAAACTTCTCCACCCATGCCCATGTGGACCTTGGTGCAATCATCGGGGCAGTCATGTTAGAACATGTTGTGGTATGAATGGAAAGTGAAAAGAGAAGCAGATGTGAGTAGTCTTCAATAAGCTTTTGTTTACTTTGCCTCTAAAAGCGGCCATTTTCTATGTGGCCGCAAAATGCGAGGACAAAGTCGATTCATCAATTTTGTACCTTTAGGGGTAAAATTAGGGCTGTACCAAAAGAGGGACGACGCCTGTGTATATAAAACGCAATCCTGCAATGCTGGGACAGGAGTGATGTGATGAAATTATTTTAGATTTCACACCTGAAGGTGAAGTCATCACACATGACTAATTAGCTGACTGGGCAATGCAGTCTTACTGTGTGAAATCGCGGAATTGTCGCAATAGTTCACTTTGCTCTGTTCTGTGTAAACAGTGGATGCTTTCAGGGTCATCTGTTGCTGCTCTGATTTGGAAACTTTGTGTAAGCTGCGTGTAAAAGAGGAAAATTAATTAATTGAATGACCAATTATTTAGTCCAATCAGCATTTATTTGATCAAGATTTACTTGGATTGTAACTTTTGAACTCTTCTAACTTTGAACAAACTGTGCTTGGCTAATTTCTGAGGTGCTTCTAATGTGGTTAATGTGTTGCCAGCCACCCATCCACTCAGTCACATGCATCCCTATGACACACACACACACACACACACACACACACACACACACACACACACACACACACACATAGCCCTCATATGTCATACTCACACTGAGGCCAGACCGCTGCTCCTCTGTGCTGTTGCTCATTTTGTAAAGCCAGTAGCTTTTGGCCGTGACGAAAAAGTTCCATGGCAGCAGAGAGCCGATGCCCATGAGAAAGAAGATAATGTAGACCAAAGAGTAGCGGTCATCGGGGGTGTAGCGTACGGCCAGGGACGCTGATGAAGGAGACTGATCCTCACTCTCCTCATCCTCTGATGAAAGAGAGTTGTCAAGGGCAACCGGGATGTAGGAGGAATTGAGGCTGGGGTGCGCAGGTGCTTTCCCGTCCATTTGCAAGTTGCGGTGTACAGTGTTACATAGAAATCTGAAAATTCAATGAAAGGCGTGTTGAAGATGAAAAGATCTTTGTAAGTGAGCAACCTTACATGAAATAATTATTTCCCTGACACAGTATCGACTTTATATTGCCCGTTTTAAAGCATTGGTCCAGACAAGGATAATTATAGTTTAATTCAAAATTGTATTACATAATTTTTTTTTCACTCATTTCAAACATTTTTATTTAACAGCACACAAAAGATTAAATAACAGTGAGCTACTGAAAACGTAATAATTTCACCTTGAAATGTAAACATAACCATTTTAAAGTTGTGATCCCACATACAGCATCATTGCAAATTGCAGGATAAAAAAAAAAGACATGATGGTTTGATGCTTTTGTCCTGTGGCTGCCGGCAAGTTATAGCGGCTAAACTGCGAACGGTTACGTGGGCAGGCTGTGCAAACTCTACACGCATTTTCCATGCTTTCCACTTCATCACCTCGGTGATACAACTTCAAATGATTCAACAGGTTTGTTGCATTACCTTCTTTTTTACCTTGCACAACGGTTTCCTCCACGTCTCTCTGGAGACACCGCAGGAACTTCTGTGTCAAAATAGCTTCATCTTCAGAAATTTACGCCAGGTCATGCTGCCCGTCAACTGCACCTTTGAAAATTGATACTATTACTTTCTGTTTACTGCTTTGTTCATTTATTCCTGGATTCTGTTTCTTTCAACTTCCAAACCAAAGTGAGAAGGAAAAGCTAGCCTCTTCATTGGTTGCAGTCACGCACATTTCCGCCGCATCTAATGGATTAATTATGCCCGCAGCTGGAAAGATAATATCACAAATCTCCCTATTTATATAGCCCTTCAGAATGTCATCGACAGGGTGAGTTGTTGTGTGTGTTTTTAATTATTCATTCATTCATCTTCCGAACCGCTTGATCCTCAGTAGGGTCGCAGGGGGTGCTGGAGCCTATCCCAGCTGTCTACGGGCAGTAGGCGGGGGACACCCTGAATCGGTTGCCAGCCAATCGCAGGGCACACAGAGACGAACAACCATCCACGCCCACACTCATACCTAGGGACAATTTTAGAGTGCCCAATCAGCCTGCCATGCATGTCTTTGGAATGTGGGAGGAAACCAGAGCACCCGGAGAAAACCCACGCAAGCCCGGGGAGAACATGCAAACTCCACACAGGTAGGCCGGAGCTGGAATCGAACCCGGTACCTCTGAACTGTGAAGCCGACGTGCTAACCACTGGACTACCGGGCCGCCGTTTTTAATTATATTTTTCATATTATTTACATATTTAAGGGAAGCTTGGTGGTCCAGTAGTTAGCGCGTCAACCTCACAGTACAGAGGTCGTGGATTCGATCCCGACTCAGGCCTTCCTGTGTGGAGTTCCCATGTTCTCCTAGGCCCTGCGCGGGTTTTCTCTGGGTACTACGGTTTCCTCCCACATTCCAAAACATGCATGGCAAGCTGATTGAACACTCTAAATTGTCCCTAAGTGTGAGCGTGAGCGCGGATGGTTGTTCATCTCTGTGTGCCCTGTGATTGGCTGGCAACCGGTTCAGGGTGTCCCCCGCCTACTGACAGTACCCCCCCCCCCCAAACAACCAACCTACCCACCCTTCTGAGGATAAAGCGGATCGGAAAATGGATGGATGGATGGATATTTGTATTTATGTTTACTAATTACTGCGAGAAATCATTAAAATGATTAGTGTCATCACATAAAATAATATTAACCACACCATATTAATAAAGGTAATCTGAGCAAATTTATTTCAGCGTGTGTCAAACTGCAAACCCTCGCACTACCCAGTAAATAGCTCAGTTTCAAACAAGTTTGTTACCTCTGATGTCATGCAGTGTATGGCCAACAGTAAGTAATCGGAGTACACACCTGCAAGGTCGCTGTAAAAGCTACAGAACACTACGATTTCTAACTTCTTCTTACGAATGTTTTTCACCAATACTCAATGGAAAGTGGAAAGTCAGCACAGATTAAACCATTTGTCGTATACTGCATATGGAAAACAATGAGGAACCAATTTGTTCACATGACACTAGCCTGGAAAATGCAGTGACACGCTTAACTCGAGACTGCAGACTCGGCACATTCAAGTTAGGAAGTAACATAACCGCGTACACGTTTAAGGCCAAAAATTGCCATGCCCTTTTAATCATGATGACAGAATGTTAGTACTAGTTAAGGTTGTCAACATTCATTAGCCAATCAACTGCTTGTTTGAGGCAATCCACAAAAAGTTCTGTATACATGAATTGGCAATTAGTAACACAAAATGACTGTCATGGTGGTTATACAAATATGACAACATACCTCACTGTTGCTAAGTCACAACCTGTTTCTCAGGTATTCTCCTGTTACAGTGAAACCGCAACACATCTTATCCCTCGCATCTTCTCTAGTGTAGAGTGCCGATAAACAACAGGACACAAACGCTCACTCATTCCATTGACTTCAGTATTTCCGCCTTTTCCGGAACAAATTTTTCAGACTAAGGGATTCTCCAAAAGTACAAGTTATGCTATACCTTCTAAAACGCGCGACTTCTGTACTCACTAACATTAACAAGTTTATATACAGTTAAAATAATTCCTTTTGAGGCGTGGAACGGAAAACGTAATGTATTATTTTCGAAAAATAATATTTTGTAATTCTGAAAATATACCGGATGCCACTTTTGAGAATGAGATCCGATGTTGATTTCCAAAATTAAATTATCCTTAGAACTGGTGAAAAAGGAGTCAGCGACAAAATTATGATCCATAATTTATATCCGTCGTACCACTCTGTACCTCGTAATGATTTCATTGCAACGGTCGAGGCTCCAGACACACGCTGTTTTGAGGTTATCACGCGACACAGAAGGCACGCTCAGTTATCGCTGTACAGTATTTATTTACAGTTAGTAATGCATACATACATACATGCATTATTGACGCATTTCAGTTCACATACAAAAACGGATTACTGAATGGACATACAGTTCAGTATATGTATCATACACATACAGTATACAGGTACGGCGCCAGTATTTTGTTCTCTACTGCCTTAACCGACATGTGGGGGTCTTCTGAAAAAAATATATTTTCTTGAGGTTCTCTCGTTTTTGTTTTTGTTGTTTTTTTTAATATAAAAATATAATACACTCTAGTGATGTGCGGCAGAGACATGTATTCAACATAAGGTATGAATTTGACTGAAATTACAGATATGGACGCTACCGTGCAATCGCGGTAATTTATTTGTATCTTCTTCCGTGCACACTGTTCAGTGTAACAGAAATGTCAAATTTGTACGTTCGCATCACTTCGCTGTTTCCCCGTTCTTATTGGGGAATGCTTGTAGCACACTATTTTGAAGCCTCCGCACTTGAGAGGTGCTTCTGGTGCTCGTTTTTCCAATCACGCTCTTCTTTTTTTTTACCCCCATGGGAGACTGGGAGATTTTTGGGGAGGACGTTTTTTGTTTGTTCATTTATTTATGGAAATTAAATCTGGCAACAGACATACAGTACTGTATATGAAAGGACTAACAATGTCACTTACTGTCAGGACGCCATCTTATGTTGCCAACCACTTTGATCGCTTGAAAAAATTGATTTCTCCACGGCATTTTCACGTTGTTTTCTGACTACACCATGTATGACATATAGTTGTATCAATCAGTCTGTGAGAAGCGCTACATGCAAATTTCATCGCTAAGAAAACAATTTGAAATGTTCTCTTATGAGGTGCATAACTTAATGCTACACACAGATTCGACTGCATCATGTTGTCAAAATCAACAATGAAATGAATTCATATCCCACCCGGAAAAAGTGGCTCTGATATGTAAACCTAAACTTTGCCGGTCATAAATCATAATACTGTACTGTATTGAGATAATATACTCGGAATAGTCGATACGAAGAATGAAACTGTTATTTTAAGAGGCTCACATTGCTTCCTACGTGATCTTGGCATGAAACATGCACTCATAACTGTCTTCAATGTAAAAACAAAAGTACCGGTAGTAACAGGATCAATGTAAGATGGCTGCCGCCTGGCTTCAACCGCAAGGGGCCTTTTGATAGTACAGTACATTCATATACTGTACAGCAGGGGTCTCAAACTCCGATCCTGGAGGGCCGCTGTCCTGCATGTTTTCCAAGTCTCCGTGTTGCAACACACCTGATTCAAATGAACAGGTTCAATGTCAGGCTTCCGCAGAGCTGATCATTTGAATCAGGTGTGTTGCAACAGGGAGACTTGGAAAACATGCAAGACAGCGGGCCTCTAGGACCGGAGTTTCAGACCCCTGCTGTAAGTAATCATCACTTTTAAAGCATTGTGACTACAACAAATATATTAATTCAACATTTTAAAAAATTTTGTCATTTATTCTCAACAGTACAAAAAAATGCAAGCGCAAAATAAAAGCACTTAAAAAGGGACCGTCTTAGGAATAACATGTCCTAAAGTGTGAATATAAATTTTAAATAGCATCATTGCAACTTGCAAATGTTAATGATCAAAAAAAATGACATGACCGAGTGCTTTTGTCCAGTGACTCATAGCTAGGTATTAGTGGCTCAAGTGCTGTTTACATGTGCATGTACATGTGGACATTTTCATGCTTTCCGCTGCAACACTTGGGTGTTTGTTGCTCAAATGGCTCAAGAGGTTTGTTGAAAGGCCTTGTTTTTGATGACATACTTTGCACAACGGCTTCCTCCTCCACATTGCTCAGGAGATACCGCCACAAACGCAATGTGAATAGCTTGCGACTGTTTTTGTTTGTAGCGTCTTCTTTCATTTATGGTGGATTCTGTTCACTTCAATTTGCAAATCTAAGTTAAAAGGAAAATCTGAACTTTTCATTGGCTACCTAGTCTGGTGGAGTATTGGGTGGAGGGGACAAAAAATAAATGACATTGGAATCAATGGCTGACATTTGTGGGAGACAGGATACCATCAAACATCCTGATTTCAAAACGATAGTCAAGATTTTCCGAAAAGATGTATGCACTTATGGAAAGTTGAAATGACACATTCAGTTCCAGGGATTTGGATCATTTTAATCGTTAAAATTATCTGATCAATTTACAGCTGGCTCATAGTATTAATGCAGAAGAGAAGATGCTTGGTGTAAAAACTACGAGTTACAAACCACTGCAAAAGTGCAAACGATGGAAGGAAATCTCCAGGCCACATTACCCCCTAAAAAAACATCACAATAAAACATGACTGACAAAATACAGATTTCCTTGAGAATTCAACATGCTGCTAAAAGGTTAAATCTGACAAGTCATTTTTCATACAGACCAGTAATCTGTTTGCTTGCAAAGAGAAAAAGCCATAACCATGACCTGTTGCTCTTAACACGGTACCACATGTGAAACTTAACTTTTTTTTACTACCGGTACATATCAGATGCAGCAAGCACACGAATACAGCTCAAATATGCTAAACTGAAAACTCTGATAAATTGGCTGTGTACATGTAATTCACCCCACCCCTACCCCTAAGGGGGAAAAAAAGTCCTTTCCCTTTCCACAAATCATATCAAATTATACAGTCACTTAGTCTAGTCGAGAAACTAATAAACAGTTGAAGTAGGAAGCAGCAATGCAATTAATTCCCTAAGATGTGTCAGTGGGCGCTGATCCTCTTCTATGCCCACATGTGGCGCTTGCAGTGAGCCACCGCCTGAAAGACAAACGAGACCCCTGTAAGTTACGATCACTTCAGTTTGTAATTCAAATGCTGCATCCATATGAATAATACCAATCATAATAAATCTATTCACAAAAAGTTATATTTAGCGCTCAGGTGAGATTTCAGAATAAACCTAAAATGCACAAGTAACTTTACATTCATGTGAACTTAATTTGATCATTGCAAAACATGTCCAAATGTTCCATGTTTTGCACAAATTTCTGTTCTCCAAACATCTGAATGGCAAACAATTGGCGTTTGATCCATGAATTGACTAATACATTTTCAAGGATGTGTACTTCGGTGCCTTTCTGTGATGTGCTTAAGCTAATTGCCACTTTCCTCAGGGAAGATCCTGTTTGAAGCCTCACAGTGGGAAGACATCATTGATCAGTTGTAGGGTGCCGTCCGTCATTGTCTCATGATGCAATCAAGTGAAACGCTCAACTCAACTGTATTTATAGAGCACTTTCAAACAGCCATCGCTGCATACAAATGCTGTTTCTAACAACCGGAAAATATTGTTCAATTCACAGATCAAACACCTGTTAGAATTTTGCCATTGAGCTCCTTATTAGAGAACTGCAAGTAGTGCAACAATCACTAAAACAACAGAAATTCTACTCAATGGAGTAGCGTATGTGCAAGTGACGTACATCGCACTGGATTGCTGTCGCCATGTTCTTGCACCAGAATGAAGGTCCCCTGGTGCACTGCTCTCTTCCGATCAGTCTGTGCAGAGCCTCCGGACAGGCGCCAATTTGCTTTTAACACATGCACACACACAAACACTGCTTAACTGGCCCAGACCAAATTTTCCCGACCTACACAACATGGTTAAAACAACATTATACCCACCAGGCACACAAAGTCTGGGTCGAGCGTCTGAAGAATTATTTGCACAAGCATGGGCTCGTACTCTTGAATCAGCTGGTCACACTGTTGGCAAACAAGACTTAACATGACGGTCAGAATAAGAGATGTTTCACATAGTTTGATGTGAATCTTGTCACCTCTGTCTGGATGGAGGTGGGCAAGTAATTGCAAACTTTCCTCACTGCCTCTTCAATTTGTGCCTCAGTCGCATTCTTTTCAAGGATTTCATCTATGTAGGTGACAGCCATCTTGCACACCTTGCAGTAGGCACCACCTTTGAAGGTAGTCTTATCAAGGGCAGCTGGAATGAGTCATGGCTTTAGATCATGAGTACAGTACAACTTGGTGCATTTTCAAGTTTTACTTCCAAGATTAAGATGTAGTTCATCAAATATGCACACACACAGCTAAATTAGATGTGCAGGTATTAATGACTTTTTGTCTACATGAGCATGTATTTTTAAATCAGTAAGTAAAAGATGTATATTTCCATTTTATGTACCTTTGCTTGTGGACAGGTTTACCCTCTGTAATCAATTACAAAAATTCTTCACCACAAAATGAAACATGTAAAACAAATAAAAAATAAATGTAACCTTATCTTCTAAATAACGAAAACATATCGCCACCAGACATCATGCAGCTGTTTAAACAATGGAACCTCTGAATATAAACATTTGAAGAGGGTTTTTTTTTTTCTCCTATTGTTTAAAACATTCATGTTCATTAAACCCAACTGAAGATTTAAACAGCATCATGCAGAAGGTTGTAGTGTTGGGTGGGACTTTTTGCCTTCATTCGATGGAATAAGGGTCGCTGATAGCGTCGTGGTACATGCCCACGACTTATGTTAAGGCAGTGTGGGATCGGTTCACACTCAGTGACTGTGTGAATGTGAATGTTTGTTTTGTCTCTAAGTGCGCCCTGAGACTGACTGGCAAGCAGTTCGGACTGTAACCCGCCTTCTGCCCGGAGTCAGCTGGGATAGGCTCCCGCGTTCCCCCGCGACTCTGTACAGGATAAGCGGTGTTGAAAATGGATGGATGTACAAAATGAGCACTTACGAATATATGCAGGTCTGGCATTATTGCAGAGTGCCAGGATGGTGCAAACAGTCTTTGGGTCAGCCTGCTGCACTAATAGCTCAAAGATGGCATTGCCATAGGTGCTGATCAGATCCTTGCACTCACTAGTGATGGAGGCAGGCAAATAATCACAAACCTTCTCCAAAGCTGCAATCACCTCTTCCTGGGACAAATGTAGAGGATGGATTCATGTGTAACAGAAACTACATAAACAACTGTTAGCTTTAGCGTTATGCACATCCTACCTCAGTTGACTGATTTTTCAAAATGTTTTCCAACTGCTCCATCACAAACTCACAGAGAACACATGAAGGGGAATCTCGAACTCGCACCATAGGCTGGAACACAGAACACAGCTATTATGAAATTGTCTTATACGATGGAATTTGGTTTCAGCCAATTAAAAATAACAGAGCATCTAACCTGACTGGTTACTTTTGTCAATTTGGCAGATTCCACCTTGGTGGCAGGAACAAGCTTCAGAGCAGGCACCATCTTGGAGGCAGGTATAATTTCAGCAGCCTGCAGCTTCAACATCGGAGTGGAATTTTTGCCTGCACTACAGAAGCCAGCAATGGAACAGGCATCCTTGGGATCCTGGGGACAGAAAAAGTTTCAAATTGCCATGGATCGCCCTGATGCTACATCTATGCAACCCACATACCATTCCGCAATTTTTAATCCCCATGCACAAGTTTAGTTAAGATACAGTACAATGTAAATTGCTGGAACTGGACATTCATGCAAATCCTTAAGTGAACATTTGTGCAGCGGTGAGTGAGGTATTGGATCAAATCCGCCCCAAATCAGAAAACCGATGTACAGTTAATTCAAGATGGTGCTTCCAACACAAGTCACAACAGACTAATTTGCTCTAGCGGGTTACAAGACTCAAGAACCCATCACATATTCAGTATGCTTACTTGATGTGGAAAAACAAGCAATCCTTGTGCAGTTTATTAAAAGCAGCAAAATGTTATGGTATGTTAAGGCAGTGCAACTAGATGCCTGATGTTAGTCGCTACAGTGGTGGGTACCAGTAAGTAACACTAGCACAGGTCAATATGCGTAGCAAAAGCTAAGGGTTAAAAAGCTCCAATGTGATCATACAAGACCTACCTGTTCCTGAGGAGCAGCACAAAGCCAAAAGGGAAAAGAAAGGATTTTAATAAAAGGGTTCATAAGTATGGAAAGGGGGAGATATAAATCAGACGAGCTTCACCAATTTGAACAAAATCTTGTCCTTTCAGTTTTTGTGGGTAGACATATTCTATATGTCATTTTTAGGTATGTCATGACACTGAGGGACTCACCAAAGAAAAGATCTTCTGAAGAACATCGCTGCCATACATGCTAATATACTGCTTGCACTACAAGGAGAAGAGTGACAAGTCAGTCAGTGAGAACTGCGTGTGCTTGTGCGACAAACAGACATTAGCATATCGCATACGACTTCAGTGTAAACGTTTTAAAATCATAGCAGTGAACTGATTTTTTTTTAACACTTTACGGCTAAGAAAAGATATCATGGGTTCTATGACACTTCCCCCCCAAAAGTGAAAGCTGAATCGAAATTTGGAACACAGTAAAAGTGAAAAGAAAAGCACATTTCTAAAAAGATATTTTGCAAAAATTATGCCTTGCGTGTAATGAGTTAAACTGCACCTCAGTAGACTAAACAATTAACTTGCAACTTTTTTCCTATTGTTTCCTAACTTCCATTTTTTTGCAACTTTTTATGAAGGTCAATGGGAAGAGCAGAAGAACGTGGACTACACACTGTACACTACACACTCTGGGGTGAAACAAGTGGGCTCATTCTAAGCGGAGACTCTGGAAGTGTCCACATACTTTTTTTTTCCAGCATTATCGAACATTTCAGGAGCCAATTAAAAAAAAAGATGCTATTTGTGGTTTGGGGCATGCCTCCAACTTGGGAGCTTCAAGAGTTGGGTTTTACACAGTAACTCGGGCTGGTTGCACTTCTAACCAAGCCTTCGACTGATGAAACCTAAGACAACCAGAACAATCCATTCAATGCCCCGAGAATGAAATGACCTGGATGAAGGAGAATCTTCACAAGCACGTTTGAGTAGCCTGGTGGGTAATCGCTCAGAAGTACTGTTTCTATTAAACTATGTTGACCTCAGGTACCAGTTTTATCACAGTATGTTGACACTTCCCGTTTTCTTGTTCCTATTGGCTTTTTTAGACTGCTATTGACCAATTGTGAACAAATAACCGATTTCCTATTACAGTCATACCTCTGTTTTTGACCATAATCCGTTACAGAAGGCGGTTCGAAAACCAATTTGTTCGAAAACCGAAACATGCTCTTAAAAAAAAAAATCTTTATTGAACATGTCTGTTCACAATGGAACGCAACACGAGGAAGCATCACTTCCTCGTCTACTTGAGGAAGCATCACTTTCTCGTGTAAGGAAGGCGAGAGGAGTCAAGTGACGCATTCAAGTGCGCTGAGTTTGGTCGAGAACAGAGACGTTCGAAAACCGAGGTTTGACTGTACTTGTATTATGGACTTGAGTCATCAGTTTTGCCCAAAAAGGGAAAAAAAAATACGAATGTCGAATGTTAGTTTTCCACGCTAGTTGACAAGTAGCTTGCGCCCATCTGCTGGTTAATTGTGACGATAAATTTTGGTGTGTTACTTTTTAACACCAGTGGTTGAATTCGTGTCATATTTGCATGACAGTAGACATTAAGCCATGCGTGCGTCGCATCAGCTACATTTCTTAGTGTTAGCCATTAAGCAATTATGAGTATTTTAATGTTTGTTGCATAAAGTTTAACTTCTGATTTGTATGACGACCATCAACATTGAAATGCGTTTTAAAACATTGCATGGAGTGAAATTTTTTATAATAGTACAGATATTACATGTATTTTCTCAATGGGAATATTTTAACAAATCAGAGGTTGACTAGCATTAAAATAAACAGAGATAAAGCTTAGCAGCTTCACTATATGTACTGTTGTGATGACTGTTGTGAAATGAAAAATAAAAAAGGAACAATAAAAGGATTCCGTCCTGTAACCCTACACTGGTTGTATCAATATTTTATGTGAGGTGGTATAACACAAAAAACTGTAAACAGTGTGTTGCGCTCACCATATCTGACAAACCAGGTCCCATCTTGTCGCAATTCTCTTCAAATTTCAGAATAAGCGAGTTTACAAATGAGGGATTGTCCTTTTGCTCCAACTGTGCATCAGTCATGAACTTGATGCAGTCCTGGCACACATCATTACTTCCCTACGGAGAGAAAGGAGGCAATTTTTAATGACTGGTGCTGACCGCACAAGTTGACAGCAGTGCCGAGAGCATACTTCGACTGGAGTTTCTGGTTTGGGGGTTTTCTGTGGGTACAACAGCCCAGGCACATTGAGGAGGAAAGGTGTGGCTGACTTGGAGAGGTCAATCTGTGGGATCTCATTGGACATCAGCTGCTCGTGAAATTCAGCCAGGGCCATCTGCTGGGAGAGACACAAGCCAATGGCTCCACAAGCCACACCAGGATTTTCCTAAAAACAAAAAAACAAAAATTAACAACACTTAAACACATCCTGTGTGAAAGCATAAAGCATGTGTGGCAACAATGGCCTGTTCCAAGGCTCTGTCTTGCATAATGGCTTCTTCATTTCCACTTCCACTTGAACTCACTTCCCTATCAATAGCATCGGGTCAGCTCTTGTCGCTTTCTTGACAAGACACTTTTTCGTCGACACTCATACAGGCAGCGGCATCATTTATCTCACTGACTAAAGACAAAGCAGTATGCACTCAAAAAGCGAGAGAAGACCATTCACCATCTCTCCAATGATGATTGACACGATGATGGGGTAGTAACTGTCAACCAACTCCTTGCACTCTGCACTCAAACCTTTGTCAGGAATGAGCTGGCAGGCTTTCTCCAGGTAACCAAGAACCTCAGCCTGCAATCACACCAGTAAGTCAACATTTTGGGAGAACATATGAATAAAAGCACAGAAAGACAATTAGAAATTATTTTTTAATACCTGTGTGGCATTGTCCTTCAAAATCTGCATAACTACCATGACCACTTCCTTACACAAGTCACATGGCACGCTTTTCTAGAAGATTACAAAACAAAAGTGTCATTTAAAGAAGACAATTCTAGGAGTGTTAGGTCTCATCTTGATTGGAAAAATACAAAATAGAATCGATGGTTCAGATAAAAGTAAAATGGAAGTGATTATGCACAAAGGAGGAGGAGTCTCACCATCTGGGGTTTGTTCCAGACGTTTTGCTGGCAGTGAGTCACAGCACCACATACAGACGCAGTCTTCACATTGTGACACCAGTAAGAGGGTCCACGGGCACACTGCTCTGTGCCCAGTAGAGGGGTGGCCCCAACTGCAAAATAGGTGACGAACAATCAGTTATAGACTACCACTTCCATCGAAAAATAAGAAAATCCATTCCAACCGTTTGGCTTTTATCTGTGCCAAACATTTATAATCAAGCAGTCTGGGATTCCACATTTGGCTAAAATTAATTACCAAACGGATATTTCAGAAGAGGTTCAGACAAGGGCAGTTTAAGATCGATCCGGGTCAATCAGAATGTGCAGAGATGGGCACTTTACTTTTTACTCGCGTAATACCTAAAGACGACATAGCACTTACTTTGTTCCATACATTCTCGTCACACTGCCGATCCCATCTTGAATGGCGCCTTTTGAGACAGCCGCGAGAAAGTATTCTCATCGACAACATTTACATTGCATATATAAAGACGCCTTCTTAGTAGGTCGACGGTGCAGCCGTATTGGATGTGGCAAAGTGAAACAAATTGTGAGTATGCTTCCTTCTGTGAGATGTATCAAGCAAAACTCCATAGATTTATAAAAAGTTGTTGCTTTTGATTGTATGATGTTATCCTAGATCAGGTTTCCAATATTATTTGCGCAATTCATATCGAAAATTATACACATACAAAATGGCGGATGGGCTGACATTTCGCTTTCAACAATTCTCTGCTTCAGAATTGAAAAGGAAAAGAATATTGATATTCATTTTAGATTTTCAAAGGGTTTATGACTCCCATGGAGTCTTCTATTAAATGGTTCAAATGTCTCTTTATTTGCAGACACTAGTGTAACATGTTCTTTGTCACTTGTCGTACAGTGATGCAACAGTGCTAAATTGCTAGTCAAAGTGCCCAATGGATCAGCTTGCAAACATCACATGACCAATCCCAGAAAAGAGGTGAGCCATAACAATGATAAAAACATGTACACTGGAAATTGAGCAGTTCAAAGTACACATTTTTTAAAGATCATCATCAGCTGGAAACGGTAATGTTAAAACACATTAAGCCTTTATATTAGAGTTGAATTTCCTTTCAAACAGTACTCTCTCCACTTATCCAAGTAGGACGGTTTACTTGTCAAAGTAAGATGTTGATAATATACTGCATTTGTGTGCGTGTGTGTCAACGTAGTTTGTAGTTATCACAGATAAGCAAAATGCATTTGCAGTTAACGAAGGTCTTATGAAAACATTTTGACATTGTAATCAAAGAAAAAAAACAAGGTTACTCAGTCATAGAAGAGATTGTGTTTGATCAATGTGTTTTAAATGAAAATGAAAAGAAGACCATGTATACAGGACTATAGAAATATCAGCAAGCAGCTGCATAGATATTGATTTAGCAAAACAGGTTGAAACCGCACACCCCCTTCACTTCAGTCATGTGACCATAGAGCCAAAATAACAGGCTGTATTCCAAGTCAAGTCAAGTCAAGTCAAGTCAACTGTATTTATAGAGCACTTTCAAACAGCCATCGCCGCATACAAAGTGCTGTACATGGAGCAATTTAACATATACAATAAACAGTAAAACAAATCGGTAATAAAGACAGTAGAAAGCACCAAACAGTAAAACCAAGAACAAATTTAAGTCATGCTGAGTCGAAAGCCAGAGAATACAAGTGAGTTTTGAGGAGGGTTTTGAAGATGGGCAGTGAGGAAGCTTGACGAATGTTCGGTGGGAGGTCATTCCAGAGAGAGGGACCAGCAACAGAAAAGGCTCGATCCCCTCTCAGCCTCAGTTTAGTTCTTGGTACTTCTAATAATGTCTGGTCCGCAGACCTGAGGCGCCGGGCAGGTGCGTAGGGGCGGATGAGCTCAGAGAGGTAAGGTGGCGTGAGATTATTTAGAGATTTGAAAACAAATAAGAGGATCTTGAAAATAACTCTAAAATGTATGGGGAGCCAGTGAAGGGATGCCAGAGTAGGAGTTATGTGCTCCCTGTTAGGCGTAGAAAAAAAAGTAGTGTGTTTCCGGTAACCCGACCGACCGAGAATTTCTACCTCGAACAAAAACTTTCCGGTCGGCATTTTTTTCAAACCTTCTACATTTTTGTGTAATAATAATAATAATAGTACTGTAATGCCCTTCAATAACGGGGAGAAGGATGCACGCAGTCGCTGATGCAATTCGTCGCTTTTTAATAAACAAAACAAGCAATAAACACACGCATTCAAAGGAGTTGCTGTTAGCCACAACTCACGCTCATGCGCTCCACACTCAGACTGAGGTTGGGAGCTAATATTCCCCCAACCTCGCCCCTCCCCTTTCTATGACGTCACACGAATACAAGAAACAGATATTACAGTACATTTCATTTATACGCGCCTTTCAAAACACTCAAGGACGCTTTACAATCAAAACAAGAACAATAAAACCACAAAATTATAAATAATAAAAGGAAAGATGTTTACATCGGTGCAAACTCTCGCGATATTCACGTTGAGCATGCGCGTCATTTGCCGTCGTGTGTCAACAACATTGAATCATGGCGGCGTCGCGATCTCGAAAATAGTTTAGACCGCGTTTTGTGTGTTGCAGTCTAGCATTACTACACCTTGTGACGAATATTTTATTCATAAAGTTACCATGCTACAACCAGTAAATTATAGAATAACCAATACTTTTTCATAATATTTTTCACAGCGATTAGCCTACAAATCTAATGACCAATTTGCCATGTAATCGTGCCTCGCGTCGTCCGTCTGTCGCTCTCGTGTTTTGTGCATACGTCACAGGTGAGTTTAGTGATACGCCTTCGGATGATTCATACGAAAAATCAGACTGGCATTGCCATTTCTTAAATGACGTAATTAGTAGACCTTTGTGAGTTTTTTCGCCGCCATCTCAAACTTTCATCCGCGCGATTCCTCAATTTGCGGACTAAAATAGCAACCCGCATACGCACCTATCTGTTGCGTCCCCCAACACTCAAAACGAAAGTAAATTCGAAGAAACACACCCACACACCACAAACACACAGAGGCACAGTGAAATCGCGTTGATCACACAGTCAAGTCGTGTGCGGTGACTTTAATGGTTAAACTATGTTTCGTACCGTAAAATGACGCCACGGAAACGACACGCTACGGTAACTATTGTTACGTGAAATCCTCAGGTGCCGTAGTTTTTGTTTGTTTTGTTTGTTTTCCTTCGCGGCGGCGGGGTTTCAATGTCTCCTTGTTTTATGTTTTATTGTTATTTTGTTTACATTTATGATGGGGGCGTGGCAAAAATATTTAAAAAAATAAAAACATTTGTCCGACCGACCGACCCTATGCCGAAATTTCATGTTACCGGAAACACACTACTATTTTTTCTACGCCTTACGAGTACCAGTCAAGATTCCAGGTAGAACCTCACTAAATAATCCTGAAAGAATGATAAAAAATTAAATGAAATTTAAAAAGCGACGAAGGTGGACCGACTGTCCAAAAACAAAAACTACTTTTCCTCTTTAGAAGGCTTAAGATTAAGCTAATAATCAGGAGTTTGTGCAAGGAGAGATATATTAGTGGGCCAAGGCTTCTGGATTAAGTAAACCATTAGCGAATATCTTTGCAGAAAATTCAAGAAGGTGAACGTTCAAAGTCTACAGAACAAATACAGTAAGTGTTTACTCTCAGTCTCACGATAATTGGGATAAAAGATAAGCACTTAACGCACGAAACCAAAATATCTGTGTAGATTTGGTTAAGTAATAAAAATGAAATGTTCAAGTCCGGTTTATCAAAGGGCAGCTATATATCAAAATATGCGTCACATAATCTCTTTATTTAGTAGTACTGTACTGCAAGTCTTATCTTGCAGGGTAGCTGAAAAATGTTGTCATAACGGTGCAGCAGAAACAGGAACAAGCAGAAGGAAACCAGAGCAGGCGTTCGGCCCCTTTAAATGCTGAACGAAAGTTTGTGGCAGGTAACTTTGAACGAAATTCCCTTTTCAGCATAACGAGACTTGAGAGTCAACAACATTCACCGAAAATAAGGTCAAGACACACGTGACCAAGAAATTGGAAAAAAATAACAGCAGCGCGGGAGTGTAAGATATCAATAAATGAATAATCTAAATGAGTAATAAACCTCTTAATGCCTTATTTCTGCGGTGGAAACAAATAAAATAAAAACGGTTGAACTGGGGGGGGTCGTCTCCTAACCATCCGCTAGCTTCGATGCTAACAACGCTATCTGAACAGGAAGCGCCAATTAATATTTAACCTCGACACATTATAGTCATACAATTTACACACTTGGGGAAATGCACGGCGTCAATGGTATTCAACGAACAAGTTCGTGGTCGCAGCTGCAGTCGACCGTTTGTGTTCTATTGGTAGGTATTGTCTTTGAAGGCTACATTGTGTCGCTTCCGCTTTTCAATAGCTATAAACCAAAAGGACTTCACTGCCACTTCCGTATATGACTTATACTGTATCAATGTTCAATTTTCCTTATATGAGTTTGGACATTACCTGAGGACACGAAAAGGAGAGTGAGAAGCAGCATGACTCCGCTGTTTTCTGGCTCGTCAGAGTGACACCGCTGGAGGTAAGAGCTTCCAGTGCAAAACGCTAACTGCGACTTGTGTTCAAGCCTTTATGGCTGCCAGTCAGCTGACTAGTACTACTCAGCATAAACATGTGACTTAACAGTGTCACTTGACTCGTGACCTCCGCCAAGCCAGCTTTCTGTTTCGTAGCAAGATTGCTACAAGTACAAAGTACCACATTCGATTCCTTCATTTTAGGATGGGCGTGCACTTTCAACCTTGAGTTTTAAAAGATGTACAGTATTTTACATATTTCTTCATTTTTCTTTTCCATGATTACACATGGGCCAAGAATGCATTAAATATAGGTTTTCGCATTTGTCAGCATTGCGTTTTTAATTATTCGTTTTATATTTTCTCTATTCATTGAAAGAATATTTTTGTATAAATGTATTAATTCAGCTGCTGGATATCGATATAACTGGGCTGGCAACACCTTGATGTAGTGGCTGGCACGTTGATGTAACAGCTCTGAGGTTTTGGGTTCAAATCTTGGCTTAGTAAAACTGCAATACAGTAGTGGGTCTGATTATTATTTGTTCAGTGTTTTGCTCCTGTTTCAAGTTGAAATACCTGTCGTCGTGCTCGTCAAAGGATCTCCATTTTATGTGGAAAATGGCCCAAGATTTATACAACTAAGGCAGGTTTAATCTTTCTTTTGATTCATATTTTTTATTCATATTATTTTCAAGGCAACTTTACTTTTATGTTTAATTTGTGTTAAAAAGAAGACAATGCCTCAAAATAAAATGTTCAAATTAAGGAAATGAAACAAAATAATTTTCTGTTCAAATGTATCATGTTCTACCTTTGGAGAATCACCAACACGTATGAGTAAGAGGGTACTACTCTTGATACTGTATAACGAAAAGGTTTGGGGGTACATAAGCCAACATTTTGGGAACCACCACTAACTGTTAATTTGCTGAGATCATGTGAGTAGAAGATAACAGCTATGGCATTTACAGACTGACCTTTATTTCATCCACCTTCCATTAGGTAATTGTAGGTGCTTGGCAAACTTTGCTGTTTGTTAAAAGTACGGCAAACATAGCTTGGTGAATTGTTAGATCTCACCGCAGCGTTTGACACAGTGGATCACAATACTGTATTTTGTTTTCCCACGTGAAGCACTGTGTTGGCATTAAAGACGTGTCCTCTACAGCGCATCTCAATTGCAGAGTGCCCCAGGGCTCAATCCTTGTACTTGTTCCCTCTTGGTTCCAATTTTATTAAACATGGCATCCACTTCCACTTTTTTTTATGCAGTTACAGTTAAATTGACACGCCCTTACACCGAAATAAGCTTGGTCCTTAAAAGGTTGGGGGTTTTTTTTGCATGCCTCAAAGATGGTGAAGCATGGCTGGCTCAAAACTTCCACCCATCCTTGATCTGAACCACTTTATCCTCATAAATCAGTGACTAATCTTGGGGTGAAAATCGACTGTGACCTAAAGATGGACAAACAGGTAAACGACGTGGTGGGGACTTTCGCAGTAGCAGCTCCAAACCTGTGGAACAGGCTGCCTCTGAGGTAAGCCCCGACTGCAGGTTTTCATATCACATTTTTACTCTTTGGCCTTTGAAACTCGGGAGTGACTGCCGTCTTCCCATTTGACACCATGTATGTTACATGTGTTTTCTCCATGCTTTTTTATGTTTTGTGTTTTTAAGTAGGAGAGACAAAGTCCACGCTAAATTACCACTCAGCTTTAAAATAATTGATATTTTAGAGTCTCCAATGAACATGTGGAAGCAAGCTGGATTACCGCAAGAAAACCATGTAAGCACGGGAGAGCATGCAAACTCCAGGAAGGAACTGCATGCATTTGCATACAGCAGATATGCTCACATTTTTTATGATAACATAAAAATACTGAAAGATAATGTTGAAATTAATAAGAAAAAAACAGTATGGAAATGTAATTGTTTTCTAAGAGTTAACCTGCCGAGCTCATGTGTGTAGAAGACAATAATTAAACAGATTGACCTTTTTCTTTGTCTTTCTGAAGTTTGTCAAGGAGGCTGGCCAACTTTGCTGTATTTGATTTGAAACGCACAGCAAATAGAGCTCGATGATAGATTGAAACAGTATTAAATGTCACTATATTCACATGCAACTTTAATGAGAGTCAGTCAATTATTACAGCTGTCAGTTAGCTTGATGATAGATTGAAACAGTATTAAATGTGACTATATTCACATGCAACTTTAATGAGTCAGTCAATTATTACAGCTGTCAGTTTACACACCTATTAAGAAGTATTATGTTTTGAAAAAAATGTTTTGAATGCCTCATAGTAAAAGCTGCACAAATTTCCACCATAATAATGACAAAAGATGTTTATTATAATTATATTCATCATTATCACATCACAGCTAAGTTCGGTCCAACGACAATGGAAGAGGTGAAAGAAGCAGCACACAGCACGTCCTCTGGATATGAACTGCAAATACCTGTTTAAAAAATAAATATAGGGTTAAGTTACAACCTAATTAGCGTAAAACAATCCCCATAAGCAGAATTGACATCGACCTCAAATGTCTTTTTTCGCCCCAAATAAAACTATACAAAACGTGAAATGTTTCTTCAATTATGGCCAATTAAGACACTTTTTTGATTTGTGTAATTTAAAAATAAGCACGGTAATTGTACTCCAAGATCAAAACATGGAAATGTTACATTGTTCATTTTGTGTAAAACTCATATAACACTGTTATTTATAATGTAACGTCTACACTGTCCAGCCACATCATAATGGAGTCAGTCCATGCCAAATCACCCCCACCCCTGAAAAAAAATCGGAAAATTTTAACCAAGCGTATCTTGGTTTTAATGAACATTGCTGTATTTGTTGATTGTGATGGAAGAAAACAGAATCTAAGTATGCAATGTTATGTGATGTTATGCCATCGCCGTCATCAATTGCAGCAAGTTTCATTGAAATCAAAATCCGTTTGGTTAAACACATGGTATTTGGCATGGCCAATGACCAATGTTAAGCTCCAATTCAAAAAATGTAAACACTCAGATTTTGCCCATCAGACACACCTCTCAGGATATACCATTGTGTATACGGTCCATTGGTCCTCTCAGTATAATCAAGTAGCATAATTCCAATTGCACTACAGTATTAGTATAATATTATTATCGTACGTACGTTCCATCACTGCTGAGAACCACAACATGTTTGTTTCGAACTCTGCGTGTCCTTCTTCAGCACAGTGGGCCTCACCACGTCGACATCACGATGTAAGTGATCGACAACGTCCGTGAGGATGCTGGGAGCCGCATAGAAGTCAATCAAAAAGTATGATCCACGGCGGTGTCTCTGGTTGTGTTTGGTCATCACATAAGGCAAGAGTCTCTCTCCAAGATTCTCCATGTCTCTTACCACAGCCCCCCGCACCATTAAAGTCTCCACTGTTCGCCGGAGAGCCGCTGCCGTCTCCGGCCGTTGCATCGCCTTCAGGATAAGAGCCAGTTCGTAGCGTGGCATTGTTCCAGTGGGTCAGGATGTAAAGAAATAACGCGAATGGATTGATTTGACAGTCAATTGGTAGCTGCCATTTCAAGGATCCTTGCAAAGTCGACCATGATAGGACATGAGGGGGGGGGGGGGGCTTTCACGGTGACGTATAAATCCTGCGCCTGCATGTGTAATTTGAGTCAATTTTTTTAAGAAGACATTTTTGAACATCTCTGCGATGTATTATTTTGGGGAATACAATTCTGATATGAAAACAAAATTGCATTATTTTATTAGAACGAAAAAGCGCCCTCAATACACGACCTGTGACCTCTGCACGATGTGATTCGCGCATGTGTCGAAGGTCGGACATTTTTGGTAGGTAACTACGGCAAGTACACTTAGACAGAATACCCATTTATTAACAGTACATAACTGTCAGACGAGTACTGTACACAAAACCAAATTGAGTTTGAATGATGAGGTACAGGTACAGTACTACCCAACTCTAGTTTTTTCGAAATATGTAGAATTTTGCTGGATATTAGTTAAAGTACAATATAAAATAGATATATAGATAGATGGATGGATAGATAGATAGACTTCTGTGGTCAGTTGAAATGAAAGTATTGCCTGTGTAATTCACATATATGTTATTAGGTCTTTACGAAGGGCGGCACGGTGACCGACAGGTTAGCACCTTGGTCTCACAGTGCAGAAGTGCAGGGTTCGATTCCGGCCTTATTGTGTGGAGTCTGCATGTTCTCTCCGTGCCTTTTGTGGGTTTTCTCCAGGTACTCCGGTTTCTTCCCACATTGCCCCCCCCCCCGCCCCCTCAAAATAAAATACATGCATGATAGCATGGCAGGTTAATGGAACACCCTAATTTGTCCCCTCGTGTGACTGTGATCGTGAATGGGTGTTCGCCTATGGGTGCCCTGCGATTGGCCGGAAACTAGTTCAGTGTGTTCTCCACCTACTGCCAGAAGTCAGCTGGGATAGGCTCCAGCACGCCCGCGACCCCCTTGAGGAAAAGAAGAATAGGAAATGGTTGGATGGTGTTTAACCTTTACGTTATGCACTACAGATTTTTTTTTTGATAGCCAATTTTGACTTAGTGTACTTGCCGTAGTCATTGAATATAGACTGATCGTCTGCGCATGCGCGACTCTTAGGTCGTCTACTGACGAGCTATCCATACTATTAGTTGTCTTCACAATGCGCACGCGCATGTGCTGAAGCGTCTTCCTGGGTCACTTCCCTCCATTTCCAGCGTGGTAAAGATGGCGGCGCACAAGTCGGTCCCGAGCGATTTGTACAAATGTGTCTACTCGTTTCTGCTGGAGAACAAGTTCACCAAGGCGGCTCGGCAGTTTGTCAAGCAGATTAAAGTGGTAAGTATGTCACGGTGTCAGGGAGGTGGTTGGTGGCGTATTATGAGAAACTGTAGGCAGACCATTGTGCCGATGTGGGAAATTAGCACGTGGATTACCGGGTCCGAACCTACCACTTGCACGTTGCTCGTGTAGTATGAATTGTTCCACTTCATCTTCTGCAAAACTAGATTTGTACAGCGTTCTGAG
The DNA here is from genome assembly GCA_026261675.1 of Hippocampus mohnikei. Taxonomy (NCBI): domain Eukaryota; kingdom Metazoa; phylum Chordata; class Actinopteri; order Syngnathiformes; family Syngnathidae; genus Hippocampus; species Hippocampus mohnikei. The sequence continues at coordinate 1,834,608 of JAKGUB010000228.1, forward strand.
TTCAGGGAACTCACCCGCTTGTGTTTGTGCGTGTGTTTGTATTACTAGAGTCCACAGGATCCAAATGAAGAGCGTCTTCTCAGCATCTACGATTTTTGGGTGAAGTGAGTTGTTCATATTTGAAATCTTACAATTTTTAGAAGTGATGCGATGTACAGTTCAGTTTTAAAACATTTCAAGCGTGCATGATTTAACATCCAACCTTTACCGAACCAAGGCATATAGTTTAAATCGAAAGTTGAAACAATTACATTTCGATCAATTCCCCAGCCTTAATCTGTTGAAGGTTCTCTGAATGGGCTTGTTGCACATAAGACGTCATATCCCTTCCGGATATACGGTTTACCCTTTTCTGGTTTCGACAGCCATTATTCAATTAAGAAAAACAAAACACAAAAAACGATTCCCAATAGCAAGACAAACAATAATATTTAGTTTCAATGTTCACATCGGCACCCGAAATAAACAGTGTTTTAAGATATCACGGATTTACCAGCAATGTCTAATTGACGAATACTGTAATTACCTATATTGCGCTGTCCTACGACGAACTTTCTTGGACACCACAACGCATGAAAACATGACATTAAAATGAAAAATGGACCTGTGTAGGAAAGAGATCGGGGGGGGGGATCCAGTCAACATTTAGTATGCAAAGGTTCGCTGCATCTGATGATAGATGATATTCAATCCTATAAAAGGTAAGGTACGGAAAAGGTTAAGCAGCCCTTCATTTACTGTTTTTTTTGTGCTCCTTCCTGGATCTGATGCAGAACGCCTGTACGGCCGCTTCACTTTTCTGTCCGTCTGCTTTTATAAATTGGATATGTATATAAAATATAGAATAAAGAATATTAAAGTATTCCTTTTGGGCCATTTGGTTGAATTTCAGTATTTTTGTTGGGTTTAATTCATTGATGGTGTTTCTTCATCTGTGTTTGAGATGTCCTGTTGCGTTGGCAATCCTTTAATGCAATAGATACACGTCAAAAGTCATTTTTTCATGGTTATGTGGAGTAGGGCTGGGTCAATGTCCCCTGCAAATAGCAGGTGTTCTCTGTAAACAACTAGATTCTCAAGAAATGACTTGCTTGTTTAGTTGTAATCTAGTACATTCAAAGATTCATGGATAACAATTATATTTTGTCATTAAACTGTAATTTGTGTCCAAAAAAAACATTTACTTGCGTGTTAACCGCAACCGTTACTTGAAATTATATCTGTGGCATATACCTGTGAAATTTTAACACTTTTTATCTGCATGTACTTAGATCACCCCAATCTCGGAAACGCAGTTTATCACTGACAAGACTGAAGCCGCTAGCTCAGTAGCCAAGAAGGCAAAACCAGTAAAGAGAGTTCCAGCAGTGAGGCATCCAGCACTGAGGAGGATGAAGCCAGTGCAAAAGTAAAGAAGGCTACTCCTGCTGGTAATATCGCAGTACTATTTTAATTGTTGATTTGTATATTTTGGAACCATTATAAGACTGTTTCCCTTTCAACAGCTAAGGCAGTACCTGTGAAGGCAGTGGCTGCTAAACCAGTGCCCAAAAAAGCGAAGGCTCCTGCTAAGGTAGGAGCCATTTAGTGCAGAAATAACAGTTTTTTGTTTGTTTTAATCATTGAATGTCTTTTGCTTCATCTAGGCTCCTGTAAAGCCTGCAACAACTGTAAGTGGAACAAGGAAGAAAGACAGTAGTTCTAGCAGTGAGGAATCAGACTCTGAAGAGGAGCAACCTACCAAAACTCCATCAAGTGAGTGCTGTTGTCACTTTTTTCCTGGAATATTGCATGTTCTTATGAATGCATAACATACCATATTTCATTCTGAACGACAGAGACGGTGGCCACCACCAAGGCCAAAGCTCCTATTCCTGCTACTGGTGCGTCTAAGAAAAAACAAGAGAGCAGCAGCGAAGAAAGTTCCTCGGAGGATGAAGAACCAGCCAAGGTAAACAAACTGGCATTTATTAATCAGCATTTATGCTGCACATAAAAGTAACCCAAAGTTTCATGTACTGTTTTTCTCAAACAACCTACCGTACATGCACACACAACTCAAGTGGTGGTAAATAACACCTGGAGGATGCGCCTTGAACACGATTGACGTGGACCAACGCAAAAAAAATATTAAATATACGCGTGTGTGTGCTGTTGTTATTTGTAAAATAAAACTAGGGTGTCATGAAACAATTGAAAGCACACTCAGGGAGGGCAGCATCAGACACACGTCACACGCTAGCTGCACAAGTAACAGCAAGCATTTAGCATTCAGGGCACTCTCACAATGTGAGCAATGGTCACTGCAATAACGCACATCTCAATTGTGAAATGTGGGGAACCCCCCCCCCCCCCCCACCCCATCTGAACCCTTTTGTGCAAATCCAGCCTTTATGCGGTCGGAGATCAAGAGGTTTAGTTTTATCTTTTGTGATGCATTTCCACACTCGGCTCAGGTCAAACCTGCCCAAGGGAAAGCTGTTGCTGCAGATTCGAGCAGTGAGGACTCATCCTCCGAAGATGAGGCTCCGCCCATCAAGAAACCCAAATCAGGTTTGTTTTCATTATTAAAAATGTCACATTCACTACTTCACTTGACGGTGTGGAGTTTTTCACTAAAACCCATCTACCCTCAGCAATAGTTACAGACCTGGTGCATGTACCACCATTACCAATGCCAAGTCGAAAAATGACCGAAGTTGTTTAAACTCTGGCCAGGAGAGGGCAGCACTACTTGTCATCAGTTTTTCACAGGACTTCACTAATATTACCTTTGATTTCACTAAAATGTTTTTTTCCCCGCTACTTATTCTTACAAATACTTGTAATGTGAAAATGCTAAACCCTCATCACCATCTTTTTCTTTCCCGTATTTGCTTGGTTCTCACCTTTGTCTTTGGTCTCTGTGTTTTGTTGTCTTAATCCTTTTGACTTTTATCTCTATAGGGATGTACAGTGCAGTCCCACCTCCTGCTACAGTCCAGAAAGCAGCGGCTCCAGCGGCAGTCAGTAAGGCCAAGGATGACGACTCAGACAGCAGTGATGACAGCAGTGATGAGGATGAAGGGAAGAAAATAGCCGGTAAGACCTCTCCAATTTTGTACTCACTGGGCATCTGAAGTTTTGTTGTCTTGTGTCCAACAACTTCATGTCTCGTGCAGCTAAACCAGTGCCTATAAAGAAGACCGCACCCACAAAATCTATTTTGAAGAAGCCTGCTGCTAAGAAAGAATCCAGTTCTGACAGCTCAGGTAGCAAACATTTTACTGGGGTTATCCCTTATAGTCTCAACAAAGCCACTTCCTTGTATTGTTGTATAACTGTGTGTCCTTTTAGATTCAAGTTCAGATGAAGAGGAGCCTAAAAAGCCTGCACCCAAGGTCACACCAGCAAAAGCGGCCCCAGTCAAACAGGCCCCAGCAAAAAAAGATGATTCCTCAAGCTCAGGCAAGCGGCAGCAGATTTTGACTTGCTTTATTTTCTTGGTGAAACCCCTTTAACCTGCCCATGGTTTTGATGTGTCAGAATGACTAGTTTTACCAATAACTGTTGAAAGTGCATTTTTACATGTAGCGCTTGTAACAATATTGTTTGTCATCTTAACATCTAGACAGCAGCTCAGACGATGAAGCTCCAGCAAAGCCTGCCACTAAACCTGCCGCACCATCAACACCATCTGCCGCTTCAAAAGCGGCAGCTGAGAGCAGTTCCGACTCCTCATCTGATGAGGAAGAAGCAGCCAAGCCCGTTGCAGCGAAGGCCACCACCCCGGCTTCTAAGCCCACAACTCCCACCAAAAAGTCTGCTGCAGCAGCTAAAAGCAGTTCAGACTCTGACTCCTCGTCTGAAGAGGAGAAACCAGTGAAAACGAAGCCGGCAACCACAAAACCTGCAGTGCCAGCTTCAAAAGCTGCTACTCCTGTTGTAAAAGGTGCCAAAGGAAAGACAGCAGCAAAAAGCAGCTCTGAGTCAGACTCCTCATCTGAAGATGAAGAGCCTGTAAAAACCAAGGCACCGACAAGTAAACCCTCCACTCCTGCCGCGAAGGCTACAAGTAAACCCTCCACCCCTGCCGCGAAGGCTGCAACCCCCTCAAAGGCTGCAGCAGCCGAAAGCAGCTCTGACTCAGAGTCCTCATCTGAAGATGAAGAGCCTGCAAAAGCCAAGGCACCTACAAGTAAACCCTCCACCCCTGCCGCGAAGGCTACAAGTAAACCCTCCACCCCTGCCGCGAAGGCTGCAACCCCCTCAAAGGCTGCAGCAGCCGAAAGCAGCTCTGACTCAGAGTCCTCATCTGAAGATGAAGAGCCTACAAAAGCCAAGGCACCTACAAGTAAACCCGCCACCCCTGCCGCGAAGGCTACAAGTAAACCCTCCACCCCTGCCGCGAAGGCTGCAACCCCCTCAAAGGCTGCAGCAGCCGAAAGCAGCTCTGACTCAGAGTCCTCATCTGAAGATGAAGAGCCTACAAAAGCCAAGGCACCTACAAGTAAACCCGCCACCCCTGCCGCGAAGGCTACAAGTAAACCCTCCACCCCTGCCGCGAAGGCTGCAACCCCCTCAAAGGCTGCAGCAGCCGAAAGCAGCTCTGACTCAGAGTCCTCATCTGAAGATGAAGAGCCTGCAAAAGCCAAGGCACCTACAAGTAAACCCGCCACCCCTGCCGCGAAGGCTACAAGTAAACCCTCCACCCCTGCCGCGAAGGCTGCAACCCCCTCAAAGGCTGCAGCAGCCGAAAGCAGCTCTGACTCAGATTCCTCAACTGAAGATGAAGAACCAGTCAAAGCAAAATCAACACCTGCTAAAGCTGCCACCCCAGCTTCAAAGGCTGTCACCCCGGTAAGAAAAGCTGCTCCTCCACCAAAGAGCAGCTCTGAGTCAGACTCTTCATCTGAGGAGGAAGAACCTGCTAAAGCTAAGCCAGCTACAAGTAAGCCTGCTGCGAAGGCCGCTCGTCCTGCTGTCAAGACAGATGCTGCAGAAAGTAGTTCAGACTCTGACTCCTCATCCGAAGATGAGATGGAGAAAGCGAAGCCAGCAACGGGTAAACCTGCCACCCCTGCTTCTAAGGCTGCCACCCCTGCAGCAGAAAGCAGCTCGGAGTCTGACTCTTCGTCCGAGGACGAACCTCCTAAAGCCAAGCCCGCCCAAGCGAAGGCAAACCCTGTGGCCAAGAAGGCAGCCGTGGTGGCTAAATCTGCATCTTCAAAAGCAGCTCCAGCGAAGGCCGGGGAGAGCAGCTCCGACTCGGACGACAGCTCAGACTCTGAGACGCAGACCAAGAGCACCCCTGCTAAGGCTGCCGTCGCCAACGGCAAGACTCCCAAAGCTGCATCGGCTAAACCCGCAGAGTCATCAGACAGTGATAGCAGTTCGGAAGAGGAGGCCACTTCTACCCCTGCTCATTCAGCCAAGGCGACTAAAGCTAAAAACAAAAGCAGTTCCTCAGACAGCTCAGATGATGAAGATGAGGCGCCAGCAAAGGCTGCCCACAAGGCCAATGGTAAGTGAGGACTGATCTCAAACTGCGAGCGAAAGTAGTGAACGACAAGTGAAATAACAAGAAACGGGTTTCCTTTTGAATGACGCAGGCACCAATGGCAAGCAAAAGGATAAAAAGCAAGAGACGAAGACTCCAAAATCCAAAAAAGCAACTACTACACCCCAAACTTTTCCCAAAGCCAACAAGGTAGAGAAACGACTCACACATGCACATAGCACAGCTTGGTACATTAGTGTTGCAGAACTTCTGTCGCTCATTGTCACACGAGGCAAAATCGCTGATGGGCTTCACCATCCAGCCTTTGGAAACCAGTTTGTTACGTGTTAGGGAGATGCAGGGGATGCACCGATTTCTATACAAGTCCCCGGATATGCGGTCTTGTAGCCCGTTTCCAGCGACGGTGGGAGTCGGTCACCAATCAAACACCAGAGAGGCTATGGGTGTCGTCCTGCAGAGGCGCCTGTATTGATGGCACCTGTTAAACTCAACGCAATAATTTTTTGCTCTCAGTTGCTCCTTACACAGCCGCTACGCATACAGACCTCCACATATCTCCTCTGCAATTCTCTCTTCAAGCAGCCTTCCCCTTATCACGCGTGTCCACTCCAACTGCAAATGGCTCATGAATATTCAACATGAGCGTTCAGTACAGACACTCCCCGAGTTACGAACATCCGAGTTACAAACAAACGGTACATACGAACATTTTCACAGGTCTGTCGAAAAAAAAAAAAAAAAAGTAAAATTTTGTATTGCGCGCCTTTTTCCGAGTGCCGAACGGGGCGGAGGCGACTGCAGCGGCGACGTTCGAAGGCGGCCGCCGGGAGAGGCGTGGGGGGCGGGCGTGTGACGGTGGAACGGGCGGGAGGCGTCTGGCGCGCGGTCGACGACCAGTCGTCTACTCTCCCCGCTGAAGCCGCTGCTAGTTTAGCGGGCAGCTAACCCTCGAGCCCTGAAGAACGTGATGAAAAGCTCTCTCCCCGTTATATGGATGTCAATATAAGCCTTAAACATAAATTCCAGACAAAATATAGCACTGAAGCAACTTACGAACGAATTCACCTTATGAACAATCGTCCGGAACGTAACTCGTTCGTAACCTGGGGAGCATCTGTATTGTTATTGGTCAGATGTGACAGCATGAAACCCCCTGTAATTTTTTAAAACTGCATCATATTAAAAGCCACAGATTTGGGGGAAAACTAGCCGGGCGTTTTCCGAAAATTATGGCTCGCCAACCTTTTTTGACAGCTACTTCTTGGGTACTGATTAATTCAAAGGACTACCAGTTTTCCGAAAAATGACATTTTCTCCAAACACCTATAATAATTCATGCTATATTCCCATGTTAAGACACTGGTCATGTCAATGGTTCCTCAGGATAATTGGGTCACATAAGTAGCAACATGCAATTTTTCTTTTTTCCCACAAAACTGCCATTGCTCACATTTTCCAGTGATCACTTCTCCAACAATTCTAGAAAATTACAATGTCCCATCACTGGTCATGCCCATGGGCACCCCCCCGTAGGTGACCCCTGCTGCACAAAAAACGAATAGCAAAATCTTAATTATATTGCACAACCATTGCTAAATTTGTCGTGTTCGAAGTATTATCATTTTGAGACAATTAATCCAGTCATGTAGGACTGCCAACTTTTTTTTTTTTAGTACACACTCTCACTGTTGAACATGGACTGTCCAATAAGAGAACACACCAATTATTCCTTTTTCACTTTGCACAAAACTGTTATGAGGTCCTAAAAAAACTGTGATGTGTTTGCAGTCTTCCAACATCCCTTTCCGAAGAATAAAGGAGGATGAAGTCGCCGTGGACCCCCGCCTTGCAGACAACTCTTTTGACGCTAAGGTAAACTAAAGCTCATTGAAGTGTGACCGACTCCTTTGGAGGTTGCTGGTAATATGGCGTCAATTCTCATTTTCAGATGGGTTCCAATGGCGACTGGGGCCAGAAAGCCAACGAAACTCTCCGCTTTACCAAAGGCAAATCGTTTCGCCACGAAAAAACGAAGAAGAAGAGAGGAAGTTACCGAGGTGGCACCATCAACACCTCGGTCAACTCGATCAAGTTTGACAGTGACTGAGGAACTTTCCCTCCCTCTGAACTCAACATCGCGTTTGAGACGCGGACCCCAGTTGCTACTTTGACCGATAACATTTAGTTTGAAAGTAGCAATTAAGGGGGATTCACAGTGAAAGACACAAGGTTGACAAATGACCGCATATAGCCACAAGGTGGCTTAAGGCCATCAGTCCAGACTGTAAAGGAAACCACATTGCCAAATGTGACCTGTATGGTAAGTTTTTCCATGTATGCATTGCAGCCACCCAATCCACTTTGTTTGATAATTAATTACAGATTGATTATATACATCCGCCAGTCTATGGGAACATTGGAGGGGTTTTTTCGCATTTCGCTGAGGACATAAGTATGTTTTATGGTGTGTATTTATTGTGTATTAGTCCATTTCACTAATTAGACCATGTATTTTCATTGTTCCTTACGAGCCATTTTGCGTTGAAATGTACCGGTAGTTAAAATTCATCCTTTTATTTCTCCTGTTACTAGGCAGAAATTTTGCCAAACCGTTTAACTTTTTTCCTTTGGGATTTACCGTACACAATACATTATTTTACTTTTTCTGTCATGAACCCCAACATGAATCACAAGATTAACAATATTGTCAAGGCCTGTACAATAGTGGTGTATTCAGTTGCCACTAGGTGGCACACTAACACCTTTATCTTACCAGCCATCTACTCAACAGTTTAAAATCCTCACGAGGGTTGCGGGCGTGCTGGAGCCTATTTTAGCAGTTGATACAATTATTGCCAACAAGAGTTTCACTTTTGTTGTGACATTTCAAGATTGTCGTATTTTCTCTGTGGACAATAAAGTGGGGTCAAATGACAACACAAATGGTCATTCTCTCTTGAAGGAAGAATTTATACTTTAGAATGCCCTATACCAAGTTACTCGTGTCAGACTGATGCCATATATTAAATTCCCCAATAAAAATGGACAATATTTTTCTCTATTGAAAACGAAACTTTGTAATAAGTAGGGGTTTGGTTTTTTGGGAGGGATTAATTGCAAGCAGACAATGTACATCAACTGCATATTATGTGAGCTTGCTGACACTGGACAATAAGATTAATATTTTGGGCTAATGTTATTTTATGAGTCCATGGTGAACCTTCGAAACCCGATTCAAGTGAACATAATTGCTGACTGAAAAGTGTAAATCAGATTACCGTACTCACTCAACTTTGTGAATGGAGCACTGTAAAAAAGGTGCTGTAAATAAGATAACGAGAACTTTTTCCAGCCTTAAAGGTTAATCCTACTCAGTGCTAGTATTAAGTGCAATAAAACTCAGTAACAGTGATTGGGGGGGAAACAGTCCCACTTAAATGCAAGCATCCATGTTATCAATACAAATCTTTAATTTGCATAACAAAGTGTTTCAGTGAGCAATATATTATTTGAAAGAAGGCATACATTTTAGAATGACATGGGGGGGGGGAATGAAATGGTAAAAAGAGCTTGGGACTTTGATCTTAATTGATCTTTTGATCTTAATTTTGTACATCGGCTAAATATGTTTTTAACAAAAGGTCACATGCCAGTGAATGCTGTACTGAAGATAGCCACAACATATTTTTGTATATTTCACAATTGTACAAATGTGTGATGCAACCCTCAGAGGCGCACAGTGCATGCTTGATGACACCCCCTCAAGGCTGCAGTCTTTGAAACTGTTGAAAAATGTCTCTCATGGCATTGTTCCTCCCACTCGCACATCACCTTTGGTCTCCAATTATGTCTTTGGCATGGCAAAGTCCCAGGCGGTGTCCTGAGCACACTTCCACATGGCGCGCACCAACCGAGTGAAGCCCATGTCTTTCGGTTTTTCCAGCCCACGCATAAGCCGCTGCTTCATAATGGCGATGAACTCCTTATTACTGAGCTCGCCGTTACCTGAAGAAGGGGGGGGGGGCTTGAGAGGGAGAAGAAATATAGCAAGATGACTGCTTACACAAGAGTTACCTACCATCGCAGTCGAACAGGGCGAAGACCACATCGCACACGTGATCCGACAACTCCACCTTGGCTACAGTGCGGGCCACCTGTTTCATGGTAACTGGGAGAGGGAGAACCACAGACCAGGAAACTCATTAGTGGAGAAGCATAGCAGCGTGTGGTGGACACGTAATTGGCAAGAGACTGCAAGTCTTTGCTTTTGGATCAGAGCTGTGGAGTGTCACTCGCAGTGTGCACAGTCCAATAGAAATGGAAATGAGGAAGAAAGGCTGACAGCATCAGCGGGTAGAACTGAGAACCACTCTGACTGAGAGGATGACGGCAGGAGGGGGGATATGAAAACAGACACCAAGGAGGCTGGCAGAAAATGTTGAAAATCTTTTTAATCTCAGTGATATTGATGAGTACACCTCAAAAGCGCATAAAATGGAAGCACGGGAATGATGGCATATGAAAGGGAGGAAAGGAAGAAAAGGTTTTCCATCAAATTAATAAAAATGATTCTTTTTTAAAGTCCACCTGCAAGAGAGACAATGACTTGGGAATCACTGCCTAGCCACTACAACAAAGTGCTCCATATAGCGAGCTCCCTATTTGTAGTCCTGTTCCAAAGCGTGGTCAATATAGGTGATTCCATATGATAGTACACTCAATGTATCCCAACTAACCGTGCCAAAATGCATACGATAAAAAAATCCACACCTTGCTTGAGAGGCAAAATAACGCTGTGTGTCCATGTGAGTGCCACATGAGAGGCCACAATACAATTGCCGGCATAATTGAATGAACGCCAATACAGTTTACGAGCTGTATAAAACATCATGCTTCGGCAACGATAGAAATACTCGGCTATTAATTTAAAAATGTTTAATATTGGTTGCAACAGTGCACTGCGTCACACTGATAATTGGGACGCAGTATCATAACTTTCCAAATTGCCAGTCAAAACTGAGCATTGTTTTTACAAAAGCAGATTTTTAGAAACAACTCTTATTGAGTGCTGGAGGATTTACGGCTCTACAAGACGAAGGAAATGAAAGTTATTTGGAGCTAAGGTCAGAGGGAAAGTGGCATTACCTTTATCTATGGACGCTCCGGCCATGTGGTAGAAACTCAGCGCCGTGTCCACATCATTGACATTCTTCAGGAAAGTGAAGAAATTCTCTACCTCCTCAAACGTGATGCCCTGCACCGAGGAGGAAAAACAAGGCCGGAACAAACGAAAAATAATTGAAAACCTAGACAACATGTAACTCAGTAATGACCGGGTCACGGCAAAAATAACGCAAAGGTCATTCAAATATTGCCGAAACGCTGCGAGCACGATTGCGGTTCAGCAGTGTGACACAAATGGGCAGAGGCATTGGGCATGCATGGATGAACGCTGTGCTGTGGAGTGTCAGCAGAACAGGCCCACGTGCATAATCCGACATGACTGCTGAACTGCCCATTTGCAAATTAAAACAAAGCTTTTTTCCAAACATTTTTTGGACTGCTCATTTGCAAAGAAAAATAAAGCTTTTTTTAAAAAACAATTTTCTTCCTCTCTTTGTTTTATTAGGCATAAATTAGGTCAAGCTTATTTACCAATCGCACTGGCATTACCCAGCTGGGTTTATCTGGAGCACAAAAGCTGAATGTTATTCGCGTCATGTATGCTATCTTGAAAGAGGACGTGATGGGACATATTTTATTGCGACACCAGCGGGGGTGTCAAATCCTTAAGCACAGCCCTCCATAGCCTGCCTTACAAGGGCTCATTACTGTGAAGAGCAACCAGCATGAAATCACAGTACTGTACATGGAACATGCTGGGAATGGGGAGTTGAGTGTGCGCGTTCAGAACTTGCCTTCAACGCTTAGAATATTTTAGATCCTGTCCCTCTTCTCTCAGCAAAGTCAATGCAAGCTCTTTAGACTTCAAAATCCCTGTCGGTGTGAGAATGGCTCACAGAAGTCAAGTTAAATGCCCCTTATACTAGAACCCTCAACTCAGTCTGACATTCAGTGTGGAATAGAATAAAGACATGGAAAAAAACTGGGGGTGAGGGGGGGCCCACAGGAGGCAAAAGATGTCAACTAGCACTTGCACCTGAGTACCGATGTTCTGCGTGTGCTCTTATGACAGAGATGAAGCGGATGACAAAAACGAGCAACGAGAGGCAATACTGGCCAGGTGGATAACCTTGAGTGTAGGAGCTCCCCAAAATGATCTCCTGTGCACACTCAAAAATCCCCCTCAGGCCCGCAGGCTTCCACACATGCTTACACGTAGGGCAATTAGTGAAAAGCCCAGCAAGGGCCAATCGTTTAAGAGTTAAATGCATACACACAACACACCCACACCTACACACACACACCCACACCCACACCATTCTACCTGTGCATCCTTAAACATCTTCTTCAATCCCTTCTGCATCTGCTTGAGTTTACGGGACTGTACGCCGCTGTAGGCCAGCAGCATACCGCCAAACTGTCTCTCAGAGATTCGGCCGTCCACTGGATCATTGCGCTCGAACTGGAAGGGGGAAAGCGCGATAGAGACTCATAAGAACTGATTGTGGTTGCACGAGAACAAACAAATTAATAGGCTGACGCAGAATGATGGGGAAATAGTAAATCCTGATGTCAGACATAAAGTTGACTCGGGCACGGGAATGGGACGGTTTTAAATGTCGCTGTGGGTTTTTTCTCAGCGTTCCAGCGAAGCGTGTCTACGCGGGAGTGGACCTTGGGTCTGTCAGGTCAATCCTGGCGATTTATATCTGCGGCAGCTTGACAGGCACACAGCAGACTTCCTTCTTCGCCTCTGAATATGCCGACCTCTCAAAATGCTAATTCATACCACGAGGGGCAGCTTGTTACTATGCAAATGATAAGCCAGACAGGAGCACTAGGGGGGCTGATCATTCATACCCCAATGAAGCATCTACCTAGGCTCTCCGACGGGAATAAATTAACTAAAATGCCTTATTAGAAATGACATTACCCAAGTTAAATGACCTTATCTTTCGTGTTTGCATCAAATGCAAGGCGGAGTGCTTAAGATGCAGCGGATGCTTTATAGGCGATGGTTGAGTTGATCATTTCGACACAACTCATGCTAATTTACAGAATCGCCAGATGCTCGACAACATCAAGCAGTGGCTACGACTATGAAAGGTGAAGTCTGTCTTCGGCTGTATGGCCAACTATCTTTCCCCATGAGCCCATTGGCTAAATGGCCCCACGGTGTCATCAAGTTATAGTACCTCCAGCTTAAGCACATCATGCTGCAGCTTCCTCTGAAACTCCAGGAAGCTGCCGATGGTGAGCTTTCCCTTCAGGTCTTTTCCAAAGAAATAGGTGGTGAGTGCCGAGCTGCAGCCGGCTGTCTTGAGAGTGTTGCCTGTGGTGGAGCGATCGCGGTGTCTCATGCCCATGCTCGTTTGAGAGCGAATAATGCTCTGGACCTAAATGGAGTTAGTGAATGAATAACGACAAATCACACACAAATAAATATGTAGACAGAAATGTTATGTAAATAACAATGTGTGACAACTTTTACAAGGTTGGGTCGTCATGATATTATGAAGATGTAAACTTTTTTTTGTTTGTTAAATGAAATGTTAAATAAAACATTTTGCCATGTGTATGCAGAGTCAGAAGCTGTAAAGTCAAAAGATCTGATACATATTGCTACATTTTTTGATTAGGTTTCCATTAATAAGGAAAATGCAAATGACCATATTCAGATTTGACATTGCTGTCAAATGCATCAGACCGGGTTGCCACTTTCAAATCTATTTGAATATCAGGGACCTATAACATTTTGTTCACTTTAACGTAGGACAATTTCTGATGGAAACTTTCTTTTCCTTCTAGCTATTAACAGCTTAAATGACCTCATTACTTTTACCGGAGACAAATGTGTCAGTAAGCCTGCGAGGAGATCTGTCTTTTGTGCGCTAGCGTGTGACAGGCATTTTCAATTCATTTTGCTGCTCCCAGGCAAACCTGCTCAAACTCCTCCAGGTCTACTTCTCCATCACCGTTGAGATCAAACATCTTAAAAGCGATCTCGAAGTTCCTCTGGGGGGCTGGAGACCACAAGCAAGCACACACAAAAGGAAATGCATTCTGCAATCAATAAAGAACTATGGAAATGACACATCACACTTGAATGAGCCAGAAGATGGCTAAAAAGTTCAATACTGACTCACATCACATTACACATCAACTGCTGCAATCTCCCACATTCAGACAACCAGTTTATCAGATGGACGATTGTCTCTTGAGCTAACTATCACCGATGTACGATAATTTAAACATTAAATTAACACTGCCAACTGCACGTGTTGGTCCTCCATTACAGCATATGAACAACAGGAGTATACAGTATATTTCACATTGTATCTTCTGTTATCACAGACACACATCATTAGCTAAAACAGCGATGCCTTGAGATACTCATTACATTTTTTCTGTGACCTCACCCGTAACTCAAATCACCTGTATCTCAAAGCACCCTTTCCCATTGAAAAGAATGAACATGCTATTAATCCATTCCGGAGCCCTAAAATAATTGTAATGTGCTTTTTCACAAGGAAAATACACTATATGTACTTGGTTGAAAAAAGTATTTTATAATAAAGTAGAATGTAATGATTTAATTCTTCAATTTAATTAACTGTGCTGCTCCTTCTGGTGCGCCCACCTTGGGCAATATAATTCAGTTCTAGAGACACAAGACACAGAAGCAGAGTCGCTCGGCTTACGGACTCACTAGAGTGAAATAATATTGGTGGTTTTCATAGATGATAGAGAATACATGCCTGTGAGTATTGTTATATTGTCTGTCTATATGGGTTGCTCCACCGTTTGTTATACCATCACCATCACCACCACCGCCAATCCTAATTGTTAGGCTGTCACTGGCTTTTTCGATTATGTGTTTGAATTAAGCGAGCAGGGGTCTCTCTATGCAGGGTTTGAGTAATGTTGGGTGAGAAGAACAAATCTGCACTTACTGGACAGCACAGTGGTGAGGAAGATGTAATCGGAGAAGGAGATGAGGCCACATTCCCCCAGAGAGTAAAATATGCTGTCTTCATCTGCAAACTTCTCCCTCTCTTGGGCAATCTTCTGCTCATAGCACCCCAGGCAAACAAAGGAAAACATATTAAAAGAGTGGACTTTATTCAGAATAGGCCTTAATAGCTTTCAGTGGTGTTTCTATGAGTTTTACACCCGTAGCAGGCCATCCTCAAAGACACCCCCCATGAAAATAATTGAGAAAATAAATACAAGAGAACCAGTGTGCATTGGAGTGAATAGGTTACGAGGAACGAGTGCAATATAAGTCATGCAAGAGCTGCATACACATGAGGCTATACAGGCAGGTGAGTGTGCTTGGTGATGACAAATAGTGGGTGTACAAACATTATATACCAGAGGCTGTACTCACAGTGCGATATTGACACAACAAGAGAGAAAACATCACAAGACCGCAGCACAAACATACGCACTATTGATAAAACATCTGGAACACAAACCAAAAGGTATTATTACATACAAGGGGATTTCGGTTTCGCACACACATTTATACAGGGGTACGCACACGCACGCGGTAACTTTTTTTTCTTTTTCCGTTAGCATGTGTATAATTACAGCCTTGCATGAGAGTGTGAACTAATCACATGCACACTGTACATTCGGTCAAGAAACGGCTAAATAGACGGTTTCCCATTAGTGGACCGTTCCGCCAAATAAGAGTGGACATAGATGGCGCATGCCTTTGGAAGAGGGGGTGGGGGGGTCAGGAGTTGTACACTAAGCCCGGGTGGAGTTACCTCCGTCTGTAAGAGGTCCATTTCAGAGGAAGAGGAAGGATGAGAAAGAACTGTTAGAGAACAGGCATGGCCTCTGCTGTCTAAAGCAGGGTCTTGAACGATAAAGACACACACACACACACACACACACACACACACACACACACACACACACACACACACACACACACACACACACACACACACACACACACACACACACACACACATTTATCCCAGGCTTTCTTACACATAGACAAATGCACACGCACCTCAACAAAGAAAACATTTGGCCTAAAAATAAAATGAAAACCATGGTAATTAATTACCCCCAAAATACAATCCATTTATCCATTTGGTAAAGGCCAGTGGAGCTTGAGAAGCGCAAATCCTATTGCGCTACAGCAATATGGCATTGTCCAATATACAGTGGAACCTCAACGACAGAATTTGATCTTTGAGATTCCACTGTCGAGTATCACATTTCAAAATTCTATCAATTTGACAAAGATGTGCGAATAGAAACATTTTGAGGCATTCCCTTTGGCTAGGATAACAAAACCAGAGCCATCCTCACATTACTGAATACCTCATAATTTCTACCAGAAGTGGGCACGTCAATAAAATATCTATCTGAACCGCTTTATCACCACAAGGTATTCAGGTTTAAAAAAATAATTCTATACACATATAAAGAGAGAGAGAGGAAATGACACTCTGAATGTACGTGTAATTATAGAGTTAGCTCAAATGACTGATCCCAACTGACTGTCACGCTCATTACTAGTACTCACGTTAATTAACAAATAGCGCATTCATTTGACAGCGCGTGCCTACTAATTGGTGTCAACATCACAACTGTCAGAGTAAATCCGAGCTTGCTTCCTGATTGAATCTGTGCTAAACCAGCTCGCGTTCATATCAATCCGTACGCATCAAGCTAAGCTTATGGCTGTAGGAAAATTAGGAGAGCAACAGACTAGTCAAGGCACAAATACACTTGTGACAAAGCTGCTGACGATGCTGTCAAATGAATCACTGTTCTATATCACCATGCAATTTACAGGAGGAGGTTGAGAGTTTGGTCAAGGCCAATCTCTTGTTTCCTAGCAGCAAGAGTGCCGCGCCAGACACATTGTAACTTCAAAAGTCAAACAAATGGCATTATCCGAAAAAATGAATACTCAATGTGTGTGTTCCAAAGTGCTTAAAAATTTGATCACATAAGCTTACAAAATATGCTAAGGGCAGTAAAAGGATTGAGGTATGTTTTTGCCATTTGAGTTGTCGTTTTTTAAATGTATATTTTTCAAGTAGTTTCACATCTGAAATTCCCATTTGCATTGGTTGAATATATTGAAAAATTGTTAAATAATAAAGATGACAAACTATATAACAGTATTATTATAGCGCAACGCCCAAAGCTGAATGCCCCAAAAGTGATAGAATCTCAAATTTGTGAGACTTCGATGTACCCCCCCCCACACACACACTTTCTGTTTTCTCTATGATGGCAATGCAAAAGGGTGCAAAAAATTAAGTATAATGTTAAAAAAATAATCTGAAAATTGCACTTACTGTACAGGGAAGCATCTGGCTGCTTGTACAGGTTAACTAGTTTTACTAGAACTCAAAGTAAACAATCTGTAGGCGTAGGCGTTTTGCCGACTGACTATACTGTGCCGAAAACATGTATTCATCTTCGAGAAGTGGTTTGACTTTGTTTTATTTAGCAGCGGATCAGCTTTTCTTTGAACTTGCATGACAGTTATACATGTTTGCATGTAACATTAGCCTAAACAGTCAAATCTTTGATGATGGTGACAGTTTGAGTGTCAAACAAATCAACTCCCTTTATTTCTATGGGATTTTTCTTTTTTTAAGAGAACAAGTTGAAAGTCAACCGGTGTCAGACGGTGAATTATGTTTGACTATGGAGGTTCCACTGCATTATAAAAGCTTTGGGGGAAAATAAAAAGTATTATATTTTTCACATTATAAGTCGCTTCTTTTCTTATATTCAGATGCGACCTGTCTCTAGTGTATTAAAATTAGAGCTCGTACTGGCACCCAAAATCCCCTTTCCTGAACCATGCTGACTTTCTGTGCATTTCCGCCACTTTCACCCACTGGCAGTATTGCGCCAAACGTATACGCCAACCACCCAAAGAAAGTAGAAGAAGAAACAGCAGCAGAGGAGATGAAGTCAAAGATGAAGAAATTTAGTCTTGGTAACTATTGCGTGACCTAACTCTGCTTGCCGCCATTCTGCCACAACAAGGATCTACAAAAAGCGCAATAACTGACCAGGATTCTAACTTTGGCCACCATGCGATTCAGGATTCTAGTTAAGGTATACTGTATGCTAAAGGTTATACTAAAAATAACAACATTTTTTCTAGCTAGAAGTGGACGTTTCATCCAACCCGAACTTGATTGCTGCTGTCAACATGAGGTGCGTTTGGAAATTCACTCTGACCCAGAGGAATACTAAGGCTGTGACTGTGGTCATCCAGTGGATCAAGTAGTTCAGATGGAAACAATTCAAGCATGAGCTGCTTTGTTTATAACTTTGGCTGGGTTCCGAAATTAATGGGAAGGGAGAGCGCTCTGCCTCTTGGAACGCACACAGTATTTTAAAAATATGTACCGGTAATTTTGTTTCCCCTTTAGGACTTCTATCCTGGCATTTATTTTTAATACGGAGTACTTTTGTGACGAACTCCATCCAAGCACTCAAGAAAGCAATAGCATTACATGATTACTTAGCTAACACACGGCCTCAAACACTTACATTAGGAATGTCTCTCGCCCCTTCATTATTATCCCAGACAAATGTTTGTAGGGCAATGAATGATAAGTGGGGAAAAATGACCACAGGCCGCATGAGAGTGGATGCCTGGGTATAGAGAACATATCAACTGTGTCTGGTCCTCAGAGAACTGACAGAACAGGTGTGCAGTTAATAGCTCATGATTATTCTGGGAACACAACTGAAGGGGGATTCTGATGCGGAAAGCTCAAACAACATATTTTGGTTGCTGAGAAATGGCAGCTGCCTCACAAGAGGAAGGCAAGCCCTCAGATGCCCATGTGACCCAAAACCTCTTGTAGATCAGGACAGCATATAGTGATAAAGAGAAAAATAGTATGCAACTGTTTTTATGAGCTATTCATTGATAGACAGGGGCCACAGGGAGTTGGAAACAGTGAAAAGGTGGCGGAACATAGCCGTTTAAATGAAGTCCAAACAGAGGCCAGCTGAAACTTCCTGTGAAATCAGAAGGAGTGAACAAGATAACAGCTTGGATAATAAGAAATTAAATGACACACGCACGCACGCACGCACGCACAGACAATCCCAGTAGCAGGTGTCAACTGACAGACGATGTGGCTTTTCATTCAGAAGGCCACAGCGTATAGGGAACAGTTTGAACCAATTTTAAAACACAATTCCTGCCTTCGGTGACTTTAAAACCATGCTCTTCAGGCACCATGCAGGAGTGACATCCGAACAATCCAAAAGATGAATTGGTGAAGGCTACCAAGCACATTGACACAGCCTCCGTGCTAGTTAACAGAGCAATTTACTGCACCCCAAAGCCCCTGTGCTGCCACCATGCGCAGAAGGAGGGCGCCACCACCAGCTACTTTCTGAGGAAGACACTGGTAAAAGGGCATGCTGAGGAAATGGGCATGGGTGCCAAACCAAAGCATGTAGAAAGCTTGCGCTCATAACTCGAAGAGAAATAAAAGGAGGGAAGGAGAAAATTATTTAGAACGAACAAGAGAGGGAGATTGAGTGCAGGGGAACAGCAATGTTACAAAAACATTTTCAGTTGATTATATCATCTATCTTAAAAGTCGCCATGGTTTCTTTTGAGGGTCACATTTGAGTTGCGCCTCTGTTCTGCGGCAGAAGTCTTCAGGAATTCTAAGAGAAATAAAGTGGAAAGTTTAAGCTTGAATAATTTAGTGAGGTTGGTATAGCAGACAGCTGCAAGCACCAGGTTTATACAAAGAGCACTGGGGAGATCTTTAATATAATGGCCAACACAAAGACTTTCGGGTAGTATAATGCAGAAACATGAGACACGAACGACAGCGGCAGTGGCTTGTGTGTCACCATCAGTGACTGACACAGCAATGCTTACATGAGCAACTTGACACACAATAACATCATGAATGTCTGCCAGGTCCAGAGATAGTGTTACTATTGAAATTGCTAAATTCCTATTACCATGGCAACCAACGCAAAGATTTAGAAATGTTCTTCGAATTTAAAAATGATGGGTTTGCATATTATTATTAGATTTGAATAGCATAGCTTCATTTCTTTTTCATTTAACACAGAAATAGTCACAATCCCGCACAAATGCTGCTATTTTGACATTCAACCATTTTTGGTCATAAGTCAATAGTAATCAGGTCATAAACGTTCCCCTAAAAGATTTCTCTGGAACCCATCATCTGATTTTCGACATTTCCAATCGAATTTTGACAGGCTGTCATTTGTGGGAAATTGCTACTCACACTGTTTTTAATCACCTCTCTGCTGTGTGCAAAAGGGAAATGAGGACGTTACTTTTCTAGACTGAATATACACAGTCTTGTCCGGTACGTAAATAAGATTTGTGGATTCACCCTTGCTGAAGTTGCGATAGGGAAATATTGAATGTAAATCATGAGGTGAGCTGTTCCCCTGCACAAACACTGAATATATAGCAGGAAAGAGTGAATAATAAAAAGAGTATAAACAAAAGGGAGAGGCACATGTGGACTAAAAGAACCAAGAGTATCAAGTATTGACTACAATGTGCAGCATTTCATTCAGGTGCACACATGCCGCTGAGCACACGCCCCATACCTGCCAGAAGTCCTGAAGAGGGGGAGGGGCGGAAGCGGGGTTGGGGCAAGGGCGGTAGAAGAAGCAAGGAATAGGGGGTAGGGGGGTTTTGAGCGGAGCATGGGGGAGGCAGATGGAATTATTGGGGAAAAGGGGAGGGGTCAAGACGACAAGGTGGAAATTTTGGTTTTGAGGAAGATGGTTAATCACAAGGAGGGGAGGAGAGAAAATGGAGGGATTACTTGTTATGAGGAGGAGACAAAAGCATGACTGAATCAACAAGAGTTAAAAAAAAAAGTCAACAGCGGGTTACAGTGTTAAATTGTGGTGGTAAAAATCACACCCACATCAACACGTTGGGCGGAGAAAACTCAATGATGGACACAATGACAAACCATGTTCAGCAAAGAAATGAAATCCTGTTAATACTTTTAGAAAGACCTCTCTTAGAGCAGCAAAATAAAACACACGGTGACTCAGATTACAAATGAGTTATTTAGTCACACTGGGTGTGTTGTGTTTGCCTTTCAATGTAGACTGAACCTGCAAATAAGCCATAACCAGAGAGGGACGTACTGTACTGACATACACATCACATCCAGAGTTGAACTTCTTCCACCTAACGTTGGCAAAATAGTGCCTAAGTTGCAAATCGTGTCCTTGTTTTAATTGTGTTTTATATCAAATGGCAACTGAGACAGGGCGACTAGTTTTAGCGCAATATTTTACTTGTCAGTCAATGACGAAAGCCTTTATCAGGGTAGCCCAGCTGAAAATTTCCCTTCACCCTCAAGCGACAACGCTTCAGGACACACACAAGGCAATAGCCGTTTCATCTACGCTGAATGTGGCCATGGGCAAAAATAAATAAATAAATGAATAAACTTTTTTAAAAGGGCAGGCAGACTCAGCTGGGAGCCCTTTGGCCACATTGGAGGGAGATTCTCAGAGACAACAAAAGCTAAATGGTGTATCAGACAAATCCACGTGGACAGAAATTTGGCAAGTAAATAAAGGCAACAAATGGCCTGCAAAAGGGACAAACAAGGCTAAACAATGAAAATAATGAATACGCTGAGTGTTGCACAAACTACAGAACTTTCTTTTCAGTGAAGATTCGCTCAAACTCTTTCGGGTATTCATAAGAGAAACATTTGACAAGGTTGCCTGAAAAATACATTGAAAGAATAAAAGCAACATGGACTTGACTGTTGTTGAATTTTTAATTTGAATGTTTCGGTGACTGGTATTGACAGCCTTCCTGAGTACTCACTACCTTGAAATAAGGTCAGTATCGGCCCGGTACTGATACCCGATATCAGTACTCGCCTACTCCTATTCTTTATCACAAAGACATCCAAAGCTTACCTTTCCATCATAACGTTTCACCACAAATTGATCAAGCCCAAGATCTGAAAAAAGTAAACAAATACAATGTCAAGTGAGAGGAGACACCCTAGTAGTTAAAAAACAAAAACAAATCAATGCATTCCAGCATGAGATACAGCAAATGGCAATAATATTATTCATGCTCTGCAGTTCACTGACATGTGAAAATGAATAATAAGGGTAATCAAAAAGTCATTTTCACTTTGCAATTTTTAAAAAAGAATCATCGGCCGTCAATAATACAGTTCTTGACTCCAAGGATTGTAAGATCCAAGTAAAGTACCAATAAAGGGAAATCGTTTTTTAAAAATATTGACATGTCAATCAAGCCACGTTTTCTATCAGGTTTATGTATCCTGTATTCCTTTTTTTTTTTTTTTTTTAATGACAGTGAATGGTTCACCCCCCCACAATACAGCTGGGTCACTTTCATATGTGGTTCTAAATCTGATGGGTATCCAATTTTTTACAATGTGACCTCAATCTGAACAGCCGACCTATATGTCATCAAAAGCCCAAAATGCAGTTCGCGTGGGCAGGGGAGGGGAGGGAAGATGTTTGGGAGTAATACTGACAATCATGTGTTCATCTGCAGTCGTTTTGAGTAACTGTGTTGATTTTATATTTTACTTTATTGTAATCCCATTTGAAACATGAAGCCGACGTGCATATTTGTGGTGATAGTAGCAATAAACCCATGCAAACGGTTGGTTCATTTATGCTTGGCGATGATGTCACGTTATCTTTAATAGACGTCTGCATGAAATAAGGAGATCGAAAAGCCATGCCTCAGTTCCACAAAATATTTCTACATCCTCCCGCATTCGTTCCTCTGTAGATATGAGATGATAAAAAGATGAGCCCCTACACGCTGCATCATATTAACTTCCTTAAACACTGTGTAGTGAGTGAGGAACGATTACACACACACACACACACACACAAAAAAGCGCATTTCAAATGTGAGCCTGAACAAAAGAAACCATGCTCAGTTACCACCATATTCTCTGTTTTTTATTGGGCTGGTACGGTGTAATATTTACTGTATACGTATGATTGATTTATCTATTAGTTTTGTATTTACTTTATTTTTTTTGGGAGGAGCAGAGCCGGATGAACTCAGCTGCTTACCAGAAGAATTGTGTCCATAAACGCTATTGGATGCACGTACTGACATGACATTTGCATCGCACGTTTTACTTGACGCCGTAAATGACAAGCATTTTACACTTGCTTTTTCCTTCTGATCATGAACTCCGCACCCAATCAGACACTTTTATAGCCTTTTTCTGGAAAGCAGGACAAAAAATGACACACCTCCCTGACTATCTACAGAGCCAAACGCAGGGAGAGGAGAAATGAGCGGGCACAACAGAAAATGAAGCGTAAAAGGTCATAAAACGGACTAATTTCTGTGATAACATTCAGCTGGGTGGATGGCTGAAAAGTGACTCACTCTCTGGCTGCTTCTCATTTGGTGTGATGGAGCGTATGAAGTCCTGGGGCGTCATGTAGACCTCAGCATCTCCATGTTCACCGATAATCTTCAAGGTGGCAAAGTAGCGAAAAATCTTGTCTGGGGTCGAGTAGGCCCGAATTCTATTTTCGTACTCCATCACCTGCCAAACAGAGCAAATGGTTCTCATTTGACAGATCAGACATTGTGATGTAGTAAGTCACTTTTTTATTTTTTTATTCGGTAACCAGGTTTGAAAAAAATATATCTCAATAAGAACCTCTGCATAATAAAACTCAGCAAACATGCTGCAAAAATACACACAAATAAATCTCAACTATATTAGCAGTGGGTGAAAAACAACAGTTTAGTGTGTCGCGGTCATTAGCTCGGTTAATGTTCGTTTTAAAATAGCCACCCCGTTCCTGCAAAATGCTTCAAATTAGAACAGCAAATTTGAGACTGCAGCAACTGTTCAGGGACACAGGCAGTTTATTTATTCTATGTGACACTGAATGACTGACTTTCTCAGGTTGCAACACTCTCTGATTTTAATAAGTGACATTTACTAATATAGAGTTGAAAAAAAAAGTGTTTTCATGATTCAGTGTTGGTTCACACTACTTATTAGTCATTACATTGGGAAGCAGGAAAGAAGGTTTCCACTTATTGAAATGAGATATGTTCTCTGGAGGACTGATTCTTTTTGCTTCGCATGCCATTATGTAGCATGGGAGGTCAAATCCAAGTCAATTCGGTTATTTACGTGAGGATTTGCAGCCTTGAAAATGGCAAACCAAAAGGAAATGCATGAAAATGCTGTGAAAATCCAACACATACAATGAACTGATCTTTCATGGTTAGGTAAATGTTTTATTTGGCAACATGAGCAAGGTGTCGACGTCATTTGACATAAAATGCAGCTGTTGTGAAAATGCTATTTAAATAAAGATGTATTGTATTGTATTGTATTTTACGAATCGCTTTGGGACGAGACCATTTCTGCAACAACTTTTTTTGCAATCTGTTGGTAAATGGTGCAGTGAATCCAAAACTTTTTGCATAATTTAACCATTGTACCCATAAATCCCCATTCCATTCAGTAATGTGACCAACAATCAACAAGCTGGAAACAGAAGACGACCGCTTGATCATCTTCTGTGTTGTCCCTCGCTCCCTAATTAACAGCCCTGTTGTTTATGACGAAAGAAATGCAAGCTGATTACCTCTGTAAAATATTCAGTCAAAACAACCTGATATAGCATATTGAATATTGATTGCTGCAGAGCCATTCTTTAAGGGTATCAAACGGGTGAATGGCTGATTGGTGGGATTGGCCGGTTATTGATTACCTTGCGGTCACGGAAGCCAGAGCGTGGCTTCTTTTTTTTCCCTTCGCCACTTTCATTCTTAGCCTCGTCATCACTACTGCTCGCCTCCAGTGATTTCTCTGACTCCGAGTCTGAAGCCCTCACAAAATCACCTTCTCCATTTTGTGGCTGGGAATTTCGGACTGATGGCCCTGCATCAGCATACGCTCTAGTTTTCGACAACAAAGACATTGGAATCAGATTAGAACCTGCGGGAAATTAATGTGTCATCAGGTGGTTAAATACAATATCTATGTGCATTTTACAAATACAGTTGCATTTGTCATGTATATGATGGATTATGTAGATGAGGATGCATTGGTGTTCAATACAGATGTGATTTAAAAGTGATATACTGTATTGTGTTTTTGAACGCAGGCAACTCCCAGACCACCAACATTTATTTATTTTTTTTGCTGTTGTAAATCACGATTGACAAATTGGAATAATAATGGTGAACTGAGACAGTCGATGGTGGGCTGAATAATAAGTTGGTTTAATGAGATACAAACAGAGCAGTGGCTCGGCTGTCAAACATCTCGTGGCTTCATCCATCATGCTGGCTCTTGCAACACAGTTATTGTATCACCACTGGGATCTCGAGTTAGCAAATAAATCCCCTCTTGACCACTTTGTCTTGAATGCCAGCCTTCTTAGCGATGGAGAACAATCAAAACACTGACACCTTCTACATGGGACTAATCAGGGGCACAACATGCCACATGAGGTGGCCACAAGTATTATGAACGTGTAACTCGTCATTTCAATGATTACAACTCTAGCTGTGTCACATGACGTTTGGGAGTCATTTAAATGAGAGAATGCAGAGTGAGGAGAAAACAAAAATGAGCGGCCCACTGCGCTGCCGTGCTATTCACCTATGAACGCTACCTTGGTAGGGTGCACCAATTGTAAACGTGTGTTCACATTATTGTATGCATTCATCTGTTTGTTAATTTGCTCAAAAAGTAAATGTGTCCCTTTTTATTGAAATACATACAAAAACACAAATATTCAATTTGAAATGCTATTGCTTATTGCTAAACTTAATATGTGGGACAAATGAGTTATCTTGAAATAATAGTGACAAAATCAGTTTGATCAGGGACCCTCACTTTTAATAACAGAGACTGAAGTACTGGTAGAACATCATGTGTTGCTAAGCAACAGAAGGGAATCCCGCGCTGTAAATTTTGTTCATAAGCAAGGTCACAGTGGCAGTTATCGCCCCATGGTTCAATGTGTTCACTAATTTGTGAGAAAAATCTGGTAGTTATGATGACGTTTACGTTAAGGTGTTCGTTGTAAGCAAAATCGGCAAATGGAAAATAAACGACGTGAAATTGGGACTTTGAAATGTCAACGTTATAAAGGTGAAAACGTAAACGGGGTTCGTTTAAATTACAGTCAAACCTCTTTTCGTTTATTTATTTAATAGTGTGATAGTCTTGACGTTAACATAAATTCGATATGAACTCAGTCATACCTTTTCCAGAGCAGTCCAGTACTAGCAGAGACACCAGTTACCCCAACCAGAGCTGCCAACATCACCCTCCTTCGTCCAGACCCTCTCACTGCACCACTGTGGTAGCGCCGGGACAAGTGTGACACGCCAACCCACACGGCGGACAGGGCGCGCAAGCGGAACATTCTGCATCGAAGAAGAGTGTGAAGGTGAAACACTTGTATTGAGGCAAAATTTCATTCCAACTCGGGATATATAATCCTAAAAAGTAATTACATTTGCAGAAAAATAAATGCATGAATTAAGAAAGGAAAAATAATCAACACTCACACCAACATGCAAATTTTAGTCCAAAAAAAGTGCTGAACCTTTGAGGCGTAATGTTACTGTTGACAGCTACATTTTGAAGTGGGCTGAATTAATCACCGCCAGAGCATGCTTTGACAATTGAAAATTTGAAGATCCCTTGTGTAGACATTTCCATGTATGAAGCATAGTAGAGTACTGAAATGAAGCATCATGCCAAATGTCATACTGAAGATGTGATTTATAACGGGCTCTGATAAAAAAAAAAAAAATGCAGAAACACCATTTGGATGGAACTAAAGGTCACAAAAATTGTACATTAGAGCCGAACCATCTAAATAAAAGTTGCTGACCTCAAAGGATTTCACACTGCATGAGCATAAAATGTTTGCAGCTTAGGTGCCCAGCTAGAGAACATTTTTTTTCATCCCTGTACTGAAAAATGCCAACCATGACACAAATTGGCAGACAGGTCATGCATGAATAATAAAGTAGAGTTGGAGGCAACAAAAAAAAAAAAATCCTTGAATTGAGTGAGCAACCAAATTTGCAACTTTGACAAGGGTCTACTGAACTGGAAAGTACCGGTAATTAATTTCGTAAAGCCATACAAGTTGTGAAATGCCTTTTCAGGATATGTTTTTGTTTTTTTAAACACCTAAGACAAAAATAATTCTCAAGACATTGCCAAAACAACACCAAGTAAGCAGCCAGTCACAGCTTGTTTCGGGTAGGCCCAGTGAAGCACGAACAGGTTTTGGGCTTGTGTTCTAGCACTGCTGCTAAATACAGCAGTTTGATTTTCAAAAAATAGTTTCCAACACGTTTCATGGAATCACGGTACAGGCCCATGGCAACAAATGTCCTGCATTTTCAACACATGCAGTAGGCCAATTAACAAAAATACCTTTTTGGAGGGATGTGAACATCAATGTAGCTCGTCATGGATACGGATAATACTCCAAAGGCTAATAATAATCATCAATTTTCCTTTTGGTGTTCCGATGGTGGTTTTAACATAATAAAGAGGAAGCTCCAATGTTGAACATATTCTGTATGGTCAAGCGACAATATGTTTGGTGAACTTAACCTGTCCAATGTGAAAACAAT
The DNA here is from genome assembly GCA_026261675.1 of Hippocampus mohnikei. Classification (NCBI taxonomy): domain Eukaryota; kingdom Metazoa; phylum Chordata; class Actinopteri; order Syngnathiformes; family Syngnathidae; genus Hippocampus; species Hippocampus mohnikei. The sequence continues at coordinate 1,861,928 of JAKGUB010000228.1, forward strand.
ACAAATTTTGACACAAAGCGTAGGACCTAAGCAGTTAACTTAGAGTAGTAGTTGACTCTACTCGCTGCACTTCGGTGTGCCTTCAACGCCGCAATCTTCACTCACTGGCGCCTTTTGCAGCAGAAGGAGAAGCAGATGCTCACTCACCCCCGTGGCTACCAATGGTCAACTCCTGACCCAACGTCGTATCATTTCCAGCTGGCACAGGACTGAAATAGTCTTGTCTTCCAGATACTCAAATGTAACAATTTCACTCCTTCATTCATTGCTGCCAAAAAAACTGTGGACGGCTGCACTGCCACAAAACTTCCTGTCTGTCACAAGTTTTAATGTTCAAAGGACAGCAAAAAGCGTGGGAATTCCACGTAGTGTTTTTAAAAGTAAATAGAATATTAACAAGATTTATTTGGCACAGTTTTCCTGCTGAATGTCACTCCTGACACAACACTCGGTGAGAAACAAAACTGCATCATCTGCATGAAAGGAAGCAGCATCTAGCATCACCAACCACCAGACATCTCACCGACAGTATTCAACGCCCATATTGCCTTTCACAATGAGGATAAGCGGGACAGAGAGTGGATGGCTCTTCTAACATCAGAATAACATGACCATCATTTCAATGTATCAAGGTGTTTATTGGTCATAAAACTCATGCAAAATTAGTTACTGAGGTCCCGTAGCAGCCAGCAATAACGAATAAAATATTGCAATTAGCAAAATTAAAAATAATTAGAAGACAAAAAAAGTATTTAGAAATAAACACAAGCAGTCACAATAAGTCGTAAATCGTGACATAAGTTGTCACAAAAAGCCTGATAAATCAAGCCTCTTCCAAAAATGACAGGAAGAGGTTGAGTTATCCACGACAACAATTTCTGAATTGGTGGGTGAGTGATACAAAATAAAAATAATTTAAAGGACACTTGAGGTTAGCCTTTTGTTTGGAACATATGCTTGATGCTCAAGGCAGTTATTAAGACGAGAGAATTAAAAATGTGGATCGGGATAAAAATGTACAGAAACACCAGTGTGCGGTATTAAATGTATACTCCACACAAGAAAGCAGTATTCCAGATTCAAATAATCAATCTCAGATGGGTGAGGCAGATTGTCGTACTCATTTTAATTCTTCAACGGAAAATTTGCACTTCATTTTTGTTGCACACCACAAATACAATGCAGTTGTCATGATTCTTGGGCAGCATTGTGGTCTAGTAGTGAGCACGTTTTCCCTCATAGTTCTGCAGTCCAGAATACAAATCTAGGTTCCGGTCTTCCTGTATGGAGTTTTCTCTCTCTGCTTGTATGTACAGTATTTTCAAGAGGTACGTCTACTTGCACGCACATTGCATGCTAGGGGATTAAGGGGAAAAAAAATTCCAGAAGTCCCCAGCAAAGCAATGGTATGTTATTGTTTAAAACTCCAAACTGCACTATCTTGCAGTTATGACCAGTTATTTCATTTTAAGATTTATAACAAGACAAGTAAGAATCGCAGTATTCAGAAAACTACCATGCCAAAAGAATGCAAGTGGACACCATGTTTGACCGCTGCGCATCATGACAGTTAAACTTATGAGCATCATACACACAAACACTTGTTGCCATGATGGAAATGGAACGCAGCTCGGTCCACTTGCTATTTAGGCATTTTTGAGTGCCAATATGCATTGCGAAACCTCGTTTGATCGTGAGAACTACGCCTCTATTCTCTCATAATATGAACGTACGGTAGAGCTCGGACAGCTAACGCTGGCTAGCGACAATACGGTGGCGTTATAAATCGAGGTGTCGTTTCACTCTCCCCGTTCGCGAGAGACCTTGAGCAAGGAAGATACGAGGGTACTTACGTGAATTGCAACACAAACACCACTCGGGCAGGAATAAAAAATACCCTCGACGTTTCAGATTGCGTCTTAAAAGTGGAACGTCTGCGGAGAAAACAGAAGAGCAGCAGAGGAGCGAGCACACTTCCGTATTCCCATCGAGCGCTGAGAGAAGGGGCGGGGCTTCGTCCACGTATCATAGATCAACAGACGGGATGGAATCTTATCCAGTCATCCATCCAATCTAAATTATCCATCCATCTATCCATCTATTTTCTGATCCTCTTTATTCTCACAAGGGTCGCGGGGCATGCTGGAGCCTATCCCAGCTGTCTTCGGGCAGTAGGCGGGGGACACCCTGAACCGTTGCCGCCAATCGCACGGCACACAGAGAGAAACAACCATCCAAGCTCACACTCACACCTAGGGACAATTTAGAGAGTTCAATCAGCCACGCATGTTTTCTGAATGTGGAGAAAACCCAAGCAGGCACGGGGAGAACATGCAAACTCCACATGGGGAGGCCGGAGCCGGGGACGAACCCACAACCTCTGCACTGTGAGGTCGACGCACTAACCACTGGATCGCCACTTCAAATTAAAATTTTCACAAGTAGCAAGAGCACTTGCACTCTGTGGCCATACAAAGTGGGGGGATGCAGATACTAAGATATAGATACAAATAAATACATGAAGGAAATAAATAAAAATAAGAACTCTGGTAAACGTAGAATTACATATTAAATTACTTTACCTAAGTTTAAAAAAAAAAGTACTGTACAGGACTGAAGTACAACAGTCAGAATGGATTTTTTAAAATTGTCAACATAAATTACAATGTTTTAAATCAGTTGTTGCCAGGGGGTGACTAAAATCTAACTTGAACAGAAACAATGACAAAAACGTTTTTGGTTACAATTTCTTAAAGCAACACAGTGCTACTAATTAATTTTCCAGCATTCAATTCATCAGTGTGTATAAAGAATAAAAGCACTCAAGATATTAATTAATCAATATCAATATCAATCAAAAATAGGCAAAACTATTCTATTCCAGCTGACTTTGGGTAAGAGGCTGGGCACACCCTTGACTGGTTGCCAGCCAAATGCCGAGCAGGAAGTATGTACAAGATGAGACAGGAATTTGGTTTCCATTCAAATAGCCTGGAATGGTTAACTCAACTTTTATAAAGACAAACAAAAGTCACATTAACATGTTTACATGCATCTAAAACAGAGGTGTCAAACTCATTTTTGTCACGAGCCACTTTGAAGTTATGTCTTCCCTTGGAGCGCCATTATAGGTATAATACAGTAGTGAAACTAAATAAATGCTTAATCATTTCATTGTACTGTATTATTACTTGTACACAACAAATTGATACATTACTAGTTTTGAAATCGGTCAACTATAATAGTTTGTTCGATTGTTCAAGTAAGTGTAAACAGGTCAACAGAATTATTGCAAAATCTCAGTGTTATTTATTAGACATGACAATTCAACATTTCGGTACAGATTTCAGCAAGGATCATTGAAGTTGACACATATGATTTGCTTTTGCGGAGCACATAAAATGAGTTTCACACCTGTGATCTGAAAGGTCTGGTCAACAGTTTTGTTGTTGCTATTCTTGTGATTTAAAAGTACAGTAGTTTAACAGCCTTTTTATCTTGAAAGCTGCACCCTTCATCTTTTTCGGTGTGTTTGCTTTGGGCAGCAGTAGCTTATCTGTAAGGAGTTGGGTGCTATGTTCCAGTCCTGTTCTAGACAGGGGGGGAAAGGCTCCTCCCAGTAGTTTTTTGAAAGAGATGTCAGTCTGCTTCCCAGCTACCAGTGAAGTACTCTTTAGTAAGGCACCACCAACACCTTACCCAGCCCAGCTGATGAGGCACAGTACTGTTTGTACGCTCCTTGCTCTCTGACATCTGTCCTTGTATAAATGCCTGTGTGTGGACTGTTTATCTGAGTGGTGTGCAACAGGAAATATACAGCAGAGCGTAAAGCCGAATATCTCCTTGAAGTATTGTAATCCGTATTTTAAATGGAATAAAAATGAGCAACAACCATGTGTGGCTGTGACAGGTCTCATCTGGGCTGCCTTTGTGTAGAAAAACTACAATGAAACTTGATCCATGCACTTTCTCTGTGCACTGATGAGAGATGGTTTATCTATAAGGACACATGCTGAAAAGCGGGTTCCAGTTTCAATGGATACGTTGCCATGTGGTGAGCATGAGTCTGTGTGTGCACAAGCAGACAAAAAGCAAACACTGCTTTTATGTAGTTTGGCCTTGCACATTAAAAATAGCATGTATGAAATTTGTGACGTGTAGTGGGGCCATGAGTACAATGTTGGTAGTTCATTCAAGTCTGAAATTACTATTGAACAGTCATTGTCTTTCATTCAATTCCTTTTATACTTCAGTCGGCATATAAATAATGCACAATGCGTAGGTAATGCAGTACACAAATGCCCCGCAGAAACAAATCTACCTCTACTTTGTGGAAATTTGCCTATTCAATATAAACACACATATATGACATTTCTAATAATTACAGTATTGGATAATCTTCATTCGGAGTTGGGGCACATTGCACTGAATCAAGTTTAATTAAAAGGGAGAAGCGAGAGCTGAGAGCCAGTGACAAAATAATACTTACAGTAGCTAGTACAAAAGGGTTAAAGTCAGAATACTATTCGACTCTTAGTTTCATAATTCAAGAGCTCCTGTATATTATCTGTTTTCTCCTTTGCCCGATACAGGTGTGGCATATGAAATCTCTTGGTCAAAGTTCAGGTTACATTGCACCGAGGAGAGTTTGCCATGCAAAGCAAGGGAGTTTTATTTATGTAACACATTTCATACACAAGGCAGCTCAATGCGCTTCACACAAAGACACAACACCTATAAGCATTTACAAATAAACCAGTTAACGACATTCAAAAGCAAAGCAGAAAACAAAAGTATAGCTATGATGTGACCCGTGATTAAATGAGTTTGCACCCCTGAAAATATTTCGAGTCCTCTATGTGAAAAGTACAATAACAATTGACGTCCTTACTTTTACCATCAAACATTTAGGATTATATATATTTTTATTCTATCTATCTATCTATCTATCTATCTATCTATCTATCTATCTATCTATCTATCTATCTATCTATCTATCTATCTATCTATCTATCTATCTATCTATCTATCTATCTATCTATCTATCTATCTATCTATCTATCTATCTATCTATCTATCTATCTATCTATCTATCTATCTATCTATAGATACAGACACATAGATATATGGATATATATAATTTATATAAAAGTATTAATTAGAGATTAGAATTGGGTGTCTGCTTTCAAGGTTCATGCAAATCATTTTGCCGTGTCCGTAGACCGGCCCCACAAACCATACCCGCCCACCACCGGCACCCCCCTCCTCTTCCTCCTCCACCCTCCCTCCCTCTTCCCCTTTGCGCGTCTCGGTCCGCCCGCAGCAGTCTCCTTCCCCGGCGAGCTTTCACTTCAGAGATGGCTGCGAAAGTGTGCAGATCAGTCTTGCTGTTGTCCCGAAGCGGCGGAGCGGCGATCGGCAGCCTCCCAGCACTCGTCCCCCCTTCTCCGCGGCACCAGCAACACATCAGACCGGTAAGTCCCAGGACGTGTCCGAGAGAGCGAGCTTGGAGGGAGGGTGGGAGGGAGGGAGTGGGTGAGAGGGACGCGGAGGAACTGTCTGCCCGGAGCGGGGCGCACGGTGACGGCCGGTTGGGCTTGCTACGGAAGTAAAAGCTAACTAGCCTCAAGGTTCCCCGCACAGCTCTTGTCTTGAGATTGCGTAAACGTTGGGGCTCATTGTGAATCAGGAAATGCGTCTCAATTCGGTGTCGCTTGCGAGTTACTGTATTTCCACGCAGAGTGGGACGTGGAGCTTTGACAAGGTGGCAATGCAGTTGTTAGAAGCGCCTACTGATGAAGACCATCATCTGGCGAAGCCCCGGCCGCGCACTCCTAAACTAGACTTCGTTTCTCCTTTTATCTGCCATCATATACTTCAACTTTGTAGATTTCGTTTGCTGGCGTGGAAGTGTTTGTGAACACGTGTCATTTCTTTACGCGTCTTGGGGAGTCTGCTATAAATGTTGAGCGTGTGTTAACGCCTACAGTATGTCTGATGTTCAGTGGGGCAACCTCTTTCTTTCCTCTGTATGCTGTGAAACTGCAGCGTGTGTGTGGGATGAGAGTGTAGTTTTTGCTGCAGTACCATCAATGCTTGCACACATCTTAAAAACGCCTCAGATGTACTCGCGTGCCGGGAATTGACATAAACATAAACACAGACTTTAAACATGATACTTCACAGTAACATCTTGACATGGATGATGTCAGACGGCCCGCCTGCTGGCTTGCTCCCTCCCTGCGGGTGTTTCCCCATTCATCTGGGAGATCCATGTGTTTTCCTGCAGGCCGCTGCAGATTTTGATTTAAGCTGTTGGGCAAGAATGCAGTTGTTGCTCATCTTGTTCCTACCTACTATGCTGAAGCTCCTCTTGAAGATTTTACAACCGCAGTGAACCAATGAGAGAGCAGATGTGCCAACAGGGCTGAAGAATGAGGAAGCATGTGCAGAACTTACCGGTACTCTCTTCTTCTATTTGCCATACATTTGTCTTTACATTTACAATCAGTGCTGACTCCTGCTTAATACTGAATCTGGGCAGTGGGACCTTGACTTGTGAGTACTGTATACATAGCTAGTCTGCCAATATAATTCAGCAGAAAGTAGTACACACACTCTGGAGTACATTTGTGTGTTGATGAGCGCAACCTACGGTAGTCAGTGATGTCTGGAACTTGGAGTCAGTTGGGTTACTGTTTACTCCATGCTCTTTGCCAGTGTTTTCATTTCATTTTTGTGTGTTTAAGTCTTTGTCAAATTTAATGAACAGCTAAAAGTGCATCAGCAACTGATTAGATTTTTTGTTACTTAACAAGGCTCTAGACCGAGACTAATTTGGGTGCCCAGGCAACCACATTTGTCAATGAGGTTGCTTAGCCATTCAAGGGGTGGGGGGAGGATGGTATTAATATTTCACCTTTGTACCAAATGATTGCTGAACTGCAATTTTTGTGAACCGAGCCGAGTTTGTTATACTTTACATTTTTTCACAATATTTTATTTATTGTTCTACATTTTAATGTCAGTGTGTCTGAAGTTCACTTGTAATTCATTTTGGCTGTCAATGCGAAGCACAAAATGGACTCCAAAAACTCATAAACTGGCACACCCGTATGCCAAGGTAGCAGCACTGTGTACAATTTACTGCTGGGCCTGACTGGAATCTGGGCATGCTTACTGCAAACAAGCTGATTTTGATAGACACATTATATATAGTTTGTGTTGTTACCCACTGTCACACATCTCCTCATATATGCAAAGCCTCTGGACCCTAGAGGCTCACGACTAGCTTCCACCAAATTACTATTGAGTCCGCTGTCATATGAAATGCATCTCCCCTCAAGTGTGTCTCAGTAGTTCAATCATTGTGGGTAAACCATCCACCCATCCATCCATTTTCTAATCCGTTTATCCTCCCAATGGTCGCGGGCATGCTGGAACTTTATCTCAGCTGTCCTGGGACAGGAGGGAGGGTACATCCGGAACAGTTTGTGGCAAAAAACGGTGTAAACGGGTTACGTTGAAAAGAGGTGTGACTATTTGTACAAGGATGGTTTCCCCGCCAGCACGGTGGTCAACTGGTTAGCACATTTGTCTCAGAGTGCAGCGGTGCAGGGTTCGATTCCAGCTCTGGCCCCCCTGCGTGGAGTTTGCATGTTCTCCCTCTGCGTGCATGGGTTTTCTCTGGGTCCTTCGGCTTCCTCTCACATTCCAAGAACATGCATGGCAGGTTAATGGAACGCTCTAAATTGTCCCTAGGTGTGAGTGTGAGTGTGAATTGTTGTTCATCTGTCTGCCCTGTGATTGACGGGCACCCAGTTTAGGGTGTGCTTCGCCTCCTGCCCGATGACAGTTGGGATGGACTCCAGCACGCCCGCGACCCTTGTGAGGATAAACGGATTAGAAAATGGATAGATGGATGGATTATAAACCTATACCGAGTCAACATACTGCACCTAAAATAGACTGATTAATGGTGAAGGTACAGATATATATTTTTGTTGGTTGCACATATATTCTGTTTTTGCTATCAAAGCTGATGTGTTCATCATTAAAGCTCAGCAGCTTGTGGTCGGGGCCATCAGGTCAAGCCCCTCCTGCCTTCTAATCCAATAAACGTGGGAGTAAACTCATTTATCCATGCTGCCTTCACTGACTTAGTGCTCAAGTTATCAAGATGAGTGTGATAAGAGAGTGGCTGTCATCTGGGAGGAGGTGATTCGCTTAAATGACTGACAAAGCTGTCTTCAGAAGCTGTCGCTTTATTGTGATCTTGTCCTTGGTGGTCAGTATGGCGTCGAAGGTATGATTTCATGTTTACATCAATGACTGAGTCAATTTTTGAGTACCTTATGGGGTTTTTTTTTAGATAAAACCTGGGCTGGGGTTATGGGAGGCATGTTTGTATTTTCTTTCAAAGAATCACATGGACTGCATTTGTTGTTGGATTTTTTTTCTTTTGTCATTACCCCACAGCAAATCCTACCGTATTAATTATAATTGGGCATCTTGGAAGATCAAAGTGCTTCTTATCTATTGTCACATGCATAGAATAATTTTTCACTTAACATGAAATTCCAAAGCCCTAAAAATCATACAATTTGAGAGCCAAGCATCATTTCCAAGAAAAACATGTCCAAGATGGGTGGTTGAATCGTGTAAATGTCACAGCTCACTAGGCTCACTGAGCTAATTATTTTATTTTGTTCACATTTTTGATTTTGGTCATGTCAACACACCACAGAAGGGCTTGTGATGAGGGTAGCCATGATTGCTAACAAGAAATGTGGGATGATGAGCACAGGATCAAGAAAGAGAATCTACAACTCATGCTCACTATGCTCAGTATTATATGGCTAATTTGCTTGGCTATGTTAGGACATCTAGCTGTAAATGCCTGAATCTGCAGGCTTTTACTTTGCATATACGGTATGTCATGCCCTATTTCAATATGGGATTTATTTTGAATAATGACAATAATTGAAAATAAATTAGTATGTATGCTGTTTACAGACACTGCAATTAATGATGTTATGACAGTCACAGTCTCCTGGTGTAGAATTAATCTTATTTCTGAATGTTTATTATTTACCTTTGTTCATCTCAATTTCCCTCTCCATTTTTTAATTTGATGTAGAATTATTATCACTCATTCTGAAGTTAAAAGGGCATGAAGAGAGCGAGGGTTCCTCCGATGATACAGGATTGATCTGAGTCTTCATGGAGAGTTTAATGTATTCATTCGAGGGTCATGAGTAATGTGATGTGGTTAGCGATATGGCTGACTGTATACTGTATCCATATTTCCATTTTCTCGCTGACACGTTTTCTACATTTCCATACAACCTGGTGCTGTTGGCACAACTGCAGAATCTTGAGCAAGGTTGGGAAAGATGAAGGCAAAAGAATATCACACATATGCCCATTATTGTTTTACACAAGGTTTTGGCAAAACGAGGACTGATAACTGATATCTTCAGGTTTATGGAAATGATGGTGATTAATGATGGCCTTTGGAGAGAAGTTTTCACAGTGGGCTGCTATAAGTCAGAAGCAGGAAGTAGAGAGGAGACAGCTATTGTGTCTCCAGCCAGCCATGTCAGTTCACTCTGCAGCTGTTAGCCTTGTTTCTCAGCACAAAAGCAGTTAATTTTAATTGACAGATTTCTTGAGGATACTGTAGGGCGATAAAATGTTACGTTTGTCAAGCGCAATGAGCCCTGTGTGTTTGCGTTGTGCATCATGGGAGCAGCCTCCCAGAAAGAAGGCATTGTTGCAGCAACTTTGTATGCTTCATTTTAGCAACAGCACATATACTGTTAAGGGCTAATGTTTACACTTAAGTACTTGTCAAATTGTGGGCGGTGCCAATGTAATCTTACGGTCAGTCACGTGTGACCCCAGAGAACGTACTCATAATATTTTCCAGTTTTTGTTGTTATTTTTTTGGTCTACTATGACTGTAAATGTAATTGCACTACTACTACATAGTAGATGGAAATGGCACTCTAATTGTTAGCATGTGTGCAGGGAAGTAGAGCTCCACACATGCACGGCCCGACTGATTGACTGTACATTTGTTTACGCAGCCATGCTGGCATAATAGTAGTGGCAGCAGGTGAAGGATTTACAATGGAGAGCAGTGATAAAATTTGCATTTATCAGTCAACATTGCATCCAATTGAATTCACATGTCTTTTTGACAAAAAAGACAATAAGATACAAGTTCATTTTGAACAGGTTGGATATTACAGCTCCTTATCAAGCACCAGGAGAGGTTTTTACAACTATCGCGATGGCAGGATGGGAGAACTACATTGGTGAGTCCTTGTGATCATACAAAGGCTTGTTGTAAAGTTATAAATTGTTTTATTTGTTTTTGTGTTCCATTGTGTTCCACACATCCAATATGTTGTATATGTACACTTTGTCACTTTCACCAACTGTTTTCCTGTCATCCAGCAGTCCTGGCCTGGATGTGTTCATTGATAGGCACTTAAAGAAATGAAGAAAGTTCTTTCGCTTCTCCTGCTGCCTCATCGGTATGCACAGAGCAATATTTTTCATTCTCCAACTCCTTGTCAGGCAGATCCTGCAGTGACTGCATGGCCTCCAGCCACTAAAAACTACTCTTCATAGTGCAAAGGCTGGAGCGGTAATGGATGAGACTATTGTGATTGGCCGGGTCCTCGTTAACATACCGGAAGGCATTACACCCATGAGGTGGTAAATGACTGGTGAACCTCAGCTCTTGGCATAGACTAATTAGCTGCCCCATGTTTCTGGGTGGCCCGGCGTTGCCCTACTCAAGTCTGCAAAGGACATTAAATTTGGCCAGTGTGTGTAATGTGGTGATGGATGGAAGCCCCGCTCGGTTACCCCGCATCTCGAGGACAACGGGGCTGGTGCTGTGTCCGCTGCCAGGTGGAAAGGTGAGGGTATTGTTTGGAAATGAATGAAGGTCATCGTCTTCACTCACCTTCAAGTTGTCACATATAAAGAAGCTCATTACTGTGACAGCAGTCAACATTTCCAGAATGTGATGTTTATATCCTTGAAATTGCAGCATAGCTAAAATCACTTGTGATCAAAATCCTTTTTTTCTTGTTAGTGGTTTTGGAAAACCTGTGCTGTTTCCACTTTACCCTGTAAGATGTTTCCGTCCCCAAGTCAGTGCAAGTGGAAGACACAGCAAACAAACGAATGTAATTTATTTTCAATGGTGGATGGTCAAGCACATCATTTGTGCTTTGCTGTTGTCAGATTCCTCCACCTTGTTTGCTTCCCACATGTGTCATATTGACAGAGCTATGCCCTCCAAAAACATGAAGACTTGTCTAATTTATGCAGCTAATTATGGATAGAGAAGGGTAGGCTTGACCTCTCCTTCATAGAGTATTGATTACTTGTACCCTTGTTCATGCAAGTTCACCGCCACAAATTAATGCAGGCTAATGGCGTAGAAGTAGAAACACTGGCACTGGGAACTAGAAGATCCTAAATTGTAATCTTGGTCATGTATGATACGAAGCATTATTGTGTCTTGAATCAGTGACTACAACCACGAGAGACACTTTCTCAATCTGTGAAAATGATCTTCATTTAACAGAGATCTATCTCCTAGGAGACAATGATTGCACAATGCAGAACACAGAAGAACACAGGGCAGTTTAATTTGGCTCATGTTCTGTGTGTGTGTGTGTGGTGTGTGTGTGTGTGTGTGTGTGTGTGTGTGTTTATAACAGTACTCATGATCTCAAGGTGTTCCAAATATGTATCTCTAACTTAAATTTTGATATTAGCTATGGCATTTTTTTCTTTTAGCTGAAACAAGTTGGACACATTTTTTTATAATAGTGCTTCAGCGTACTTTCTTTTCCACAATCTTGTTGCAGACTAAGCCCATTGTTTGTCTCATACGTTCCAGTAAAACATCTGAGCTGTAATATAACAATGCATAAACCCAATTTTAGATGTAGTGTATTCTCATAAAATTAATACAATTGTGTCATGATACATTGCTTCAACACATTCTGTGAATCTTTTCCTCTCAGTTATCGCCCTTCTCTACTTCCCAACAATTTACTGAATTGAAAACAATATGGTGGCCGTTGAAAGAGGCAGATGAATAATTACAACTGTGTCCAAAACATAAAGAATCATATTAGTGTAGCGCAGAAAAAGAAGAAACCTCAGCGACTGATTGGCAGCAGCAGAAAGTCATCATCCTGCCAACAGTGAGGCACTCCTTAATTGGTTGCTGCTATGTATGAAAAAGTCCTGTTAATGACTGAGGATTCCCTCGCCCTCAAGCTCACCTCGTTCGCTCTGGAGGAAATAGAAATAGGCTTCCAGCGCTATTGCAACGTGAATACCACATCCAACATGGAAAATCAGTTTTACGTAGTACAGCTGGCCACTGTATGAAACTTTAATGTGAAAGCTTTTTCTGCTTTCAGATATATACAATGGGACAACCAACCACTAAATGGATTGAGTTTCTGTCCGGGGATTCTTGCTGATGGCTCACGAGTGCAGCATGCAATAATAATGTCATCAAAGTCCCATAGAAATTTGGGGGTGTAATGACTCCATTGTTATAGTTTATAAAAATATAACACAGCACATTTGAGACAAAACCAGAAAGGTATTTAATATATATAAATTATTTTACAATTCACTATCAAATAGGGATCTGTGCCACCAAGGTTAATGGTACTCACTTTATCACTATACACTACAGGTTTGGCTCAGCTTAGCTCCACTTGTCTTGGGCTGGGCCGGTCAGTTTTTCCACTTGAAAATAGTACTTCATGAGACGTGACTGGAACGATGTGAACTGTGCCAGCCAGTATCGCCTTTTGAGACTCTCCACACAATATGTTGTCTAGCATCTCTCTTCTGTTTTTTTTTAATCCGAAAAAAGATCGTGTGTGTGTGTCTCTCTCTCTCTCTCTCTCTCTCTCTCTCTCTCTCTCTCTCTCTCTCTCTCTCTCTCTCTCTCTCTCTCTCTCTCTGATAAGATGATTGTCATTGGCTAGATTTGACTTGAAAGGAGGTCTATGTTTGGTTAGCCTGAACTCCACATGACTGACACAGATCTAGATATTTATCTAATCATGATATATTGCCCAGCAGGGTCCAGATTTAGGGCATAGAAACGGAGTAAGACAGCAACAGTGTCTGCATTGATTTTATTTATTTATTTTATTTAAGTTGCATTTTTTTTCTTATTTCATGTGATATAATGACAGCATAATTACTCACTTAGGTGTCGGCTTGGGACCCTGGCTGACAGAGTAAAACAATCAGTATCTGCTTTTGGCCATAAAACTGTGAGTATAGTCACATCAATCTAAGCAGTTAAATGCGGCCTAACTTTGTTTACTTCCCGCTTCCCTTTGTGTCATCAAACACATCCACCATTATTGTCGGATTTATTTGAACATATGATCAGGTGTTGTCCTCCAATGCACACGAGACAGATCAGCATACAGACTTTCCCTGCTGGGTGAAGCCCAGTGGCGTTCTGTTGCCATGTAAATGCGAACTTTGCTGGTCTGAATTAAACTGGATGAATGTGACACCACTCTTGTGTTGATGGCGTCACGGTTAATGGGAGTGCATGTTTGTTTCCACTTGAGTAGATTCTTTCTCCACAGTGGCTTTGAACCGTACGTTGCGAAGCAGGCTGCCGTTTGTTGGTTGGTTGGTTGTTTCCTTTCAGCCTGGCCCCCTATTCACTCTGGGTAGTTGGCACATGTTAGGTGTAGCCATCACTTGGAAGCTTTATTGCTACTCTCTACTTGTGCCTGGAGCGATTAAATGAGGGTGACGATTAAACGTGTCCATTGAAATCAAATTTAAGCAGACGAATAGTCGTCATCAATCTCTGATCAATGCAAATTAAGCAGCTCAAGATATAGAATCAAGATAGAACAACATGACAATGTTTCATAGTGTTACCCTACTAACTTTTAGAAATGTGATGTAAAGGTACTTTTTGGCCCTTCCATCTATGTTTGAAAAAGATTCTTGAGTGTCAACTTTGAACAATGACTGTTTTGGATGAGGGCAGCACAATGAGGTTATAATCTCACTTTAGTCCCTCCTGTGTACGTTTGCGTGTTCTCCCTATTCTTTCATGGGTTGTCTCCAAAACGTGTGTGCTCGATTAATTGAAGATGTTAAATTGCCCACATGTGTGAATGCGAATATCAGTGGTTGTTGTCTATATGTGACCTACGACTGACGATCTGGGTCAGCTGGGACGGGCTGCAGCTCATCCTGCCATCCTGCTTAGGATAAGCAAACAGTAGAAAGTGAATTGCTCTAAATTAGTAAAGAATAACATGCAGAAAGGTATCCATTTGAGGGACGATTTCTTTCTTTCTTTCTTTTAATTGCTTCCGACCCATGAGTACATTTATAACTGTTGGGGCCTTTTTCCATGTTTCAATCCTTGCTTGAAATGATCTCTTTGTATTTCCTGAGAGATGTTCTTAGCAACCTTATGAGAGAGGCAAAAGTCAAGTACTGAGCCTTAATTGCGACAAATCACGCTCTGACAACATCCAGCGACTCCACGAGGCAGAGAGAACTAGACTTGCATCGCCTGCCTTGTTTACACTGTAATTAGAGATGCCGGAGTCTTGCCATGGAAGGCAGACACAGGAGATTCACTTTGCGTGCGAATAATCATGACGTTCGCCTCCTTTCAACCGATCTCCCGTAGCATAAAGTCAAAGCATTTGTTGTAGCGTCTTTAGCGTCTTACTGCCTGCCTCTCAATGCAATTGATCATTCTCCATGTCTACCAAACTGCTAGTTTTTAACTCATTCAGTACCAGCCAATTCTGGACCAAGTCTGAAAAGACGTTTAAAAACGTCTTTGGGAGTGAATGAGTTAAAAGTAAAGCCCCTGTCACACCTTGATGATTTAGCCAGCGTATGCCGACGTAGGAAAAATTTGGCAAATACGCTGGCGTACGTCGAATAAGTTATGGGTAAGTTTTGTATACGTAACAGCACGCTGAAGCACGTTGGTATATCGTCGGAAATCGTCGAGTCGTCGAGAAATTTTAAGCATGCTTAAAATTTCTCGTCAGATGTCAGCGTATGGCTATACGTCCCGTATATGCAGGCCATAAGTAATAGGTAAGTTATCGCGATCGTTGCACACGCTCAAACACGTTAAGTGTAGGTTACTCATAAGTCCAAATACGTCGAGAATACCTACTAGCTGTTCTCCAACATCCGTGCCTTTCGAACTGCAATACGCTGCTGCATAGCGTGCAGCAGCGTATTGCCGACGATCACGTGGACGTAGTCTATAAAAGGCTGGCGCCGACGTTTCAAATCATAACTGCACTAGACATTGCAGTACCAACATCTGTTTGGGGACTATCCCCGGTCTAGTTAAAATGGTATAACCCAAGAGGCAAGGTGCGGCTTGCCATCGTTACTGTGAGTTGCTATTCACGCTATTAAAGCAGCAATCAAACGCCATTATGACTTGTGTCATTAATAAACCAAACAACATCAGCGTCATGGCAAAGAAAAGTCTGGGGAGCTCATCAAAGGTCTCGCAGAGGCTCAGCCCATCACAGCCACTGCAGCCTTCGCCAACTACGTGCGTGACAGCCTGGTCAGCATGTCCAAGCGCAAGTTCCGAAAGGCACGGATGTTGGAGAACAGCTAGTAGGTATTCTCGACGTATTTGGACTTATGAGTAACCTACACTTAACGTGTTTGAACGTGTGCAACGATCGCATAACTTACCTATTACTTATGGCCTGCGATATCGGACGTATAGCCATACGCTGATATACGCCGAGAAATTTTAAGCATGCTTAAAATTTCTCGACGCATTTCGACGATACCAACGTGCTTCAGCGTGCTGTTACGTATACAAAACTTACCAATAACTTATTCGACGTGACGCCAGCGTATTTGCCAAATTTTTCCTACGCCGGCATACGCTGGCTAAATCGTCAAGGTGTGACAGGGGCTTGAAACGTCGGCGCCAGCCTTTTATAGACTACGCCACGTGATCGCCGGCAATACGCTGCTGCACGCTATGCATAAATTAGACTATAGTTGGGCACAAGTTGTGTACGCCGGCAACACGCTAGGCATTCGTTGGAATAAGTTATCTATAAGTTATCGAAACGTTCTATATAATTTACTGATACGTTATGTATACGTCCAGCCCGTTATGAATGCGCTATGTATACGCCAAAATTGAAAAAATCGATAATTCAGCGTATGCCGGCGTTTTAGGGAAAATCTGAACGTCGGCATACGCTGGCTGAATCGTCAAGGTGTGACAGGGCCCTAATCTGTGGATGGAGCTCCCCTTTACATGAGTTTTATATCAGCAACGGATTAATAACTGTGGAGTCGGGCTGCAACGAAAAATAATTTCAATAATTAATTAATCCGTCAATCATTTTGTCATTTAACCGATGAATTGGATGACAAAGATATGTTTAAATTATCAGACCTTAATTCAAAAACATAAGAATAATTATTCAGTTACTGGTTTGTTCCATAACAGGTCAGAGAATTTGCACAAATGTTGACCATTGTTTTCCAAAGTCATGTTTTATTTAGAATCAACACAATGACGATCAGTCCACTTGCTTGGAGGACGACAGAAATTGGACAGTACTTAATGTTGAGAAGCTGAAATTGAGCGTCAGATTCTCGATTAATTTGTTAATCCATTAATCGTAGCACCTAACTTCAAGAGAGCAGCGCTGGTTGACATAAGAAAAGTGGAATGTACAAATATAAAGTATGGTAATAACATTTTGCAGTAAATATAGTATGAAGCAAAGTTCTTTGCCATGAACAACACAAGGATTGATGTTAACAAGTAATATAGTACAAGCAAAAAAAGAACATGTTTTCAAACTTAGATTATTATTCTAATTATTATTATGAGAAAATGAGGAGGCTAAAAACCTTTATTTTGCCACACCTCACAGCGCAAGGTGCAGGAATAAAATATGAGGAGTTTCAGACCAACCTGCCGGTCTGTCTTCCAGGTCCGTTGAAAAATGATGTGATCAGATGTTCACCAAGTGAAATGAAAAGCACGTTTCTTCTCATTTGGGTGTTGAACAACATGACCCTTAAATCATAGTAATCAGTAAATAAGTAATTTGGAAACTATCTGTTGTGGACTTTGGCTTTCATAACTAAAATGAAAATAAATTCTAAATGACTTACGTGGCCGAACCTTGGCATAAAGTGCCGTACTTCTCTTTGGAATAAAATGTTCTCCATTAAGTCATATGAAAGTCAGGTGGGTCTAACAGGATGATAAGATGGATACAATCCTGTCTCTTACTCAAAGGCACCTCTAGGAGGCTGGCCAAAAACAGGATTGCTTATGTAAATAGCTCCACAACTGTAATCCGTTGTTGATAAGGTATCGAACTTGACACTAAAATTCTCCAGATTTAGGTATTCCTTTGCTCTTTTATTTGTTGACAATTGGACGTACGAACAAGCAGCGGAAGTTGAGTCTGAGACTACAAGAGCAATGTTTTGAACTGGCAGGCCGAACAAGGACGAGATAATGTTCTTGTGATAAACGTTTCCAGTGCCTTCCTGGGGATGAGGATCACAGAACAAAATAGTCTGTCTTTTTTTTTGAAAAGTCTAATACTTTTGGAGGTGACTAGTATATATTGAGGTACGTATTTGTCTGTCTGTCTGTCTATCTATCTATCTATCTATCTATCTATCTATCTATCTATCTATCTATCTATCTATCTATCTATCTATCTATCTATCTATCTATCTATCTATCTATCTATCTATCTATCTATCTATCTATCTATCTATCTATCTATCTATCTATCTATCCATCTATCCATCTATCCATCTATCCATCTATCCATCTATCCATCCATCCATCCATCCATCCATCCATCCATCCATCCATCCATCCATCCATCCATCCATCCATCCATCCATCCATCCATCCATCCATCCATCCATCCATCCATCTATCCATCTATCCATCTATCTCTCTCTCTCTCTCGGATATCAAATCCTGCACACTTGAAATGTTTTTTTTTTTAATGAAATGTACATCACATGACTTCTAAAATTGCAAGATTTCAAATATGAAAGCACTTCACTCAAAAGTCATAGATGTTGAAAAAACGCGCTTCATTTGGATCCTGTGGACTCTAGTAAAACAAACACACGCACAAATAAAAGCGGGTGAATACCCTGAACTTAGAACGCTGCACAAATCTAATCACATTTATTTTTTACATTTTTTGATATTGGCATTATATTGGAATGCAATTTCTATTGGTATTGATCCAATTTCATGATTATTTATACGCCCTCAGGGTTGTTCGGCATTAAAAATTCCACTGTGTGTCTTCTCATGTCTTCTCCCACTACCATGCACGCAGGCCTGTCATGCTTCAGACACATTGAACCTGCTCTTTGTACTAAATCTACTTGACTCTTTTGCTAGTTCAAAGTCTTTTGTTAGAAGGCCAAGATGCAAAGACAAAGACAAACGGCACGCAGGGTTGCAGACATGTTTCCAGTCTCACGACAGTGTTACTCATCCTCTGCCAGATAACCAGTCATCCACTAGTCTATAAATAGGATAGTAGAGATGTTGGAGGACATTTCTGCTACAGAATTGCCATGGAGACAGTGTTTAGTGCTGGGTTTAATACTTAATTTAGGACAGGATTCTGTGTTACTTTTGCTTTAAAAAATAAAATAAAAATAAATTGCAGAGGTCTGAGTCACCCTAGTTCTCTCAGTCTAGAATAAATACCACTGCGATTTTGGGGAATTGCACAAAAGACACCAATAAAACCCTGAAGGTCATGTGTTTAACTTCATATCACTTACAATAAAATTAATTTGAGCCCAATTCTTCCGTTTGGCTGTTCAGCACATCTCAGATTCTTTGCAAGGGTTGCTTGGTTTGCGCTGTACTGTGTTCGGGTTCATGTATGTTGTGTTAATGGGGGGTAGGTAACCCTACATTTCTGTGTCCTCCTTGCTTGCTCTTTTTGTTTTGTTTTTGGTTCCCTGTACCCACTACTGCTTCTGAAGCTATGCAGATGTCCTCATTGTAGGATTAATAAAACATTTTTAATGTAACCTAACCATCATACAATATATCTTTATTCAATTCCACTCTTTGTTCCTTACTGGGGTATTGGTGATTAGAGACTTAACACAATTAGTCTGTCTAGAGTCATCAGTTACATGTGAGCATTTTTTTTCTTTTTTCCTGGACACATGCCATAAGAATTTAAAATAGCATTGTGTTCCATTGGTGGAGTGGGGACTATTTATGGATATGGAAAAACTCTGCTGATGTTATTTGTGGATTATGTGGGCCAATCCTACGTTAACAGAGAATCCAACCCCTCTTCATATTCATGAAATCTTTCAGTTTTCTCCATGTATGAAGATTCAATATTGATCATTTACGGTAGTGACAACAGTTGTCTTACTAAATAAAAAGCAGTTGGTGAGCAGAATGTGCTTTATGTTGGAACAAATCAGTGAAGTGTCGTGAAACTGCAGTTTCAACTTGCACTGCTTGCGTTCTTACCAGCTTTGGTTGTTAAGGGAGTAACCCTGGGGATAATCCAACCTGCAAGTGAACTTGATGAACAAGGCGGGAGGCAATGGGAGGATTAAATAGAAGGGCATGGACTTTTGATGGGAGAATTCCAACACCCGTTTCGTTGCTTTTGCTTTGTCAGCCTGAGGCCATATTTGTAATGTAGCGTGCCAAGATTTTCATGAATGGCTCTACTACTGCGCCTTTTTGCTTGACAAAGAAAAAAAAGGGTTGTTTTGAAAAAAGATTTCTGATTGTGTTGTGAGCTTTTCAATTTGCTGTGCTGCTGTTGCCACGGTAACTGTAAACACGGCTATAGCTATATGGAGGTTATAAAAGTCATTGTCTTCTTTCTAAACATGTTCTTCACACATGTTTTTCAATATCCACAGTAGGCATGCCAATATGAAATGATTATGGCCACTGTGATGTACGTCTTTTCCCTTCAACCACTGAGATCTAGGTCGTAATTGTTCGACCATTATCTTTTATCTAAATTAAAAAAGCATATGCAAGTCTGGCCAACGTTTTGTAATGCGGTGTTGCAGACTGGTTGACTGCCATC
Source organism: Hippocampus mohnikei (assembly GCA_026261675.1). NCBI lineage: Eukaryota > Metazoa > Chordata > Actinopteri > Syngnathiformes > Syngnathidae > Hippocampus > Hippocampus mohnikei. The sequence continues at coordinate 1,882,120 of JAKGUB010000228.1, forward strand.
ATACGGTGGTTGTGATTGTACGTTCAGTGAATGTGAACGTCAGTAGATATGTCTTCTAAATTGAATCTTGTCCTGAGGCGTGCCATCCAACATAATATGTCAGCTCAGCAGAGAAAAAGCCATAAAAATTAGATTGATGTGGTGAACTTCACTTTGAACGCAGACTCATTGTGTCATACTTACGGCTACTCCACAAATCCTCAGAGCAGATGGCTAACACATATAATGACGTAACTAACGGTTAATTTATATTTTGAGTAGGGGACAACTGTTGCATAATTAATAACCTTAAAAAAATAAAATAAATAAAAACAGGATTTGCAACAAGCGGCCTGTTGGCTGCCTGGTTAGCAAATCCGTCTCATAGTTTGTGTCCGGACTCTGGTCTTTCTGTGCGGTTCTTCTCCTATTCCAGCATCGGTTCAAAAACATGCATATTACGTGAATTAGGGCTGCAAAATAGCAATTATTTAAATAATAAATGAATCTGTTGATTATTTTGTCAATTCATCAATAAATCGGATTATTTAAAAACACGTCTAAATGTCCTTCCCTTTATTAAAAAAAAAGACTTTTTTTTTCCAAATTGACAGCGCACAAACAAATTATGATTCAGTCACTGGATTGTTTCGTAACAAGTCAGAAATGGGTAAAAATGTTGATAGTTGATTTTCCAAAGTTTTATTTTCAACACAAATACAATCACTCTGCTTTCATGGAGGACTACTTAAATCGCACAGACGAATGAATGTACTGTTGAGAAGCTACAATTTTGAATGTGTAGACATTTTTACAGTAAAACAATGGTATCTAAACGATTAAATCAATTATTTTTAAAAAAGAAGTATCAATTAAATTGATATACGACTAGTTGTCGATTAATCGTGGCATCTCTACTCTAAATTGCCCTTAGGTGTGAATCTGAATGGTTGTTTGTCTATATGTGCCTTGCGTTTGGCTGATGACCCGTCCAAGGTGTACCCCGGTAGTCGCCTGAAGGCAGCTGAGATATGCTTCAGCATGCCTGCCTCCCTGGTGAGGATGAGTGGTACAGAAAATGGATTGATGGATGGATTACTTCTTTCAACAGGCTGGGAAAATGAATCAACAGCTTCTCTGTTGGTCTTATTATAAGGAACTAGTGCAGTGTAGTTTGGGGACCACTGATCTAAGTATTGAGATGTAGATATCGAGATATAATTAGATGGACGATAGATATGATTTTGATTTCATGTACACAGACCTCCATCAAGGCTTGCTTACATGTTTGTCACCAGCTAAGTCAACGAGCGAAGGTCTAATTGGATATGCAAAATTCGACCCATTTAGATTGAGGAAGTGTTGAGTGCTGATTTTATCCACTGTCCTTTTGTTGTATAAATGACCTTGGCGATAAACCCTGGCGGTGTCAGTGGGTAATTCTGAATACTCACACCAAACATGTATTAAACCGGAATTTTCTCATTTACAGCCTTTCTTCATCTCTGTGATGTCCCCCCCCCCCTCGTTTCCTCTGTTGTGTGCCTCGCCATCAAAGCCACACTCCTGCTCTCTTTGCTGCTGAATGTCATCTTTAAAGGCCCTGTCACACCTTGACGATTCAGCCAGCGTATGCCGACGTATCAGAATTTCCCTAAAACGCTGGCATACGCTGAATTATCGATTTTTTTTTCAATTTTGGGCGTATACATAGCGCATTCATAACGGGTTGGACGATACATAACGTATCAGTAAATTATATAGAACGTTTCGATAACTTATAGATAACTTATTCCAACGAATGCCTAGCGTGTTGCCCGCGTACACAACTTATGCCCAACGATAGTCTAATTTATGCATAGCGTGCAGCAGCGTATTTCCGACGATCACGTGACGTAGTCTATAAAAAGGCTGGCGCTCGACGTTTCAAATCATAACTGCACTAGACATTGCAGTACTAACATCTGTTTGGGGACTATCCCCGGTCTAGTTAAAATGGTATAACCCAAGAGGCAAGGTGCGGCTTGCCATCGTTACTGTGAGTTGCTATTCACGCTATTAAAGCAGCAATCAAACGCCATTATGACTTGTGTCATTAATAAACCAAACAACATCAGCGTCATGCCAAAGAAAAGTCTGGGGAGCTCATCAAAGGTCTCGCACAGCCTCAGCCCATCACAGCCACTGCAGCCTTCGCCAACTACGCGTGACAGCCTGGTCAGCATGTCCAAGCGCAAGTTCGAAAGGCACGGATGTTGGAGAACAGCTAGTAGGTATTCTCGACGTATTTGGACTTATGAGTAACCTACACTTAACGTGTTTGAACGTGCGCAACGATCGCATAACTTACCTATTACTTATGGCTCGCGATATGGACGTATAGCCATACGCTGACATACCTCGACGCATTTCGGCGATACCAACGTGCTTCAGCGTGCTGTTACGTATACAAAACTTACCCATAACTTATTCGACGTACGCCAGCGTATTTGCCAAATTTTTCCTACGTCGGCATACGCTGGCTAAATCGTCAAGGTGTGACAGGGGCTTAACCGAGTGGCCAGTGTTTGTGCTTTCTGTCTGAAATGAAACAAACTGCATATTCCATGCAATGATTTGAGATATCCCCAGGTCTTTTCTAAATGGTTGCTGTCCTTCCCTTCTTCTTGATATTGTGTTGATCTTACGAGCCCTTAGGAGCCCCATTTAAAAATCAACACGGAGCATCAAGAATTCATTTGTGTAATTAAAAAAAAACATGGGAGAGTGTGTTCTGACATTTTGGGGTTATTGGACCATACCAACTTTATGCAGATTTTATTCAGTTTATTCTGATTATAGCTAATTATAAAATGGTTTAATGGCGCAAGGGCTGTTATCGTCTGCTAGTTTCTGTGAGATGTTCCTTTTTTTCTCTACACACCTGGGGATAAAGCCTCTTAAATTGCTGTTTTCCCATTGTGAATGAAAGCTCTTTGGAGCCTGCCCATTCATCAGCACAGTGACGCTAAGCCGACAGCCTCCTCCGTGCACACTCGACTCCATGACCCTGACTCTTGTATCTGCGTATGCATGAAAGATGTAATTACATCACACGTGCGTGGGTGAGTGTTTGCATGTTTTTTCGGGAATAACTTGTGAAGTCAGATTCTCATGATGCACCCATTTCCCCTTCTGTCCGGTTTATGTTCTGTTCTCACAACTTTGCGGTGCTTCTTCCCTTTCCCAACTTCCCTAGCATTGTCTGGCTTGTACATTACCCATAAATATAAGATTTTGCTGTACATCGGGAATAGTAGCCATTGTACATCAGACAGTATCTGGACACATGATGCGTACTGTGTCCGCTTGAACAGATATAGTACCTGCCAATCTCTCAAAGAGACAGTTACTTTTTTTCTGTAAGGAAAACCCCCCCAGTAAAACCACTTGGTATTTGTAATGTTTCACATTCGCTCTCTCAACCATAATACTTAGCAGAGAAGATGTGTCACCAGTAAACTGTCTTTTATGGAGAGTTTTATGTTTTGCAGGATGTACCAGAGGGAAAAGGCTGATAAATATTTCAACAATAATCCCATAACAATTATGGATTGGGAAAAAACAAACAAAACAATTCTAGGGCCTGTTGATCCAAAGGTCTAGGTGTGCAAAATCGGGTGCAAACTTGATTTCTGCAGTCATACCGATGTGTAAGGTAATCTATTTCCAAGTGTAACCAAAATTCCATCCATCCATCCATTTTCCGAACCGCTTGATCCTCACTAGGGTCGCGGGGGGTGCTGGAGCCTATCCCAGCCATCTTTGGGCAGTAGGCGGGGGACACCCTGAATCGGTTGGTAACCAAAATTCCACCTGTGAATTGCTGAACAATTCTTTTTGCGATGTGGGAATATGTGCCAAAAGAGCACAAGCGGTATAGTATATAGTACAGTATAGTATAGGGCAGGGGTGGGCAATCCCAGTCCTGGAGGGCCACTATTTTGCATGTTTTCCAGCTCTCCCTGTTGCAACACACCTGATTGAAATGACCAGATCATCAGCAAGCTCTGCGGAACCTGTTCATTTGAATCAGGTGTGTTGCAACAGGGAGAGCTGGAAAACATGCAGGATAGCGGCCCTCCAGGACTGGGATTGCCCACCCCTGGTATAGGGGGTCTGAAAGGCAGGTGCATACGGCACAAAATGAGAGGCGGCGCAGATAACTTTTTTGATTGTGTCACATACAATTGGCCATTCTTAATGATCTATAGCAGGGCTGTCAAACTCATTTTTTGGAGTTACGTCTTCCTTCAAACGGACGTTATGGCAATGACAAATCAAATTCATGTTTAATCGTCTCATCGTATTGTTGTACACAACAAATTGATGGATTACTAGTTTTTAAGTCAGCCATGTCAACTGTAATTTTTTATTTAATTGTTCACGTCAGTGTAAACAGGGTAAAAACTGATTGCAAAATCCCAATATTATTTAACCAACAAGACAAACACAAGGATCATAGAAGTTGGCGCGCATAATTTGCTTTCGCAGGCCACATAAAATCATGTGCCGGGTTGGATCTGGCCCCCGGGCCTAGAGTTTGACACCTGTGATCCAAAGCTAGTCACAAGAAGGAATCATGCCTCCCCTGACATTGCCCCCATTCTATGTGGGCCCGCTCCACCTTTTGCGATGGACTCTTCTAATACAGTACACGCCTAACCCTAATCAATGCCTGGTACTCATTGCATTTGAGCAAAGAAGCAGTCCAGAAGACTAATGAAGGAAGTAGGGTACATTGTGTTTGCTGAGAGAGTGAAGAATTACATTAGAAAGGCTTCCTGTCTTATTTAAAGTTAATGCACTTAATTAGAGGGCCAACGTGACTGATCAGCTGTTTTTTCTTCCCAAAGAGCAAGGGGCCTTTTTGCTGTCGAGGCTGTAAAAACTTAGAGCGGGAGAAAATAGAGTAGCCAACGATGTTCAATAAGGGAACGTTTTACCAGCTCTCCACAAGAGTCGCTGCAGATGCAAGTGTGAATAAACTGTTTGCTTTTCTGAAAAGTTGTTTCATTACTTTTCATTTGAATGGAAATTCGACTTGTCATGAATGGGTTGAGTCCTTCGAAGCCCTTTGGCTTTCTGTCCTTGAGCTCCTGCTTGTCATCAGTGAACTTCCAGAGAAGCCCCTCTGATTGGATCAATTCTCCTCTGCTCCAAATGTCTTCATTGGCTCGCGGTCACTCAGCAGTCGCCCGGCCTCTTTAATCTGCATGGGTAGCCAGTCACTGGTTTTACTGTACTCTGTGCTTAATGTCTCGGAAATATCATTTTTCTGCTCCTTTCCCAACTCCTCGCTTCCTGTCTTCGTTCGCCTCTCTGTTGCCAGTGATTGTCTTTTCCCGTGGCCACTCTTACCCCCCGCCATCTTTCCTCTTTTCCAGCAGGCTTACTGCTTTTCCCTTACAAGTGTAGAGATGATGAATGAGCAACTAAAAGATAAGAATTTATTGCACAGGTAATACTTCTATTTTGTTAATTGTCACCAGGACCCTTTGCATTAATGCTGAAACATAAAGTTGCAGACTAATGTCAGACGATTCTCAGAATGCACCATTAAGTATGGGCATTCTACCCAAATGTGGAGACGAGAACATGAAATGGTTAAAAATGGCGATCATACACTACTCGCTTAACTCGGAAATAGTCACATTCCTGTTCATTTGTCTGCAAAGACCCTCAGCAGCTTCTACCGCTACTGGACTGATATGATCTGAAATAGATGTTGGGCTCTGACATTTGTTTGACTCTGATGGCGTGTTCTCTGGAGCCCCTTTTCGATCGTGTAGCCAGGTTAAGTTCAACTCGCCGCTGTTAGGAATGGTAAACCTTCATCTGGTTTCCATCCCAGCATTCCATGTTCCTTCACTTTGGAATGTGACTGTTTATTGCAAGGAGACAAACTTTGTGTGCATGTGTGTGTGTGTGTGTGTGTGTGTGTGTGTGTGTGTGTGTGTGTGTGTGTGTGTGTGTGTGTGTGTGTGTGTGTGTGAGTTCTACCTTTCATGGTTCTCTCGTGTCAGGAGACAGAGACGTGCTTTGTGCGTGTAAGGATTGCTGTATGATTCCACTTGGTTTGTTGTAGCGCAGGTATCCAGAGAGAACAGCTGCTGTCTTCTCTGACAATCAAATCTCCGGAAATAGACTGGGCCTCCCTTTCGTGGTCCACACGCCTGATGGTACATATAGGTCACAGTTGATTCTACACCTCTGAAGAAAGCAGGCGCTCTGGTTTTATTGCGCTGATGAATCGCAACGACAGGCTTGTTAATGAGTTGACCCTTCATTGGAATACACTGTAAGAGAATCGTGTGTCTTGTTCATAGACATTGTTTGTCTATAATTGTGTGTCTATAATTTTGATTGTCTGTTAGACATTTTTTAAGAAGCAAGCTCTGATTTTATTGCACCGCTTGAATCGCAGTGACATTCTTGTGTTAATAGGGATACCCTGGAAGAGAGTCTTGTGTATTGTTCATCGACACTGTGTTTAGTCACTGGAGGTTTGAAGGCACGCCCCGCGCAAGGGTTGATGCAGTATGCCTGACCTAAAATAGATAAGCAAGAGGCAATAATCCTGCAGCAACACTTGATCATAGTATGAAGGTTCACTGCTTATCTTAATGGCAAGCTCTCGTGCGGTGTCCTCTTTGGAACTGGGAGTGTGATCAAGCATTGAATTGCCCAGCCCGGGCCAAACAAAGTTGCTGTAGTTTATTTGGCAAATGCCGCTGACACATTTATGATGAATAATAGAAAGTCTTTGATTAACCGGCTACATCATAGTTCTTGCTTGGAATATGTGGAAAGGTAAACAGTCATCGATTCTCAATTCTGGATTTGTGAGGCTAGATCCCCTGTTTAGTATTAAAGGGGAATTCATGTTCTTGCTCCAAAAGGTTGTGTCCACTTTTATGTTCCACGGAGCTCTGCAACTATGAATAATTTCCGTCAAGTCTGCCTCTGCCTTCTTGCCGTTTCTACTTGTATGGATTTTCTTTGTAAATGCCCTTTTGTTTTAAAGTCTCGTTTTATTTGACATATTGTAACATTGATTATTTTAATCAAGCTTAATTATTGGTGAAAACCCCTTCTCCCAATGAATCACTCCCACCCCCACCAAAATAAATGCCCTGTTAGCTCAGTTCGGGTAGTAAATGAACCTCCAGCCACTATACAAGAAAATGCAATATTCAGACAACTTTGGTGTTTTCTTTTGCTTCTTCTGACAATGTTAGTTTTGTTTTACGCAGCTAACATGTTTTCTACTGAGCTCATTAGTATCGAAATATTGTACTGTAAACACTAACATGTATTACAAAGAGTTTTGTCTCGATGCACACCAGCAAAATAATGTAATCCATCTGTCACCAGGCACTTTTTTCCCTAGGGTGTTAGGCAGTAAGTATCAATCTTCTGTAACTAATAAGAACTTGATCAAGGTGCCAAGAATCACATTCGTTTTATCGTAACATTCTTTCTCTTGAATATTGTATGTGTAAAACCCTTTATGGGTGATTGAATATTGCCTGTACTGAAATCACGCATGGATTGAATAAAGTAACATATTCTGATATCGATTTGTATTCTGTGCTTTAGACAAATAAGCGACTGACTGTGTTGCAATTTGCAAGACTATGAATGAATAGCCTCCTGAAATTAAAAAAACACATTTTTTTAAAGACTGCAATCTGTACCTTTTTTTTTTCCAGTCGAGCATTACATTTGTTGTAAACATGTTTTTCTTTCCTTTGGGGAATTTTCATTTAATACATGTTGCATCAATGTGACTCTGTGTTCATAAGCTTGCTGTAGTGCCACAAAAACCGAAGCGGCTGCAACCCTTTCATGTCATTCAACATTATCCAGATATAGTTATATAGTTATTTCACAAACCAAGTACATTTGGGATAATATCTTAACCTCTAATGTACTTTGGACCATGCGTTACTTTATCGACAGACTTGATATAACATGCCCTTAAAATATACTTGTGAAGTTTTAAAAACTGATTGCTGCTGCTTATCATTCTTCTAAAGTCAAACACATTCCGTTCCAGGATGCCGGTCAACCCTTAGCAAATAGAGGAAATAGAAATGATCCATTCCTCAGCCGTTAGACTTTAGAGGTTGCAATGTATACACATTACACCGAGTTGATTTGTCATGAGACCTCTGGGTAATAAAAAGACAAAACACAGGGCTCTATAATAGTCGTTAATGCTGGGTCTTTCATTCAGTTTGGTAACTAAGAGTGTTCCATGCGATCACTGACTTATCTTTACTCAAAGTTTGAATAATGGGAATACACACAAATGGGTTGTTGGATAACATCTGACACAGACTTTTGCAACCACATGATGTATGAGCAAGAAGTAAATCATTGCAGTTTGTGAAGAAGAGGAAGCCAAACAGCATCCACTTTCCCGCTTCATTATTTTAATCCTCTTTTCAGAAAGCTACTGTAAACCTTTCTGGTGTTTAACTGTGCTACACGACAATCAATTATATTTCCAGTTTGAGCTGACGATGACATCCCTAAACTTATTTCGTCGTTTTCTCTTTAGCAGGAGATACTGTCTGCGCCATTCACGCGCCAGACTGTCAGGAGAGCACATGGCCTCCGATCAGCAGCCCACTCCACACTCTTCACTCAGCCTACCACTGCCCTGTCCCCGCAGGTTAGTATTTATTATTATTTTTTTGCATATGGGTTTTAATACCACAAATTGGAAATATAACAATTCACACAGTATCAACATTACCAACCCCTATATGAGCCACATCCTGTAGTACAACAATTCCCACAGTTGAATATTTTCAATCCTTGAACTGGATTTCATTTTTTTTAGATCAGTGATTCTGCCTGCTACACCTAAAACAATCCTTTTCAAAGTGTGTCTGTTGTGACAACTAATGAATCATTGTTTCTAAAATCACTTCAATTTACAAGTCCTATTTAGCACCCCGGCTCTTTGATTAATCTCATTAACAGGAAAAATCTATTTAAAATGTATTTGCTGTGTTCAAAAGCAAAGCGCTCCACCGGGGTGCCATTGCGCTGGACTGCTGTTGAGGATCTCAAGCAGTCTGTGCAGCCACGTGACACCAGTTCCACATGAAGAAAAACGTAATAACTAATAAGATTAAACACCGGTACGATTCGGAAAACGCAAACGAGTCCCCGAAGTCTCACTCAATGAAATTGAGTACCGGTAGTTTACTTGTTGAACGTCATTGGTTTCTTCTGGGACCAATTTCATAAGGAGATATGAAACAGTTCAAAATGTCCTTGTGACAAGAAAAACTTTCTTTATGACGGTTTGCGAACTTGAAAGAACCCTCCGTTTGCAAACACTACACCTTTTAACATTTAGTAGGATACGGGCAAACTGCATCCATGTCAATCCTCTCAAATGTCCATTAAGATACAATTTCTTTGTGTTGCTGCCAAAATTTATGTCTACTTGCTACATCAATTTTATTTGCCATCTCAGTTTGGTTGGGTACTTAATCCATTACGGTATTTCATGCATTTAATTCATTCATAACCCTCCCATCATCATTGCAAGAGCTTGGAAGAAAAAAAACTGGACATGGAGCTATCCATTTTCTATGCTGCTCCGAAGGATCTTACCAGTGCCTGGAGCCTCGTCCGGTTGGCGAAAGGTGGTCTGCGCACCTTACAGGTTGCCAGTCAATCGTAGGGTGATTGAGTGTGGGACATCGAGTCAGAATTGATTCCAGACTTTTGGAAGCAATGTCATATCTACTATTTGCTGTCATGAAAACTGTCAAGTGAAATATTAGTGTGTCTTGTGATACACCTGCTTATTTAGATACATGAGAATGAGGGAAATTTTGCTCTACCGCAATGATGGCTCTTTCTTGTGGCGTAAACAGTTTGAAACACTCTTGAGTTCAATTCGATCAGAATTACTTAGTTTTCCATTTATTTTTATCAACATTATTGCACATTTTGTCAGTAGACTTTTCCATATCTGCGTTCCAGCTTTCTACACTGCCACTTTGTCTTTTATCTAGACTTGCCAGTTAAGATCACAACTGTTTACTTTTGATCTCCATAGCTCATATCCAGTGATGCAGGTACGTGATATTATAAAAGTTAACTCAATGTCATGAGAGCATATTTTTTTAAACCAAGATCGGCCCTGAGTCTACACACCAGTTTGCATTGGATACATTTTTTTTTTTTTTATGAGAAACATCTCAGTGTTGTTCTCTATAGTGCATTATCCCAATTACTTTTACTCTATGAGTATACTGTCCATTTGCCTTTGTGTAGTGAGCGAATATGTCATGTGCTTTATTTGTGTTGGTACACACATATATTTTGTGTCATTGGCCTCTGAATAGAAGATGGGTCGGGTGGGGGTGATCTTACAATGAAAAATGAGCCCATGCTACCCTCGGCCTGTGTTTGCGTTTAACTGCAGTGGGCATTAGGTGTGGTTGGACAATGAAAACAGAGGAAATGTTTTCTTCTCCTGCTGAGTGATAGAAAAGAATAATTTTAATGCCAAAGCTATGCCTGAGAGGCTCTTTAAACAACAGAAAATGGATGAAAAAGGTGTTGTTTGTGCCTTTTGTGTACATGTCAATGGTCATGTTTTTGAAAAGGGACTTTGTTTTTGTTTCGTTTGAATGCTGCTCAGAAAGCGTAACCATAAAGTGATCCTTGTGAATTTAGGCCAGAGTGGACAGCACTTCTTTGTGCCACCAACTACTGTATTTTCCGCACGATAAGACGCTCCTAAAAGCATTAAATTGTCATTAAATTTTAAAATAGGCCATTCATTGAAGGTGCACCTTATATTCTGAAGCGCCTTATGTTGTCTCATGTTTGTTGATAAGCTTATTTCCTAACCAAAAAAAATCATTATTAAACCTAGGCAACCTATCTGGCATGTACTTGGAGTACTTTATACTGTATATGGATGGAATGTATATTTTTAAGGTGACTTGTTTGGAAGAAGCAACTTTTATTTATCTTATCTTTGACAATTTTGTTGTTATGTCTTCATCTCAAAGGTAATATATAATTTACTGATGTGAAACTGTCAAACATTTAACCCTATGTTGCATGGCTTCTGCAGGAGTTATTCAATTGTGGTTTGTTTTTAAATTTAGGGTAGATTATGGCCAAATATCATAATAAATTCACAATTTTGGGAAAAAAATACATAATAGGGGTGCACTTGTGTGCATAATGGTCACTACAATTACCTTGCCAAAAAGCATGGCAGTACTGATAGGTAACACATAGAAACTGTTATTTATTGTGTTCTATATGTTCTATATACTCTTCTGCACAAGTACAATAGGGTATTTGGACCTTTTCATCTCACGATAGAAATTATTCAACATTTTGTGGACCCTCTTTCACCTTTTCCTCCCGCCGTTGCGCACGCTAGTGACATCTCACGGTGGATTTAAAAACTAAAACTGGTAACTTGAATAACCAATATGAGTTAAAGTTGTGGTTACTGTAAGTAACCCGTATGCAACATAGGGTTAAACTGTTTTGTCAGTCTCTCAATGGTTGTGTTTTCAGAGTTGAATAATGTCATTCTCATTTGATTTTTCTATTTATGGGAGGGGGAAAACAAAAGTTGAGTCTTTCATTAAAAAAAAAAAATCTCATTTTTATTTTAGGACTGATTTGCACATTTTTAGTCTTTGTTTAAGACATTACCGTTTTTTAAAATGTATTTTATTATTATTATTATTTTAATGTTCTTGTCATCCTACCCTGAGTCCTTGAGAGGGAATCTGTTAGCTATTGGATTGGATTGGATAAACTTTATTGTCAAATGTACTGTATGTGTAACATACAGCACAGATGAAATTTCTTCCCTCTCAACATAAAACAAGAGGAGCCGCTGCGGGTGTCCGCGCCGCCATCAAAAGAAAATTAGCTCCCATGTTTTCCTCTACAATCACATCTAGTCTCCAGAGGCATAGCTATTTGTTCAGGGGTGAGCGACAGTAGGTTCAGTTGGGAACGTTTGCCTTGCCAGGGCTTGTTGTAGAAGGTGGACCAATCAGCAAAGCTGAAATATCATACCTGTATATCAAACTGAATGAAGGTCATTTCACCTTGCCGTCTTCAGTTCCTTGCTAGGTCTGGTACACTCGCTGAGCTCTATTGTTTTCACCCCCCCATTCCTCCCTCTCTATTCCATCATCATCATCATCCTTCTCCATCACTACATTACATACTGTACAGCTCTTATCTTCCCGTGGCAAAGGCCTCCCAATCCATCCATGTGTTGCTGTTTGGCATGTTTCAATTTCGCGGCAGCTTCCTATGAGACTTACCGGTTGATGTTTCCACATGCACACAGACACACGCGCTCAGCACGGAATCATTCATACGCCGACCTCTTGACCCATCCGTGACTCAGTTCTGGCGTGGATGGAGTGAAAGTTAAATGAGGAAGTGTTTGTCACCATCAAGCTAGTTCTCTTTTTGTGTTGTAGTTCCAGCTCTACATGTCGTTGGAGAAAGAAATGCTATCGATAGAAGTCATAAAAGATGTTGCGTGGGTTGGGTGAGGGTGGGGCTGCACACAAAGCTCTTGGGTAAGGGGTCTTTGGCAAACTCTTTCAGTATTTCGTATTTTTAGGAAATACACACAGATGTTCCCCGAACTCTGTCGGGGCACATCATTGTGCAGAGTAAGGGAATTACCGTATTTTCACGAATGTAGGGTGCACTTCAAAGTCAGAATTTTTCCCCAAAATGGACGGTGCGCCTAATAATGCCGGGCGGCTAATCTATGCAACGAGTTCCAAAATCCGTAAAAGTTGATCTGATGTTCTGCAGAAATGCTGTTCATATAAGGAAAGGCGGATGTAACAAGAGGGCGGTATGCGGACGTTAAAGGGGAAGGCTGGGCATGAGTAAGGACGCTTAAGGCACACCCACTTTCGGACCTCAGAAAATGGCACCTATGAAGAGACATGCCTATGAAACACAGTTCAAACTTCAAGCGATAAGTTACACAGAGGAACATGGGAATCGAGCAGCCGCAAGAGAATTTAAGATAAACTAATCCATGGTCGAGTAAGCAGGACAATGAGTGTCGCCAATTCAAGAAGACGAAGCTGAGTTCCCGCCAAAACAAGGTGAGGTGGTGTCCAATAATGCAATGCGTCTTGTGTATGTATTAAATATAGAAATAGCACCCATAACCGACACTGCGCCTTTAATACCGTGTGCCGTATGGTCATGAAAGTACGGGAGTTGCTGAGTATAATGGCTCCTGTTTTCCTCGACAAAGCCGGTGGGGTATGAAGACCGTCATAAAAGGAATGTGTTGCCATTAGGTTAACATATTGCACTGCCCAAACGACAGAAGTCGTGAACCATCCATCCCTCCCCATTTTCATATCAAGTTTATTTCTACTCTTCTTGGGATTGCCTTCTCGTGTCCCGGCATTTGCTTTGATGGGCCATAAATGAATAGATTTTCATATTTCTCATTTGGGACCCTGAAATATATTTCATTTAGCTTTTCAGTAATAGCTGGCTATGGATATACATTATTATCTTTGTTTCTCATGCTTTATCGCAACTGAAAGGTTTCCTGTTTGTTCACCAGTTCACCCGTTAGTCTTCTTGAAGTTTATTTGAACCTCGTAGGTCAAAACAATTTGTTCCAGGTTGCTGGTCGACCCCCAATGTGTTAGAATTTAGAACACAATTTCTTAATTGGGTCTTAAAATATCGGTAAGTTATATTACCCATTACAGGCTCAAAATGTCGCATCATAAAGCACACATCCTTTATTTTCAAAAGTCAGGGCTCTAAGTGTGGTCACCCTTAGCACTGCCCCTAATCTGTATGACAACAAACTCAAATATAGCCATTATTCTAGCAGTATGTAGGGTTGACTCTCTTGCTTGAGTGCCTAATTTCAGTTTGACATATAATAGGGTGCATGAAGTGTATTATAGTTCTTAAACCTTAGTGTTATGAAGACATCTGTTTCAAAATATGCAGAATGTGTCTCCTTGATATGTAGAATGGTCCTGCACAAACATAGCTTGTTGTTAGTTGTGCAAGCTGGTGGTGCTCTGACACCGATTTATGTGGCATGGTATGTGTAGCTCAAATGGGAGTTGACAGTGAAATTCTGAAAAGAAAAAAAAAAAAGATTGATGGGACTGTGTTTGCTGACCCCGAAGGTTCATTTTTAGAAATCTGTGCAGAGCTTTCTTGGGGGAGGTATAAACTAGAATCATATATATTTTTTGTCAATGTTGGCAGTGAATTGTAAATAGAAATTCATGCCATAAAAGATATTTGTCATATTTCTGTCAATCATGTGTATACTTCTAATGAATGAGTGTATAATTTCACAACTCAACTGTTAAGCTAGTTTAGCTTTATGTAACGCAAAATTTATAGGTATTCTTCTGTTGTTGTGAAAAGTAAAAAAAGTGTTATTCCCTTTCAATTAACCGTGGTCATCTAGAAGAACAACTCCCCCCCCAAATTTTATGACTGTATTTCTACTGTATATTGTATTTCTTATACTGTATAGCCAAATTGCTCCTTGACCATGTTGCTGTACTGGACGTGTATCATTGCCTTTCAAATGAAATTGATTATTCCATCATGTCACATGGATCACTAACACTTGACGGCTTAGAAGCCTACAGTGGCCTGTAAAGCTGAGATGCCATTATGATCTCTAATGACATTATTGACTGAGTTGTTCTTTCGTGTGTGTATATGTGTGTGCCTTTGTGTATGTTAGTAATTTCATTCATATCTGCTGAGATCTGTTTACATTTTCCAGCCGTGGTTTGCAATGTGAACACACATTAGGGGGTGAATACTGTCCAAGCCTTGAATCTAGTTAGAAAAAAAAATCTTTGCTTCCACCACGAAGCAGTCGAGTAGAAGTTTACTTATACGTAAGCATGTACTGTTTCTAGTTATTGGAAAAGTAAACCAGCTCCACAGAGCTTGAATGCATCTTAGTCATTCTGCGAATGTTAGTTTGTAGCCATAAAATGATCACACATTCTGTCTTCACAGATTTGATTATTTTCTTCTTCAAATGTTCAATTCTTTCCTTGGCTGGGCTTCCTCATAATTCTTGTATACATTTAATCAAGATTCCCAGTGTAAATTGTCACACTTGTGTGTGTGTGTATACAGTTTTGCATAATGCTGGCCTTTGCTGTTGTGTCTTGATATTTTTAGAAATGGCAACATTCATTAAAAAAGAAAAAAAGCACAAATGATGAAAAGAACAAAAAATATTTTCCTTGAATGTTAAAAGTCAACTATTTCTGCCTTTGATCCTTTCTATTTTTCCCTCTCTAGATTTTGCAAATTGACCATGTTGGTAAGTTAAGTTATTATAGCTCTTAACTCGTTCGCATCTTTAGAATCTGTAGTTTAACCCATTTTCACTGTCGGCTTCAAATTAATCTCTCTTTTATGTACCATTGGATAAAGTAATCACATGTATTATTTTCAAAACTGCATTGATTTAACATAGTTAGACCATTTAATCCATAACACTTTCTTGACACGCTGGACACAAATTATTTCAGTCCTCAAGGGAATAATTGCTGTAACCACTTTTTAGCGATGTGTTTTAGTACACCATATCTCAGGCACAAGTTGTAGGCTTCCAGGTTTTCCCTTTAGCTATGAAAGTTAATTGCTAATGCGATTCTTTGGCTAAATGTCCTTATCAGTATTCTGTTCATTTTACTCTCATTTCATAGCATAACAATGACTCAACAGACTTATCAAAGAAAACGTGTGCCGCCTGTTCTTCATTCTGAAAAATTGTAATGATTCTGCTATGTACAAAAAATGGCAGCCAAGATTATGGACAATAAACCTCAATGTGAGAACGGTGTCTTGGCATTGCTTCAAAGTATTTTGTCAGCTTAATGGTACAATTCTGAACACTTCATTTCATAACTGTTTTATTTCAGTAATTTTTTCAGGTCAATTCTAAAGCAAAAAGTATTTAAATATATCACAGGCACGACAGGTCCACTCACGGACTCACATAGACTCAAGTGAAAGTGGGCCAGCATCTCTAAATCTGTAATTTCTGCTACCTGCAGGGCTTAAAGAGTGGATGCAGCAGTCAAATAAGCAGACAGTCCAATTTTCAGACCGCGAAACGGTCCCAGGCAGTATCTCCTTGCCTCCTATGTGTGTCTGTGAGTGTGACGTGTTGCTTCTAGCTCTGTGAGCTCTCGAAGCGATGACAAACACAGCACACGGACCACACAAGGGGACGCAAGGAGGATTGATAATGCTAATAAAGTCAACTGAGATTAGTGCTGGATCGAATTCCACAGCTCAAGGAAGACTATTATTAAATTTGTCCCTTTCCTCTAATCTCAATTCAGTGTGTCCTCCATTGTTGCCCTTTGATGTGCCCGAAATGACACTGCGCCCTCAAATTTAGCAAATAAGTCTCCATAATCCTCAGAACAAAGTCATTGTCTTCATATCTCACTGCCCATGTATTTCCATTGAGTGTATTATTATGCAGCACCAGTTGTTACATTTCCTCCTGACTCGTCTTCTTGATTCTTGGCTTCCATGAGCAATCAAGCCTTCAATGCCATTTTTCTTTGCTCAGATTTGGGAACCGACACCGTATTGCTTTGGCTCTGCTAATTTCCATAGACGATTTTGGCACCTTGAAGTACCGCGCTTCCTTCCTGTAACCGTTGTTGGAATTAGAGTATATTGCGTAGTTCTCCAAGGGCTACTATTAGGACAAATAAGATGTCGAACAGCCAATTTCAGAACCTACAGCGTCCGTCCGGGCATGTTGCCATACACAGCATGGCTTCACCAGGAAGAAAATCAAATAATTAACAGCAATAATAATCCACATTTAAAGCATTTGCCATTTTTTCATGTAGACTTCACACGGTGTTTAAAATAAAAACGAGAATCTTAATCATTGTTATGCTGACCCCTTTTCATCTCTCTCTGTCTCTCTCTGTCTCTCTGTCTCTCTCTCTCTCTCTCTCTCTCTCTCTCTCTCTCTCTCTCTCTCTCTCTCTCTCTCTCTCTCTCTCTCTCTCTCTCTCTCTCTCTCTCGCTCTCATAAAAATTCCTCATCTCACCCCTCGGGTGGTGTCCGTCCCCCATTCAGCTCGGGTCCTCTACCAGAGGCCAGGAAGCTTGAGGGTTCTGCGCAGTATCCTTGCTGTTCCCAGCACTGCACATTTCTGGACTGAGATGTCTGATGTTGTTCCCGGGATCTGTTGCAACCACTCATCTAATTTGGAGGTCACTGCCCCGAGTGCTCCGACCACCACAGGCACGACTGTCACCCTTACCTTCCAGGCTCTCTCCAGCTCCTCTCTGAGCCCTTGGTATTTCTCGAGTTTCTCGTGTTCCTTCTTTCTGATGTTTCCATCACTTGGGACCGCTACATCCACTACAACGGCTTTCTTCTGCCCTTTATCAATGATCACAATATCTGGTTGGTTCGCCATTACCATCTTGTCAGTCTGGATCTGAAGTCCCACAGGATCTTCGCTCGGTCATTCTCCACCACCTTGGGAGGTGTTTCCATTTTGACCTTGGGGTTTCCAGTCCATACTCGGCACAGATGTTTCGGTAGACTACGCCAGCCACCTGGTTATGGCGTTCCATGTAAGCTTTCCTGCCAGCATTTTACACCCTGCAGTTATGTGTTGGATCGTCTCGGTGCCTCTTTGCACAACCTACACCTTGGGTCTTGTCTGGTGTGGTATATCTGGGCCTCAATGGCTCTGGTGCTCAGGGCCTGCTCCTGAGCAGCCAGGATGAGTGCCTCTGTGCTGTCCTTCAGGCCAGCCCTCTCTAGCCACTGATAGGACTTCTTGAGATCAGCCACTTCACTTATGGTCCGGTGGTACATCCCGTGTAGGGGCTTGTCCTCCCATGATGGTCCCTCTTCCAGCACCTCATCCTCTGTTCCCCATTGTCTGAGACATTCTCTGAGTACGTCATCCGTTGGAGCCTTCTCCTTGATGTATTCATGGAGCTTGGATGTTTCATCCTGGACAGTGGCTCTCACACTCACTAGTCCCCGGCCTCCTTCCTTTCGGCTTGCGTACAGTCTCAGGGTGCTGGATTTGGGATGGAACCCTCCATGCATGGTTAGGAGCTTTGGTCTTAACATCCGTGGTCTGAATCTCTTCCTTTGGCCACCTGATTATTCCTGCAGGGTATCTGATCACTGGCAGGGCATAGCTGTTTATTGCCCGGTCTTATTCTTGCCATTGAGCTGGCTTCTTAGGACTTGCCTCACCCGCTGGAGGTATTTGGCCGTAGCCACTTTTCTTGTTGCCAGTTCGAGGTTGCCATTGGCTTGTGGTATACCGAGGTACTTGTAGCTGTCCTCAATGTCTGCTATTGTTCCTTCAGGAGTGAGACCCCTTCAGTGCGGACTACCTTTCCTCTCTTAGTCACCATCCGACTACATTTCTCAAGCCCGAATGACATCCCGATATCGCTGCTGTAGATCCTGGTTGTGTGGGTCAGGGAGTCTATGTCCCTTTCGCTCTTAGCATACAGCTTTATGTCATCCATGTAGAGGAGGTGACTGATCGTAGCTCCATTTTTGAGGCGGTATCCGTAGCCTGTTTTGGTGATTACTTGGCTTAGGGGTTCAGTCCTATGCAGAACAGCAGTGGGGAGAGTGCATCACCTTGGTATATGCCACATTTGATGGACACTTGGGTAAGTGGCTTGCCATTGGCTTCAAGTGTGGTTTTCCACATCCTCATCGAGTTCGCAACGAAGGCTCTTAGGGTCCTGTTCACCTTATACAACTCCAAGCATTCAGTGATCCATGTATGTGGCATCGAGTCGTAGGCTTTCTTGTAATCAATCCAGGCTGTGCACAGGTTGGTATGTCGGGACCTGCAGTCTTGTGCGACTGTTCTGTCAACCAGGAGCTGATGTTTGGCTCCTCTGGTATCTCTACCAATGCCCTTCTGTGCTTCGCTTCATGTATTGATCCATGTGTCCACTTATCTTAGCCGCAATGATGCCTGACATGAGCTTCCATGTTGTGGAGAGACAGGTTATTGGCCGATAGTTGGATGGGACTGTACCCTTTGAGGGATCCTTCATGATCAGGATCGTTCGCCTTCAGTTAGCCATCCTGGGTGAGTCCCATCCTTCAGCAACTGGTTCATTTGTGTTGCTAGGCGCTCATGGAGTGCTTTGAGTTTCTTTAGCCAGTAGGTGTGGACCATGTCCGGGCCTGGTGCTGTCCAGTTTTTCATATCTGAGACTCTTTCCTGTATGTCTGCCACTGTTATGGTAACTGGGTTCTGCTCAGGAGGTTGCTGTGCTCCTCTCTCAGGGTCACCAGCCATTGTGCACTGCTGTTATGTGCAACCTCCCTCTCCCATATTCCTTTCCAGTACCTTTCAGTTTCCAGTCTTGGTGGGTCAGCTCTGCTGTTAGGACCCTGCCACTGAGCGTACACTTTCGCAGGTTGTGTTGCGAACAGCCTGTTTATTCGCCTGGCCTCATTCTCTTTCGTGTACCTCTTTAGGCGACTGGACAAGGCTTGGAGCCTTTGTTTGGCAGTTTCGAGTGCTTCAGGTATGGTCATCTGGGTGTACCTCTCAGGTATCGGCCTTTTCATCACACCTCTCTGGGCCTCCGTCAATTGACTCACATCTTTCCGAGCCGCCTTGATCTTAGCCTCCAACCGTCTTTTCCATGGTGGGTAACGTGTCTCATAGTTGCTCTGATAGCCAAGGATTTCTAGGATCACTGATGCTGAAGCGTATATGAGCTCATTGGTTTCGGTGATCAGTGCTGCATTCACACTTTCCATGAGACTTTCAGGTGGTACTTCACGTAGCCGTTGTAATCGGTTTCTAGGTTGCCCAGCTTTCATCCTCGCCATGATCTTAGCTTTCAGGTCAGTTGCTGCCTTGCTCAGCATTTCATTCATTGGGGCTGGCCTCCCAATCTCATCATCTGCATTCATTGGGGCTTGCCTCCCAATCTCCGGTATGACCTCCTCCTCTGATCTGGCAGCCTGGGGCCCTTCACCATGGAACCTGCGTTGTACCTCATCAATCTCAAGTTGTGACAGCAATTGCCGTTTGTGGATGTTGGAACACTGAGTTACTAGTTGTTTCGTGGTCAACCGTGACTGTGGGTTTCGAAGTAACCATTCAGCCTGCATTCTCTGCATGTAACCCCTCTGACTAGGGTTGCTTGAGTAGTAGCATTCCAACAAAGCCATGTTATCGCATCTCGCCCATCTCCGCTTTGTTCCAGTAGCCCATTTTTCATCAAGGTGCTCTGGTTCCCCAGCACCTGACGCAGACCTTGTTTGGCCGGGCGACGTCTGAGCCGGCATGTCAATCATTTTATTGTCTCTAATCATTGTATGAGGTAGGCATTAGCGTGAAGGATCTTGCCCAAGGACCCACACTGGATGGTGTTATGTGCTCATTCTTTTTGCCCCAAGCGGGATTCGAACACCCGTCTCCCGTATGCCAAACCGATGCCTTACCAACTGAGCTATCCAACTGAGCTATATATATATATATATATATATATATATATATATATATATATATATATATTCCTGTAGCGTAACTATATATATATATATATATATATATATATATATATATATATATATATATATATATATAATATAATATATAGCTCAGTTGGATAGCTCAGTTGGTAAGGCACCCCCTTGTATCCTGGGGGGAAAAATGCCAAATTAGACATGCACAGCCACCTCCACAGTGTCTGGTGAAGCACATGTCAGTTAATTACAACACTTCTTGCTGCATGCTATGCCATGTCCATGTGGAATGGCGCAAAGTAAAACTCAGACCGAGCTGCTGACACAGCCGAGAAGGCAAAGAGCAGCAATTCCATGGAGTCCGATTTCGAGGTGTCGCTCACTCCCTGTCTCTTTTTCTCTCTCGCTGTCTCTCTCCATGGAGCACAGAGTGATGTAATCAGACATCTACTGAAGCTGATTGTTTGCTAGACTTTTGAGTTGTCTTATCTTGCATGGAGGATCAGTGCAATAACAGAAAGGCCTTCAACAGTTAGTCTGAGTCATCGCTAAGGCATTCTGTGTCACAAGAACAGGGCTGTCATGAGGAGGAATACAGTCAGTGTTTCCTCAAAAGGAACATTCCCATGCCCCACTTCATAAATAGCAGCTGCGGCCTCAGGAGAAATTCATTGCCTTAACTGGGATGCTGTAGTCTGTCGAGTCACCCTTAAATACACAACACATGCAGGCACACAGCGACACACACATTTACGCTACAGGAGTTCGATTGGTAAAATTATTACCAAAAAGTGTTCCATGTTAAGCGAACGTAATGTGATTTTCTTTTCAAAATAAACTCAGAAGAAATGGGGGTGATACATCTCATTACATAGTGTTGTTAAAACATATACAGTATGCATTTGCTTTACAATTTTAAACAATTCCCAGGTGTCTTAATAACATCTCTGTTTCATGCTTTTGTTAAAATCGGCTCTTTTTGGGGGGGGGGGGGGTCGCATGCCGTATGCCCAAATCATGCTCCACATACTTGTGCACCAATGGCTAGCCCAACTTGATTTAAAGTGACACGATCTTGGTGGCACGTTCCTGCTGTCGTTTGGTCATCCACTCTTCTGCCTCACTTGGCTTGGTGAGTGATCGCGGTGGCCGGCTGCTAGTTTCTGCTTGTGACAGCAGCGCTTTGAGTGTGGAAAGCAAGCCAAGCGCCTTGGATTATCACATTTTTTTGGGTGCACTTGGACACAT
Organism: Hippocampus mohnikei; assembly: GCA_026261675.1. Lineage (NCBI taxonomy): Eukaryota > Metazoa > Chordata > Actinopteri > Syngnathiformes > Syngnathidae > Hippocampus > Hippocampus mohnikei. The sequence goes on from JAKGUB010000228.1 coordinate 1,903,970, forward strand.
ATAGGCCCCCCTCCCTTCGCGTCAGAGACATTTGTACAGAACAGTGACATGGTGAAAAACATATCATCTTTTACAGTCTACGTGAAAGGGATTTCCACTGCTGATAACCAATCTGATTTCTCAATGTTATCAATGCACGACTGTCCGTGTTTTATGTGATGTGTTTATTATTTTACTTTACGTTAACAGTTTTGTTAAGCGCTTTGTTACAGCTGCTGCTGTTGTGAAAGCGAGATATAAATCAGGATGTATTGTATTGTATTGGATGTATTGTATTGTATTGTATTGTATTTATTAATAATTTTTGGTGAGATTCTGAGAGCCACGCAGTGAGAAAAGTAGGACATTTTACGGTACATCCTTGAGCATTGCAGAGCAGAAAATAATGGTGTTGACCTAATGCTAATATGGGTTTTAATAACAGCCATTATGGACTTTCCCTGAAAAATCCCAAAATGAATATTATGCGCAGTTGTATTTTTTGATGCCCGTTTCCTCACACCCAGAGGGGGATCAAATATGGAAGACTATCCTAAAGCTTAACATTTTTGTAACCCCTCGTTGAAAGGCTTTATTTGTCGCCTCAAGCCGCTCGAGTCGAATAAATCGGTGTTCACAGAAGCATTCTGCTCCAAGCTAAGAACCAGTCGGACATGAGCTGTTTGAACAGTACTCAACATTTGATGATTCAAAGTCAGTCACAATCAAGGTCAGAACGTATAGATTACACATTAGTACAATGACCACATTATAGTCCTGAATAAGTCGAGTAGGCAGAAAAGGTAGATGCATACCCTTCTTATGCTCCTAATAATGGTGAGAAGGAGGAATTAAGGATGCAGAGTAGGACTGAAACAGCACTTACTCAGCTGCATTGATTGTGATTCAAGGTGCTTTCTCTGCAAGCTCGTAGGCTCACTTAAAAATGAGGGACCCAGTTTATGGAAAAGCGGCGTGTGCAATGTCTTTGTGCAAGACGGGATTTGCGTATTTCTTTGAAAATCAGCCACGTTTGAGGGCAGGCGAAGAAAGGAAAAGAGGGGCCGACGCTGCTTCGTCCACGCTTCATAGTAGCTCGGAAAAGGGCTGAGTATTGCGTGACTCGCAATGCAATTATCACGGACGGGAGCAGCAAGAGCCATCTGCTATATGAACGATCAAAAAGGGTCATATCGTGCCTATAAAATAAACACCTGCTCCCACACACTTCTATATTGTGTAGATTGTGTCAGCGCATCCTTCAGGCAAGCACGGTTTTACATTTCTAGTCTGCTCTGCTCATAGGAAAGTGTTGCCTCTCAGTTGGGACAAATTTTTGTCCCACAATGGAGCATCACTTTCAATGCTTAGATTCAATAATGCAGCAGATTCTCATGTTGTCGGTCCCAAAAAAGTGGAGAGAAGTCATTTGAGATGCGTGGCCAAATGGTAAGTAGTCCCCGCAGGAATCCACAATTTCGCGATCCGTGGTTGAATTACATTTTCAGACTGTAAGCAGGATGTTTACAATGTCCAGGTCAAGAGGCTAGTTTAAACTCCAAATCTTTGCTTTCATATCACTTCTTCTGTCTCCAACCCATAGTGTGGTGAAATGTTTGCCACTTTCGAAGTAATGAAAATCAAATTTATTATTATGATCATGATTATTATGAAATAAATCTGCGCTAGACAGAGAAAGAGAATACTGATATTAATTATTTTATAACCACAATCTTCCGTAGTGTGTTGGTTTTGCTGAATATCTCATTAGTACTTTAATTTGCTTTATAAAATCGATCGGAATCAAGATTTAATCTCCTCAGAATCAGAATTGTTCGTCGTTGAATGAACTCTTTTTCTCTGCGAATTCCCGGCCAGACTATCAAAAGATTTTACCCTATGGTTTATGCAAAGCATAAGCAAGCATTAATGAATCAACTCATACCCAAGGTCGGAAAGCCAATTTGTCAAAATAGAATCAAAAATTAAAATGGAATTATATATTTCGTTATGTGTTGTGTGCGGTAACCGCTGTCACATTTTGATGTTTGAACTAGCCAACTCGCAGTCAACTCTGCATTGCAGTGGGAAAATCAGATTGTCATCATTTTATGTCTGACATGCTGTGCTTTGTAACAGTTTTTGCAGCATCTGAGCGGAGGTTATGTAATACGGTGGTGTTGAAGAACAGGACCGGAGGTTTCATTATCTGTCAATTGGCTCTCAGCGTTTTCTCTCTTGCATAAGTTTGACTGCGACAGTTGTTACACACAATTCCGTTTCTGTATCTCCAGCAAGTGCAGAGTCTTATCTTTCGTGGATTTCCCCAGCCGATTGATTTAGTTTCCAGTTCTTATGTTTAAACCCTACAACGGTTTGGTCTAGCCTGCAAGGTCCCTGCAGGAGAAGTAAGCAATTGGTATCATTGTACTCATTAGAACTGAAACCATGGAACTGAAAAACATTGGCTTCCGAACTGAATCAAACTTTAGTGCTTTGTGAAATATGGTACCAGCAGTACAGTTTCTTGTTTTGGTTTGGATTGGATTTGAGACATTCTTAACTGCGGTTTTGTTTTTTTAGCTTTGTTCTGAATTGGCGTACATTGAAACTGATTCTGGGAATGATAATCTGCTTTGCCACATCATCGATATGAATGTGAACTCATGGTGTCACAAGGTTGACGCTAAATTCACGCGCAATCTTCTTAACGTGTCAGAAGTTGAGAAGCAGCACTTTTAACATTCTTTTACAACAAGATGATGATGGAATATTGTCCAAAATTGGGTTTTGAAAACTTGATGACAAACGTACAACTACCACGTGGGTTCATTCTATTGTTGCAAACAGCCCTGTAATTAGTTCTTGCTTTCATTTCGAGGGCATTTGCTTATTTCCTGGGAATAGTGAATTATGCGCACTAATCGAAGCGAGGGGAAAATAGATTTTAAAGTCTGTGACTCTGCATTCCCTGGAAGAGCAATAAATCTGGAAACTACCAGAAAAAAAAGCACACCGCATTCCCTCACTTGCTTAATGAATGTGAGTTCCATTTTCTTTCATTCCTTTTCACGAGTGATGAGATCGTAGATACACCGCTCATCTAATTTAACAGCTCTTAAACCCCACTTGTCTTTTTTTACTTACAGTCCACATGGAAGTGGAAGTGCAAAGCGCTTTTTATATATAGTCAATGGAAGCAACCCTGCTTGTCTTCAGCCCTGCGAACAAACACACACGATAGGCAAGGCGTATTTCTGTCAGTTGTCAGCAAAACGGGCGTCCATCAGTGCCGGATTGATGGCCCTTCCATCATTACTGACTGGATGCCCAATTCTGTAAATAGGACTAATATTAAAACAAATACCATTTCCAGTGATGCCAAAAATAACTGCTGTGTTCTTCACTAACGTGTTATCGATAGGAAATAACACGAGATGTTACATATACTGTATGAAATATTTCGTGAATGACTTTGGGAAATCCGCCACGTTATCTGGGATGTAGCCACTCAGAAAAGCGTATTAGCACATGGATGGATGCAGCCATTGTGCAGATAAATGACAGAGTGCTGCACATTCCCGGAAGGGCATCATGAAATGGGAAATATGTCAGCGGCATAATTCTTTCACGCTGCTGTATCACGTTCGCTCAATTCACCTAATGCTTATTTTTTTTGCTCCTGAGGTGTTCTGCGGGACACAAGATGTTTAATTGCTTTGTCATTTTGTGTTCAGTTCAGCCAAAACTTTAGGTCACACATTGTTTTTGGATTCATAGTGAGGGTGGCAATATAAATAGGCTTGGATTTTGATGATGATCATTGTGAAAACAGCTCTCCCAAGATTATATTGTGTGATAAATGCATGATGCACATTTCTCCACAACGTACACTCAATGGATACAACATAATGTAAACCTGTAATCTAATGAGGTCTAATACCAGACCTGTGTCAGAATTCTGTCTTTACAAAGATACATTTGCATGTCTGTTAGTCATCATGATTATATATTCAAATGGGATGTTTTCAAATGTTGATGAAAATAAAAAAAGCACTTTGGTTTTCCCATCTGTCTAATATTAATGTTTTACATAATTCTTCATTAACTAGAATATAACTAGATGACAGCCATAGAAACAAAGATAAATACGACACTCCCCAAATATTTCTCTTGTGTTGCAAGCTTGCTCCCCGCCCCTTTTATGGCACTTTAATCAAAGTGGAAACTGCTTCCCCCACCCTAAAAAATGTACATATGCAAGGATAGCTCACGTTTTTGGTCCGGTTGGAGATTGGTACCGTTAATCCGTCCTTGGTGTGTTTGTTGCCAAAAACGTATATTTATGTCAGTCGACCCATACAGTGATTTTGAGATTTAGAAAGGTTTCCTCACTCTCGGGTTAAAAAATAAAATAAAAAATGAAATCAACAGAAGCCTCCATTATTGCACGTTTTAAAGTTTCAGTATAGTCGTACTGTATTTGCGATACTAGCAGAGCGCAGCAAAGGTACTTTGGAATGTCACTAACATCACACCCAACAGCACCCAGTGTAAATATAAAATGTTATTTGACTTGTTTGTAATCTGTATTTATCTCTTGAAAGAGGGCAAGTATAAAACTGAGATTTGGTGGCACAATATTTACTAGTTTTAACATCTTGACTCGAGTTTACCTTTAATGCTAAACATCGTACTCATTAAACTTGCCGACCCGTTCAACTGAAAGAGTTTGATTTGGGAACCTGGAAGCTCCAAAATGTAGATAACCAAGTCAGAATGTATTGACTGTGGATAACGACCTACAATCTTACACCATTCACAACTGTTGGAGAGTACAGTGAAATGCAGTGTGAGGTACAACGCAGTGCAGATGAGCAGGGAGAAATGGTGAGACCAGCATATCAGGATCAGTGAGAGCGAGACAGCGAGAGGAGGGGGACGGCGAGGGGCAACCCCCAGATTCAAGACGAGGAATTCCGTTACTGCAGTGATCAGCAACCTCCTCCATCCCTCTCTCCTCCTCCCTACCCGTTTCTACTGCTGCTGCTTCCCCTCACCCTACTCCTCCAACCTACCATCTCTCCACACACGCACGCATACACACACAGAGTAAAGGGGAGTCACGTTAGAGACACGTGTGTGTGTGTGTGTGTGTGTGTGTGTGTGTGTGTGTGTGTGTGTGTGTGTGTGTGTGTGTGTGTGTGTGTGTGTGTGTGTGTGTGTGTGTGTGTGTGTGTGTGTGTGTCTGCTGCAGGGCACAGTGTATGCAGCAGCACATGGCTTGAAACGCGAGCACACTCGTGACTCTCACCGTTTTACTCCAGCTATCATCTATCATCTATCACTCCCCTGCCGCTGCTCCATTTATCCTCTCATCCTCCATCCCTGCCTTTCAAATCATCTGTCCGTCCTCCCATTTGTGCTCGGCGACCGTCTTTGTCCCGCTCTTTTATTCGCATGACATTGATTCCAAGGTTGTTGTGCTATTGACTGCAGCTGCGCTCTTAAATATTTCACGCAGCATCTCAGTGGCTGCGTGCCGAGGGACTGCGAGGGGCAATGGGAGGAGGGTGTGTCCTGGGAATGGTAAGTGGGGTGGCGTTGGTGGGTTTGCTTTGCTAAGACTTTCTGCAACCGCTGCTGTCAAGCAGCCTGGTGAACAGACGGATGGACAAACACGCACGCCACCTGCAAATAGACATGGATATCTCACCACAGATGGGCACACATACCCGCTCACACACACGTCACAATTATATTTGCGTATGTTTGGGATGCCGCTCCGCTTCAGTCTTTCCTTGGAGCATTCGCACCACTGCGTGCAGCAATTGAAGACCATCTCTAATGCCCCTCTCAGCTTGTCATGTGATCAGCAGCCTAATCACTGTTTGGGCTCCCATGATACCATGGGACAGCAATCAATGCAGGACACACATATCTTTGTGTGTGTGCTTGCTTGTGTGTGGCCTTTTAGTTATCTAAAAAACAGGCTGACATCTGTACTTTTAGGATGAGTTGGCCATGCAGTTCATAATGCCAAAAGTCGATTTTGTGCCTTTTTGGAAGTATGGTCATAAACAGAGAGGTGACCACGCCTGTTAGCGACAACGTGGAGAAAGAAACGATGCTGGAGAGAGTGAGCCTGTCATCATCAAGGTGTGTTGTTTGGCTAGAAGTAGGTTGATTACCCATTTTAATGACGTTTGATGCCTAACGATAGAGATGCATCTCAGCTGTCTGCTTACACCGCAATCACATTGGCAGAGCATATCTGATTTCGTGTGGGCTTTTTTTTCCTGATCTGAACTGGGACACATCCATCCATCCATCCATCCATCCATCTTCTACCGCTTATCCGGGCCGGGTCGTGGGGCAGCAGCTTAAGCAGGAAGCCCAGACTTCCCTCTCCCTAGCTACTTCTTCCAGCTCTCCCGGGGATCGAGGCGTTCCCAGGCCAGCTGCGTGACATAGTCTTTCCAGCGTGTCCTGGGTCGTCCCGGGTCTCCTCCGTGGGACATGCCCGAACACCTCACTAGGAGGCGCTCAGGGGCATCCGAATCAGATGCCCCAGCCACCTCATCTGGCTCCTCTCGATGTGGAGGAGAAGCGGCTCTACTTTGAGTCCCTCCCGGATGACCGAGCTTCTCACCTTATCTCTAAGGGATAGCCCGACACCCTGCGGAGAAAACTCATTTCGGCCGCTTGTATCCGGGATCTCGTTCTTTCGGTCACGACCCATAGCTCGTGACCATAGATGAGGGTTGGGGCGTAGATCGACCGGTAAATTGAGAGCTTCGCCCTTTGGCTCAGCTCCTTCTTTACCACGACAGACCGATACAACGTCCGCATCACAGCAGACGCTGCACCGATCCGCCTGTCGATCTCTCGCTCCCTTCTGCCCTCACTCGTGAACAAGACCCCAAGATACTTAAACTCCTCCACTTGGGGCAAGATCTCCTCCCGACCCGAGAGGGCACTCCACCCTTTTCCGACTGAGGACCATGGTTTCAGATTTGGAGGTGCTGATCCTCATCCCAACCGCTTCACACTCGGCTGCGAACGCTCCAGTGAGAGCTGGAGAGACCCGCTTGAAGGAGCCAGCAGTACCACATCATCTGCAAAAGCAGAGATGCAATACTGAGGCCACCAAAACGGACCCCCTCAACGCTCGGCTGCGCTTAGAAATTCTGTCCATAAAAGTTATGAACAGAATCGGCGACAAAGGGCAGCCTTGGCGTAGTCCCACTCTCACTGGAAACGATTCCGACTTACTGCCGGCAATGCGAACCAAACTCTGACATCGGTGGTATAGCGACCGAACAGCCCGTAACAAGGGGTTCGGTACCCCATACCCACGAAGCACCCCCCACAGAACTCCCCGAGGGACACGGTCAAACGCCTTCTCCAAATCCACAAAACACATGTAGACTGGTTGGGCGAATTCCCACATACCCTCGAGGACCCTGCTAAGGGTGTAGAGCTGGTCCACTGTTCCACGGCCGGGACGAAAACCACACTGCTCCTCCTCAATCCGAGGCTCGACTTCCTGACGGACCCTCCTCTCCAGCACCCCTGAATAGACCTTACCAGGGAGGCTGAGGAGTGTGATCCCTCTGTAGTTGGAACACACCCTCCGGTCCCCCTTTTTAAAAAGAGGGACCACCACCCCGGTCTGCCAATCCAGAGGCACTCTCCCCGCTGACCACGCGATGTTGCAGAGGCGTGTCAACCAGGACAGCCCCACAACATCCAGAGCCTTGAGGAACTCCGGGCGGATCTCATCCACCCTGGGGCCTTGCCACCGAGGAGCTTTTTAACCACATCGGTGACTTCGACCACAGAGATAGGAGAGCCCACCTCAGAGTCCCCAGACTCTGCTTCCTCCAAGGAAGGCGTGCTGGTGGAGTTGAGGAGGTCTTGAAGTACTCCGCCCATCGCTCACAACGCCCCGAAGTCGAGGTCAACAGCGCCCCATCCCCACTGTACACAGTGTTAGTGGTGCACTGTTTCCCCCTCCTGAGACGTCGGATGGTGGACCAGAATTTCCTCGGCCGTCCGGAAGTCGGCTTCCATGGCCTCACCGAACTCCTCCCATGTCCGAAGTTTTTGCCTCGGCGACCACCGGCCGCATTCCGCTTGGCCAGTCGATACCCGTCAGCTGCCTCTGGGGTCCCACAGGCCATAAAGGCCCGATAGGACTCCTTCTTCAGCTTGACGGCATCCCTTACTGCTGGTGTCCACCAGCGAGTACGGGGATTGCCGCCACGACAGGCACCAACTACCTTACGGCCACAACTCAGATTGGCCGCCTCAACAATAGAGGCACGGAACGTGGTCCATTCGGAACATGGGAAAAGCTCTGTCGGAGGTGGGAGTTGAAACTCCTTCTGACAGGGGATTCCGCCAGACGCTCCCAACAAACCCTCACAATACGTTTGGGTCTGCCAGGACGGACCGGCATCTTCCCCCACCATCGGAGCCCACTCACCACCAGGTGGTGATCAGTTGACAGCTCCGCCCCTCTCTTCACCCGAGTGTCCAAAACATGCGCCGCAAACCGATGATACAACCACAAAGTCAATCATCGAACTGCGGCCTAGGGTGTCCTGGTGCCAAGTGCACATATGGACACCCTTATGCTTGAACAAGGTGTTCGTTATGGACAATCCGTGACGAGCACAGAAGTCCAATAACAAAACACCACTCGAGTTCTGATCGGGGGCCGTTCCTCCCAATCACGCCCCTCCAGGTCTCACTGTCGTTGCCCACATGAGCATTGAAGTCCCCAGCAGAACGAGGGAGTCCCCAGCAGGAGTACTCTCTAGCACACCCTCCAAGGACTCCAAAAGGGTGGGTATGCTGAACTGCTGTTGGGTGCGTATGCACAAACAACAGTCAGGACCCGTCCCCCCACCCGAAGGCGGAGGGAGGCTACCCTCTCGTCTACCGGTGTGAACCCCAATGTACAGGCACTGAGCCGGGGGCAATGAGTATGCCCACACCTGCTCTGCGCCTCACCGTGGGCAACTCCAGAGTGGAATAGAGTCCAACCCTCTCGAGAGAGCTGGTACCAGAACCCAGGCTGTGTGTGGAGGTAAGTCCGACTATATCCAGTCGAAACTTTTCAACCTCACACACCAGCTCGGGCTCCTTCCTGTAAGAGAGGTGACATTCCATGTCCCCAGAGCTAGCTTCTGCAGCCGAGGATCGGACCGCCAGGGTCCTCGCCTGGCTGCCGCCCAGCTCACATCGCACCCGACCCTTTGGCCCCTCCCATGGGTGGTGAGCCCATGAGAAGGGGGACCCACGCTGCCTCTTCGGGCTGAGCCCGGCCGGGCCCCATGGGTGCAGGCCCGGCCACCAGGCGCACGCCAACGAGCCCCACCCCCAGGCCTGGCTCCAGAGGGAGGCCCCGGTGACCCACGTCCGGGCAAGGGAAACTGGGTTCCATTTATTTTGTCCATCATAAGGGGTTTTTGAGCCGTGCTTTGTCTGGTCCCTCACCTAAGACCTGTTTGCCATGGGTGACCCTGCCAGGGGCATAAAGCCCCAGGCAACTTAGCTCCTAGGATCATTGGGACGCACAAACCCCTCCACCACGGTAAGGTGACGGCTCACGGAGGGGACACATGAAGGAAGGAAATTGTATGATCTCTCAAACCAGATAGCCTATGAATGGCTGTTTGTATGTGTGTGTGGTTGACTGGCAACCAGTTCAGGCCGCACCCTGTCATTCGCTCGGAAGTCAGCTGGGAAGGGCTCCAGCTCCCCCGTGACACTGAATGAGTGATAGAAAAAGGATAGGAGTTCGGATGGGACTTACCCACCTTTATTCATCTTATCAACTCAAGACTGTCAGTACCTTTACCGTTCGCAGTTGGATTTGTGTCAACGAGCTGAGTAAAAGCTTGGGTCTCTCCAGATTAAGCAACCGTGGGGAGGACATGATTGGCAATCAGACACGTTGATAGACAACAGAGACATTTAATCAGCAACAGCTCTCTGCCTTGCAGTCGTGTGGGTACAGCAGGTAGTGCCATCTCTGGTTGTTTGTAATCCTGACAAGAGAAACAACCAGCAGATTCATAGTTTATGTACCACCTTGAATAGGTTCACAAACCATCTATATCTGTATTATGATGCTTTCTGAGAAATCCGCATCCCAGAACTGTCAGTGTAGGGTCATAAATAGAATCTTTCATCGTTGTTTTTGTTCAGTATGATTCAATAAGTACATCTGACATCACTACCCTTCTAGGTCCACTGGATCCTTGCACAATATTCATAGCTTGTTCTCACTAAAATACTCTCATGGCACAGTGGTTGTGTTATTGCGTATACAGAGTGTTCCTGCATCCATTGCATATGCGACCGTATGACAAATTGCTAAATTTTGTGGCCTCAGGAGCACAACTTAGCAGTTGTGGTGCTGCAATTGTTCCATTTTTTTACCCAGGCTCAGGATTTGACACATCAGAAAAGTTTGCCGCCTCTGCCGTTGTTCGCTGTATTTTCACTGCCTCATCATCACCCGACTCTACTGTACATGGATGTGGAAGGGGGTGTGATAGCTCATTTAATGCCTTAAAAGGCTTGATTGCTGCTCCGTAGAAAAGAGCTTTAGCTGTGCAATTGGAAACGTGCTGCACAAATGGACTCTCCGACATAATGCATCATAAATAAATAAATAAATGAAGGGTTTCCCCCAAGCTGTGCTCAACTGCAGCCCCCTCCTCCCTTCAGTTTCAAACACATCTGAGGCGCATATTGAGGCTGCCTTCTTTGTCACCCGCTGCAGTGTTTTTCTGTCAGTGGTACTGTAGACACTAGTTAATTTAAGAATGTGATGACACTAGTTAATTTAAGTGTGCAATGGGTAAAAAGAAATTCGATAAAACGAATGATGTGAGTCATTGGTTATGTTCTGACATGATGGAAATTCGTGGAAATTCGCAATGTATGGGAATTCAGAGGAATTAACCTAATGATCAATTATTGGAATTAGTCTTCAACAAGGAACTTAATCAAACCTTTGAATTTCATACCGGATCGGCCGAGGCCCGGGTTAACAACGACCGCCACCGGCGCTGTTGACCTACAGGGTGCCGGTGGAAAATTGGACTACTGTTGGTCGAAGAAGGAGAGGAGGAAGGTGTGTCCGTAGGAAGAGAGAGAAGTGGAACACCAAGCGTATAGGATTGAGAGTAGGGATTTTGAATGTTGGAACTATGACAGGAAAAGGTAGTGAGTTGTTTGACATGATGCAGAGGTGGAAGCTAGACATACTGTGTGTCCAGGAGACCAGGTGGAAAGGTAGCAAGGCTAGATGCTTAGGATCAGGGTTCAAGTTGGTCTGTCGTGGTGTAGAAAGGAACAGGAAATTGAGTCAGTTATCTTGAAGGAGGAGTTTGTGTGTCAGAGTGATGAGTCTGACGCTAGAAATTGAAGGTGTGATGTTCAATGTTGTTAGTGGTAGAAGTGAGAGGCAGAGCTGGAGGTAGCAGAGATGAAGATGTTGAGGTTCTCTTTGGGAGTGACCAGGTTGGATCGGATCAGGAATGAGTACATCCGAGGGACAACTCATGTAAGAGGTTTTGGTGAGAAAGTCAGAGAGGCTCCACTGAGATGGTTTGGACATGTCCAGAGAAGAGAGGGTGAATATATTGGGAGAGGGATGCTGAGTCTTGAACTGCCCGGCAGGAGGCCGAGAGGAACACCAAAGAGGAGGTTTATGGATGTAGTGAAAGAGGACACCAAGGTATCTGGTGTGAGAGAATAGGATGTACAAAACAGGGTTAGATGGAGGCAACTGATTCATTGTGGCGACCCCTGAAGGAAAAAGCCAAAAGGAAAAGGAGGAGTCTTTGACAAGGAACTTTATTGTAGTTGAAAACAACCACATGGCACACATTCCCCGCGGTTGCATTTTACATCCCATCGTCCTATGCAGGCACACACAACTTTTTATAGGTCACATGCCCTGCATGTATCTTTTCCATTGAAAATGTCTGAAGTACAGTATTTATTGCATTTGCATTTTCTAAAATGTTCAATAGAACAACATAAGAACTGTATACAATTAAATCAAACATCCACGCTTGCCCTTATTTGGGTTGCAGGCAAATTGGAGCTATTCTCAGCTGAGACTGGTCAAGAGACGGACAGGGTACACATTCAACAATCAATCGCACTGCAGAGTCACAAATGGTATTCACACCATGTAGCAAGTATTTCTGCTTTTTACAAAACAAAAGTTCATATTATATTTATACCAGCCCAAATTAACAAGAGGTTGCTATAGTAACTTGCCATCTGCTCTCATCAGAGCCAGAGTGCGCACCAAACAAGCAGACCGAGACCGCTCGTTCAAGTGGGTCTCTTGGTTTGGTTTATTTCTGTCTCTAGCAGCATGCCTCTGTCTGTGTGTATGATGTGGGAACTCCTTTGACTTCCCATCAATCCCCTCCCCCTCCTTGATACTTATTTTTGAAATTATTTGGGACATCTCAGCCGTTAAAAAATACAGCACCGCATTGCCAGAAAGACCTACAAATGTCTGTGACCTAGTCTACAACATTTATTGGTATTATCAGGGGCGTAATGGGACCAAAACTTCAGGTTGCGTACAGCGGTTGGCAAGCGCTGAAACATCGGCGGGGTTGTGAGGTGTGTCCCAACACAAATATTCAGGTAGCGTTTAGTCATGTGCTTTTTACTGGGCAACTTTTTGTCAATTGCTGAAGATGCCCTACTTCTGTTTCGGTTTAGATCGGACAACGAAATGGTTATCCTCAATGTGAAGTTGCAGCTAGTAATATAACCTGCCGCTTTTTTCTCCTTGCCTGCAGATTTGGAGGGGCTCCCCTTCATGGCATGGCCAAAGAATGTTATGTACCCCGGCTTCCTCAGAGGGTAAGTTCCCCTACTCCGTTTCCTCTCTCCTTTGTGTCTCATACGCTGATGATTCCTAAGCATTCGGTATGAGCATAAGCCCAGAGGTGCAGCAAAAAGCTTCCTTTTTGCTAGAGTGTACCCCACACTCCATCTCCGAGACTGTCTCTAACAAAATCGTGCAATGATCCTCACAGTAGAGCCTCACATAGCAGCTCACTTTCATGATGGAATCTCTCTAGCTTCTGGTCCTCTGTGTTCAAGGCGATTGTCTGGAGAAATGGGACGATTGAAAAGTTAGAGGGTGAGAATCTGCTGATTTTATCTTAATGTAATAATAGCTGTGGGATTGTCAGATGGGAGATACCCTCAGTGATGATGGCTGCAGAGGGGAAGATAAAGTCAGCCGGCGGAGGTGGAGAGAAGCGCAGTAGTGGGTGGGAAAATTAGCGCGCCCACCTCTGTGTATTTGGTGACGATCCTGACTAGCTGGACCCAGCCGGTGCCACATCTGCCAGATGATGATATGCTGATTCACTGCTGTGGTCTCGAGGAGGAGGCAGAGGTTACTGTGGCAGCTTGTATTAGCTCCTATGTGGAATTACTTTGGATTCATTGCCTCTGTTAAGACCCACTTATGAGTTAAGCGGATCACGCAGGATCCAGTAGACACACTGTTGATGTGACCACGATCCAAATTTGAGAGAGTGCTAAATGATCACGGTTGCAAGGTTCTGATTTTCCCTTTTCCTTGTGGAAATCTGTTTGAAATAAATTATGCATTATTTTATGCAATTGTCAGTCCAGTCACGCAGGCATTATTTAGAGGTCTTTTAGCCTATCCATGGGAATACAAAATCTCAATAGTTGGCATCGGTAAATTGACATAACTGCTCTGAGAGGCAAAGGTCAGCGTTATTACAATGTATTGATCTTCCAGGCTTAGCAGTGTGAGGAGGGCTTAGTTGGATAAAAATATATTTTTGCCTGAACTGATGCTTATTTTTTACTTTTGAAATTTCCTGCCAGACTTCTTCTTTGTCACCCTGAGTCAAGTTTTATTTATGTCAGTCACAATTTGTGTACCCCAGCCCCAAAATACCTTCCCGAAAGTTAAATTCAGGATTAGCAAATGTGGGAGTCACGTGTTAAAGTGACAATATCTTTTATATGCAGCCTCGGGCGTAAAAAACAAAAACATCAATAAAAGGTGTTGGGTTGTCTTTAGCAAACTTGAAAACATTCCTGTCACATGTGCCACAAGGTTAATTGACCCACCGCATTTTTTGACATTGTCCTTTTAACAATATATGATGCAAAAATGTGTCCACCCCAAAATGTGTTCCCAAGTGCAGGTCAAACTATTCCCATTACACATTAATAGCAGCAACGTGTACCAGGGGTTTTCCCCTTCAAAGTAGTCAACACCCTTGGAGTTGTTCCAACCCGCCAGCCTTATTTGCCGCACCTTCATGCATTCCTGGTGCATGGCTTTGGTAGAAAAAAAAGACTTCCCAGAATGCCTTGCTCTGAGCTGCGTGCAAGCGACCAATAGAGTAATGTATATCTTTTCTGACACACCTCATTTATCACTCCGATAGTTGACAGGTGTTAAGTCCAGGGTTTTCTCTGCTTCTCAGCCTCCACTGAGAGAGAGCATGTGATAAAGTGGTGTGCATATGGTTGCTAATGCTCAGCTGTTATAAAACAAATTCCTATTAAAGCCCAGTCTGAGTGACAATTGACCAGTGAAGGTTGTAGGCTTGGAGTGCAATGACCCTTAAAATAAGAGGTATGGGAAATTGAAGGAAAATGCACGTTTGTCCGTTTTACTTTGTTCCAAGTCAAAATCAATCTTGCAAGTGATTGTCAAAATGTTTACACTCTACCAAGCTTGTCTTGAAGGATGTGCTTGTGGTGACGTCACCTTGCGAGAAATCTAATGCTGTTTTTTTTTCAATTCATTTAAAATGGTGTGGTCAGTTTTAAGAACCTTGTATATTGGGAGAAAAAAAAAGTCCATTACTCTAGCGTTGTGGCTTTACCACTCTCTGTTGGCACTCCAGCTAAACGGTTGTGAATGTCTCAAATCTTAATAATGCATGCTTTTCTTTGTCCCCCCCCAACCTCCACACAGAGGTGACGGTGGTGTACCAGAATGGGCTGCCAGTCATCTCGGTCAGTTTGCCGTCCAGGCGAGAACGCTGTCAGTTCACCCTCAAGCCTTTGAGTGATTGCGTGGGAGTTTTCCTACAACAACTCCAAGCAGAGGACAGAGGCATCGATCGGGTAGCCATCTACTCCACAGGTACTCTTTGCTCTCTCGCTCTCTTACACACACACACACACACACACACACACACACACACACACACACACACACACACACACACACACACACACACACACACACACACACACTGTATCCACCTCCTCTCGTAAATTACACTTGTACTTGCCCTTTCATGCTTTCAAGTGTATTTTTGATGCCATTTAGTGTTCCTGCTGCTGCGGCTTAGCAACAGAAATTTAATCCTTTCATATGTGCCATGAAGTGAATTTGCACCACTTCGATCCTTCATTATACAAGAACAATTGGCGCCCGGAATCTTCTCTTAGTATGAAAGTGCTTCTGCTCTCCCTGTCGTGATAATCGGAGCGAAACGAGGCCGATGGTCAAGAGAGCTGGAGGGGGTGTGGAGTGGTTTTCCAGCATCTCTCTCATTGCTCCACTTTTCCAGCATGTTTCTCTTTTTTATTCTTCCGCAGATGGAGCCAGAGTGGCCTCCTCGACAGGCATTGACATCCTGTTACTGGATGATTTCAAGCTGGTCATCAACGACACCGCCCACCTTGTCCGGCCACCGAGGAGAGGTGCGGCCGTCCATTTCATGATTATTTCCTATAAGGTAAAGAAGAAACTATTGATTGTTATTTATTTATCTTCCCATCAGAGTTGCTGCCCCATGAGGAAACAGAAAGGCTGAATGACGTCAAGTTGTTGGTGCAGCAGCTTTACACCACCCTGCGCATTGAGGAGCATCAACTCAGCAAAGAGCGCGAGCTGATTGAACGACTTGAGGACCTCAACTCTCAGCTCCGCCCACTTGAGAAGGTCAGACCTCCTTTGCATGTTAATGAACAATTGTAATTATATCTCCCGGTATTCACGTCTTTCTCCTCACAAGCGTGAAACGTTTCACGGTCAAAGTGCTAACATTCAAACTTTATATTTATGCATCTCTGGCAGAGTGGCCATTTCTTTTCCACAGTTTAAAAACTCTGGTGTCTAAATAACATGTCTCAACAACATGTTCATGGCGTGCTTTCTTGAAAATACCCAGTTGATAAAGAATATATTTTTTGATCGTATACTAAATTAGCCCGGTCCCCTGACCCACATACTGCTGGGCCAAAGGTGAGTACTGTATTGATTTCGTTCCCATGGTAGGGGATGGAGGAGGGGTGTCGCTAGAAGCATCTCAAGTTGAGCCCCAGAGCCTAAAAAAACAGATCTGTGTATGTGGCGCATGCAGTGGACATGTCACCAAAACACAAACACCCCAATCCTCAGCTTTTTAATGCATGCATTATTGCAAACTAATGCTGAGAGAGCACAGTTGCTCCATTTTTTTTTAGCTTTAGTTGTTTAAAATACAGTACTTGTTTCCCTCGGAATGCGTATCTCAGCACTGCATGCATGCATTGAGTGCTTGATTAATGAAGAACCATCCTGTTCATTGTTATGCGAATCAGGCTCTGTGGTGAAGGTGAATAATCACAGAATATCTGCTAAATTTAGGGTCGAGTAATAGCCATTTTGTCGTTAAAGTGTCTAATATGTATTTTTGCGGGTAGGCGGGGTTAAATACTGACCATGTCAGTAATCATGAGATTCTCTCTGGACCCATTGTGCATAAGTTCCTGCTCCCACTTGTTTTACATATAGGTGAAGCAGGAGCTGAGTAGGAAAGCAGAGCGACGCACTACTTGGGTGCTGTGGGGCGGCATGGCCTACATGGCCACCCAGTTCGGCATCCTGGCCAGACTGACCTGGTGGGAGTATTCCTGGGATATCATGGAGCCTGTCACCTATTTCATCACATATGGCACAGCCATGGCCATGTATGCGTATTTTGTGCTCACACGCCAGGTAAGAAAATGCTTTGATGAACATGAAACCGATGTGGATCATCTCTGGCCTTTGCCATTACCAGTTCTCACCCCAATTGGATAGCCATTTTAGGCTCTCTCTTAATATCATCAGATGAGGGAATATCAGTTGGAAGAATGACTTGAATTCCTGTAGTACAGTTCTCAGCCTCCCCTCGAGAACCCTTGGCTCTTTTTACACAACCATTACAGGCCACTGCTGCTTCACCTTGCTGCACCATTAGCTCGCTTTGTAACTAACAGTTGCACTAATGTCTGCATAAAGGGAATGCTAAAGACAGAACAGCAATATGAACACAAATGTTCCTGGCAGCACCATTAAAGAATGACAGATTGCTTTAATACTTTTAAGACACGGGGGTTGTCGCTCAGTATATCAGAACAAAAACTGTATTTTTGACTGGCATTGAGTTGATGATTTTCATCAAGTTCCACATATACACCCACTCCATAATCATTGGCTGGGATATTTTCTTTAACTTCTAATATTTTTTTTTCTTAATATGGGACCAAAATTGCACAAAAAAGGAAAATCCAACCTTTAATTCACATGCATTTATTCAGTGAGAAAACAACACCACATTAAGAAATGATTATTTTACGTCAAATCATATGTGCCACAATTATTAGCATCTTTGATGTTAATACTAAAACCCCTTTTGCCAACAAAACGGCGCCTAAACTTATTTTTCTTCTCCTTTCATCTTGTCCCATTACTTGTTTGGACATAATTGCAATGAAAATAGTATGTGCTAGGGTCACACTATTACCTTCATTAACTGTACAGGCACTTGGAAACATTTTTGCGTTATCTATCACATGCAAAAATAGTCACTTCATAAAACTGGTCAAAAACTTTACCCAACAATCATTAACTTTGCAGGTTCAACATTCTTGGTCACATTGGACAAAATGTCCATTTCTCTGATGATGTTGCCCTTTACTCAGCATTCATAATTCACTCCTACCCAAGCCATTTCAATGACCCTAATCTGAACCGTCAGGCAGAGCATCACAAAGAACGTCTGCTGAATTGGTGCTTACAAAATGCGGTGTCTCTTTGTCACCTGCAGGAGTACGTGTACCCTGACGCCAGAGACCGACAGTATCTGCTCTTCCTCCACAAGGGGGTGAAAAGGACACGCTTTGACATTGAGAAGTATAACAAGCTCAAAGAGGATATTTCTGAGGTATGATTAGTCATCCAAACATTTAATTTGCAACACATAACAGAGGATATAAAAAGTATATACACCCCTGTTCAAGATGAAGAGACCCAGATAAATGATTTCAAAACTTTTTTCCAGTATTATTTTAACCTGTATCCTGTGTTGCAATACTTGATACACTGGATTTTTTTTATGCCACGCTGCCCAGCCCTGAGTCAATCTACTGCAGCGTATTCAACAAAAATAGGATGACTTAATATATGGGAGCCTAGGGTTGGGCATCCAGGCTTTTTTAGTTACATACAGTACCTGCTTACTCTTTCATAGCTGTACACCTGGATAGGTTGGCCCAGCAGTGGGAGCAACATGTGTACACTCATATGTCTCATTTATGTTGCATTTCATGAGAAGTTGAGACTCCATAATACAATAATAATTGGCTAGCCATGCCATTTAGCCAGGGGTGTCCAAAATTGTTCGTCCTTTTGCTGTTTCGGCGATATGAAATTTGAAATGTGGTCATGGGTGATTATTGTTCTAAAATATAGTGTACATACCGGTACATTGTAACGATGGTAAAGCCGCGCACGTACCAACGTGACTCCATTCGGTGTGGCACAGTAGACAGACCCCACAGGTAGAGGCGGACAACACATACGGCGGGAGACCGAAAAGTCCACCCCATCCACGCTCAACCAAAGTATGTTCGGAAGTGCGAGGCTGCACCATTGTTACAATCTACTTGATAAAGTTTATTTATTTGGCTTGTTGGCGGGCAAATCTCACTTGTTTCCAGACCCCAGAAGTGCATTTTTAGCATGTGTGAAGGCCTACTTGAGTGTGTGATGTCATTATTTTGGTGTGCAGACACTGCTGCATTCAAGTGCGCCATGGAAAATCGACGGCTCTTATACTTCCGCAAAGTCGCAACTTAAATTGACGGATCCAAGACACGGCACTGTTTGATTTCACGTGATTCGGTGCTTGATTGTAGCGACCCAACCCTCGGCAGCCTGTGTAACTAGGGTCCTCATCCTGTTCCTCGAGGTCCACTGTCTAGCCTGTTTTCCTTCCCTCCGTCCTCCAACACACTAGATTCAAATGATCAGATCATCAACAAGGTCTGCGGAAGCTCGATAGCGATCCTGCTCATGTGATTGAGGTGTGTTGCAGCAGGGAGAAATGCTGTATAATGTGCGCCACACCCAGCGAACAGGTCATGTGCATGGCAGAGGGCTGCACTGTATTAAGAAGTGTTTTGGGGCCTTTTATATAGGCTTTATATCACCTAATTGGTGGAAACCAGTTGTAATCAGAATTTGTATTTGTTTATTTTCGGTCACATATTTTTGTATTATGAAAAACTGGCTTTTGAACATGGGCGTGTAGACTTTTTTTTTTCTTCCCCTACTGTAAATGCACTTTGCTTTTGTCTTTCTTCTCAACTGTCCTACAGGTGGAGTTGGATCTGAAACGTCTTAGAGACCCACTACAGCTTCAGCTCCCAGTTCAACAGCTCAATTCTGGTAAAGATTGATGGGAAGAGTAATGCCTCCCTCTTTTGCCGGCATTCGCTTTTCTATTGTGGCTAAGCACCACGACCCCCCCGTCCCAGACAACCTCCTGCCCCCGCTGTAATGAAACCGTTCCTCCTCTAAATCTCTCCTGCATCCCCCCCCTTCAAGTTGGGAGTTTCCACTTACTTTTTTCCCCTTTTTACTTCCCTGACTGAACCAACAGTTTGGAATTGCAAAAGAAAATCACAAGAGAGAGTGATGGTGAGCTGAAAAAACTCACAGCGATAGTGGAGTGAAACTTGAATGGACATCCTGCGCTGAACCTGAGGGGCAAACAGGAAATACCACAACCTGACCCTCCAGCACAAGGGAAGTCATATCTGTGTACTATTTGTGTGTGTATGTGTATGTTGCCGGCATAACCAACATTTGCCATTCAGTAAGTTGATACAACAGCACACACATACACGCACATGAGCACACGGGCTAAGGGGGCAGGTTCTTGGCCGCGTTTCTAATCCCACCCATGAAATAAGTTTACAAGCAAGACTCAATGAGACGCTGTCTTCTTGTGGCCGAACTCTGCTGCCTCTTCACACTCTGGCCACGCCTTCTCCAGGTTGACGGACCGCCATCCTTCCTCAACGCGACCTTTGATAGGAGTCTGTTTAGAACCCTGTTTCCTCTTCTCGGCCAGCCCAGCCTGCGCAAGTATGAGAGTACTACCGACAACAACATCACTGTGTGTTCTTTTATTCCCCCAAAAAAAAGAATTTTGGCACTTTTTATTTTGAAAGCCATAGTATATTTGTTATGAAATGAATATAAAATAAATCTATATGTATACAATCAATTAAACTAAATGACCAGATGCTAGTTGTTTCCCAGTGGGGGGAGAAGCTCGTCTTAAAATGTCCCTGCATCTGCCACGCCATGTAGGATTCATCATGTTGTCATACAGATACCAAGAGCATTAAATACGTTTCTATAACTCCCAATGTTCCACAAGAACAAGTCCGATATGGCTGTCAGACTCCCGTAAGCACTCCAACTGGGGATTTTGCTCTGAAATTTTTCCTTTTCCGAGCAAAACGTCATCGCCCCGCCCCCTAATTTGAACCCACGTGAATTTCCACTCATGAGGTGAAATGAAATAAAAGCCTCATTGTGAGCGTTCTCTCCCCACTGTTGCTGTCCCACCTCCCTGCTCCCTCCATGACAAGGCAGGGTAGACTGCATGCTGTGGTACGCCCTCAGTCGAAGTTTGTGAATGTGTAGCCACGCCATAGTCATTTTCTACTTTAATGGAAACTGTTCTTTATGTCATATAGCTAGTAGTGTATAAGGCACTCTGTCATCCCCTGATTGGTCAAGTCTATGCCTATAGAAGCTATATTGTAAGTTTCGGACAAAAACACCTTTTTCTGTGTGGTTGCCTGAGAGTGAGGATCGGCGGCCCTCTCTGACCATTTTGTCATTTTGTCAATGCCTCCAAAAATACAAGGGAGTATAGTAGGACCGCACAGAAAACACAATTTTATTCAGACAACGTAAAGACATAATGATAATTTATTACACAGAAGGTCTCTCAAGACTGCTGGTGTCTCATTTTTGTGGGAATTTTTACATTTCCACAATTGCAAAATTGCCTTGTAACGTCTGTTTTATATTTTTCTCATGTTTTTTACTTTTCTTGCTGTGGCTGCAATACTCCTTTGGACAGAAAGGTCTAAACTTACCCCCCCTGTGAACAAATATTGTTCATTTGCACTGAGTGGGAGTGCTGTGTCATGCAGTGCAGTGTCATGCCATCACATCCTCTGTGTGCGTGCGCGTGTATGTGAGCCGACAGTTGACTTGGACCTACTAGCATATCCTGTAGTTTGACTCCAAATTTACCATGAAAATTCTTGTGTTTAGATCCAATTAAAGTTCACCGTATAGATTTGGTCCAATCTGTTTATCGTGTGCACACACACGTGCGTTCTCTGTTGGGGATAAGGTGCCTTTTGGGATGATTAAGGATTGTAACACTTTTGACAAGGAAGCGATTGATGGCCTTTTCCTAAGCGTGTCCGTTAACTTGGAATGTTTCAAGTAAAAGGATATTTGTTGAATGGGTGTCTGATGGTTGAGTGAACCATCAGATTAGCACTGATGTGAATCCTTTGTCACCATTGCACCTTGTCAATAGTGATAAATCCTTTCCTTCATCCCATTCATATCCGTCACTGGCTTGAAATGATTTTCCTGTTGCACACACAGTGAAGTTGTTTCCTTGTTGGAGGTGATCTTGGTCCTCACTTTGCTCGTTAGCTCTTTATATGCAGTTCAATCACACCGTCCCTCATTTACTTACCCCGGGCCTCCATGTGTTTAAAAAATCTGAACAAATCAAATATAGAGACCTTTATATAAAGACGGTGTTGCATGAATGTATGTTTACATGGGAAATTATATGAAAACAAAAAAAGATGTATGCAAAAGAGAAGTTTAAAAAAAGGTCAAGATTATTTAAGAAGGTTGTCGATAGAAATTCCTAGCAATTGACCGGCCTGCGTGTTTAGAATTAGTTCTGCCGAACGGGATCCTTGCCGATCAGCCGCTCTCCATCACACTTCAACCACATCCAATTTCTTTACTGCATTGAAGACAACAAAAAAAAGTCCATCCTCAATGCACCAGTCGAGAGGCTCTTTGACTGCTGACCTCACTTCCTAGCGTCCTGTTTCTGATTCTAAATGAAAATGTCAGGTGCCACGTGGTAGCTTTTGGAGGGAGACACCTGCCGCTCCTGTCGTCCTCACACTCAATTTTGTTGTCCAAATTACTCTTCTGTCTTGAATGAGTGTTTTGGGAAATCTTGTGTGCACTTACAATATGTTTAAGAGTGAAGCATATAAGAGTGAAAGGAACTTGTACTCCATTCTGACCTCCTATTTTTTATTTGTATTATTTCTTTCTGGACATTATGTTTCTGTTAACATGATGCTGTAATATTGGCAAAAAACAAAAAAAACGAATGTGTAAAATCCTGTATCATTTATGAAATATGTATAAAAGAGAAATGTAATTCAATTATCAATAAAATCCTTATCCAGGTTTTGGAGCTTGTGGTCCGTTGGCTCTTTTGTCTTGTTTTATTTTTGTCTGCTATATTAGATTGATGCATCATGCCGCCAATGTTTACAAGACCTTGACTGTCTTCTCAGGCTCTTCCTTTGCGCATCCTGTGCGATAGATGTGACAGATGTGTTTTTATGCACCAGAAATGTATGTAAAAATACACACTAAAAGCAACCAATCTTATGTTGGCTAAACTGAATCAGGTACTACAGTTCTATCCAGGATATCCATATGTTTTTGGACTGCGGGAGAAAACCAGAAGCCCGGAGAAAACCCACGCAGGCACGGGGAGAACATGGAACCGCCACACAGGAAGGCCGGAGCCAGAATCTAACCCTGTACCTCTGCACTGTGTGTGTGTGTGTGTGTGTGTGTGTGTGTGTGTGTGTGTGTGTGTGTGTGTGTGTGTGTGTGTGTGTGTGTGTGTGTGTGTGTGTGTGTGTGTGTGTGTGTGTGTGTGTGTGTGTGTGTGTGTGTGTGTGTGTGTGTGTGTGTGTGTGTGTGTGTGTGTGTGTGTGTGTGTGTGTGTGTGTGTGTGTGTGTGTGTGTGTGTGTGTGTGTGTGTGTGTGTGTGTGTGTGTGTGTGTGTGTGTGTGTGTGTGTGTGTGTGTGTGTGTGTGTGTGTGTGTGTGTGTGTGTGTGTAATCAAAATGCATATGCCCTGTAAATTTTTTGTTAAAGACAGAAACATTCATACAGCTCTCTATTGGCTGTCATTAGATTGCGCATTTGTACCAATTGTTGCTTGAGTTGAGTATCAGGCTGCAGCGCATTCTGCGTCTATAGTAAAGTGTACAAAGCCGATTAAACTTGCCTGAGCCAAGGAAGAAATCAATGTCTCATTTCCAGGAGTAGGCACAAAAGAAAAGCATGGCATTTTCCACCTCATTAGCCTTAAAGAGCAATTTGAATGAATGTCTTCATTGATTTAATTACATATAAGGAACTGAAAACGCAAACCTTAAGTAACCTCTGCTTACTACCGAAGAAGTGTTTGTGTTTCTTCTAGTTGTCTATCTCAGAGATCTGTATGAGAAAGTACAGTATAAGCGCCTGTCAGAAGGTTAGACCAGTCTGAATTACACCTTAGTTGACTTTATTGCATTATACTTGAGTCTATATTTATGTATGGCCTTTTTTAAAATCTTACATGCAACAAATACTCATTGTATAAAAGATCAAAAACTAATCCTAAATCTAATAATTACTGAATTAAAACAAAGCATTTGCCCCCCCTCAAAAAAAAAAACCTGACAAGCCTGTTCTACAAACTCATTACAGCTGACTTCAGAAAGCCAAAGCAAAAAACTAACAATAATGCAAAATCCCTGTGTCCGTTTGTGTGGATGGTGTATGTGCTGAAAGGTGACAGAATGTCTCTGATAGCCCCTCATTAAAAAAAAAAAAAGCTTATTATCTTGAAGTGTAAGCTATTGCTCGGGCCTCAGTCCTCAACACAGTACAGTAATGAGAAGTGTTCAAACCCTCGAGCTGCTTTAACCCAACACTGACTGGTTGGATAAGTCTAATGTGACTACACTATTGTACAAATTACTTTTATTTACAGCTAAAGGAAATCAAGGTTGTAAGTGCTGGGAGGGACATACAGTGTGAAACAATGGGAATGTGATTTCAAATAGGAGGTCAAGGTAAGCCATGACAGTCACACACGAACAGATAAGAGGCGTCTATTAAAAGCAGACTTTGCCAGAGGATGAACAATGTGCTACGACATAGTGACCTGTTGGTGCAATCTCATTTACCCAACATCATGCTTTTTTGGGTGACTGTTCTGCTACAAGACGTTTTCCAAGTCACAGCCGCCAGTGAGTATAAAAAATATATATATATATATGTCTGCATTGTTATGTGATTGTATTTAGTGAAGGTAAGATTCAGGGTATCTTGTCTGGCCTTTAACTGATTTTTGATGCTTTTGACCACATAGTGTACATTAAGGAACATCCACCATCTTCAAATTTGCAATATTATTCCTTTTTGTTGTTTGCACTGATGTAGA
This sequence comes from Hippocampus mohnikei, assembly GCA_026261675.1. Classification (NCBI taxonomy): domain Eukaryota; kingdom Metazoa; phylum Chordata; class Actinopteri; order Syngnathiformes; family Syngnathidae; genus Hippocampus; species Hippocampus mohnikei. The sequence continues at coordinate 1,928,848 of JAKGUB010000228.1, forward strand.
AGAGCATTGTAACTAAACGAGTTCAGACAATATCAGAAACTGCTCTTCGTATGATGCAGTGTAGTCCTGGTACAATGAAACTTACAGACGGTTAAATTAATAAATCCATGACATGGTCAATACAGCTCAGCATGGCTTTGTGAAGGCAAATTTTTATTTGTTCAGCTGTTAAAATGAATTCTCCAAGATCGTACCTGATGTTGGGCATTTTTTTGTCATTCAAAATCCCAGTCTCATAAGTGTAAATCCTGGTGACTTTAGTGCAGTCTGTTGTTAATGTTACCATATTTTTTTATGTATCAATTGAACTAAATGGAATGCCAGCAGCAATGTAATAAAATGCAGTCACGTCCATCTGATATTTCCCCGTTTGCTTTTAAATTACACAAGAACAACGCGGCCATCAATTGCTCATTTTGTTGATTGTCCTCAAATGGCTTTTGTTCCTTCCCAGTAAGGATATTTATCTCATCTTGTTAGGTTTACAGAGCTGATTCAGCAACAGGATTTTCACTGTTAATGACATCAGAAGTATTGTTGTGAATATCAACCTGCTGGTAACCTTGCATGACTGTTGCATGCCTTTTCTGCTTTTGCGGTGTGCAATAATATCCTTCCTATCCCCCTTGTCCTGTGTCTCTAGCTCAACCCAACTGTTTGAGGCAGATGGTGCCCCATACCCCCCGTGGAGTCATGGTTGTGTTCTGTTCGGAAGCAGGCAGTTTCGCCTTGAGATCACTTCTGTTGTGATTTGGCACCGCATAAATAAGGAATGAGGCACACCTTAAATGTTCAAAGTGTTATGATTTCAATGTTTTTTGGATTCATAAAATGTGACAGATTACCTATAGAATGTGCTTGTGCCAGGGGAAAAATCTAGATGTGGTGCAAACTGATTGCATGCGTATGCAATCTCTATATTACTTTATGGAAGCACCTTTTGCTTTAATGACAACATTCAGTCTTTCAGGAGGGAGTCTACCATGGCACATGTGCTTGAGAACAAGATTCAAACTACTTTTTTGATCCTGGTGCGGACTATCCATTTACAGCTCCCAGGTCCAAGTGCACATTCAGCCTCAACAGACAAATCCATCCAGTAATAAATAACATTGTAAAGGTTGTGAGAAGTGCATTGATAAGAACAATGAAATCACAACAATACAACACAATAAAACCACGTAATGTAAAAGATGAAAGGATACAAGTTATTCATTTAAAAAGCGTGATGCTCGTGTTGAGCGGCTTAATGGTATAAGGCAGGGTTTTCAAACTCATTTTTGTCGCTGGGGCCACATTGAAGTGACCGTTTTCCTTGGAGGGCCGTTATGACTGTGAAAACATTTAAAGAAGTCAAGAATAATGGTTGATTCAACGATTGTTTAAGTTACTGTAATGAGGGGTTTGGTAACAAGAAAATGCTTACAATATCTCTTATTTATTACATATGAGAAGTTGGCATTTTGGTCCAGATTTTAGCAATCATGGTAGAAGTTGACATGTTTCATTTGCTTTCGTGGGCCTAATAAAATAATCTGGCGGGCCAGATCTGGCCCCCGGGCCTTGAGTTTGACACCTGTGGTTTAAGGAAGGAAAGACATTAAGAACGTCAAACTGCGATCCCAGCCCTTTACTCCCTTATAAAGTCATCATCTTAATCACTCAGACCTAATATTACAAGTGTCCTTGGGTCGCAGAAAAGGTGCCCCATAAATCCAAGTTGCTATCATTTTACAATTACCGTTTCATTGTTCATTATGTTTGCCCTCAGCCTTGGACCCATGTTCTGCCTACATCAGTCTGAATGAACCATGGAGGAACACAGAATATCACATCAACCAGTCCTCCGGGAGTCCTCTCTGCGATAGCCACATGTCCGGGGAGTGGTATCGCTTTACAGGAATGGCAGGGGACGCCATGCCCACCTTCTGCATCTCGGAGAACCATTGCGGCAGCCACGCTCCCATCTGGCTCAATGGCAGCCACCCTCAGCTCCAGGAAGGCATCGTCACTCTGCCAGTGTGTGCCAGCTTTGGAGACGATTGTTGCCAATGGAACGGTAGCGTGGACGTGAAAGCCTGCACTGGGGGTTACTTTGTGTACCGCCTGCCCAGACCTTCCGTTTGCTTCCATGTCTACTGTGGTCGTGAGTCCAACCTTCAATGCATCGTCTCGCTGAGCTTTTCCCTTATGAATTGCCACATTTATGTGCCACAGATTTCTATGACATCTGTGATGACGTTCCATGCACGGGTCCAAGATGTCCTGAGTTGGAATGTCGCTGTGCTCCTGGAACCGTTCTGGGACCAGACAGACAAACATGCCTGGGTGAGATTAACCGACAGGAAGGAAGAGTGCAGTCGACGAGATTTGCTCCAAATGACAATATACAGGAAGACATGAGACAAGAGTAGCAAGAACAGTAACGATAGAACAAACACATATGATGTACTCATCCCAGTTTGTATGTTATTTCATATATAAAAAATACTGTTTTTTAACTCTAGTTTATGCCTGGAGTAGTAATTGATCACTAATGACTCAGCTTGGATATACAGGACACACAGTCGCTGGACACTAAATGGTGTACACTTTTACTAGCAGTACAAGAGCTACAAGAAATACAAAGGGGTACGAATTTAACATTTGATTATTGTGATTCAAGTTTAGACTGGTGTAAAATAGCACTGCACCTACACTGTGAGTTATTTCAAATATTGTAGGTTATTCAACTCCGCCCAAAAATGTATTGTTATCTTTGTATCTGTATTATATGTGTTTCTGTATTGTAATTTGCACAGGTCAAGTGTATCTAATGTTTTGGCTGGTACACAACTGAAGGATAGACGTCAGTGTCCTCATTCTACCCTGACATATCCCTTCTTTCATCCATTTTTATTATTACTTGTCCCTTCAGTATTGCGAAGTCTGTCATGAAAGGAATTTGTCATCCTCATCCCCGTAGGCGGCTCATGTCGTGCCTCCAGCACTCAAGTCAATTAAAAGCCATGTCCTGTGTGACACGTGTGGTTGTGTGTTATGTTCAGACGTGAATGAGTGTGAGAAGGCCAACGGTGGCTGTGCAGAGGTCTGCGTCAACACCAAAGGATCCAGACAGTGTGAGTGTGGTCCAGGACGAGGGCTGGATGAGACTGGGCTAAACTGTCGGGGTACTGTACAGGATTCTGGATATTCTGCATTGGCCTCTCTGAAATACTATAATGTAACATCTGACTGATTTTTCTTTTCTTCTTTCTGCTTTTCTGCTGTCATGCAGAGATGGCAGGCTGCCATGTAAACAATGGAGGCTGCAGTCATGGCTGCTCATCACTGCTTGACTCCTACCAGTGTCACTGTCCTAGAGGGCTGCAGCTGAGCCATGATAAACGCACATGTCTGGGTATGGGTGTATAATAATAATAATAATAATAATAATAGTAATAATAATAATAGTAATAATAATAATAATAATAATCTGTGAATGGCTGGCAACCAGTTCAGGGTGTCCCCTGCCGACTGCCTGAAGACAGCTGGGATAGGCTCCAGCACCCCCCGCGACCATTTGTGAGGATAAGCGGATTGGAAAATGGATGGATGGATAATAATAATAATAATAATAATGATAATATAAGTCATGATTACTGTAATTGTTCTAATAACAAAGATGATGACATCAATGATAACAGCAGTCCAAGTAGCTTGGCTTTGCACTCCCATATAAAACTATGCAAGAAACACAAACCAATAGCAGAACATGTCTACATTTTTATGTCAGATTAAGTTAGTGGTTAGCACATCTGTCTCAGAGTGCAGTGGTACAGGGTTCGATTCCGGCTCTGGCCGGGAGTTTGCATGTTCTCCCCGGGCCTGCGTGGGCTTTCTCCGGGTACTCCGGTTTCCTCCAACATTCCAAAAACATGTAAGGCAGGCTGATTGAACACTCAAAATAGTCCCTAGGTGTGAGTGTGAGCGCGGATGGTTATTTGTCTGTGTGTGCCCTGCGATTGGCTGGCAACTGGTTCAGGGTGTCCCCTGACCTACTACCCAAAGACAGCACACCTCGTGACTGTTGCTTTCTCGCAACCACTTTTCAGAGGCAGTTTAGTAAGCAACAATGAATCAGCACACTTACTTGTGATGTTGACAGCCTGGCACTGTTGCTGATTTAATTTGAACAAACCAGGCTTACTTTAATGTCCTGCATAAGCACTACGGTAGTTTTGATGCCACTTCTGGTCTGCAGCAGAGGGCACACAGCGCTTCCCCCTTAGATAGATAAATTATTCTATTTAAATCTTATTCCGCCAACAAAATATTAATCAGAGCACCATATTTTGACTAGTGCTGGCACATAAAATGGACTGAAAAAAACAAAACAAAAAAAAACACTTGCTTGGTCGTTTAGTTCCCCTCTAATCACATGTTTACATTTGCAGTGCCAGTGGAGTGCAACCCCAGTTCCATTATGGTGTCAGTACCAAAGGACATTGTTGGAGGATTGGACCTCTTTCTTTCCAACTCGTCATGTCGTGGTATCTCCAATGGCACGCACATCAACCTCAACTTCAGCCTTAAGACATGTGGCACGACTGTAGAGGTCAGTCACAGTTGCGACTATCAGCTCTTTCATACTAATGACAATGTCTCCCTCGCAGGTGATCGATGACAAGATAGTCGCGACCAACCTTGTGACAGGCCTCCCCAGGGCCCGTCCGGGTAGCAGCGGGGACCTTATCGTACGCACCAGTAAATTAGTAGTGCCGATCACCTGTGAGTTCCCCAGGGAGTACCAAGTGTCCGATGGATACCAGGCAAGTCAGCGCGGCTCAGCCCTGGAGCTGGCCGGCCACAGCGAGGGGGTCTTCCCCTTCTCGCTGGAGCTCTTCAAGAATGCGGAGTTCTTGGAGATATACCGTGCGCCGCCTCATCTGCATCTTCACGAATCGCTGTTCTTCGGGGTGGAGCCCAAAGAGAGAGTGGAGGGCCTCTCTGCCCTGGTAGAGAGCTGCTTTGCAACGCCTGGGCCCAAAGCTGACCAGGCCCTCAAGTATTACCTGATAAAAGACGGGTGAGTTGTCTCAGAGTCCAATCATTTTTCAAGTCAGCTGCTGCACAAATTAGAAGCACAGCTCAGCAAGCAGAACAAAGTCCATGACCAGCTTTTTTCTTGGAGTCTCTTAACTGGATCAAACCCTTTTTTTACCTTCGATTCTTCAGACTTTCAAGAAACAATGGAAATTAGTTTTCGCATCATCATAATTTTGAATTGCTTTAACCGTACGATTATACATGGAACTATTGTCTGTAAAACTTGATGAAAAAAAAAAAAAACTCTTTTAGCATACCTTAAAGCGGCTTGTTTACAGCGGTGCGTTTATATATTTATACTAGCACTGTCTTTTGTCTCCAGAATGTGAGAAAAGAAGGGAGTTGAAAAAAGAAAAGCCGAACACCCTTCTCCCACTCTTTGTGATGTCGCACCTTTCTAGCTGGTGAAGAATTTTTAGAATAAACAGCGTGAATATAAAATACACTTAATATACATACACAAAGGCAACAATGGGACAATAATCGTTGTTTGCAACTGTGTCAGCCCAGTAATCGACTCAACGCTCCAGCTCAGATGAGCTGAATAAATCATGAATAGAAAAACAGAAAGAAAGCATATTCCATCTGTTCATCCATCAGGTCATCCTGGAATGGAATAGAAACCCATCGCAGTATCTGCAAAAACATTTATTTCTTTATTTTTCATAAATGCAAAGACTTACAGCACATGCCATGGACTCAAATAACCTTTAAAGAAGCCTGACTGCTACATTCATTCTACTCCTTAATTTAATTCTATTCATGAAAGAAATTCATTTGGTCCCGCAGCATTGTGACTTTGTCCGATGCGACTCGTCTGCTGCCGTGGGAATCAAATGATTGACAGTTATAGGACGGCGAACCTCATGTGTCGCATCAAATGTCAAACGCCCCTGACTTTTGTTGCTGATGATCCGTCGAGAAAACGCACTGGACTGCCAGCTCAACCTTTGAAGTCAGGGCAAGTTTCAAGGCAATTTTATATACCGAGCACAATTTTGTACGCAAAACTATTCACAGTATTTTACAACCACATACAATTACAAGAATGCAAATAAAGCAGTTCCACAAAGCATACAAGTAATCAACACTTCCTGAAATTAAAAGTGAGGAATACAGATTAAAAAGATGTACAAAGACATTGGCGCTTCCAAAGTCAGCTGGGATAGGCGACAGCACTGCCGCGAGGCTAGTGGTAGAGAGAATGGATGGATGTTCTCTAAAGATGGAACAGCGGGCATCCCTGTAAAGATTTAACCTCTGTGTCTTGTGAGCAGGTGTATCTCGGATGAAACAGTTACTCAGTACTCATCCAAGGACAAGCTCTCCAGGCACTACCAGGTCCCTGTCTTCAAGTTCATTGGCAAGGAGAACCGGGTGAGTCAGGCAGGCTGCTGGGAACCAGCTGGCTATAAAGAGAGAGTGTGTGTGTGGGCGTAGGTTTGCCTGACAGTATGTTGTTTGGATTATTGACTGTAACAATTAGATGGTGTTTATCATTTAATGATTGCATCTCATTTTTTTCATTTTAATTTTGAACTTGCTTCTCGTTAGTACTTTGAGATCAATGAATGTGCCATACGAGTAGCATTTACGTCAGAGATGGATGTCCAAATTACAGCCCGGGGGCCATTTGCGGCCCACCATCAATTCTTCAGTGGCCCGCGGCATATATTAAAAATGACATTTGACACGGCCCACAAGGCTGGTTAAAAAAAAAAAAAAAATGAATGAATGAGGGTCGGGGTGGGCAGAGTGAGAAAGGAGGGTGTCGAAAAAAAATAAGGGCCAGAACAAAGTGATTCACATTCCTAACAGCTTTTCTAGATATGGAAAGATACAAATGAACTACTGTATTTACGACTAAAATAATAACACAGTGTCTCTTTAATTCATGAACATTCATCGTTCTCACATCACTGTTTTAAAAACGGTCATCTTACTACAGTTCTGAACGTTGCAGATGGGATTCGGCTTCTGCTCATTCTATCGCTGGAGCTAATCTAGTGAGATACACGGCTGTTGTCCACCCTAAAATCTTGAAAAATCCTCAACAATTTATCACCTCGAACAGAAAGCTGCTATGTAACCATTTTCTTAAATAGCTAGGACCTGTAAATAAATATATCACTGCTTGCTTAACTGATTTTAGCGTGTTTAATAAATTAAAGTTGAAAAATGTTAAAGCGGGCCTTGTATCTTTGCATTTTTATGACTGCGGCCCTCAAACGAAAAAGTAGGGACACGCCTCATTTATGTAGAAGATGTCTGATGACAGCAGGTGTATCCTGTGTGTTTGCAGCAAGTCTTCCTCCACTGTCAGGTGTTGGTGTGTAGCCTGGGAGATTCTCGCTGCAGTCAGCCTTGTCGGGGACGTGTCCGTCGCGGTGCCGCATCTGAGCGTCAGCACACGCTGAGTGGGGGCCCCATTTTCATCCTGCCCGAACCCAGCAGCCATCAATTTCCACAGATGTTTCAATCACAGACCTTTGATTGACCAACCAGACAGCTTGGATTTTTCTTTTAAGTTTGTCCTTGTGTTCTCCAACGTGTAATGTTCAAACTGTTTAATTGAAGCACCACTAAAAACACGTTCTACATTAAAATGCCATGTTTATGATGAAGATCTCTGTTTGCGGCAATGTACTTCCACTTCAGACCACACCTGCTCCATTAATACTGTCTTGGAAACAAACAAACATTCTTACGTCAGTAGATACAGCTAATTGCTGATAGCCTTGTTTTCATGAACCAAGTTTTGACAATCTTGGATAATGCGCGTAAAGTTTTAAGCAGCTGATTGTCAAGGTGTACCCTACATATTGGCAATGGCCCAAATGCGTTTGATGAACACAGGTCAAACTTAAGCGGCTCAATTATTCAATTTGACTTTGAACTGTGTAGAAGGAAATGTTATTGCATCGATTGACAACATTGTGAGGTTTTGTAGAAGCCTTTCCTTCCCTGTTTGCGGCCACCATTAACCGCTGCGTTGGTCCGCCCCTGCTCGTCGTCATCAAATAGCTGATTCAAAGGTTGTAGTCAAATTGCATGATGCTTTATTGCTCAGTTTGAAGTGTTTCAATGAAAGTTCGACTTGTGTTTATTCAATCAAAAGTAGAGCGGTCAATCTGCTGTTAATTAATCAGTTAATGATTTTACCCAGCAGCCAATTTACACCACACCTAAGTACAGGTAATTGCCCCTGAAAAAAGGTTTTTAAGCTCCTCAACTCACTTCAACAGGTTCTTTCTTTGGTGCTAAAATCCACACACAGCGTTGGCCTGAGCACAAAAACAAAACACCTGAAAACACTTTTTTCATTCAATAACAGGGGATATGTTGTAAAAAACACAAATCTGAGAATATGCAGATATACACCACAGTTAGCTGACAATGTATTACATTAGTAAATCTTTCTCTCCGTAATGAAGGGATAATTAATCATAACACTTTTGCGCAGACACCATCTGCAGTGGTGCAGCACCGAGGGTGGAACAAGGCTCGGCCTGGTAGAAAATATAGCTGCTGACATCAGCGTTACACGCTGCGCTGTTTGGTTCCTCTTCCTTGCTCAATTCATTGGTGGGTATAAGGTCAAACATTTAATTTGACGGCACAGTTATGGCCATCCTTCTTACACTCGGCGCAATGAAATACAAAGCATCGTTTTTGGTTTTCATGTTGTACTGTGAGCTGAAGTGAAGACTGCTCGGTGGAAAGTGGATTAAACCCAGTAAATCTGTGACATTATCCTAAGTGACCTTTACCGTGTATGAAGCAATCACTGCGGTCACGGCGCCTCATCTGAAGCAACTGCAACATGAATACATGAGTTCATTTGCAATGTCAGAGATGCTTTTTCTAATGTTCGGGAATGACTGAGTGGCTTTCATTAAAAGGAGGTTTTATTCTGCGCCGTCGCTGAACACTCGTAATAATGTAGAGTGCATAGAAAACGACTGATGCATCACTGTACGCTGTAACAAACAACATTAGGTACACATAATGGCATGCGGGCGAGATGAAATTACGGTATATTGCATTGTACTTAATGCTGTGTCTGCTGAGCGTATATGAGAAGGAGCAGTTCCTCGTCCGTGCATAAATAGCAAATAACTTAACACTGACTCATATCCTGGGCGCAATTAGCCTGCTAAGTGTTTTACGTTCGCGTTTCCTTTGTTTGGAGTCTTAAAGAAATGATTGTTAATGGAGTTATACGGGCCTAAGAATTGGCCTGAACATGAAGAGTAGAAACATGTTTCATCATGCAATCCCCAAATATTGAGTGTCATGGCATTTCCTTATTTGGGACCTTTCTGGCTGCCAGCTAGCTTCTGTTATGCTGCATGTCTCTTCCATGCTCTGAAATATCATATGTGCAAAACTGTCTTTTTTTTTTTTTTCCATGTCAATGCCGTCCATGGTGTTCAGGGTCACAGTTCATCCCTCTCGTCTCCATCACAAACACATGCTGCCCTCTGGCTGTTCATGTAGGGCCGGCATCCAAGTGTCCACACTGTGTTGTACATGGCATCCGCCATCGACTCACAGGCTAAGAGACAGGAAACCCACAGAGTATTTTCATTAGTGTACAGTAGACTCACATTAAGTACAAAAATAAAATATAATGCAACCCTACACAAAGAACCCAATCAAAGTTAATAATGCAAATATGATCAAAACCACCAGATTCATACAGTGAGGTAACTGCAGCTATTTCTGATCCATATACGTATATTTGATATCACATTTACAGGGGCCAAAACGATCACCGTTATCAGTGTTATCCCAATATTGCTAAAACAAATGCATTGGACTTGCATCCAAAAGATGGGTTTTATTTTGAATACAAAAATGCTCTTTTTGTGTGCGCCAACAGACGAAAAACAAATTTCAAGCATGCAAGACTCCATGAAATTGAGTTTGAATAACTGTGAAATTGTACCCCATCTACCATATGTACATATGTACTGCATATATGTACTGCATGTATGTACTGTATGTCTTGCTTGGAGGGCCGTTGTGATAGTGAAACGAAATTAATGTTTGATTTTCTCATTGTATTATTACTTGTACACAACAAATCGATGAATTACTAGTTCTGAAATCAGTCAAGTCAACTATAATAGTGTGTTCAATTAATGTTGAAGTGAGGAGTAACAAAATGAATGCAAAATCTCAACATTACTTATTGCACATGACAGTTTGACATTTCGGTACAGATTTTGCCAATGGAAGTTGACACATGATTTGCTTTCACAGGCCACATGAAATGACGTCACGGGCCAGTCGGAATCGAACCCTACACCTCCGCACTGTGAGGCCGACGTGCTAACCTGTTGTCTGGTCAAAACTGTATTGTAATGGTAGATTATTTGATTCATGTATCGGATGTGACGTAATGAAGGTGAGGAGGAGCGTGTCTTTGTCTGACCTTGTACTTTGGACACAAAGCCGAGACTCCTCTTCAGGTCGGAGCAAATGTTCTGAAGACAAGAGCGGAATTTGGTGTCACAGTCATACTTGTTGATGCCGCAGTTGTCGTAGCACACATCGAGCTGGTTACAGCACTCAGTCATGGCTGGGATGCCAAGATCAATCTGGCACAAGACAAACAATTTGAGTTTATGACAGTCGATTTGGTGGTTGTTACGAGAGCAAATCAGCTGCTTGGTGCCATGAATAGGGCGACATCCACCTGGAATCCCACCATGGAAGAGCTGCAGCCATTGGGCTCTTGGTGCTTGTAGTCTGGACGAGGTTGAGGAGGTTCTCCTGAGGAAACAGGGAAGATTACATTCACAATTTTGGTGACGCAATTTAACAGCACTTGTGCTGCAAACAAATGATTTCACCTGCTGACAGAAGTGAAATCAAAATCAGCCCCAAGTGTGAATCATTTTAAGTCCAGGTTCCTGATTTTTTTTTTTTCTTGTACTTGAACTGTATGTTCTTTTAATAACTTTAGTCATTTCTGTACTTAGTTCTTTATTTTTTAATTCATTTCAAATGTTGAATGTTTTATCACGTCAATCACGTGCGTTGACTCAGTGACTCTCTCAGTGATGTCGGCAGCAAAAATAACACCAATATTGCGATGTTAAATAAATGTGAAATAATTCATCACCTATTGAATGTGGAAAAAGATGTCTGAAATGGAAATATGATAACATGAGAAATGGATTAATATAAAAACTGTACTATTGTCAAATGCTTACAGTAAAATAAAATAATATCAAAGATGACACATTTTTTTTACAGTTTAATTTTCAATTCTGGAAAAATAAATCACAAAAGTAACACACTCCAGTGACTGAGTGAAGACAACACAAGAATAGCAACATTCCACGAATATCATGCAGTCATAATACAATTCGGCTAGAATGAATATAAATTGAACAAAAACTTCTCAATAACATGAATGATGTTGTTCAAATAGAACGAAAGAATAGTTCCCTCCCTCCTGTCCTCACTATACGAGTGTCATCGGTGCACTGGAGTCCATCCCAGATGACTTTAGGCATACAAGATAAAAAATTATTTGACCTTTCATACCTTCAAAAATAAGTAATATTCTACTAATAAAAACAAAACCAAGTCGGTGTTTCTTGTTTATATATAATGGAGATACATTGGACGTCTCACCTCGGGCCAGAGTCATCATTATCATCAGCCCTCCATGTGATGTCAAAGTTGTTCTTTTCACCGATAAGATTATACACTGTGAAACTTTGTCTCTCTGTTTACGTAACCTGCTACAAACATCCTTTTGTTGGATTGTGCTGCATCAGGAAATCCACACGAGGGATGCGCCATGCATCCTTTCAGTGGGTGTTATGAAAGCAAGCTATTCATTTTATTTACCAAACATAAGGAGCGGTGTGGAAGACCACATACTCACCGTATCTGCAGCGGTACTGACACACGCCATTGTGACCCCCCACCAGTTCGACCAGGGAATCAAAGTAGCCGTGCATCGTTTGGAAACTGCTTCTAATTGACATGAGGCTCCAGCTAGTGCTGTTTTTGTCATCTGGAGTGGAAATGCTCATTTGGACTGGCTCAATCTCGTCGCTCTTCCCCATCTCTTCTTCATCTTTAGGTTGATGCTGGGCTTCCCCAGCTTGGCTGATTTCTCCGGGCCCTTCGACTGCTTCGGGTGTCTTGTTCGGTAAAACTTCAGGGAGTTCGTTGGTCTGGTCTTGGTATAGTTTGGCGTCTGCCACATCTGTGTTTTGTGGATCCACCGCCGGAGTGTCCTCCTCAGGTGATTTTGATTGGTAGTGCCCCAGGGTGGCACAGACACCAGCGGTCACACTTAGGAGCAGCAGAAGAGTAAGAGTCCGGAGCAGCATGGTTGTAAGAATGTCAGATGCGTTGTCAACAGGGTGAGAGGAGCTTTGCGAGTGAGCGATGACAACAACACGCAACTCTTCCTGGAAGCAGACTTTGACCTGTGATTAGGCTCTAGCAGACAGCGGGGCACTCACTCCTGCAAGAGGGCAAAAGTCAACTCTCATCAATGCTAAAGGCTTCCCTAATCTTTTCTTCTCTTCTAGTTTTTGAGCACATTGAAGAGCTGATGTCATCAGTAATTTATCTTTAAGGCCAATGAGATTTCCAAGACTCGGTAATAGTGAACCGAAAAAAACACAGCTTGTATTTTTGGGTGGAGGCTAACACAGTCATTTTTGTTGGGTACAATGAAAGGGACACGAGTACTGTAAACATGATTTCTTTGTGAAATGCAGGAAAGCCATTTTTTCACAACAGCAAAATTGAAAAAATTTATTTGACTTGCCCAATTTCAAATATTATCGAAGGTTATTACATTGAGCATAAATAGCCCACGCCACAGCAGTTTTCCTCAATTGCTTCATAAATGAATGAATAAAAAAATACCACCAACAATTTGTCACCTTTGAAACAATTGTATTATGGATGAGAGAAGGGGGGGGGGGTACACTATATTCATTTGGAATTAAATGTGACAAACCGGATGAAAAGTGTGAGTTCAATGAATACTTACCGCAAATTTTAATATCATTCATATTCAAGTCATTGCTGCCCTCTAGTGTTGAAAGGAAATAGTGCTCAACAGGTACAGTACAGTGCTGTATTTCAGATTCAGAAAACTTTATTTATCCCCGTGGAGCAATTAGAGTATATCAAATTAATGTTTGTTTCGTCACCTTCAGTGCTACTGGTTTAGTATTACTTTTGTTATTTATTTATTTTACACGCACGCACGCACGCACGCACACACACACACACACACACACACACACACGCCTAGTATAAATTGTGCATGCGACATGTATTTCATTTTCAAGAAAATATGACTGGAAATTTAGATTCTTAGTATTACCGCGTATTTTGTTCAAAGTTACTGTTACAGCAAAAAAAAAATAGTGAACACATTCTAAAGGATGGTCATTTTTAATAGTACTGTACTTTTAATACCGGTACACTGTATGCAAGATGCACGATGAGAGACGATGGAAAACTGTAGATTGCGCAGAACTTCTTCTGCTTCTTCTTTCTGCTTGTCTCGTTAGGGGTCGCCACGTGCGTCATTCTTTTCCACCAAATCTTCTGTACTGTATCGTCCTCTCGAACAACAATTGCCCTCATGTTTTCGCTCATCACATCCATCAAGTCGTATAGTTTAGCCGCTTGATTGCTCGATAGTTCCCGCAACTCTGCCCATCGTCCTCGCGCTTGAAAATGTGCACCCTTTCCTCGATTCCTCTGGTATCTTCTCACCCACTAGAACTCTATCGAACAACCTGGTCAAAAACTCTAGTGATGGGATTTTCGGCTCTTTTCAGTGATCCGGTTCTTTTGGATCGGCTCAGTGGAAATAGCCGGCTCATTTTGGCTCTCAAACGGCTCTTTTAACTTTAGCTTTTCTTTTAAATATTTATGACAAATTTAGCATACATTTTGATAAATGACTTGGTGAAGACCCAGAGGACGACCCAGGACACGCTGGAGAGACTAAGTCACCCAGCTGGCCTGAGAACGCCTCGGGATCCCCCAGGGAGAGCTGGAAGAAGTGGCTAGGGAGAGGGAAGTCTGGGCTTCCCTGCTAAAGCTGCTGCCACCGCGACCCGGCCCCGGATAAGCGGTAGAAGATGGATGGATGGATGGATTGATGGACTTGGTGAAGTAAATATTGCACTCTACTGACTGCAATATCAAGCAAAGAAATGGCTTTTTACTTATTTTATTGAACATTAGAAAGGCTCCAACCAATAAACAAGCAACAAAATTAAACTTCAACCAACAACAATCAAACATGCTGCATCATAACAAAAATAGTGAGTATTAACTGCAACAGCAGCAGTGAACAAAACAAACATAAGCTACTCCTTGCTTTATTTTAACAAACATAAGCTACTCCTTGCTTTATTTTAAATTTGCAGTCAACAAAATTAAATACTTCAACTTGGAACACTTCAATTTGTCCAGTCTTTGAGAACACCCTCTCTGACGGGACTGATGTTGCTACAATGCACAATCTATTCTGCATTACTTTGACCAAACGGGGGTAGACGGAATCTCTGTATTTCCACCAGCTCAGTGTATCAGCTGCTTTTGAAATCTGTGGCTCTTCAAGATATGCCCTAATTTAGTGTTTTGTGTTTCTGCACGCTTGGCTAATACTGTAAATCAGATTCAGATTGCTTGCCAAACGCCTTTGTGGTTTCCTGGACAGTAGGGGGTGATATGACATAAAGACATCCAATTCACCAAGAAGAATAATAAGTACCGTAAATTCCGGACTATAAGCCGCTACTTTTTTCCCAAACTTTCAACCCTGCGGCTTATTCAGTGATGCGGCCAATTTATGTAATTTTTCTAACGGCCGCCAGGGGCGCTCAAGTAGAAAAGGTAAGATTAAGACCGGTGGAATATATGCGTCGAGGAAGACTGCAACTTCTTGTCTTGTGCATAAATTAAATTAGCGTGAACATACCCTCATCATGGAAAATGCAAAAAGAAAGGCATTTACCAGACCTGTTATACTGTGTTGCTATTCTGTTGCTAGCGTGTTGTTACCATGTTGCTACCGTTTTACTGCCGCGTCACAGGCACCGTTTGGGAAGAAAGTTATATTGTTATTATTATTATTGTTAAGTTATATTATTAAAACTTTGAAAACTCTCTCTGTGTATCGTCTTTCTTTGTAAATATGTTTACATGTTTTAATGTGGGCACATGCGGCTTATATACAGGTGCGGATTGTGTATGTACAAAGTTGGTTTTCCTCTAAAAATGTAGTGGGTGCGGCTTATAATCGGGTGCGCTCTATAGTGCGGAAATTACAGTACAAGCTTAAGAACGGTACCACATCCGGTTCAATGAGCAAGTTTTTCCGCTGTCCACAAGCCCTGTTGTCAGTGAATAATTTTAACATTTAAAAAAAAAAATTTTTTTTGTTTTGTTTTATCTGTATATGTTAATTGGTCGCTACTTAACGGATTTTTGTTTGTCGCGGGTGGTTTTGGTGCCCATTAACCGCGATAAATGAGGGATTACTGTAATGCACTTTTAAGATTAAACAAGAATAATGAAGAAAGGAATTTTAAAACCATTTAGACGAGCATATAAAATCTAAATGTAATCCCTGCCTACACTTTACAAACTAAGGAGAGTGCGATAATATGTGTAAAGAATAAAGTATTCACATCCTTGATAGCGTCTGCTGTGTTGGGTCTGTCTCAGTGACAGATTGAGGCTGCTGTTCTTCTCTGATCAAAACAATGTTGTCTTTTCCTTTGATCAAAACAGTGTGTCCCCCTAGCGTGTATTCCACGAATTGCACCTTATTAAAAATATTCATTCCGTGTCTTTTGTGCATTTTTTCACTTTTAAATCATCCTGCGGGCCTGATCAAACCTCCTTGCGGGCCGGTTCCAGCCATATGTTATACATGTATAGGAAGGCGTTTTTAGACGAAAAAAACGACCATGTATAGTAAGGCGTTTTTAGACGAAAAAAAACGACCATGTATAGGAAAGCATTTTTAGACGAAAAAAAACGACCATGTAAAGTAAAGCGTTTTTAGCCGAAAAAACGACCATGTATAGTAAGGCGTTTTTATCGGTAAAAAAAACGACCATGTATAGTAAGGCTTTTTTAGCCGAAAAAAACGAACATGTATAGTAAGGCGTTTTTAGCCCACAAAAACTACTATGTATAGTAAGGCGTTTTTATCGGAAAAAAACGACCATGTATAGCAAGGTGTTTTTATTGGAAAAAAACGACCATGTATAGTAAGGCGTTTTTAGACGAAAAAAACGACCATGTATAGTAAAGCGTTTTAACCCGAAAAAAACGACTATGTATAGTAAGGCGTTTTTAGCCGAAAAAAAACGACCATGTATAGTAAGGCGTTTTTATCGGTAAAAAAAACGACCATGTATAGTAAGGATTTTTTAGCCGGAAAAAACGACCATGTATAGTAAGGCGTTTTAGCCCACAAAAACGACCATGTATAGTAAGGCGTTTTATCGGAAAAAAACGACCATGTATAGTAAGGCGTTTTAGACCACAAAAACTACTATGTATAGTAAGGCGTTTTTATCGGAAAAAAACGACCACGTATAGCAAGGTGTTTTTATTGGAAAAAAACGACCATGTATAGTAAGGCGTTTTTAGACGAAAAAAACGACCATGTATAGTAAGGCGTTTTAAGCCGAAAAAAACGACTACGTATAGTAAGGCGTTTTTAGGCGAAAAAAACGACCATGTATAGTAAGGCATTTTTATCGGTAAAAAAAACGACCATGTATAGTAAGGCTTTTTTAGCCGAAAAAAACGACCATGTATAGTAAGGCTTTTTTAGCCCACAAAAACGACCATGTATAGTAAGGCGTTTTTATCGGAAAAAAACGACCATGTATAGTAAGGCGTTTGTAGCCGAAAAAATGACCAAGGCATTTTTTGTCAAAAAAAAAACGACCATGGATAGTAAAACGTTTTTCACCGAAAAAACGACCATGTATAGTAAGGTGTTTATTGCAAAAAAAAAATACCATGTATTGTCAGGCGTTTTTAGCCGAAAAAAACGACCATGTAGAATAAGTCGTTTTAACCCCAAAAAACCGACCATGTATAGTAAGGCATTTTTAGCCGGAAAAAACGACCATGTATAGTAAGGCGTTTTTAGCCGAAAAAAAACGACCATGTAGTATAGTAAGGCATTTATAGCTGAAAAAACGACCATGTATACATAGTAAGGCGTTTTTAGCCGGAAAAAAACGACCATGTATAGTAAGGCATTTTTCGCCGAAAAAAAATGACCATGGATAGTAAGCCGTTTTTCGCCGAAAAAAAGACCATGTGTAGTAAGGTGTTTTTAGCAACAAAAAAAAAAAAAACTACCATGTATAGTCAGGCGTTTTTACCCGAAAAAAACCGACCATGTATTGTAAGGCGTTTTTAGCCAGAAAAAACGACCATGTATACTAAGGCATTTTTAGCCGAAAAAAAACGACCATGTATAGTAAGGTGTTTTTAGCCGGAAAAAACGACCATGTATAGTAAGGCGTTTTTAGCCGAAAAAAAACGACCATGTATAGTAAGGCGTTTTAGCAACAAAAAAACCCCAACTATGTATAGTATGTATGTATAGTTAGCATAGGTTCAAACCCTGCTCAGTGATGTGTGAAAATACAACATCAGTTTTTCCTGCAAACCAGGCAACTCTGGTTCAAACCCCACTCAGTGAGGTGAGAAAATACAACACCAAACAGTTATTTTCCAGCAAACGCTCCAGAGTGTCAAATGTCAAATATGCCTATTGTGCAAAGTAAGTCACAGTCACTGGTGGTGTAGAGGTATACTCGCTGGTTTTCAGTCTGGGCAGTGTGGGTTCAAACCCAGTCCAGTGACAGCATAAATGTCAATTCCAATGGCCTAAAGTTGGTATAGGCTCCAGCAAGGTCCCATTGATGGTCCCATGTAGCAGAGGCTTTTTAGCCGAAAAAAACGACCATGTATAGTAAGGCGTTTTTAGCCGAAAAAAACCAACCATGTATAGAAAGGCTTTTTAGCAAAAAACCCCAAAAAACTACCATGTACAGTCAGGCGTTTTTAGCTGAAAAAAACCCGACCATGTATATAGTAAGGCGTTTTAACCCAAAAAAACGACCATGTATAGTAAGGCATTTTTAGCCGACAAAAAACGACCATGTATAGGAAGTCGTTTTTAGCCGAAAAAAACGACCCTGTATAGTAAGGCGTTTTTAGCAAAAAAACCCCCCCAAAACCTACCATGTCTAGTCAGGCGTTTTAAGCCGAAAAAACCCCAACCATGTATAGTATGGCGTTTTTAGCCGAAAAAAACCCACCACGTATAGTTAGCATAGGTTCACATCCCGCTCAGTGCTGTGTGAAAATACAACTTTTCCAGCAAACCCTCCAGAGTGCATGTCAAATACGCCTATTGTGCAGGGCAGGTCACAGTCACTGGTGGCGTAGAGGTATGCACGCTGGCTTTCTGTCCAAGCAACCCTGGTTCGAGCCCTGCTAGTTGATGTATTAAAATACAACACAAAAAATTATTTTTTCCTGCAAACCCTCCAGAGTGCATGTCAAATACGCCTATCGTGCAGTGTAAGTCACAGTCAGTGGTGGTGTAGAGGTATACACGCTGGCTCTCAGTCTGGGCAGCGTAGGTTCAAACTCTGTCCAGTGACAGCATAAATGTCATTTCCAATGGCCTAAAGTTGGGATAGGCTCCAGCAAGTTCCCAGTGACAGTTTTCCATGTAGAAGAGGCTTGTTAGCACAAAACAAACGACCACGTTTAAGGCGTTTTAACCCGAAAAAAACGACATAAGACATTTTTAGCTGAAAAAAACGACCAGGCGTTTTGAGCCGAAACAAACAACCCGAAAGAAACGACCATGTATAGTAAGGCGTTTTTATCGCAAAAAACGACCATGTATAGAAAGGCGTTTTTTGCCCCAAAAAAACGAACATGTATAGTAAGGCGTTTTTAACTAAAAAAAACGACCATGTATAGTAAGGTGTTTTTATCAGAAAACGACCATGTATAGTAAGACGTTTTTATCAGAAAAAAAACGACCATGTATAGTAAGGCGTTTTTATCGCAAAAAACAACTATGTATAGTAAGGTATTTTTAGCCCCAAAAAACGACCATGTATAGTAAGGCATTTTTAGCTTAAAAAAAACAACCATGTATAGTAAGGTGGTTTTATCGGAAAAAAACAACCATGTATAGTAAGGCGTTTTTAGACCCAAAAAACGACCATGTATAGTAAGGTATTTTCAGCCCCAAAAAACGACCCTGTATAGTAAGGCATTTTTAGCTAAAAAAAACGACCATGTATAGTAAGGCGTTTTTAGCTGAAAGAAATGACCATGTTTAGTAAGGCGTTTTTAGCTGAAAAAAACGACCATGTATAGTAAGGCGTTTTTATCAGAAAAAAAACCCGACCATATATAGTAAGGCGTTTTTAGCCCAAAAAAACAACCATGTATAGTAAGGTGTTTTTATCGGAAAAAAACGACCATGTATAGTAAGGCGTTTTTAGCTGAAAGAAGTGACCATGTTTAGTAAGGCATTTTTAGCTGAAAAAACGACCATGTATACTAAGGCGTTTTTATCAGAAAAAAAAAACCCGACCATATATAGTAAGGCATTTTTGGCTGAAAAAAACGACCATGTATAGTAAGGCGTTTTAAGCCAAAAAAAAACGACCATGTATAGGAAGGCGTTTTTAGCTGAATAAAATGACCATGTATAGTAAGGCGATTTTATCAGAAAAAAAAACGACCATGTATAGTAAGGCGTTTTTAGCCCCCAAAAACCGACCATGTATAGTAAGGTATTTTTAGCCCCAAAAAACGACCATGTATAGTAAGGCATTTTTAGCTAAAAAAAACCGAATATGTATAGTAAGGTGTTTTTATCGGAAAAAAAACGACCATGTACAGGAAGGCGTTTTTATCCGAAAACACCGACAATGTATAGTAAGGCGTTTTTATCGCAAAAAACGACTATGTATCGTAAGGCGTTTTTAGCTGAAAAAAACGACCATGTATAGTAAGGCGTTTTTAGCCCAAAAAAACGACCATGTATAGTAAGGTATTTTTAGCTGAAAAAAACGACCATGTATAGTAAGGCGTTTTTAGCTGAAAAAACGACTATGTATAGTAAGGCGTTTTTATCGCAAAAAACGACGATGTATTGTAAGGCGTTTTTAGCTGAAAAAAACGACCATGTAGAGGAAAGCGTTTTTAGCTGAATAAAACGACGATGTATAGTAAGGCGTTTTTAGCCCAAAAAAACGACCATGTATAGTAAGGCATTTTTAGCTAAAAAAAACCAACCATGTATAGTAAGGTGTTTTTATCGGAAAAAAACGACCATGTATAGTAAGGCGTTTTTAGCTCAAAGAAATGACCATGTTTAGTGAGGCGTTTTTAGCTGAAAAAAACGACCATGTATAGTAAGGCGTTTTTAGCTGAAAAAACGACCATGTATAGCAAGCGTTTTAAGCGAAAAAACGACCATGTATAGTAAGGCGTTTTTAGCTGAAAAAATGACCATGTATAGTAAGGCGTTTTTAGCTGAAAAAAACGACCATGTATAGTAAGGTATTTTTAGCCCCAAAAAACGACCATGTATAGTAAGGCGTTTTTAGCCACAAAAAACGACCATGTATAGTAAGGCGTTTTTAGCTGAAAAAACGACCATGTATAGTAAGGCGTTTTTAGCTGAAAAAACGACTATGTATAGTAAGGCGTTTTTATCGCAAAAAACGACGATGTATTGTAAGGCGTTTTTAGCTGAAAAAAACGACCATGTAGAGGAAAGCGTTTTTAGCTGAATAAAACGACGATGTATAGTAAGGCGTTTTTAGCCCAAAAAAACGACCACGTATAGTAAGGCATTTTTAGCTAAAAAAAACCAACCATGTATAGTAAGGTGTTTTTATCGGAAAAAAACGACCATGTACAGTAAGGCGTTTTTAGCTCAAAGAAATGACCATGTTTAGTGAGGCGTTTTTAGCTGAAAAAAACGACCATGTATAGTAAGGCGTTTTTAGCTGAAAAAACGACCATGTATAGCAAGGCGTTTTAAGCCGAAAAAAACGACCATGTATAGTAAGGCGTTTTTAGCTGAAAAAAATGACCATGTATAGTAAGGCGTTTTTAGCTGAAAAAAACGACCATGTATAGTAAGGTATTTTTAGCCCCAAAAAATGACCATGTATAGTAAGGCGTTTTTAGCCACAAAAAACGACCATGTATAGTAAGGCGTTTTTAGCTGAAAAAACGACCATGTATAGCAAGGCGTTTTAAGCCGAAAAAAACGACCATGTATAGTAAGGCGTTTTTAGCTGAAAAAAATGACCATGTATAGTAAGGCGGTTTTAGCTAAAAAAAACGACCATGTATAGTAAGGTGTTTTTATCGGGAAAAAATGACCATGTATAATAAGGCATTTTTAGACCCAAAAAACGACCATGTATAGTAAGGTATTTTCAGCCCCAAAAAACGACCATGTATAGTAAGACATTTTTAGCTAAAAAAACGACCCTGTATAGTAATGTGTTTTTATCGGAAAAAAACGACCATGTATAGTAAGGCGTTTTTAGCCCAAAAAAACGACCATGTATAGATAGTAAGGCATTTTTAGCTGAAAAAAACAACCACGTATAGTAAGGTGTTTTTAGCCCCAAAAAACGACCATGTATAGTAAGGCATTTTTAGCTGAAAAAAATGACCATGTATAGTAAGGCGTTTTTATCGGAAAAAAAAGACGACCATATAAAGTAAGCCGTTTTTAGCCCAAAAAGACAACCATGTATAGTAAGGCATTTTTAGCTAAAAAAACGACCATGTATAGTAAGGTGTTTTTATCGGAAAAAAACGACCATGTATAGTAAGGCGTTTTTATCAGAAAAAAAAAACGACCATATAAAGTAAGGCGTTTTTAGCCCAAAAAAAACAACCATGTATAGTAAGGCATTTTTAGCTAAAAAAACGACCATGTATAGTCAGGTGTTTTTATCGGACAAAAACGACCATGTATAGTAAGGCGTTTTTAGCTGAAAGAAATGACCATATATAGTAAGGCATTTTTAGCTGAAAAAAACGACCATGTATAGTAAGGCCTTTTTAGCTGAAAAAACGACCATGTATAGTAAGGCGTTTTAAGCTGAAAAAAACCGACCATGTATAGTAAGGCATTTTTATCGCAAAAAACGACTATGTATCGTACGGCGTTTTTAGCTGAAAAAAACTAACATGTATAGTAAGGCGTTTTTAGCTGAAAAAACGACTATGTATAGTAAAGCGTTTTCAGCCGAAAAAAACGACCATGTATAGTAAGGCGTTTTTATCGCAAAAAACGACTATGTATCGTAAGGCGTTTTTAGCTGAAAAAAACGACCATGTAGAGTAAGGCGTTTTTAGCTGAATAAAACGACGATGTATATTAAGGCGTTTTTAGCTAAAAAAAACGACCATGTATAGTAAGGCATTTTTAGCTAAAAAAACCCTACCATGTATAGTAAGGTGTTCTTATCGGAAAAAAACGACCATGTATAGTAAGGCGTTTTTAGCTCAAAGAAATGGCCATGTTTAGTAAGGCGTTTTTAGCTGAAAAAACGACCATGTATAGCAAGGCGTTTTAAGCCGAAAAAAAACGACCATGTATAGTAAGGCGTTTTTAGCTGAAAAAAATGACCATGTATAGTAAGGCGTTTTTAGCTGAAAAAAACGACCATGTATAATAAGGCGTTTTAAGTCGAAAAAAAGACCATGTATAGTAAGGCGTTTTGAACGGAAAATAACGACCATGTATAGCAGGGGTGTCAAAGTCCAATGGACGGAGGGCCAAATAAAAAATTTTGCTCCAAGCCGAGGGCCGGACTGATCGAATGTTCATTGAAAATGTTTAAACCTACCACATGTAGTTTATTGAACTGAATTGAATCTACTGAAAACCTAACAACTTCATTTCAAAATGATCAAATAAATAAAGCAACATTTTCTTATGGCTGTCAGTAAACTTTAATTTTCGACAGGCACAAAAGACAAAGTTTCTTTGTATAAAAATACCCATCAACATTGAATGAAAAGAAGCACCAGCAATAGCCCATATTTTCTCTTTCAGCAAAATTGGGCTACATTTAGATGAAAAAATAATAATAATAGCGATTTTCGATCATTCACTCCTCAAATAAATCATGCTCCGTAGTTGTGCCATGCATAGGACGTAAAGCCAAAAACTCCTCTGTCACGCTTAGGCTTCAGTCCACTCCGCGGATGAAGATTGACAGCTGGGCAACGTCAGAAATGTCGGCGCTCTCATCCACAGCCAAGGAGTATGCGATGAAATGTTTTCCCTTTCACAAGCTGCTCTTTTCGATTAATGGACAACTGCTCTACTCGCTCGGCAATGGTGTTTCTGCTCATGCTCACGTTTAAAAGAGTTGCTTTTTCAGGGCAAACTTCGTCACAAACTTTAAGCATACAGTTTTAATGAAATCCCCTCCATAAATGGCCGGGCTGATTTAGCGATCGCTTCTGCCACAATAAAACTGGCATTGACAGCAGCCTGGCTTTGTGATTTGGCTTTTTTGAACAGAGCCTGTTGAGATTTGAGGCTTCGTTTTAATTCCTCAACCTTTTGTAGCCTTTGTTCGATGTCCATATTCTTGTTTTTGTCCGCACGTTTCGTTTCATGCTGTCGTCTCAGATTATACTCTTTCAATACGGCCACACTTTCTCCACGCAGAAGACACACAGGTTTTACAGCTACGTCCGTGAACATGACTCCCACCTTGTTTGAAACCCCCGGTTCTCAGTGTCCACCTTCCGTTTTGCCATTTTTGATGGATATCTGCAAGCTAACGTCACTGTTATCCGAACGACTGCTGCACTAGTAAATATTGAAATAAAGCACCCGACTGCTTGGCGCGACACAGTTGCATTGTGGAAATGTAGTATTGGTGCGTGTAAAGATCTGTGGGCTCGGCTTGCGGCGTCCGCGGCCGGTTCTAATAATAAATCAACATCATCCCAGGGGCCACTGAAAACCTTCTGCCGGCCCGCGGGCCAGATCCGGCCCGCGGGCCGGCACTTTGACATATGTGATGTATAGTAAGGCGTTTTTAGCTGAAAAAACGACCATGTATAGTAAGGCGTTTTTATCGCAAAAAACGACTATGTATCGTAAGGCGTTTTTAGCTGCAAAAAACGACCATGTATAGTAAGACGTTTTTAGCTGAATAAAACGACCATGTATAGTAAGGCGTTTTTATCAGAAAAAAAACCGAACATATATAGTAAGGCGTTTTTAGCCCCCAAAAAAACCGACCATGTATAGTAAGGTATTTTTAGCCCCAAAAAACGACCAAGTATAGTAAGGCATTTTGAGCTAAAAAAAACGACCATGTATAGTAAGGTGTTTTTATCGGAAAAAAACGACCATGTACAGTAAGGCGTTTTTATCCGAAAAAAACGACCATGTATACTAAGGCGTTTTTATCAGAAAAAAAAACGACCATATATAGTAAGGCATTTTTAGCTGAAAAAAACGACCATGTATAGTAAGGCGTTTTTAGCTGAAAAAACGACCATGTATAGTAAGGCGTTTTAAGCCGAAAAAAACGACCATGTATAGTAAGGCGTTTTTATCGCAAAAAATGACTATGTATCGTAAGGCGTTTTTAGCTGAAAAAAAACAACCATGTATAGTAAGGTGTTTTTATCGGAAAAAAATGACCATGTATAGTAAGGCGTTTTAGCTGAAAAAAATGACCATGTATAGTAAGGCGTTTTTCGCCCCAAAAAACGACCATGCATAGTAAGGCATTTTTAGCTAAAAAAAACGACCATGTATAGTAAGGCGTTTTTAGCTAAAAAAAACCATCATGTATAGTAAGGTGTTTTTATCGGGAAAAAATGACCATGTATAGTAAGGCGTTTTTAGACCCAAAAAACGACCATGTATAGTAAGGTATTTTCAGCCCCAAAAAACGACCATGTATAGTAAGACATTTTTAGCTAAAAAAACGACCATGTATAGTAATGTGTTTTTATCGGAAAAAAACGGCCATGTATAGTAAGGCGTTTTTAGCCCAAAAATACGACCATGTATAGATAGTAAGGCATTTTTAGCTGAAAAAAATGACCATGTATAGTAAGGCGTTTTTATCGGAAAAAAAACCGACCATATAAAGTAAAGCATTTTTAGCCCAAAAAGACAACCATGTATAGTAAGGCATTTTTAGCTAAAAAAACGACCATGTATAGTAAGGTGTTTTTATCGGAAAAAACGACCATGTATAATAAGCGTTTTATCAGAAAAAAAAACCGACCATATAAAGTAAGGCGTTTTTAGCCCAAAAAAACAACCATGTATAGTAAGGCATTTTTAGCTAAAAAAAACGACCATGTATAGTCAGGTGTTTTTATCGGAAAAAAACGACCATGTATAGTAAGGCGTTTTTAGCTGAAAGAAATGACCATGTTTAGTAAGGCGTTTTTAGCTGAAAAAAATGACCATGTATACTAAGGCGTTTTTATCAGAAAAAAAACCCGACCATAAATAGTAAGGCATTTTTAGCTGAAAAAAACGACCATGTATAGTAAGGCGTTTTTAGCTTAAAAAACGACCATGTATAGTAAGGCGTTTTAAGCCGAAAAAAAACGACCATGTATAGTAAGGCGTTTTTATCGCAAAAAACGACTATGTATCGTACGGCGTTTTTAGCTGAAAAAAACGACCATGTATAGTAAGGCGTTTTTAGCCCAAAAAAACGACCATGTATATATAGTAAGGTGTTTTTAGCTGAAAAAACGACCATGTATAGTAAGGCGTTTTCAGCCGAAAAAAACGACCATGTATAGTAAGGCGTTTTTATCGCAAAAAACGACTATGTATCGTAAGGCGTTTTTAGCTGAAAAAAACGACCATGTAGAGTTAGGCGTTTTTTGCTGAATAAAACGACGATGTATAGTAAGGCGTTTTTAGCTCAAAAAAACGACCATGTATAGTAAGGCATTTTTAGCAAAAAAAACCCAACCATGTATAGTAAGGTGTTTTTATCGGAAAAAAACGACCATGTATAGCAAAGCGTTTTAGCTCAAAGAAATGACCATGTTTAGTAAGGCGTTTTTAGCTGAAAAAACGACCATGTATAGCAAGGCGTTTTAAGCCGAAAAAAACGACCATGTATAGTAAGGCGTTTTTAGCTGAAAAAACGACCATGTATAGCAAGGCGTTTTAAGCCGAAAAAAACGACCATGTATAGTAAGGCGTTTTTAGCTGAAAAAAATGACCATGTATAGTAAGGCGTTTTTAGCTGAAAAAAACGACCATGTATAGTAAGGCATTTTTAGCTAAAAAAAACGATCATGTATAGTAAGGCGTTTTAAGCCAAAAAAAATGACCATGTATAGTCAGGCGTTTTTATCAGAAAAAAAACGACCATGTATAGTAAGGCATTTTTAGCTAAAAAAAAACGACCAAGTATAGTAAGGTGTTTTTATCGGGAAAAAACGACCATGTATAGTAAGGCGTTTTTAGCTGAAAGAAATGACCAAGTTTAGTAAGGCGTTTTTATCTGAAAGAAATGACCAAGTTTAGTAAGGCGTTTTTATCAGAAAAAAACCCACCATGTATAGTAAGGCGTTTTTATCAGAAAAAAAACGACCATATATAGTAAGGTGTTTTTAGCCCCAAAAAACGACCATGTATAGATAGTAAGGCATTTTTAGCTAAAAAAAACGACCACGTATAGTAAGGCGTTTTTAGCCCCAAAAATCGACCATGTATAGTAAGGCGTTTTTAGCCCAAAAAAAACAACCATGTACAGTAAGGCGTTTTTAGCTGAAAAAAACGACCATGTATAGTAAGGCGTTTTAAGTCGAAAAAAAGACCATGTATAGTCAGG
Organism: Hippocampus mohnikei; assembly: GCA_026261675.1. Taxonomy (NCBI): domain Eukaryota; kingdom Metazoa; phylum Chordata; class Actinopteri; order Syngnathiformes; family Syngnathidae; genus Hippocampus; species Hippocampus mohnikei. The sequence goes on from JAKGUB010000228.1 coordinate 1,955,892, forward strand.
CGTTTATAGCCGAAAATAACGACCATGTATAGTAAGGCGTTTTTAGCTGAAAAAACGACCATGTATAGTCAGGCGTTTTTAGCCGGAAAAAACGACCATGTAAAGTCAGGCATTTTGAGCGAAAATAACGACCATGTATAGTAAGCGTTTTAGCCCAAAAACGACCATGTAGTCAGGCGTTTTATCAGAAAAAACGACCATGTATAGTAAGGCGTTTTTAGCCTCAAAAAACGACCATGAATAGTAAGGTATTTTCAGCCCCAAAAAACGACCTTTTTTAAGTCGAAAAAAAGACCACGTATAGTTAGGCGTTTTGAGCTGAAAATAACGACCATGTATAGTAAGGCGTTTTAGCCCACAAAAATGACCATGTATAGTAAGGCGTTATTAGCTGAAAAAAATGACCATGTATAGTCAGGCGTTTTTAGCTGAAAAAAACGACCATGTAAAGTCAGGCATTTTGAGCCGAAAAAAACGACCATGTATAGTAAGCCGTTTTTAGCCCAAAAAAACGACCATGTAGTTAGGCGTTTTTATCAGAAAAAAAACGACCATGTATAGTAAGGCGTTTTTAGCCCCAAAAAACGACCATGTATAGTAAGGCATTTTAAGCTGAAAAAAAACGACCACGTATAGTAAGGCGTTTTTAGCCCCAAAAAACGACCATGTAGTTAGGCGTTTTTATCAGAAAAAAAACGACCATGTATAGTAAGGCGTTTTTAGCCCCAAAAAATGACCATGTATAGTCAGGCGTTTTTAGCCCCAAAAAACGACCATGTATAGTAAGGCATTTTTATCTGAAAAAAACGACCATATATAGTAAGGCGTTTTCAGCCCAAAAAACCGACCATGTATAGTAAGGCGTTTTTAGCTGAAAAAAAATGACCATGTATAATAAGGCGTTTTAAGTCGAAAAAAGACCATGTACAGTCAGGCGTTTTGAACGAAAATAACGACCATGTATAGTAAGGCGTTTTAGCTAAAAACGACCATATATAGTAAGGCGTTTTAGCCCCAAAAACGACCATGTATAGTAAGGTATTTTAGCCCCAAAAACGACCATGTATAGTAAGGCATTTTGAGCTAAAAAAAAGGACCATGCATAGTAAGGTGTTTTTATCGGAAAAAAACGACCATGTACAGTAAGGCGTTTTTATCCGAAAAAAAATGACCATGTATACTAAGGCGTTTTTATCAGAAAAAAAAACGACCATATATAGTAAGGCATTTTTAGCTGAAAAAAACGACCATGTATAGTAAGGCGTTTTTAGCTGAAAAAACGACCATGTATAGTAAGGCGTTTTAAGCCGGAAAAAACGACCATGTATAGTAAGGCGTTTTTATCGCAAAAAATGACTATGTATCGTAAGGCGTTTTTAGCTGAAAAAAAACAACCATGTATAGTAAGGCGTTTTTAGACCCAAAAAACGACCATGTATAGTAAGGTATTTTCAGCCCCAAAAAACGACCATGTATAGTATGGTGTTTTTATCGGAAAAAAACGACCAGGTATAGTAAGGCGTTTTTAACCTGAAAAAAACAACCATGTATAGTAAGGCGTTTTTAGCTGAAAAAAAATGACCATGTATAGTAAGGCGTTTTAGCTGAAAAAAACGACCATGTATAGTAAGGTATTTTCAGCCCCAAAAAACGACCATGTATAGTAAGGCATTTTTAGCTAAAAAAAAACGACCATGTATAGTATGGTGTTTTTATCGGAAAAAAACGACCAGGTATAGTAAGGCATTTTTAACCTGAAAAAAACAACCATGTATAGTAAGGCGTTTTTAGCTGAAAAAAATGACCATGTATAGTAAGGCGTTTTAGCTGAAAAAAATGACCATGTATAGTAAGGTATTTTCAGCCCCAAAAACGACCATGTGTAGTAAGGCATTTTAGCTAAAAAAACGACCATGTATAGTATGGTTTTTTTATCGGAAAAAAACGACCAGGTATAGTAAGGCGTTTTTAACTTGAAAAAAACGACCATGTATAGTAAGGCGCTTTTAGCTGAAAAAAATGACCATGTATAGTAAGGCGTTTTAGCTGAAAAAAATGACCATGTATAGTAAGGTATTTTTAGCCCCAAAAAACGACTATGTAAAGTAAGGCGTTTTTAGCCCCAAAAAACGACCATGTATAGTAAGGCATTTTTAGCTAAAAAAAACGATCATGTATAGTAAGGCGTTTTTATCAGAAAAAAAACGACCATGTATAGTAAGGCATTTTTAGCTAAAAAAAAACGACCAAGTATAGTAAGGTGTTTTTATCGGGAAAAAACGACCATGTGTAAGGCGTTTTTAGCTGATAGAAATGACCAAGTTTAGTAAGGCGTTTTTAGCTGAAAAAAACCCACCATGTATAGTAAGGCGTTTTTATCAGAAAAAACGACCATATATAGTAAGGTGTTTTTAGCCCCAAAAAACGACCATGTATAGATAGTAAGGCATTTTTAGCTAAAAAAAACGACCACGTATAGTAAGGCGTTTTTAGCCCAAAAAAACGACCATGTATAGTAAGGCGTTTTTAGCCCCAAAAAACGACCATGTACAGTAAGGCATTTTAAGCTGAAAAAAACGACCACGTATAGTAAGGCGTTTTTAGCCCAAAAAACCGACCATGTATAGTAAGGCGTTTTTAGCTGAAAAAAAATGACCATGTATAATAAGGCGTTTTAAGTCGAAAAAAAGACCATGTATAGTCAGGCGTTTTGAGCGAAAATAACAACCATGTATAGTAAGGCGTTATTAGCTGAAAAAATGACCATGTATAGTCAGGCGTTTTAGCTGAAAAAATGACCATGTATAGTCAGGCGTTTTTAGCTGAAAAAACGACCACGTATAGTAAGGCGTTTTAGCCCCAAAAGCGACCATGTACAGTAAGGCGTTTTTAGCTGAAAAAAACGACCATGTATAATAAGGCGTTTTAAGTCGAAAAAAAGACCATGTATAGTCAGGCGTTTTGAGCCGAAAATAACGACCATGTATAGTAAGGCGTTTTTAGCTGAAAAAACGACCATGTATAGTCAGGCGTTTTTAGCCGAAAAAAACGACCATGTAAAGTCAGGCATTTTGAGCCGAAAATAACGACCATGTATAGTAAGACGTTTTTAGCTGAATAAAACGACCATGTATAGTAAGCCGTTTTTAGCCCAAAAAAACGACCATGTAGTCAGGCGTTTTTATCAGAAAAAAACGACCATGTATAGTAAGGCGTTTTTAGCCTCAAAAAACGACCATGTATAGTAAGGTATTTTCAGCCCCAAAAAACGACCTTTTTTAAGTCGAAAAAAAGACCACGTATAGTTAGGCGTTTTGAGCTGAAAATAACGACCATGTATAGTAAGGCGTTTTTCGCCCACAAAAATGACCATGTATAGTAAGGCGTTATTAGCTGAAAAAAACGACCATGTAAAGTCAGGCATTTTGAGCCGAAAAAAACGACCATGTATAGTAAGCCGTTTTTAGCCCAAAAAAACGACCATGTAGTTAGGCGTTTTTATCAGAAAAAAAACGACCATGTATAGTAAGGCGTTTTTAGCCCCAAAAAACGACCATGTATAGTAAGGCATTTTAAGCTGAAAAAAAACGACCACGTATAGTAAGGCGTTTTTAGCCCCAAAAAACGACCATGTAGTTAGGCGTTTTTATCAGAAAAAAAAACGACCATGTATAGTAAGGCGTTTTTAGCCCCAAAAAATGACCATGTATAGTCAGGCGTTTTAGCCCCAAAAACGACCATGTATAGTAAGGCATTTTATCTGAAAAAACGACCATATATAGTAAGGCGTTTTCAGCCCAAAAAACCGACCATGTATAGTAAGGCGTTTTTAGCTGAAAAAAAATGACCATGTATAATAAGGCGTTTTAAGTCGAAAAAAAGACCATGTACAGTCAGGCGTTTTGAACCGAAAATAACGACCATGTATAGTAAGGCGTTTTTAGCTAAAAAAACGACCATATATAGTAAGGCGTTTTTAGCCCCCCCAAAAAACGACCATGTATAGTAAGGTATTTTTAGCCCCAAAAAACGACCATGTATAGTAAGGCATTTTGAGCTAAAAAAAAGGACCATGCATAGTAAGGTGTTTTTATCGGAAAAAAACGACCATGTACAGTAAGGCGTTTTTATCCGAAAAAAAATGACCATGTATACTAAGGCGTTTTTATCAGAAAAAAAAACGACCATATATAGTAAGGCATTTTTAGCTGAAAAAAACGACCATGTATAGTAAGGCGTTTTTAGCTGAAAAAACGACCATGTATAGTAAGGCGTTTTAAGCCGAAAAAAACGACCATGTATAGTAAGGCGTTTTTATCGCAAAAAATGACTATGTATCGTAAGGCGTTTTTAGCTGAAAAAAAACAACCATGTATAGTAAGGCGTTTTTAGACCCAAAAAACGACCATGTATAGTAAGGTATTTTCAGCCCCAAAAAACGACCATGTATAGTATGGTGTTTTTATCGGAAAAAAACGACCAGGTATAGTAAGGCGTTTTTAACCTGAAAAAAACAACCATGTATAGTAAGGCGTTTTTAGCTGAAAAAAAATGACCATGTATAGTAAGGCGTTTTAGCTGAAAAAAACGACCATGTATAGTAAGGTATTTTCAGCCCCAAAAACGACCATGTATAGTAAGGCATTTTAGCTAAAAAAACGACCATGTATAGTATGGTGTTTTATCGGAAAAAACGACCAGGTATAGTAAGGCATTTTTAACCTGAAAAAAACAACCATGTATAGTAAGGCGTTTTTAGCTGAAAAAAATGACCATGTATAGTAAGGCGTTTTAGCTGAAAAAAATGACCATGTATAGTAAGGTATTTTCAGCCCCAAAAAACGACCATGTGTAGTAAGGCATTTTTAGCTAAAAAAAACGACCATGTATAGTATGGTGTTTTTATCGGAAAAAAACGACCAGGTATAGTAAGGCGTTTTTAACTTGAAAAAAACGACCATGTATAGTAAGGCGCTTTTAGCTGAAAAAAATGACCATGTATAGTAAGGCGTTTTAGCTGAAAAAAATGACCATGTATAGTAAGGTATTTTTAGCCCCAAAAAACGACTATGTAAAGTAAGGCGTTTTTAGCCCCAAAAAACGACCATGTATAGTAAGGCATTTTTAGCTAAAAAAAACGATCATGTATAGTAAGGCGTTTTTATCAGAAAAAACGACCATGTATAGTAAGGCATTTTTAGCTAAAAAAAAAACGACCAAGTATAGTAAGGTGTTTTTATCGGGAAAAAACGACCATGTGTAAGGCGTTTTTAGCTGATAGAAATGACCAAGTTTAGTAAGGCGTTTTTAGCTGAAAAAAACCCACCATGTATAGTAAGGCGTTTTTATCAGAAAAAAAACGACCATATATAGTAAGGTGTTTTTAGCCCCAAAAAACGACCATGTATAGATAGTAAGGCATTTTTAGCTAAAAAAAACGACCACGTATAGTAAGGCGTTTTTAGCCCAAAAAAACGACCATGTATAGTAAGGCGTTTTTAGCCCCAAAAAACGACCATGTACAGTAAGGCATTTTAAGCTGAAAAAAACGACCACGTATAGTAAGGCGTTTTTAGCCCAAAAAACCGACCATGTATAGTAAGGCGTTTTTAGCTGAAAAAAAATGACCATGTATAATAAGGCGTTTTAAGTCGAAAAAAAGACCATGTATAGTCAGGCGTTTTGAGCCGAAAATAACAACCATGTATAGTAAGGCGTTATTAGCTGAAAAAAATGACCATGTATAGTCAGGCGTTTTTAGCTGAAAAAAATGACCATGTATAGTCAGGCGTTTTTAGCTGAAAAAAACGACCACGTATAGTAAGACGTTTTTAGCCCCAAAAAACGACCATGTACAGTAAGGCGTTTTTAGCTGAAAAAAACGACCATGTATAATAAGGCGTTTTAAGTCGAAAAAAAGACCATGTATAGTCAGGCGTTTTGAGCCGAAAATAACGACCATGTATAGTAAGGCGTTTTTAGCTGAAAAAACGACCATGTATAGTCAGGCGTTTTTAGCCGAAAAAAACGACCATGTAAAGTCAGGCATTTTGAGCCGAAAATAACGACCATGTATAGTAAGACGTTTTTAGCTGAATAAAGCGACCATGTATAGTAAGCGTTTTAGCCCAAAAACGACCATGTAGTCAGGCGTTTTATCAGAAAAAGCGACCATGTATAGTAAGGCGTTTTTAGCCTCAAAAAACGACCATGTATAGTAAGGTATTTTCAGCCCCAAAAAACGACCTTTTTTAAGTCGAAAAAAAGACCACGTATAGTTAGGCGTTTTGAGCTGAAAATAACGACCATGTATAGTAAGGCGTTTTTCGCCCACAAAAATGACCATGTATAGTAAGGCGTTATTAGCTGAAAAAAGCGACCATGTAAAGTCAGGCATTTTGAGCGAAAAAGCGACCATGTATAGTAAGCGTTTTAGCCCAAAAACGACCATGTAGTTAGGCGTTTTTATCAGAAAAAACGACCATGTATAGTAAGGCGTTTTTAGCCCCAAAAAACGACCATGTATAGTAAGGCATTTTAAGCTGAAAAAAAACGACCACGTATAGTAAGGCGTTTTTAGCCCCAAAAAACGACCATGTAGTTAGGCGTTTTTATCAGAAAAAAAAACGACCATGTATAGTAAGGCGTTTTTAGCCCCAAAAAATGACCATGTATAGTCAGGCGTTTTTAGCCCCAAAAAACGACCATGTATAGTAAGGCATTTTTATCTGAAAAAAACGACCATATATAGTAAGGCGTTTTCAGCCCAAAAAACCGACCATGTATAGTAAGGCGTTTTTAGCTGAAAAAAAATGACCATGTATAATAAGGCGTTTTAAGTCGAAAAAAAGACCATGTACAGTCAGGCGTTTTGAACCGAAAATAACGACCATGTATAGTAAGGCGTTTTTAGCTAAAAAAACGACCATATATAGTAAGGCGTTTTAGCCCCCAAAAAACGACCATGTATAGTAAGGTATTTTTAGCCCCAAAAAACGACCATGTATAGTAAGGCATTTTGAGCTAAAAAAAAGGACCATGCATAGTAAGGTGTTTTATCGGAAAAAAAACGACCATGTACAGTAAGGCGTTTTATCCGAAAAAAATGACCATGTATACTAAGGCGTTTTATCAGAAAAAACGACCATATATAGTAAGGCATTTTTAGCTGAAAAAACGACCATGTATAGTAAGGCGTTTTTAGCTGAAAAAACGACCATGTATAGTAAGGCGTTTTAAGCGAAAAAACGACCATGTATAGTAAGGCGTTTTATCGCAAAAAATGACTATGTATCGTAAGGCGTTTTTAGCTGAAAAAAACAACCATGTATAGTAAGGCGTTTTAGACCCAAAAGCGACCATGTATAGTAAGGTATTTTCAGCCCCAAAAACGACCATGTATAGTATGGTGTTTTTATCGGAAAAAACGACCAGGTATAGTAAGGCGTTTTTAACCTGAAAAAACAACCATGTATAGTAAGGCGTTTTTAGCTGAAAAAATGACCATGTATAGTAAGGCGTTTTAGCTGAAAAAACGACCATGTATAGTAAGGTATTTTCAGCCCCAAAAAACGACCATGTATAGTAAGGCATTTTAGCTAAAAAAACGACCATGTATAGTATGGTGTTTTTATCGGAAAAAACGACCAGGTATAGTAAGGCATTTTAACCTGAAAAAACAACCATGTATAGTAAGGCGTTTTTAGCTGAAAAAAATGACCATGTATAGTAAGGCGTTTTAGCTGAAAAAAATGACCATGTATAGTAAGGTATTTTCAGCCCCAAAAACGACCATGTGTAGTAAGGCATTTTAGCTAAAAACGACCATGTATAGTATGGTGTTTTTATCGGAAAAAACGACCAGGTATAGTAAGGCGTTTTTAACTTGAAAAAACGACCATGTATAGTAAGGCGCTTTTAGCTGAAAAAATGACCATGTATAGTAAGGCGTTTTAGCTGAAAAAATGACCATGTATAGTAAGGTATTTTAGCCCCAAAAACGACTATGTAAAGTAAGGCGTTTTAGCCCCAAAAGCGACCATGTATAGTAAGGCATTTTTAGCTAAAAAAAACGATCATGTATAGTAAGGCGTTTTTATCAGAAAAAAAACGACCATGTATAGTAAGGCATTTTTAGCTAAAAAAAAAACGACCAAGTATAGTAAGGTGTTTTTATCGGGAAAAAACGACCATGTGTAAGGCGTTTTTAGCTGATAGAAATGACCAAGTTTAGTAAGGCGTTTTTAGCTGAAAAAAACCCACCATGTATAGTAAGGCGTTTTTATCAGAAAAAAAACGACCATATATAGTAAGGTGTTTTTAGCCCCAAAAAACGACCATGTATAGATAGTAAGGCATTTTTAGCTAAAAAAACGACCACGTATAGTAAGGCGTTTTTAGCCCAAAAAAACGACCATGTATAGTAAGGCGTTTTTAGCCCCAAAAAACGACCATGTACAGTAAGGCATTTTAAGCTGAAAAAAACGACCACGTATAGTAAGGCGTTTTTAGCCCAAAAAACCGACCATGTATAGTAAGGCGTTTTTAGCTGAAAAAAAATGACCATGTATAATAAGGCGTTTTAAGTCGAAAAAAAGACCATGTATAGTCAGGCGTTTTGAGCCGAAAATAACAACCATGTATAGTAAGGCGTTATTAGCTGAAAAAAATGACCATGTATAGTCAGGCGTTTTTAGCTGAAAAAAATGACCATGTATAGTCAGGCGTTTTTAGCTGAAAAAAACGACCACGTATAGTAAGACGTTTTTAGCCCCAAAAAACGACCATGTACAGTAAGGCGTTTTTAGCTGAAAAAAACGACCATGTATAATAAGGCGTTTTAAGTCGAAAAAAAGACCATGTATAGTCAGGCGTTTTGAGCCGAAAATAACGACCATGTATAGTAAGGCGTTTTTAGCTGAAAAAACGTCCATGTATAGTAAGGCGTTTTAAGCCGAAAAAAACGACCATGTATAGTAAGGCGTTTTTATCGCAAAAAACGACCATGTATAGTAAGACGTTTTTAGCTGAATAAAACGACCATGTATAGTAAGCCGTTTTTAGCCCAAAAAAACGACCATGTAGTCAGGCGTTTTTATCAGAAAAAAAACGACCATGTATAGTAAGGCGTTTTTAGCCCCAAAAAACGACCATGTATAGTAAGGTATTTTCAGTCCCAAAAAACGACCTTTTTTAACCCGAAAAAACGACCATGTATAGTAAGGCGTTTTGAGCTGAAAATAACGACCATGTATAGTAAGGCGTTTTTCGCCCACAAAAATGACCATGTATAGTAAGGCGTTATTAGCTGAAAAAAATGACCATGTATAGTCAGGCGTTTTTAGCTGAAAAAAACGACCATGTAAAGTCAGGCATTTTGAGCCGAAAAAAACGACCATGTATAGTAAGCCGTTTTTAGCCCAAAAAAACGACCATGTAGTTAGGCGTTTTTATCAGAAAAAAAACGACCATGTATAGTAAGGCGTTTTTAGCCCCAAAAAACGACCATGTATAGTAAGGCATTTTAAGCTGAAAAAAACGACCACGTATAGTAAGGCGTTTTTAGCCCCAAAAAACGACCATGTATAGTTAGGTATTTTCAGCCCCAAAATGACCTTTTTTAAGTCGAAAAAAAGACCATGTATAGTCAGGCGTTTTGAGCCGAAAATAACGACCATGTATAGTAAGGCGTTATTAGCTGAAAAAAATGACCATGTATAGTCAGGCGTTTTTAGCTGAAAAAAATGACCATGTATAGTAAGCCGTTTTTAGCCCAAAAAAACGACCATGTAGTTAGGCGTTTTTATCAGAAAAAAAACGACCATGCATAGTAAGGCGTTTTTAGCCCCAAAAAACGACCATGTATAGTAAGGCATTTTAAGCTGAAAAAAACGACCATGTATAGTAAGGCGTTTTTAGCCCCAAAAAACGACCATGTGTAGTAAGGTATTTTCAGCCCCAAAAAACGACCTTTTTTAAGTCGAAAAAAAGACCATGTATAGTCAGGCGTTTTGAGCCGAAAATAACGACCATGTATAGTAAGGCGTTATTAGCTGAAAAAAATGACCATGTATAGTCAGGCGTTTTTAGCTGAAAAAAACGACCACGTATAGTAAGACGTTTTTAGCCCCAAAAAACGACCATGTACAGTAAGGCATTTTTAGCCGAAAAAAACGACCATGTATAGTAAGGCGTTTTTAACCGACAAAAACGACCATAAGGCGTTTTGTTGTTTCTCATTCATCAACTTGTCAAAGTATTCTTTCGATCCATCCAGCACACGAGTGCCAATTCTATCAAAACGACATACATTCCTCTGAACTGAAAACGTTCAGATTTCCCGGATTCATTTAAAGCGCTAATGTTTTTTAATATTTCTATGACTAAACTTTCATTAGAACATGTTGCAAAATGGTACACTGAACTCTCTTCATGCTTGCTATCGTGACAAAGGGATTATTCACAGAACAGCTAAGCCATACGATTTGAAGTTAGCATGTGCAAAAGACCCATAGGATCTTGTGTTGAATGTGGTTTTACATGCAGTGAAGAGTTGTGCGGTCAGTGCCTCAAGAACTGTGCTTAAAGTTTAAAAATAATATTTAAAAAATGTCTTCTGTTGAGGCACATAAGTTTGAAAGTAAGAATCCTGTTATTTTTGGAGCTAGTTACTGCTACTCATGTTAACGGAATGCAGATGCCCAGTATTAAGAAAGCAGTGGTTAAAAACAGCTGATGAGGAGCAAGCAGGTATTTGAAGCTATTGGAGTGTCAAGAGTCATTTTTGCTGTTTGGAGTGAACTTCAAGTACGTCACCACTCGAGTTGAGTGAAAAAAAAGGTGATAAAATGCCTTCACTGACGAGCAAGCAGAGCCATAGTTGCAGATGCACTTTCAGCCGTTTAATGAACAGGGTAAACAGTGCAATACACAAGTACAAAAAGAGAACACTCGAAAGGAGCTGTTGTCAGCCACAACCCAAATGCTCACATGTAGTCGAACTGACCCAACCGAATCCACCTTCTGATGTCACTCACAAGGTCCTGCCCCTGAAAGGCACACATATAACACACGATACAACAGCATGTACTGTAACTGCACTTTATAAGAACAGTTTGAACAGTTTAAAAATAATGTGTTTAATACAGTACATGATATAATACTATAATACAACTTTCCGTGTGTGTAACGGCATCTTTTGAATAAGCACCAATGGAGTTGTAGTCCACTGTTGATCCTGCTCTCTGACACACCAGGGCTGCTGTTTGTGCCACTTATGCCCGGACTTTTGCAACACTCCAGGGACTTGTCGTCCCGTCTGAAACAAGTGATGGCACATGCTAAAAAAAAAACAAAAATCAGCCGATGGGTACAGAGGAAATGGAACAAGCTTAATTTCCCTTAGGATGCATCCAAATACAGATGAGCCTTCACACACATCATCAAAGACGTCAGTGAACACCACCAGGCGATCTCTGTTGGAGCAGCTCTGCTCTGACACTTTCTTCAAATCCTGACAATGACACACATGCACAGCATTTAATGAGCATTACAATGGTGTGAATATGTTTAAGGCACAGAAGATGTTAATTTAATTTTTTAAATAAAATTAATTTCACGTTAGAAAAAATGTTCACATAAAAACACATCATTATATATATATATATATATAAATATATATATATATATATATATATATATATATATATATATATATATATATATAAATATATGTCACAGAAACAAGTAGAGTTCTTGTTTTGCATTCAAAGTCTTGCAACAATGATTGTACTGTTGATGATATGTACGGTGACCTTCTATTATTGAACAAGAAATTAAAATGTTTGACACCCATGCTACAGCAAACAAAGATGCAATGCACAAACATGAGTGACAATCATTATGTATATGTCCATAAATGTCAACCTTAAATGAGATTTGTCGTGAAATATCTGAAATGGAGAAATGTTAATTATGACTCATGTGAAAAAAAATGACCCAACACAGTGTGGTATTTTTCAGGTATTTAATAAAAGTCATTTTGGCTACTGCTCTTATAATTACATCATTACAACTTCCTCAATTATTGTGGGTAACAGTAACATGTATGGACCATTTTGTTTGTCACCAACAAAAAAGGCCAACATTATTTTTCTTTGTATAAAAAATATAAGTTAATTTAAATTTCATTCTAATTAAGAAAATAATAGGTATAATAGCAATAATATTAATAATAATCATCATCATCATCAAGAATAATGATAAAGATATGCTGAACATAGTGCAGATAATGATATAACTGGTGCTGAAAAGTAGGAACAGTGCAGTGTTGTGGACTTCACCGTGTTCTCAACCATATAGGGTGAATGTAAATAGTAAATAGACTCTTGCACACACACACACACACACACACACACACACACACACACACACACACACACACACACACACACATTCAGAAAGTGCATGAACTGCCATTCAGTTTAGCACCATTAGAGCAAATATCGATTCTAGAATGCACACAGTACACACCTATTACTGTACTTTATATGCAAATTACATCTCACTTTAGTCTAAGTGCATGCTAAGTGTTGCTCTTGATTGGAACTTACTGGAAGCAATTTTGAACAGTTTGACAGAACACACCCGATCCACATACCACATTCAGGGGATCAACAGTACACACATTGGATAGAAAAGTCTACACATGCCTGTCGAAATGCCAGCGTGTACACACTTATGCAACCAGACTATCTCAGTTGTTTATTTTTAATTCCCCAGTACTAATTATTATTTTATTTTATTCCCCCCCCCCCAGCCCATTGGAATTATACAGTTTGTAGGTCACATTAACGGTGGAAAATTTTGAAATGACGTCTTTTCAACCTGGCATTTGAAGAGTGGCGTACAGACTTTTTATATATGCACTGTAAATGAACCAAGTATACATTCACACTACTGGGGCCACCTTAGCATTCGTGAATCAAATTATTAGAGGGACCACGTCCACTGGAATGACCATTCGGAACAGATCGAGAAAATATAATCAGGAAGATCTTGGAAAATCATTTGCAGGAGAACGAGCGGATGCTGAAACGTTAAACACACCTGCAAAAAGTCGAGCAACAATCTTGCGGAACAGTCCCAGAGTTACATGCAGCTTAACAGATTTGACACTGACGACACGGAGTAGTGCTCAAGTCTTATTCCACCGATCATGTCTTCTGCTTTTACGTGTGGAGATCCCACGTAAAATTTACAAGCTGTCTTAAACATACGTGACTGCCTGCCGATGGTTTCAAGTGCTAGCGATGGCCTGGGGGCAGTGCTGTGACGGAGGGTCGACTTCAGGGCCGCACGACTTGTGACTTTTGTGACAGTGTTGACACACAGAAATCCCCATCCTCTTGTGGTCGCAGTTTAAACTTTTTTCGCGCAAAATATATCGTGCGGGATTTCTGCCATCTTTGTGTTTAAACAGGTTGTGTGTCTTTATTCAAGTACTGCAAAGGATTTTTGCTCAAAAGGTAAGAAAGAAAAACATTCTGACATCCCCCTCATCTCTAAGGTGGCATTATTATAGCATGCATGTTCAATGTACTACACATTCCTTCTGTCTCTGAATACCTTGCTGAAGTAGTAGTGACTCATTTACCGCAGAAGGCAAACAGTACCGTTTTAAAAAGATATCAACCTAAACAACAAGGTTTCACATCACCTTTCTGTGAAAGGTTCAGTGTAAGGCCTCTCAAATACAAGACAGCAAAGAATCAACTCAAATAATAATTATAATAACAATAATAATAGTAACAATAACAATTGAAAAAAAAAACCTATAACAAATAACATAAACAAAGTCAAATAAACAACCAAAATGGCACAAATCCATTTTCAAAAAGAAATTCCCAAACGGAGTAGATGTAGGGTGATGGGTTTCAGTTCCTCCCGTTAGCTGTCAGTCAGTCTCTGGGATCGGTAAAACCATCAGCATTGACACCTCCGTCACCCATTGAGGTAACTTGTGTTTTTTTGTTAAGTCAAGGCGCCTTTTTGCTGATCCAGCTCCTGCTCCTGCTCCTCTCCCCTCTTAAAAAAAAGCTTCATAAGTGCGGCAAAGTTCAGGTTGAACCCGTTATGACAAGCAGTCAACCCTTTGGTAGTCAGTTGTCCACCTTGACAGGTCCTGAATCAGAAGGCCGGCTAGGAACCACATCCTCCACCTCACCGTGCGCTATCTTCTCCCATTGGCTCAAGTTCTCCCTGCAACACACACCGCACCTGCTTCAGAGTCATACTCTCAACCATCCTGTATTGAAATCAACCCTTTCATGCACCCTGTAACCTGATAACATGATAAGCTGTCCCCTGTCGTAACCCTGAAAAGGTTAACTGAAGCCATCCATTTTCTTTTCCACTATTTCCTCATTCTGTTCCATGCTGACTTTGGTATACCCCAAACTGGTCAGCGGCCAATCACGGGGTACATATAGTCAAACAACCATTCACAGTCACATCTACATCTAAATCACTTTACAGGCTGCGAGAATACGTTTCTGACAGGATCCTTACTTGCACGCTTTTAGAAGTGGACTGGATGGAGGGAAAAGGTCTGCTAGTGTCGTGTAACATGGAATTGCAACAGCGTTGTAGAATCCCACCTAAAAATGGAGAATAATTTGAAATTATGACACCGATTAAAAGTATACCGGTCTTAGTGCCTGTCCATATGGCACTTTCAAGGCTAATGAAAAAAACTTGTACTAAATTTATCAACAAATAAAAGTTATATTCTAAGCATATTGCAGTATCATCTCATCTGTCCCGAACAGTTACTATTTATTACTTCTACGGGTGTTTTCTTTACTTCAACAAATTTGCAAATGATGATACAGTAACAAGAAATACATAGTCATAGATGGCCACAATGTATTACACGGGACATCTTGTACATTTCTCACGCATTCCAAGACAAAAGTGGATGGGGCAAATGTGCATATCTCAAGTGCTCTTATAAACATAGTATATGGCAACGTACGATATTTGAAATACAACCGCGATGCGTGTTCTGCAAATGAACAGTATAAAAATTCTGCATAGGCATTGTTTGCTGGTGGTACAATTACTCCTCTGGATGCAATGGAACTTTAAATGTCCATCCCAAACTTTCAAGTGCTCTTATAAGTGACATAGTATAAATTTTCTAACGGCAGGGGCGTCGATAGAAAAGGTAAGATTGAACCGGTCTTTATACACTTTTAATTCCGACACTGATGACGTGTTCTGTTCAAGGAGGAAGATGAAACGGCTCACCGTATTTTTAAAGTACCGGTATGTTCTTTTACCAGACCTGTTATACTGTGTTACATTCTGTTGCTGGTGTTGTTACCATGTTGTACCGTTTTACTGCCATTTGGGAAGAAAGTTATATTATTATTATTGTTAAGTTATATTATTAAAACTTTGAGAACCTCTGGATGTAAATATGTTTACGTTTTAATGTGGGCAATGCGGCTTTAAAGGTGCGGCTTGTGTATGTACAACATTGGTTTTCCTCTAAAATGAGTGGGTGCGGCTTATAATCGATTTTCTAAAGACACGATTATAAGGTACTAACTATAAAGCGATGGAATCTGTACAGTGAGTGAAACTCGTGGTCTTACTTGGCCTTGAGGGACTTCATCCTTCTTGTCTCGATCCATCATTGAGATGGGCTGCATCCCGATCTTCTTCATCTCATCTCCCTGTGGCAAAGCAAAAACCAAGTAGAGATGGCATACGTTTCTAAAATAACAAATCCCATGTATGGAAACTCTTGCAACCGAAGCACATGATTCTAAACTTGACTGATGTTGTACCTCGGCCCAGAATTCAGCATAGATGTCGTTGGCTGTGAGTCGTGTGATCTGCCACTGCTTAGTTACAGAACACAGGTCACATGCTGTCATCATCAGACCAATCACACGGTCCCTGGAGGAGAGCAAAGCTACGTTATCGCCTTAAGTGCTAATATACTGTTCACTAGTGTTCAGGGACAGATGCAGCATTTTTTTTTCTCTCCCGGGGCTAAATGGGAGCTTGACTGATACATAGAGGAGCTGAGAAAATAATGTATAAACATATTTTACAACATCAAATAAAATGTTATTGCTTAACTGGGCCTACACAGATTTCTGATGGGTCCATAGCCTCAGCTAGCGCAATTCCCGCTCACGAATCTGTGTGTAACTGAACTCATTGTGTATTATACTAAAAGAAAAACGTTAAAAGCCAGCAATATAGGTTAATAGAAATTTCCTAAATCAAGACGATTGCACATTATAGCTCTCACTCTTTAGTCAAGGAATCGTGAAAATTGCTATGAGACCTTTTTTTTCTTTGTCGAAGAGATTCACAAAATGATTCAAAAAGTTACAATTTAATTTCATGAAAGGGAAGTGTATAACATTGTAACAGAATGTTATATCTTGACAACTATGAGAAATGTCGTCTTTACTTAACCTTAGCAGCTTATGTTGGGGATGTGGGAGCAAAATGAATTCCCAGACAACACCCACGCGAGCATGAGCATAACACAGAGAGATGTTCCGATGTCAGTTCAAACCAAGATCGTGTGACTGTGAGCCAGATGTGATAAGCAGATTTTTCACCATGCTGCTTGTATGCCTATATATTCCGGCGATTTGCATGTAATGTAAATAAACTACTGAATTATGGTCAGTCAGTCATTAATTAGATATACAAAGCACTGGCTTAAAAAAGGTGTGTGAGCATTCTTCGGCCGTTGCGGGCACCCGCAACGGCTCCTCTTATTGTATGTTGTCTTGAGAGGGAGGAAATTTCATATGTGCTGTATGTACAGCACATTTGACAATAAAGTTGTACTTGACTTGACTTGACAAAACATTACAACTTCAAATCCTCAAGATTTTCAATCCTCCCCGGGTGTAGTCTCACCTGTGTGAGTGGTTGTTGAAGTCCAGATCACCTGAGGTGAGAAGCTCTGACAGTTGCTGGTGGTTATTGAAGTAAAGGGCCAGGTCGGTGGCGATGATGGCCTTTCGGATGATCTCTAGCACCTGCTCATACTCGCTGGAATTCAGGTTGGAGAAAATATTGTGCCCTTCCAGCTATGAGAAACAAAGAGATCAATAAAAAAGCAAAGGCTCCACTTATGAGGCGTTCACTTCAGCTAGACTACAAGAGATTAACAAGATTTTCAACCATCGCGGATCTGTTGACCATTTATCCAAGTGCTTCACGAAAACAAAAGTGCCGTTGAGGCTGTTTGCCCTTGAGGCTGTTTGCACTTTCTGCGATACACCTGTATGCGTTTGCAGAATCATTGTTGCATCATCTATGAAGGTGAATCCTTTGTGAATTTTTATGGTCCTTTACAAGCAGCACCAGCACCATAACAAGGCTAACAACAACAGTTTAATATGGTGACTGTGGTAACTCTTAAACATGCAACAGACACCATCGAGAACAAATAGAAAGTGCATCATGAATTTGTAAGAGCAACACAAAACTGGGGGATTTTGGAACTACAACAATACGCCACATGTTTATGTAACGATATTAGCAGTATCCTCCTGAAATGCATCAACATAAGGCACCACAGAACATAACCTACAATAATGCTAAATGCGCCTCTCACCGCATGTGGTGCAAAGCTGTTTTTTAATAATTTTGCAAGCTTGTGGGTTTAATGTTAGTGTTAAGGGGTACAAGACAATTATCGTAGCATCTTCACACGCCAAAAGTCCGTCATAGACACTTGTAACGGAGAGAATCCGATCACTTTTCAAAATAAAATATGTTTTAAGCCGCAGACAATGAACAAACCAGAATCACTGCAATTTTTTTTAATCCATTTATCTGTGCGGCCTGCGGTTGAGGACCACTGTTCTATGCGTACCGACAATCATGATGATTTTTAGGTCAGCATCTTCCATCGCTATTATTTTATATTTTGCCGGCAATTGCAACTGTACTGCCCTGTATGATGGACCGCACCACTTATCAGGTCTGATTTCCAGAACCGCCCATACAGCGGCCCCTGAGCTGTGCCACTGGAACTGTAGAAATTCCGACCGGAGACATAAAGTTGCTATTGCATAGGGGAAGCTCTACCTGCAAAATGGAGACAGTCTGAGAGAAGTGATGCTGCTCCATTGTGGAGGTGGAGTAGAGAGCAGCCAGAGGGTGGTCAAACTTCTGCAGATAAGTGTTGCTGTATCCTCGATGGTCCAGATCATGACACAGACACGCTATCAAGAGTCCCTTCTTCTGTAAAAGGAAAAGAAAAAAAAAATTTTTGCAGTCACACACTACATACCGGTACTCATATCATGTTATTTCATTCATTATTGTTTCTATTAAAAGGCGACCCAATGAGCAGCAGACCTCTAGCTCTGTGAAGGTCCCAGGACTCTTTTGTAGGATGGCATACATACAGTGGGCCACGGTCACGGCGTGCTTCCAGTTGTGGTAGGGCACACGCCGGTAGTTCTTGCGTACAGACATGGTGAATCGACAAAGCTTCTCCAGCTCAAAGCTACACCAAGCGAAAAAAGGGATGAGCAAATATAAAATGATCTTATAATCAGAGACTGCCACCTTAACAGCTCTGTAGTACCCTTACCTAGTCTTTCCACAGGAGCTGTGAACCATGTAGATGAAAACTGCAGGCCAGATCTCCTCAAAGGGATTGACGTCAAAGTGAAACCTGGATGAGGAAAAGGAGTGAATTTTACTGGGCGGGTCTGTTAAACGGTTCTGCTTGCTCTATTGTACACTTTTCCCAAGAAGTGTTAAAAGCACAAACCAAACAGCATCCCTGTAATTGTTTTGGTTGCGACATACTCAAGTATTTCGGGCTCCTAAACGGTCTCAAAGCGCTGAAACCATACAAGTTTGTGCTTTGGAGATGTGGAGAGTTGGGGGATTTCCAAGTTGAGCGAGTAGAGACTACCGGTTCCTCCTGTGTATTGGTTATGTAGTAAACGGATACACCAATTGCTACATTTACTGTAATGCTTATCAGTGTTTATTTTTGGAAAACCTTTGGGGGTTTAAACGATGATTTTGTCCAATGCATTTTCACTAGGAATAAATACATTTTTGTTTGTTTCTCAAAGTGTGTTTTGATTGAAAAAAAATCCCAACAAGTATAAGGTGAAAAAAAACAGGGTACGACAGATGTTGTATATGACTAATACATTTGCGCAGGCGTCATGAGGTGAAGCCCATAAAGCATTGCAAGACTCACATTTCGATCTCTTTATAAATGGGAGTGGGAAGGTTGAGCTGAGTGAGTGTTTTCCATTCTTCTGAGGTGCAGATGCTGTGGTAAGACAGTTTTTCCATTGTCACTCTGTAAATGCATTCAGAGTGGCGAATTCGATGGTACATCTATACACAAGACACATACGGGAAAGTCACAGAAAAGGTTTTTTTAAGAAAGACACTCACGAGCAACATCAACCAGCAAAGTATAATGATGAAAATACAATCGTCTGTAAAAGGCTGTTGGCACAAGCTTCCTGACAAATCCAATTTACAGTACTTGCAAAAAAGTATTGAGATCAATCAGTGTTTGGGCTAAACCCTTTTCTTCTTCCAGAATCATAACAACACATTTCGAATGAGTCAGTTTTAATGTGAGAACAATTTGACTGTTCCAGCACGGTACCTAAAGGCATAGTTAGACGACTTTGATAATGTTTGAGACCATGTGGCCAAATGAGCAAAACCTTCCACACACTCCAGAAGGCTTCCCAGAAAAATGTTCCAGCTGACTCCATTTTATCATCCCGCTGGTATAACGAAACAGGTGTAGCGACGCTTTTGTCCATACAGTCTAGACCAAAGAGCATCTTAACTCACTCATTCAAATCACAGTCTAATACAAATAAACACATGGGAGTCATATCTCCTCATCATGACTGTTTTCTGTAAATGAACCTTTTATAGATAACGTGCTGCTGTTGTTGTAAATGAGCATATTTGTTCACTGACTCACATTTGCACAGTGTAAGGCCAGGGCACAGAAGACAGCAAACATCTTGAAGTTGTTCTCATCTGTTTTAGTGAAGGCACTACCGCTTAACTTATTCACCATCTGCACCACTCCAATAACAGTCCCCCTGCTCACGATGGGCATGCACAGGATGTTCCGCGTGGTGTAACCTGTTTTGAGGTCCACCTCTCTGTCAAATAAGAACCAATCATATCACAAAGTCAGGTTAGCCCACAGGTTGACGGTGTGTTGAAAGGGATGACGTTTTTCATGAAAATGAAGTCGAGCCAAGTGCTTAGGGTGCGTACCGGTTAAACCGCGGGTCTGCATAGGCATCTGGGATATTTAAGACTTCCCCTGTCCGAGCCACTTGACCAGCTATTCCTTTCTCTATAGAAAACCTGCATGGACGTATGAAAGGGGAGCAGCCCGTGAACGTGACAATTCATTATCCGATTGATAGTACAAACACAAACAGGCAAAGATTCATGAATATGTTGAAGCTCAAATACACCATTCACAAATTCCTCATCAAAACCAAGATGTAATAGACAAACTCGATTTGGTCGCTGAAGGTGGCGGAAAGTTGACTTTACACACCTAATTTCTTTGGTTTTCCTAAAGACCGGCTTGCCTTCTCTCTCCTCACCAATATCGAACAGGTCAGAATACAGTTCTTTGTTGTTTTGATCTACCTGGAAGAGTGCACACCTGTCGGCATTCACCAGGTTTTTTGCATATATCTGCAAAAAAAGCAAAGCGAGCCATTAGACCAACTCGAAATGACATGATGATGGATATTGCTGCCGTCAGGTGGAATCTTTCCGTTTTCCAAAATCATCACTTCTTAGGAGACTCCCACTGTTTGTTCAACCATTAAAATTTCTTCAGCAAAGCCATTTTCAGCAGTTTTGATTGGCCAATAATTTGTAAAAGAAATAAATAACATGCACGCGCACGTGGACTGACCAATAATTAAAGATTTGTGTAAAATGTAAGATAAAAATACCAAATTGTGAAGTAAACAAAAATCCCACTTACCATAATGTGTTCAAGTAGAGAATCTATTGCCACAATATTATCAAAGTATGTTCTGTGAGAAGAGAAGAAATGATACATTGAAATGTGTGACAAAACATTCAAGACATAAACGTAAACTTTTTTTCCCCTCCCAGAGATAAAGCACTTTTCGCTTGCACTAATGCTGAAGCTAAATTACAGGATAGTGCTGTCAAAACAGGACCAACTCTTACTTTGACACATCTAGTAGGAAGTCATTGAGCTCAGTCTGTTTGGCGAGACCTCTGCACACCTAGAAGAAGAAGAAGTAGGTCAGGTCATACGTGAACTCACGCATTTCCCATAGTACACTTGCAGCATCCTGCTTGTACTCCAAACAGGCCAACATGTCTGTTTAGCGACAGTGTTTTTCAGCAAGCACCCAGCCCAAGAGTGCCGTGCGCTGCAGTCCTATGCAGCTCACAGAGGTTCAGAGGCCCACTGTGGCCAGTCCTGCAGTGGGACACTACTTCTCTTAGGTGTTATGCTATGACTTCACATAAAAACAGTGCCGAGGCTATAATGACGTCCCCGGAGACCTGTTTGTTGAATCTACAGCTTAGCTGATTGGACAGGGCCCGGTCGCAACCCCTTCAAGTATACAGTGGATTTCTCTATTAAAAACAGCAGTGCAGAACCAGAACAAACAATGGCGCTAACATCATTACAACTGGGCATGAAAACATTCACCTTATTCCCAAACAAGTCAAGTACATTGGCGTGTACAGCATTTGCAACAGTGTGCACAGGTCCCTGTGGAGATTTGCTCACCTGTACTTGATGAATGGCAACTGACGCCCAGGCTAAGTTTGCTGTTGCAACCTGAAAAGAAAAGTCAAACTTCATATACACATACATACATATATATATATATATATATATATATATATATATATATATATATATATATATATATATATATATATATATATATATATATATATATATATATATATATATATATATATATATATATATATATATATATGTGTGTGTGTGTGTGTGTGTGTGTGTATACACACAAACATTTTATATCACATTTATTTATTTGTATTATATTTTTAGGTGAGTACCCGTAAAAGGTATTGGAAATGATGGACTTAAATAACGCTTGTCATCACAGTTTTACATTTTTAAATCAGAGATACAAGTCATTTTCTTGATGTTTTTGAATCAAAATTTCATAATAGTATGATACTAACAGTAATATAATAAGATGTAATATATCAATATATTTAATAATATTTATGAATTAGGCAACAAGTGTAATTATTTTCTGAAACATCATTCCTATAAAATACAATCCGTGGTAAAATCTGTATCGCAAAATCTTTTTTGAGTTCAAACTTTAAACCAAAAAATGAGAATATCTTAAAAACCTGATATGCGAGGAAAAAAAGGATATATATATTTTTTAAATCCGAAACAAAAGTACATTCAGGGAAAATTTGCTCTTGCCCAGTGTAATCAATACATTTGGTGAGATGCAATAGTTTCTTGGAAAAACTGCCCAGAGCTCATGTTTTTAGTCTACGCTTGGCATTGTACGTCATGTATTTGTTTCATAGAAAGTCCCGTAACATAAAAAAAACAAATCCAAATGCCACCTTCTAGAGTTTAATTCAGATTAGGGTGCACACCGTGGCTCGGTTCCATCTTTCCAATCTGACATGTTTTTTGTTTTTTTTATAGGTGGAACTGACCTCTTGGTGGCTGAGGTTAAACGGCTCCTTTCCCCAGTGCCGACGCAGCTCCAGTATGGCGATGAGGTCCCCGATGGCAGTAAGGATGGGGAGGCACAAGACAGAATGAACACGGATCCCTGAGTCCTGCCCTGTGCCATCTGGGAAGCGCTCGTCCTGAACACACAGAACAATGAAGGTCATTTAAGAAAGAGTTCTTCGCTCACTATGGCCCATTGAGACAATATTCTGAAACTTTAAGCCCATGATTTAACCACTTGAAAATCTTGGCAAAAATATTTTTATGTCGTTTTTTTAATGGTTTGTACAGTGTGTTGACAGAAGGCCGTGGGTACTGCTGGAAAAGGATCCAGATCTAACAATAACATTGCGCCTCATTTGTTCTTACGCCTTTCATACTAAATTCTCTCTAATTTTATGGGTTGGCAGACAACGACCTTACCCCCATGATGTCTTCTACTAAAAGTGTTTTGCGAGTCTTGGCAACATGAGCTGCAATGGTTGTCCCGAATGCGATGGGGCCAGAGGGGACAAGGCTTGGGGGACCATCTTTGGCCCTTGTTGGAGTAAATAGACATAAACTCTGTTTGGAAGCAACGGAAAGAAAAGACAACGTGTGAAGAAAATCTCAAACACCATACTACACTTGCTGAGAAATTGGTTTGGTTTGGTTTGGTTTTTTAATTGCTTCATACTTACATTGTTGCATTCTCCCAAAAAGTAAAGTGCAAATCCATCAGCTTTTGTTGCTGCAGGAACAAGAAGACACCAATGATCAGAAAAAAGAGTGGAAATAGAACAGGTCAGTGCATGGACTACCGGTATCTGGGATGGTCAAGTTGATAGTGTCACTCGGATAGATCCTTATATTGTGGTTATCACCCATCCATTCATCCATTTTTGATTACAATTGACTTCATTTGGGTCGCTGGTGAGCTGAAGCCTATTCCAGCTGACTTTGTGCGACAGGCAGGATACACTCAAGCCTGGTTGGCAGCCAATTGCAGGTAGTGTTGTCTCCAAAATTGGAATTTAAGACTGTCAATACTGGAGCAGAAAAGACACCATCGCCTCGTAATATGCGATCAGCCTGAATGCTGAACAGGCAACTCACTTACTGCAATTTAATACTGTAACTGTGAAAACATGTGTATGTGCTTTTGTGCGGCTGTTTAGTGGGCAACAGAATGACAACGGCCTCCATATTTAAATAGCTGAGCTATTTAAAGTTACTATTATTCTTTTTTTCTTGATGGGAAAGTATCCAAAGGTTGATTTCTCCCAAGTGGATGACGCACTGTCTATTAGAGGTGTGGAAACAATAGTAAAAGTCGACGTGTTTTTAATGCAAGCAGATGAATAACCTTCCAACCACCTTGTACCTGTTTTAATGATGTTGCAGAGTTCATAGAGCAACAGCTTGTTGTCTCCTGCAGTGTCCAAGCGCTGCTCCATGTAGCTGTTGAGTTCATACACCACGCCCTGCATGTTCGCATCCTGGTACTGCTGGACACAAACACAAAACATGTCCTTTCCATACCATTCATCTCGAGTGAACGGTAATGAAATGTATAAAAAAAATTAACCGCAAGCTCCCTTTTGCAGATTTTTTTGTTGAATGAAGCAGGCTCGTCCCACGATTCACGAAAGGAGAACCTTGTCATCACAACATTATGTGTCTCCTCACCCTTAACCTGCTCCCTCATCGCTGCATTCTAGTTGAGGGATCACCCCGCCTGTATCCCAAGAGGAGGCCATCGAAGCCTCACAGCTCTGATGAAAGAGCTCTGGAGCTTTGATGCTCACATTCATCTTAAAAGTGTGCTTATGTAACAGGCAGACCTCCTGCTAGCACAGGGCCAAAGACCTGTCATGTCTGCGCCTGCAGGGAGGGTGAGGATGGGGGCGCGGCAGGGAGGGTGGCGCACTAGAAAGCCTCCCTCTAGGGATCCATTCGACCCGCCCACATCCTGTTTGCACAGACGTATGGATGACGCACAGAAAGGTTGAGGGACCCTCATTTTTTTCTGCGTATATGGCTTGTAAGTCCCTTTCATTGAGGTCATGCACCCCACTAAGTGGACTGAGATAGTGATTCCAGTGGGCAAAGAGGCGTCAGAATAAGGTCCAAGCTCGGTATGGCAGCACAGGGGAAATTTTTCCAACTGTCCAGTCCATACGGGTGACAGCTATGTCTGTGCCAATAAACATACTGTACTGGTCGGTATGCCTTTTAACAGGGTAATGAATTGCAATTTAACAACAGATAGAGAGTCCAGAATCTGAGAACGCACACAAAACCTGCAATGTATTTGCTTATTGTGCCATGTCACACACTGTACATTCAATATATGAAAATATACAGTACATCTGTTCACAGTGAGGCAAAACATACCCTGCTGATTTCTTTAGATGATGTGTCATCTGTGAAGAGAAAATAAGTACATTAGATATAACGACAATCAATACAAAACCAAGGACAACCAAGTTAGTATGTTGTATAAAATTACCAGGCATTCAATCCAGTCAGTCTTGGTTTGTTTCACTGCATCTTGCATTGCTGTTTAAGTTCCACCTTCCCACACAGTCTGACTTTCAAGAGGCTTTAATATACATGGCTGTTTTTTTTTTCCTGTCATTGACACGTTTGAGCAATCATTACCTGGGTTACCAGTCACTCCTTCTCACAACATTTAGGATTGAAGATATATGCCAATTCTGCTTAAAGGAGTACATATCAACTGGTAAGTAAACTATGCAATTTTTTTTGGGGTCCAATGGTGACTAATGTGTTTTTTGTTTTTTTTTACCAGGGCATGAGGCACGTTCTTGAAGGACTGAGTGGCAACGGGACTTCTTTGTTTCGAAAGAGGTACCAACATTGTGGTGCCGTATAGAAAAACGTTATCAAAGAAGAATCTCTAAACATTTCACAACTGTGGACCATGGCTCATTTGCAGAGTGAATTAAAATTAGAGGGACAGAGTGAATTAAAGTCAAGTCAGGTCACTTATGTAGTACGCGGGCTATTCAGTGAGAGGCAGCCTGGTGCAACGGGGCATGGAGTCCGCGGGCAAATCTAAAGGGGTAATCGAAGAAGTATCAGAGGCTGTACTGTAGCTATCAGCTAATCTGGGAAAGCGCGCTTAGCAAGGCTTCAACAGGTCATTTCGATTGTGCCAAATGATTATGGGGACATACACATTGAAGCACTTTCTCCACCGCTGAGAAAAAGATGTGTGTAATAGGTGTTACCCTCAACATTAATCCAATGGTAATTAGCAATGATGAAGGAGATCTAGTTTTACAATCAATGTCACAGTCAAGTGGCACTTTACAGCAACAACTTTTTAGTAACTGCTTCGTTTTGGAAGCCAACCGCTGGCCAGACACATTTTAGGAACAAATGACTCACATGTGACCACCTTGTAGTTACCAACCACTCCAGAGAATTAGATCTGAGGAATATGAACTGAAGAACCATTTTGGATACAAGGTCAAGTCTTAATCCACAAAGAAGTCTAATTGCCTTGAAGTGGAAATGCATACGCTAGTCTGGTGGACTTTCCTTGACACTTCAAGTCATGTCTGCAAACCGTTAATGTGAGTAACCTCAACATGTAACGTCACCAAAGGACTCGAACAGTATAGCGTTCCACTGACCACACCCAGTAGTGCCACAACCTGCAGCAAGGCGAAACGGGAAAATCACTTGGAGTCTAAAGAGATGTGAGTTGATACCTTGTAAAAATGTCTACATCCATTTTTTTTCCGGCAATACTGCAAACAAGAGGAGGCTCACCAGGAAATGGGCATTTGAAGGCTGGGTGAATTTGGTTGCAAGACTACAAGCGATTGAATAAATTAAAAGAAGCACTACATATTGCACATACATTGTTGATTTATATTTCCTCTTCCTGTACTCAGGGACACATTTGTTTCAATGATGATGCTATTAAAAGTAAAATCTAGAGAGAAATCAATTTACTTGACAAGTACAAAATTCCGAGACCTCAAGAGCAAATTCCTGGAGGGATTTGAGGCCATTGGGAAGACAGTAAACAGATGGAAATTGACCTTGGATGTAGAAATTGACAGGTTTTGATGATAGCCAATGACAACAGCTACTGGATTTATATACTGGGAGTGCTAGTTGAGATGAAAATAAAATCACTCACGCAGTTTGAGCAGTCTCCGGTGCACATGAGTCAACAGAGGACAAGAGCAGAAACTGCTCCGATCTCTTTGATAACATTTCATGTGATCCAACCATGCAAAGCCTCGGGTGCATTGGAGAAAAGAAATCTTGCTGACTCAAGCTGGTGCAAGCTTTGAAACAACCCTCTGTGCATGTGAAGAAAGAATTACAGCCGGCCACATTGTTTGCTGTTTTAAACATGCCTCTCTTAGTTTCCTAACTTAGCCGTGAGAGCTATTTTAGAGTGGACCCCTGGCCATGTGTGACGTCAAACGGAGGACAGGGGGCTGCACTAAAAGAATGCAAAGCCTTTAGGGTAAAGACCACAAACCCTCTTTTTTTAGGCAGTTTGTTTCAAAAATGACCTTTTAATGGCAAGGACCAACTTGAACCGATTATACACCCACCTCCTGTTGCAAAATAGTTTACAGCTCTAATATGTGACCAAAAAGCACCATAACACCAATTTTCTTTTTTTTGTTCTGTTACTGGAGAGTCCCGTTAGGAATGTCATTTGAATAATAATGGAATGAAACACAATGCTAAGTGAATGACAGGAATCCTAACAGTCTGGATGCAGATTGGATCCAGTGCCACATGTCGCCTTCACATTTTGTATTAGGTTACATGACTTCCGTCATGCTAGTGTTGAGGGATTCAACAGTGAAGCCAAGATTATGGGCTATATTTTCGTGACTGGCACCAGGCCGACGCCGCGTGCATTAAGTCTGTGCGGAGGCGGGTTAGACCTGGTCTTGGTAATTTCCCAGACGCCTGCAAGCTGCCACATTTAAAAAGGGTGGTTTGCGCTGTTGTGGGCGTGAACACAGCCGACTCCCTTCACCGGCAATCAAAGACGTTCCTCACAGTCTCTTTAAACGTGGTGCATTCACATCGGGCATTGAGCACTGTCACTGCTCTTGACTGGTGTGGCAACGGATAAGCTAAACTCAGGTAAGCGGGTATCCTCATTAAAAGCAGAATGAGCTGACTTAAATATGTCAGCGGAACTTATTTATCTATCCCCATCACAGATTGTTCATGTACCAACCCCTCCATAGCTGTGCGTCGGCCAGTGGGATGATTTAAAAACGACATGGTAATAATAATAATAATAATCATAATAATAATAATAGTACATAGGGGAGCTCAAAATCTGTCTCACCAATATTTCGTTCGTACAGCAGTCTACCTACTGCACCAGATTTAAAAGACGTATAGTTTAGACAACTTTCTGCCACCAAATTGCCAGTTCGTGTGAAAAAACATACACTCACAATACCAGAACGTTCAGCTTGATGAAGAATGGTCATCTTAATTCCCGATTCAGCACAGCAAGGCCGGTGCCTGCATGAAAATCAGGATACACCAGCATTTCCGCATGTGCTATCTACCAAAATAGAGCCCCGAGTGTCCACATGTTCCCAACACTGTGACAAGAACTATAGTTTCTCCGAATGGCAACCCCTATTTTCCGGGAACGGCTATGCTTTCAGTAAACAGCAAACTCAGGGCACTGTAGTCTTGGAAAATATTAGGCCAAATCCCTCCTCCAAAGCTCTGGAACAGACAACATCTACTGTGTCATGAAAATGACTTTCAAATTGAATGACTTTAAAAATGAATGTGAGTGTGAATGTTCAGTGTAGTCTGCCTAATAGGACTCCAGCTAAAATGTGACACTGAACAGGATAAGCGGTATAGAAATTGGAAGGACATGTAGATTTAATAATTTAATTGCAAGAGACTTTATCAAACTGAGAGTAAGAACCGACAGTCAGTACTATAGAAAATTTGAAAGCTCTCTGGTGAACTGTTGATGAGACAGTAACATGAAAGAGAAGGTGCGTGGACACTACTCTGAACTGAGACCGTTCACCTATGCACAATCCCTCAGTCGGCTGCGTGGAACTTGCAGGATCATTGACAAGAGCTTTATTGATCCGCTGCCACGGTTACATAAAATATCCCACAGGACACTGAGCCGCCAGACTGACTCAGCGCTCGATATGTGTCAGCCTCGTGGTGGTCTTCAATTGACCTCGTTTATGGAGGACATACTGGCTATAGAAGATGTCATCTGTGGACACCAGAGTAAAAAGATTGGACAATATAAGATAGGTAAGAGTTGATAATATTAGAGCAGATCTGACCAATGACAATTTTAATGAGATTATATCTATAAAATTAAGATTAAACTAATTAGTGGGTGCTCATAAACTTTCATCAAACAATATCTCGACAATTAAAATAAATGATAGTTCATCACAGTCCTCGGGTTTGTTTTATTTTCTTATAATGCATTGAAGTTGCTCACAAAAAGGATTTTATTTATTTTCGAATTGTAATAAACATATGACACTTTTTTTTCCTACAAAATGCAACATCTTTTTTGTCACTCACCTCACATTCATGCCTCACATAAGTATTTTCTAGTTGTGTATCATTTGAGGCTTCATTTCGAACAGAGCCGCACATCTCATTGGCAAGGTTTTCGAGCATGACAAGTCATTTCTTCGCTATATTTCAGACAACACTTTTCCAACATTTGAAGCTGAACCAAAAGACTGTTGTGTTGCATCCCCTCCCTCTCCCTGGTGGCAAGCCCTGCAGGTGAGACGAAGCTCTTATCCCACCAGTGGGGGGTATTTGGAATTAGGGCATGCCACACAAACACATCTTTGTCTCTGTGTCACTGCCATCCACACTCTGAACTAAAATGAGGAATCAGCTGCTTAACACGCTTGCCCTTTAGGGTGAGTTGAAACAGTCTAATCTGAAACAGAATACACATTCTTCTTCATAGCAGTATAGGGATGGATAGCCCTCCTGATCTGGATTGCCACAGTTAAATAGAACTACAGCGGAAGCCTGCTCACCGCTGGGGATAGGGACAGCGCGACCAAAAATAGCAAATATCTGTGAATAATTGACACTCCCTTACAAGTGATTGTAAATGCCTATTAGGGGAGTAAAGAAAAGCGATTTGAATCAGAAAATTATTTTTCATTGAATAGATGGGAGTGCATTGAATCAAACCGGGTCAAAATGTTCCACTTTAATATTGAAAATTGAGATACGAATCAAATCGTCTTTTATTGGAGAGATATGCGTCCCGAATATTCATTTTATGAAACTTATTTTGGGCACCGGTGCACGGTCGTGCTGGACGAGGAAGGTGCCAGTCACAAACTGTTCCCACAAATTTGAGAGCATCCAAAAATCTCTTGGTAAGGTGAGTGCTTCTTGACCTCAACCGAGAGAGCACCTTTTGAATGAATTAGAGTGGAGACTCAGAGCCAAGCCTCCTTGTTCCATATTAGTGTATGACCTCACAAATGCACTTCTGGAAGGATGGTCAAACTTTAGCATAAACGCACTTTGTGGATAAACTGCCCAGAATTACATCTCTATATACATCTATATTTTTTATTCTCTCTCTCTCTCTCTCTCTCTCTCTCTCTCTATCTCTCTCTCTCACACAAAATTGTGGGTAAATCTGATGTAATCCAATGGTGTCAATCACATGACAATAAAGAACGGGACATGCTGCAGGGACTGCTTCCGGGAAGCAGTAAACTCAGAGCTGATCACATGATGACAGGGCCTGCTGAATGTCACTAAAATATGACTAATAGAGAAATGAACCTCTAAATGGAAAAGGCTGCTTTTAGTAACACAAATGCGTATAGAGAATAATAAGAGGGTGTCTGATAACAATCTGTACATTAAGTGTATTTTCAGAAGCGTTGGAACACAGGGTTGTACCACTATTCTTACAAATGTTACTTGGATATTTGTGTCCAAGAGGTTCAATAAGGGAGATGAAATGGGCAGCGGGGGCATAACCTCGTAGATTTGCCACTGGAAACTGATCACTCACACAATCTCCATGTCCTTGTTGTTATTGCCCCTCCCAACATCAGGCAGGAAGTTACAAGCAAAGTGCAGAAGCCATAAAAGGTGAACACCACAATCTCTATGGACATCATATCCCATTAGAACGACCCAAGTCAAGAAGAAACTTTCTCATTTTAGGAAGAAATCAGACTCCAGCTCTGGATCTGAAATTTTACCGAGTTAGATCCGAACATCAAGAACAAGAACAGTATGCTCCAGGGTTGCACTGAATAACTGAGGCTACAAAACCCGACCAACCATCTGTAAATGTGGTGCACATGACCAAACATCTGTAAATGTGGTGCACATCATGGAACATAACCCTGTCTGCCCTCTACAACCCAACTCCTGCAGCCGGAAAGATTTTGTCAACTTCAACACAAACACAAAAATCTATGTCAGGAAATGGGAGACCGTTGCATAACATCCCTTTGAGGAAACGCTAATAATGCTAACATGTAATACACTTAAAGCGTGTCTAAACAAGTACAAAGGAATCCCCCATAAGCAAACATAATGCAACTTTTGCAAAGAAAGTGCAAAAGGAGACAATTAAGATTATGATACATCTTGGCCATGCACGGTGCAACAAACTTTTGTTTGTGCCTATGCACTAAACAGCAGTTCAGATTATCGATCATTTTGCCGGGGGATTTCAATGCTCATGTGGGCAATGACAGTGAGAACTGGAAAGGCGTGATTGGGAGGATGCCATCAAGCTGAGCAAAGAGTCCTTTTTGACCAGTGGGACTTCGGAGGCAGCTGACAGAAACTGGCTGGCCAAGGGGAATGCACTTTCAGCGGTCATTGAGGCAAAACCTCGGGCATGCGAGGAGTTTGGCAAGGCCATGGCAAACAACTTCAGGATGGCTTAGAGGAAATTCTGGTCCATCATTCGGTGTCTCAAGAGGGGGAAACAGTACACCACAGTGGATAGTGGAGATGGGGTGCTGCTGACCTCGACATGGGACGTGGTGAGTCGGTGGTTTGAATACTTTTAAGACCTCATCAATTCCACCAACACACCTATTGAGGAAGCAGAGCGTGGAGATTTTGAAGTGGGCTCTCCTGTCTCTGGGTTTGAAGTCACGGAGGAACAGCAGACCAGCTCTTTACGCTTGGCAGGGTCCGCGAGGGTGCATAGGAGTTTGCCCAACTAGCCTACATGTGTTTTGTAGACGCGGAGAAGGCGTTTGACCGTGTCCCTTGAGGAGTTCTGTCATGGGTGTTTTGGGAGAATGGAGTACCAAGCCCTGATATGGGCTGTTCGGTCCCTATACCACCAATGTCAGAATTTGGTCTGCATTGCTGGCAGTAAGTTGGATTTGTTTCCAGTGAGGGTTGGACTTCCTCAAGGCTGCCCTTTGTCACCCTGTTCATAACTTTTATGGACAGAATTTAAAGGCGCTGCCGAGGTGTTAAGGCGATCCGGTTTGGTGGCCTCAATATTGCATCTCTGTTTTTTGCAGATGATGTGGTACTGTTGGCTTCTTCAAGCCATGATCTCCAACTCTCATTGGAGTGATTTGCAGCCGAGAGTGAAACGGTTGGGATGAAAATCGGCACCTCCAAATCTGAGACCTTGGTCCTCAGTCCGAAAAGGGTGGAGTGCCCTCTTAAGGTCGGGATGAGATTCTGCCGCAAGTGGGGGAGTTCAAGTATCTTGGGATATTATTCACGAGTGAGTGCAGGATGGAGCGTGAGACTGATAGGCGGGTCCGTGGGTCTGCTGTGATGCAGACTTTGTATCAGTCTGTCAAGAAGGTGCGCATCACAAACAGACTATTCAAATGCATGGCACCTGTTGTACATGATCCAATTCAAAGTCATTTCTTCATGAAAAATGGTCACCAATATACTTTGTGTATCTTTGGTTGAGAGTCTAAAATAAAACAGGTAACAGTATATGATCTCTGATTAGTGCAACACAGAAACACGTGCTAAAGTTGAACCAACATATTTGACCAGGTCTTTCTGCTTAGTCATGAATTACCATTAGCATAACTTTCTGTGAATATGTACTTACATTGCTCTTGTCTTCACACCAAATATTTCAAGCTTTAAGACGTTTGAAATCATGGCTTTGGATCCAGCCTGGTTATAAGCGTAACTAACTGCATCAATCAGAATCAGAATCAGAATCAGAATCATCTTTATTGGCCAAGTATGTAGAACACACAAGGAATTTGTCTCCGGTATAACACGCTGCATTAGTATCATCATAAACAAGAACATGACAAATTGGTATGGAAGGACATTTCATAATGTAAGTGAACCAACGTGCAGAGTGGACCCTAACAAAGGGATTCTTAGAAGTGCAATAGTCTGGGATGTATATTTTGGGGAAATTGACATGAAAGCATAATAAAATGCATATTGCACTGAAATGAACACATTCTACTGCTTGGTGGTAAGACGGGCCTTCTTGAACAATTCAAGTGCCAGAAGGTGTAAAGGGTATTTGGTACTTGCACTAAGCAGGCTAAACTCCTCCGTAAAATGATCTCACATCTTCTCTCTCACTGCACTGTGATAAAGTTCTGCTCCGATTCCTCTGCACGGACCCAAGCTGAATGACTCCAGTGAGTTATTCATACTTGGCGCCAGAGAGTTTGATTACCACCAGCGCCTTGAGAAACGGACGCCCTTCCATTTGTAAGAAAAGAGCTGCTTCAAAATCTGACAAGTCTATCCTATTCCAGTTTCCTCCACACCCAAAGCCAGCACCCTCGCTACCACCGCCGACAACCCAAACTCTTGCCCCCGCCCCCTGGGCCCCTTCAGCCAAGCTGCATGTCTCTGGAGGACGCCTCTGACGTCAGCAGCTCGACTGGGCTGTGCGCCAGCACTGTTGGCCCTTGATGGATGCCGTTGGTCTGGGAAACAGCTCACTGAGTGTGGAGCGGTACACACTCAACATGGCCTGCTCGAACACATCCAACAAGCAGTAAACAAGCCAGTTCCTTCTCTTCTGTTGTAGATCACACACAATGACAATTAAAGAATATGTACAGGTGAGGCATTGGACAGCAAATGAGCAAAATAATCAATAAATGCCCCCTCAAAAATGTGCGCGGGGAAATATTTTAGTGCAGTGCCATTTTTATATGACAAGAAAACTGGTGGGGCACCAACCACTTACCGTACATACCTAGAAGACTGCAGTACTCTATTTAGCACAAAATTTATTGAGCCAAGGCGCCCATTTTACATAATGTCATGTCGCAAC